>CM056378.1:82986929-83543065 GCA_029718625.1 Synaphobranchus kaupii | reverse complement strand
CCAATACTGCTCTAACACTATACTACAACCTTTTACCCCAATACTACTCTAACACCATATCCCAACACTGCACCCCAATACTGCACCCAAAACCGTTCTAACACTATACCCCAACACTGCACCCCAATACTGCTCTTACCAAACACTGAAGCCCCAGCATTATAACCCAATACTGCAGAAGAGAGAGAGGGGTTAAGATGAGCTGTACAGGAGAGAAAGAGGGGTTCAGGTGAGCTCTACAGGAGAGAGAGAGGGGTTAAGATGAGCTCTACAGGATAGGGAGAGAGGGTTTAAGATGTCTACTGGAGACAGAGAGGGGTTAAGATGCGCTCTACTGGAGAGAGAGGGGTTAAGATGAGCTCTACAGGATAGAGAGAGAGGGTTTAAGATGAGGTCTACAGGAGAGAGAGAGGGGTTAAGATGCGCTCTACTGGAGAGAGAGGGGTTAAGATGAGCTCTACAGGAGAGAGAGGGGTTAAAATGAGCTCTACATGAGAGAGAGGGGTTAAGATGAGGTCTACAGGAGAGAGAGGGGTTAGGATGAGCTCTACATGAGAGAGAGGGGTTAAGATGAGCTCTACAGGAGAGAGAGGGGTTAAAATGAGCTCTACAGGAGAGAGAGGGGTTAAGTGGAGACCGATCTTCTGTTCTCTCTCAGACCAGAGGCAGGGGATCCCGTCTGAACGTCATTATCGTTGCTGAAGGGGCGATGGACTCGCAGGGACAACCAATCACGTCAGAGGGCATCAGAAAGGTGATCACACGTCTCTCTCTCTCTCTCTCTCTCTTTTTCTCTCTCACACACACACTCTCTTTCTCTTCTCTTTCTTGTTGTCCTTTCCTCTCCTCAATTCAATTCAATTTGCTTTATTGGCATGACAAGACATTACATCTGTATTGCCAAAGCATACTGCATTAAAACAGTCCAAAACATACAGTACATCTAACACTGAACAATATAAAACAGCAAAGACTGGAAACAAATGAACAGTAGCCATACATGAAAACAAAAACTTTGGATTTAGAAATAACAATAATGGAAGATATAATAAAATGCAAAAAAAAATAAAAAATATATATACTGTATATATAATAAAATAATAATAATACTGAATAGCAATGATAATAATGATGATGAGAACAACACATATTATCTTATAATAATACATAATAAAGTTTTGTTTGCAGCCGGGTGCAGTTCAGTCTTTTGGAGAGCGTGCACAGCAGCACGGAACAGAGCGTGTACAGCAGCACAGCACAGAGCGTGTACAGCAGCACGGCACAGAGCGTGTACAGCAGCACAGCACAGAGCGTGTACACAGAGCGTGTACAGCAGCACGGCACAGAGCGTGTATAGCAGCACGGCACAGAGCGTGTATAGCAGCACGGTTCAGAGCGTGTACAGCAGCACGGTACAGAGCGTGTACAGCAGCACGGTACAGAGCGTGTACAGCAGCACGGTACAGAGCGTGTACAGCAGCACAGCACAGAGCGTGTATAGCAGCACGGTACAGAGCGTGTACAGCAGCACAGCACAGAGTGTGTATAGCAGCACGGTACAGAGCGTGTATAGCAGCACAGCACAGAGCGTGTACAGCAGCACAGCACAGAGCGTGTATAGCAGCACGGTACAGAGCGTGTACAGCAGCACAGCACAGAGCGTGTACACAGAGCGTGTACAGCAGCACAGCACAGAGCGTGTATAGCAGCACGGTACAGAGCGTGTACAGCAGCACAGCACAGAGCGTGTACACAGAGCGTGTACAGCAGCACAGCACAGAGCGTGTATAGCAGCACGGTACAGAGCGTGTACAGCAGCACAGCACAGAGCGTGTACAGCAGCACAGCACAGAGCGTGTATAGCAGCACGGTACAGAGCGTGTACAGCAGCACAGCACAGAGCGTGTACACAGAGCGTGTACAGCAGCACAGCACAGAGCGTGTATAGCAGCACGGTACAGAGCGTGTACAGCAGCACAGCACAGAGTGTGTGCAGCAGCACAACACAGGGTGGTTTTGGGGAACTTTCTGTCTGGTCAGGCAAAACCCTCCGCAGGGATAACTCATAGGAATAAGCAATGGGGATGTGTGCACTCGCAGATGTACAGCTGGTGTTTCGGGGTACGTCCCTGTAATACTCAAACTCTACCCCGAGGTGCACAATGTGATGAACGGTGTGGAAACATTTAGGCACATTTGGCATGTTTGTGTGGCAGATAACAAAGAGACAGGTTTGGGTTGAGGCCTGTGTGTTGGCTTTTATCCTTTACTTTATTTAAATATATATTTTTATTTATATATATATATATATATATATATATATATATTATTTATTTATTTATTTTTTTGGGGGGTGTGGGTGTCTATGGGGAGTTAGGATGGTACATTAGAAAGTTTTTTTTTAATGTAATGGTGGAGGTTTTTTGTGTTCAATAAATTAACATCAGAAAGTCCCTCTTTCTTTTTTCTTTCTCTCTTGTTTCTCTTGTTTTTCCCTCTTCTTCTCTCCATCTCCATTTCTTCCCTTTCTTCAGTTACTTTTCTAGAATTCTTCTATTCTTCTTCAGTGCTCTAAGATATTCTGATGCACTATTATATCACTGAAATTCGCACATATATGTTCATAAAGCGAAAATAATACAGTGAAAACATGCTTTGCTGAACACCGCATGACTGCGTGTCCGTCTGTCTGTAGCTGGTATCGACGAAGCTCGGCTACGACACCCGTGCGACCATCCTGGGACACGTGCAGAGAGGTGGAACCCCCCTCCGCCTTCGACAGAATCCTGGTACGCTCTCCCGCCTTGTTACATTTGAATTCACTTTCTGATCACACCTTCCTTGGCTTCTTTTGGCCTCACTTCGCAACGCGCAGTATTCCCAGACGGCCGGTGTACATCTCCCCCTTGCTGTAGTTTTGGTGGCATATGCTTTGAAATACTTGATGATATATTTCTCTCTCTCTCCCTTCTCACTCTTCTCCCGTATCTCCCTCTCTCTCGCCCCCACCCTCTCTCTGTCACCCTGTCTCTCCTCCCTCTTTCTCTATCCCTGTCTCTCCTCCCTCACTGCCTTTCTCTCTCTCTCTTCCTCCTTCCCTCCCTCCCTCCACCTTTCAGGGCAGCAGGATGGGAGTAGAGGCCGTTATGGCTCTGTTAGAAGCCACCCCAGACACCCCCGCCTGTGTGGTCAGTCTCTCAGGAAACCAGGCCATCAGGCTGCCCCTGATGGAGTGCGTTCAAGTGGTGAGCTTTCCCATTCTGCGCCTCCTTCACCCCGCCCCTCTGGAATGGGGCACATCCCTTCCTCTCAGCACCCTTCCCCAATGGGCCGCTCCCCTTAACACCACGGCGTGCCCCTTCCCCGTACATGCCCCTCTGAAATGGGCCACGCGCATTCCCCGTACATGCCCCTCTGAAATGGGCCACACGCATTCCCCGTACATGCCCCTATGAAATGGGCCACGCGCATTCCCCGTACATGCCCCTCTGAAATGGGCCAAGCGCATTCCCCGTACATGCCCCTCTGAAATGGGCCACACGCATTCCCCGTACATGCCCCTCTGAAATGGGCCACGCGCATTCCCCGTACATGCCCCTCTGAAATGGGCCACGCGCATTCCCCGTACATGCCCCTCTGAAATGGGCCACGCGCATTCCCCGTACATGCCCCTCTGAAATGGGCCACGCGCATTCCCTGTACATGCCCCTCTGAAATGGGCCACGCGCATTCCCCGTACATGCCCCTCTGAAATGGGCCACGCGCATTCCCCGTACATGCCCCTCTGAAATGGGCCACGCGCATTCCCCGTACATGCCCCTCTGAAATGGGCCACGCGCATTCCCCGTACATGCCCCTCTGAAATGGGCCACGCGCATTCCCCGTACATGCCCCTCTGAAATGGGCCACGCGCATTCCCCGTACATGCCCCTCTGAAATGGGCCACGCGCATTCCCCGTACATGCCCCTCTGAAATGGGCCACGCGCATTCCCTGTACATGCCCCTCTGAAATGGGCCACGCGCATTCCCCGTACATGCCCCTCTGAAATGGGCCACACGCATTCCCCGTCCACACCTCTCGAGAACAAGCCACACCCCTTCCTCGCAACACACCTCCACAAAAGTGACGGGTACGGAAGTGCTGTCCGACATGTTAAACAAACCAGGCTTCTGAAAGTGTCTGCCCTGTACAATTTAAAGAGATATGATTTCAATGACCTTAGCTCTTAGTACCAAGTGTAAAGGTAATATTGTAACCCCCCCCCCCCCTCTCTCTCTCTCCCCTCTCCTCTCAGACTAAGGATGTGACCACTGCCATGGCTGAGGGAAGATTTGAGGATGCCATAAAACTCAGGGGAAAGTGAGAATCTATTGCTACATCACTCCATCTTTACGTCATTGTTTTGTACTGGCTGAATCACAAGTGTAGGCTCAGCCCTATAGCCTGGACATCCCTAGACTCAGTCTGGGATCTGTCGGTAGGTAGAGTCTGATTTAGTCCCCCCCCCATGGTACAGTGGCCTTAAATTGGACAGGGTTTCTCAGATTAGCACTGAACTTGTGCAATAGCTCCCCCTGGCTTTTCATCAGGCACCTACAAGATGGAATATGTGAGTGAGTGGTGTGCCCCTCCTCCAGGTGACACTAACTCTTCAGGCCTTGTGGCTTATGAGACGGAGAGCACCATGTAGTCCAGGGGTAGACAACCCTGGTCCTGGAGTCTGTTTTTTCCATCCGAGCTTGCAAGCATTCGATGGATTATTAAGAGTATGAACCTGAATATTTACAGAGTCTGAATGGTGAAATTCTGAAAATATCTCCTGTGCATGCGTTCATTAAGCCCGATAATTAGTCCAGTTATGTCGTTATGGATTTGCATAGGGTATTAAAAAAGGCCAACTCTGGCACTCCACTGTATTTGAATCTAAACCTGGCCTGCTTATAGCATGCTTTCTCCGAGCAAGTTGTTGTCACAAACCAGCTGAATGAATATGATTTGCAAGAGGGCAAGCTGTTTTGACAAATACCAGTGGGTGCTCATTTAAATGTCCAAGTCTGATGAAATCACATTTTCTGACATGTCTGGCATTTCTGAAATAAATGCATGCACGAGGCAGAGTGGACAGTGACAGGAAAAATTGATGAAATAATGAAAACTAAATAAAAAAAGACACCATACCAATATGTAATTTTTCTGTGTGTGTGTGTGTGTGTGTGTGTGTGTGTGTGTGTGTGTGTGTGTGTGTGTGTGTGTGTGTGTGTGTGTGTAGGAGCTTTGAGAATAACTGGAACACTTATAAGCTGCTGGCCCATGTGCACCCCCCAGATGTCAAGGTGAGGAATGGCAGCATCATTCATTTGGATAATTTCAGTGTTGTCAGTTGTCATGTTTCAGTTGTCACTGACCGAGACACACAAGCAAAAATGAATAGTTTCTAACTAGTGTCTAACGTATTTGAGATGGCAGTGCAGTATAATGGTTAAGGAAGTGGCCTTGTAACCTAGTTTGCAGGTTCGATTCCCAGGTAGGACACTGCCGTTGTACCCTTGAGCAAGGTACCTAACCTGAATTGCTTCAGTATATATCCAGCTGTATAATTGGATATGTAAAAAATGATAAAAAGTTCTGTAAGTCGCTCTGGATCGCTCTGTAAGTCGCGTCTGCTAAATGCCTGTAATGTAATGTAATGTAATACCGCCAAGCTGGAATACATTTGTTTAATGACACAATATGTAATTGCACAATAATTCACTGTTACATGGTCATGTTACATAGCACGTCCCTGAAGTACATACAGAATAATATTCTAATGTAAAATGGTATAAAGAGTTCCAGTCCATAAAATGTCCAGAGATGTATCCGGTGGAGTTTGCGCTTCCATCTGGCTTAGCTTCTTGTCTAAATAAAGTGTATTGGCCGTTGTCCATACATCCATACATTTGAGTCTTTGTCCTAGCATGGCTGTGTGAAGACAAAGAGTGATCAAGGAGCTGAATGATGAAGTGATGAATGGATTTCCATCTTGTTTTCAGAGCAACATCAACGTGGCGATCTTGAACGTGGGCGCTCCCTGTGCAGGGATGAACGCCGCAGTGCGTTCGGCCGTCAGGATCGGAATCATCCAGGGTCACAACATGTTGGCGGTGCACGACGGATTTGAGGGGCTTGCACAGGGACTGGTATGTGCCCTGCCTCTCCCCACACACATGCACACGCATACACACGCACGCACGCACATGCATGCACACACGCATGCACATAAACGCACGCACACACACAATGCCACAGATTAGTTCCATTACCTGTGGGCTTTAAGCCCTGTATTTGTGTCACATAACACTTAACATGTTGCACTAATTTAACAGCTAATTTAAAATCATATTTTTACTGGTTTGTCACATTATTTAAAATTTTATTATTTTATATCATAATTATATCTTCTCTTATTTTTACCTTTCATTTGGAAATTACTTTTATATTATTATTATTATTAGTAGTAGTAGTAGGAATAGTAGCAGCAGTAGTAGTGTGGATTATGGGTTTATGATTACTGTTGTGAATGATTCTTTCAATGCCTTCCCAGTGCATATAAATGCTTTTAGCCTTAGCATCTACTTCAGCAGCCATAATGATGATATACCGGCTCCATTTAGCCCATATTTGAGATGTAGTGTATGTAACCACTTCTCAATAATACCCAATAATCCCTCATGCCCTTTTGCAGATTGATCCCATAACCTGGGCTGGGGTCGGGGGCTGGACAGGAAAGGGTGGATCCATGCTTGGCACCAAAAGGTAAAGCACTCTGTCCGATGATGATGAGGATGATGATGACAAAAACAACAAACAAATGAGCACTGAATTATGATTTCAGCCTCTGCATTTGAGTCGGTGATGACACAAAGATACATAGCTCCACCCATTTTACGGTTCACGAAGTCACTACCATCCTGGACCCCACCTCTTAGGGGCGTGTCCATTATGTAGGCGGGGTGCACTTCTTCTATTCGATGCTTTGTCCTGCCGTCCAGTTGTAATCAGCTTGGCTTACACTTCAACTACAAGAAAGAAAACCTGTCGTACGAAACGAAAATCTTTAAGATTTAAGATTATGTCAGTGATATACAGTATGTATTACATTAGACAACAATTAGGAGCCAGTATTTTTCTTCACCCATGGCTGTGTGCTTAATCTGAGAAATTGTACATTTTCCAGTCTGCACAAGGAAGCAAGGAACTTCATATAGGCCATTCTACAGAAGTCGTGCAAATTGAGGGTTGGAGAAAAGTGTAAATTTGTATTCTTTTTGCAAAATTCTTTTATAATATATGTGTTACACTTTATCTGAGATACATAAATATACTAGATGTACAGTGCAATCACATGTAATTTTTTCAGAATAAGGATGAATTTACTGACTGCTCCTAAATATGTCACAACCGAAACATGGTGTAAACCCTGCTTTTGAAATAAAATTACATACCCAATTGATAAGTTTAATTCACCCCTTTGAAAATGACATTTTTGAAAGAAAATCTTGACTGCCGTTGAATTTGAATCAGTTACCCTGAATTGTTAAATCAAATAAAACATTGGATTAATTAGGTTTAGTGAAAACTCTGTACAAATGTTCTCTATAAAATGGACAGATTTGATCACATGAATTTGATAGATTCTTATTTATGAGATTATATATACCTTCACCAGCACAATATCTTGGATATTTGATTGATTATTCATATTATTAAAAATTTTAACAAAACAGCAGGTGTTTCGGTTGTGACCACATTGTTGCGGTTGTGACATCTCTTACTGAAACCTGAATTCCAAAGTTGGGACAGTACGTAAAATGCAAATAAAAGCAGAAAGCAGTGATTTGTAAATTCTCGTCTATATATTTAAATGAAAACGATATTTAAAATCTATTTAATGTTTTACCTTAGCAACTTCATAGATTTTTGTAAATATACGCTAATTCCGAATTTGATGCCTGCAACACGTTCCAAAAAAGTTGGGACAGGGGTATAAAAAAGACTGGGAAGGTTGTGGAATGTTCAAAAAACACCTGTTTGGAACATTCCACAGGTAAATAGGTGAATAGGTGACAGGTCATGCTATCATGACTGGGTATAAAAGGAGCATCCACGAAGGCTCTGGCATTTATGAGCAAGGATGGGTTCGCCACTTTGTGAAAAACTGCATGAGCAAATAGTCCAACAGTTTAAGAACAACGTTTCTCAACACACGATTGCAAGGAATTTATGGATTTCACCATCTACAGTCCATAATATTAGTAAAAGATTCAGAGAATCTGGAGAAAACGGGCAAGGCCGTAAACCAATATTGAATGCTTGTGACCTTCGATCCTTCAGACAGCACTACATTAAAAACAGCATGCTTCTGTAATGAATATAACCACATGGGCTCGGGAATACTTCAGAAAACCATTGTCAGTAAACACAATTTGTCGCTGCATCTACAAATGCAAGTTAAGACTCTACTACCCAAAGCATAAGCCATATATCAACAACATCCAAAAACGCCGCCGACTTCTCTGGGCTCATCTGAGATGGATTGACGCAAAGTGGAAACGTGTGCGGTGGTCTGACGAGTCCACCTTTCAAATTGTTTTTGGAAATAATAGATGTTGTGTTCTCCCGGCCAAAGAGGAAAAGGACCATCTTGATTGTGACCAACACAAGGTTCAAAAGCCAGCGTCTGTCATGGCATGGGTAACTTGCACATCTGTAAAAGCACCATTAACGCTGAAGGGTACATATGCATTTTGGAGCAACATTTGCTGTTATCTAGACAATCGCTTTTTCAGGGACATCCCTGCTTAGTTCAGCAAGACAATGCCAAGCCACATTCTGCACGTGTTACAACAGCATGGCTTCGTCATCAGAGAGTGTGGGTGCTAGACTGGCCTGCCTGCAGTCCAGACCTGTCTCCCATTGAAAACGTGTGGCGCATTATGAAGGCCAAAATATGACAATGGAGACCCAGGACTGGTGAGCAGCTGAAGTCTCATATTAAGCAAGAATGGGAAACAATTCTGCTTTCAAAACTACAACAATTAGTGTTGTAGTTCCCAAAAGATTACTGAGTGTTGTTAAAAGGACAGGTGATGTAACACAAAGGTAAACATGCCCCTGTCCCAAATTTTTTGGGAGGTGTTGCAGGCATCAAATGTAGAATGAGCTGAATAAAGAATGAAATGTAGAATAAAGTTGATTAGTTAAAACATTAAATATCTTGTCTTTGTACTGTTTTCAATTGAATACAAAAAGGACTCGCAAATCATTGCTTTCTGTTTTTATTTATTTTTTTGTATTATTTTAAACACTGTCCCAGCTTTTTTGGAATTGAGGTTTGTACATGTGCATTGTCATTGTGATTGTAAGGTGTGTGAGGTTTTCCTGGTAAAATGAAGGATAAATGCATTCTCTGCCCTCGTTTTTATGCCCGTTTGTCGGTGTAGGGTTCTGCCCGGCAAAAATCTGGAGGATATCAGTCTGAACATCGCCAAGTTCAACATCCACGCTCTAGTCATTATCGGTGGTTTTGAGGTGAGATTCATTCGGGGAACTTGCCACTGGTTACAAGGGAAGGTAATGTGATGTAATGCCATGGTTTTAATTAAACACGCTGATTAGAAATGATGGGATCACCCATTGTAGGATAAGCGTCGTACCCAAACCTGAATGGACACAAATTTCACCCCAGTAAAGTGTGCAGAATTGTGGCTTTAATAATCTCTATCTCTCTCTCAGGCATTTGTTGGAGGGCTGGAACTGGTAAATGCCAGAGAGAAGTATGAAGAGCTCTGCATCCCTCTGGTGGTCATTCCTGCCACAGTCTCCAACAACATCCCAGGATCTGACTTCAGCATCGGAGCTGACACTGCCCTCAACACCATCACTGCGGTCAGAAACGTAACACAGACACACATGCATCTCTATAGGCACACAGATATTCATACTTTCATGCATGCACACAGAGTACCTAAATACACATACATGCATAACACATACATACACACATCGCAAACACCTTTGCGGGCGCTGTCACCTAGCCCTTTTTTTTAATTCTAAGTCAGTGTTCTGGTCTGGTCATTGCCATTGTTTCAATTACCAGTAGTGAATGTTACATCAGCATTAAAATGTTCAATTAAGAACATTCTAAGCACATATTGCACCTTTAAAGGGAACATGAAGCACTTGGTAAAGTGGCTCTGGTTCGTTAGAAAATAGCTGACTTTCAGTGAGCTCAACGATGTATTGTGAGGAAAAAATAAAACAAAAAATGCACAGATGGTTTTTTTGTATTGTCCTGAGATGATCAAATGAGTATTACCAAACAAAACTTAATCTAAAACTTAATTTCCACAAACTGCTTCTGACCATACTAATGCTGTGGTCTGACGAGCCGGCAACTGCTGCGCCGCTGCATTGCCTTGATATATTAGTTAACAGCCTGCAAATATATACCTACCGCGACCTAGCATCACAAGCTAACGCTTATTTTCTATAGGCAATATTAGCTAGACACGACTTTAGCTCCCAAACCGCTGACAGACCAACCAACCTAGTGACGTCACGACTGCAGTTGGTCCAAGATGGCTGTGCCCTAGTGGAAAAAAAGCTAATTTTAGCTTCTTTTCCCAGCAAATCCGGGTCGGTTTGAGATTTGAACGCACAGTCATATTTAATTTAATGTAAAAAGTTAACAAACCAGAGCCACTTTACCGAGTGTGTCATGTCCCCTTTAAAGGGCTAGACACAGTCTTGCCTCATTGTCAGTACTATAAGGCACGCAATCTGACTCCAGGGCTGCACTCATGAGAACATGCCATTCAGTACATCTTTGCAGCTCATTTTGCCTACTGAGAAGAGAGTGTGCAGCACTATGTCACCCCTGGTCTGGAACACCCTGAAGACCTGTGCATATGGGCTCAGTGCTGTAACAGTTCTACCTCCGCCGTGTCTGTGTCCCTCTCAGACGTGCGACAGGATCAAGCAGTCGGCCGCTGGCACCAAGCGCCGTGTGTTCATCATCGAAACAATGGGCGGGTACTGTGGGTACCTGGCCACCATGGCAGGCATGGCGGCGGGCGCTGACGCTGCCTACATCTATGAGGATCACTTCAACATTCACGACCTGGAGGTGAGCCACCTCTCTAACTGCAGGGCCCCTTTACCTGGGACAGTTAGGTACCCTTTACCTGGGTCAGGTACACTCAGCAGGGTCCCTTTACCTGGGTCAGGTACACTCAGCAGGGTCCCTTTACCTGGGTCAGGTACATTCAGCAGGGTCCCTTTACCTGGGTCAGGTACACTCAGCAGGGTCCCTTTACCTGGGTCAGGTACACTCAGCAGGGTCCCTTTACCTGGGTCAGGTACACTCAGCAGGGTCCTTTTACCTGGGTCAGGTACACTCAGCAGGGTCCCTTTACCTGGGTCAGGTACACTCAGCAGGGTCCTTTTACCTGGGTCAGGTACATTCAGCAGGGTCCCTATACCTGGGTCAGGTACACTCAGCAGGGTCCCTTTACCTGGGTCAGGTACATTCAGCAGGGTCCCTTTACCTGGGTCAGGTACACTCAGCAGGGTCCCTTTACCTGGGTCAGGTACATTCAGCAGGGTCCCTATACCTGGGTCAGGTACACTCAGCAGGGTCCCTTTACCTGGGTCAGGTACACTCAGCAGGGTCCCTTTACCTGGGTCAGGTACACTCAGCAGGGTCCTTTTACCTGGGTCAGGTACATTCAGCAGGGTCCCTATACCTGGGTCAGGTACACTCAGCAGGGTCCCTTTACCTGGGTCAGGTACATTCAGCAGGGTCCCTTTACCTGGGTCAGGTACATTCAGCAGGGTCCCTTTACCTGGGTCAGGTACACTCAGCAGGGTCCCTTTACCTGGGTCAGGTACACTCAGCAGGGTCCCTTTACCTGGGTCAGGTACACTCAGCAGGGTCCCTATACCTGGGTCAGGTACATTCAGCAGGGTCCCTTTACATGGGACAGATTGATACTGTTCACCTGGGACAAAGTATTTTAAAAAAGCAAAGGAAAAATGGCGCTCTTCGCAACTCTCTCAGTCTGTCGAGCCGGGCCTGGGCTCAGCCGTGACCCAGATGGCGCATGTCTTTCGCAGGTCAATGTAGAGCACCTAGTGGAGAAGATGAAGACCACTGTGAAGAGGGGCCTGATTCTCAGGTGAGTTATTTCCAGATGCTCCGAGGTGTGCGATCACTCGCCCGGTCTGGTCGTTGTTAACACCGCTGCCCTGCCTGCAGGAACGAGAACTGCAGCTCCAACTACACCACCGACTTCATCTTCAACCTGTACTCTGAGGAGGGGAAGGGCATCTTCGACTGCCGCAAGAATGTGCTGGGGCACATGCAACAGGTGTGGGTGGAGTCAGAAGCGTCATGCTCAGTCAAACAGAGGGGGCACAAACCCCTTCAATTTTCGGAGATCTATGTTTTTGGAAAATTTAATTTAATTCATCATAACCTATTTATAAAATTTGCTTGTGATCATTTAAAATCAAACTGAACAAACATGTCTTGTATGCTCATCATATGGACTCAGTAACCGTTGTGCTCCCCCTTTCCCTGTGTACTTGGTTCCTTTCAAAAGATACTATAGATAGCCAAGATCACGATCTGCTTGGTAAAGCTCAACTGCTTGGTTAACCTGAACAAGTCTCACAGGAAATGCGCGCATATCTTGTGCTGCAATAGCTCTCCTACAGTAGGCCTACTTTAGTTAGATGGTCAGGAACGAGCGATGTTTTAGGTTGGTATCATCGTGACTGCAAATGAGAGAAATTCAACACCTTTCTTGAAATTAAAAACATACTTTTCTATTAAAATCTCCAGGTTGCTTGCCACAATTTTTGTAAAATAGCTCGCTAAATACGTAGCTGTTTGGCTTGTGACGGCTGACTGTTATTGATTGTAATTAAACACAGCTAGTCAGCAGTGAACGGAGCATGGTGTGTAGCCTATTTTTTTATTTTAAATAAATAATCATAGTTAGCTTTAAGGGATATTTGACTTTGGTGTAACATAAGTAATTTTATTGAGCCTACCACGCATAATACTAGCAACATCAGCTGTCCCTGCCTACTGGTAACAGCATCGCCATTAATCCCGGTTGTAAGGTTCCCATTGGGAACGTCCCAATTCACTCCCATTCATTTTTGAGACCTCGCTAAAAATTCAGTTTTAAAGCACAACTTAACTACAGAGGATGATAGGTCGATAAGAGCATTAACGTTAAAGGGTATCTATTTGTTTTGATATCTGGTGTATTTTCAACTTTTTATTGCCTCATAAAAGAAAGAAGATCCAGCAAAAAGTTTTGTAGGACAGGCTAGTCCTTGTGCACGATAACAAAATTAATCAAACTACGTCTTGTTGAAATTCTAAGCAGTAGCCTATCTGAAAGTAGTTCCTCTATTTATGGCTGACCTAATACCTTCTACGACACACTGTCTAGCCTACACTCTCTATGTGGTCACCATAAAAGTTAAGTCAGTTCAGGTTTGTAGATGGGTGGGTGCGGAGTAAAGTGCCTTTGTGTTTGTTCGTGCCGGTATACAATACAAAATATTTAGTCATCTGACTGTGCAGTAGCCTATGTAGCAGACTGGTAGTAAGCACGTCCGAGCTTGTAACACTTGGTCAAATCAAACCATATGATAAGTATGAGGTATCTCTCTCCCTCCTCTATCAGTGGTTGTGACTGTTGATGTAGCAGCTGTTTGGCTAATTATGGTAATTATGATGTGTTTAAATGGGCTACTCGCAAAATAACTGAAACTTGAGCTATTAGCCTCACATGTAGGATACATAGCTTAGCTATTCTTACCCTTTTTTAGCACAGGCTGTCAAGTCCATTTTGAGTTGTGGCTATATTTCTCAGTAAATTTCACTTCTGCCATAAAGTTATAAAACTGTGCCCCCTCAAAGATTTTGGGTGCATGACGCCCCTGGGTGGAGTGACTGTACCCTGCTGTTCGAGGGCTTTCTGAGTGCCATACCCCCATCAGAGTGGAGTGACTGATTGTGCTTCTGCCTTAGGGCGGGACCCCCACCCCCTTTGACAGGAACTTCGGCACCAAGATGGGAGCCAAGTCTGTGCTGTGGCTCACAGCGAAGCTGAAGGAATGCTACAGACACGGTGAGAGGAGCTTGCACAGCATTGACACCACAGCACGGGGACCAGGCACAGTCACAGCAGACACACAGAGATGCACAGAGCACAAAGATGCAAAGCTGACACACAGAGCTCAGAGACGCACAGAACACAGAGATCCCCAGCGGACACGCAAAGCAACAGACGGAAAGAAAACACACAAAAAAGTGACAAAAAGAGAGACACAGACACCGCGGACACACAAATGCACAGAGTCACACCACGGACACACAGATGCACAGAGTCACACAGCGGACACACTGAGCACAGAGTCACACAGCGGACACACTGAGCACAGAGTCACACAGCGGACACACTGAGCACAGAGTCACACCGCGGACACACTGAGCACAGAGTCACACAGCGGACACACTGAGCACAGAGTCACACAGCGGACACACTGAGCACAGAGTCACACCGCGGACACACAGATGCACAGAGTCACACAGCGGACACACAGATGCACAGAGTCACACAGCGGACACACTGAGCACAGAGTCACACAGCGGACACACTGAGCACAGAGTCACACAGCGGACACACTGAGCACAGAGTCACACAGCGGACACACTGAGCACAGAGTCACACAGCGGACACACTGAGCACAGAGTCACACAGCGGACACACTGAGCACAGAGTCACACAGCGGACACACTGAGCACAGAGTCACACAGCGGACACACTGAGCACAGAGTCACACAGCGGACACACTGAGCACAGAGTCACACAGCGGACACACTGAGCACAGAGTCACACAGCGGACACACTGAGCACAGAGTCACACAGCGGACACACTGAGCACAGAGTCGCACAGCGGACACACTGAGCACAGAGTCGCACAGCGGACACACTGAGCACAGAGTCGCACAGCGGACACACTGAGCACAGAGTCGCACAGCGGACACACTGAGCACAGAGTCGCACAGCGGACACACTGAGCATAGAGTCGCACAGCGGACACACTGAGCACAGAGTCGCACAGCGGACACACTGAGCACAGAGTCGCACAGCGGACACACTGAGCACAGAGTCTCACAGCGGACACACTGAGCACAGAGTCACACAGCGGACACACTGAGCACAGAGTCACACCGCGGACACACTGAGCACAGAGTCACACAGCGGACACACTGAGCACAGAGTCACACAGCGGACACACTGAGCACAGAGTCACACAGCGGACACACTGAGCACAGAGTCACACAGCGGACACACTGAGCACAGAGTCACACAGCGGACACACTGAGCACAGAGTCACACAGCGGACACACTGAGCACAGAGTCACACAGCGGACACACTGAGCACAGAGTCACACAGCGGACACACTGAGCACAGAGTCACACAGCGGACACACTGAGCACAGAGTCACACAGCGGACACACTGAGCACAGAGTCACACAGCGGACACACTGAGCACAGAGTCACACAGCGGACACACTGAGCACAGAGCCACACAGCGGACACACTGAGCACAGAGCCACACAGCGGACACACTGAGCACAGAGTCACACAGCGGACACACTGAGCACAGAGTCACACAGCGGACACACTGAGCACAGAGTCACACAGCGGACACACTGAGCACAGAGTCACACAGCGGACACACTGAGCACAGAGTCACACAGCGGACACACTGAGCACAGAGTCACACAGCGGACACACTGAGCACAGAGTCACACAGCGGACACACTGAGCACAGAGTCACACAGCGGACACACTGAGCACAGAGTCACACAGCGGACACACTGAGCACAGAGTCACACCGCGGACACACAGATGCACAGAGTCACACCGTGGACACTGAGCACAGAGTCACACAGCGGACACACAGATGCACAGAGTCACACAGCGGACACACTGAGCACAGAGTCACACAGCGGACACACTGAGCACAGAGTCACACAGCGGACACACTGAGCACAGAGTCACACAGCGGACACACAGATGCACAGAGTCACACAGCGGACACACTGAGCACAGAGTCACACAGCAGACACACTGAGCACAGAGTCACACAGCGGACACACTGAGCACAGAGTCACACAGCGGACACACTGAGCACAGAACTGCTACCTTCTGCTGGGAGCACAAGGATGTTTGTTTGAAGTCTTTTTAATAGAAAAACAATCAGCTTGCACAATATACTTATGTTCCCATACATCAGTTACTGCAGTGTTGCTTGAGAAATGCCCATTCTGCAGAACTAAAGGGAATAATCTCTCTCTTTCACCCATCAACTGAACTCTTTACGAACTGAACATTATGCCTAGGAAGTATTAATACATTTCTTCCTCCAGTTTTTATTCTTAAAAGATTAACTCCTTTGCGAATTAACCTTTCATTAATTAACCTTTGTAGAAGGTGACGGTGGGACCTTTTTGCTCAACTGAGACATTCGTTGCTACTGCAGCAAAACTATTAGTGGAAATCACAAACTCTGTGTTTTAACTTTATTGGTAGACGGTTCATGACGATTTCTGCTGAATACCGAGTTTCTAAGTGTCACTATATTTCCCCGTAGCAAGTCCATTTAACAAGCAACCCCCACCTAGTCTATACCTACCCATGCGTGATATAGTGGATAATAGCATCTATGTTTGAGTTCATAAATATATTTATTCATCATATAAAATTAGAATAACATCATAGCAACAAGATAAAACCAACAATAGCCTGATCGTATGCCATAAAAGCCGTAAAAAGCCCTGCTCACTCAAATGCAAAATAAACTATGAAAGTATTGTCTCATTCTACCATGTATTCTACTAGCAATATATGCTACTAAATATGAAATAAATATACAATCCTACCATTGGTTTTACACATCGAGATGTTCCTTTCAAAATTCAGTGGTCATTTATTGTCTGGTACAATCGGTTTGAGAAATATACAACACTTTATACCGCTATTACACTATCTGAAACATCGACTCAAATACCCCCATGCCCTGCAAGTCTGTCTCATTCATTACAGTTCATTCTGGTTTAATTGTCTGCTTTTTTATCCAATAGAGTACATTATAACCTTAGCAACGTTATATGCCATGTCTTTTTGGGTGCTTTGAACAATTTACTACAGGCCAGCGTAACGGCAGTTTTCGTTTTAATGTCTGGTATTATGCAAGCTCTATTGAAAATGCATTAGGGAGGGGAGTTTCCCTTTCCCGATATGTAAGTATTTTTGCGTCTAAAATGCTGTTGGTCTCCCTGGCTGCATATGTATGTTTGTGTTTCCACTCGAGCACTGTCTTTCCAATATGTTTGATAGCCCTATTGTTATTTTCGCATTTTGAGTGCATTTCACATACTGTAGTGCAATCGTTAAATTTATTTTTGATGTAGGCTACCGATGTTCATTGAAGATAGAACATTTGGCAGCATTTTGCAGATGGTGGAATACTATTATGTTCATGTTATCGTACATAATATAGGCTATGGCGTATATACTTGTCTCTTAGTGCATGACAAATGCTCATTCCAATTTACTGTGCGCTGATATGTGGTAGATTAAGGTAAAAAGATTTCCTTGGAGTCATTATGAATAGGAACATTAAAAAAAATTTTTAAAACTACAGAAAAATGCAATCCCAGGACAAAAGTATACATACTGTAGAGTACAGGGAAAAGTGATGTTTTATTGAGGTACAAGAGTGAATGATTAGGCAACATATTTAGGTGTATGTAACACTGTGATATCAATGTTTTTTATCTTAAGCCATCAGAAGGAGCAAATGTATATGCTTTATAATGGACAAAACTAATTTATTCATTTTATGACATGTTTTGCATAGGGGTTTTGGACCCATAGATATCTACCCCCCTATACTGATGAAAATATAGTAATTCCCACTTGAAAATTATGCAAAAGTGAGTTTTATGAGCCAAAACTGTTGATTTGTAGTTAAATATATCATTATTTTTTTTATTTAGAGCAGTGCCCATTTTAGCCATTTGGATAGATTTGGAGACACTAATGGACAACAGGGTACACTGCTATATAGCATCATATATATTGCATCATAGACCTTTAGTAGTTCTGCATGTCATCCTCAGATTTAGCAAAACTTGTGGACATGGAGTTTATGATCCAAGAAATGTATATATATATTACCGATTTCACTTATGTAGCTCTCAGTATTATGTTGCAAGCTAAAGAAAAACAATTTTTTTTTAAGTTTCTTTGCATTTGTGGCACTTTATTTTGACTTTATTTTGACTAAGTTTATATTGTAAATTTAAGCCATTTACCAAGTTTATGTGATGCTCACACCTAAAGCCTTAAACAGAGCAACCCCTAAATAGGTGACATTTGCCATCTGTGCCAAGGGGTTAATGTTCTTTAGAACTATTCAACAAGATACAGAAGTTAACTTCTGGTACAATACCTGGTACAAGAATATCTCTCACAATTCAGCATGACTCCCTTCCCATATGTTTCTCTCCTCATTTCAATTTACAATCTGCCAAACATTTTCTCTGATTGAATTATTGGCATTAAGCCTATTGTCTATTCTGGTATGAATTATACACGGAATAATATTTATTCTGGTTTTGGTCCCTTAATTGATGTTCTTTGTGTGTCTTTGCGAGTGCAATAATTATGTTCCACCACAAAAACATGAATACTCTCAATTTGCTGCAATGACTGTATAATAATCCTGATAAACATTAGGAATCCCACAACAAGCCCCTACTATAAGGGGGAGTCGGGTTCAGAGGACCAGATGCGACAGAGAGGGAATCTGAAAGTTATCTACAGTGTACATTACATTACAGGCATTTAGCACACGTTCTTATCCAGAGCGACTTACACAACTTTTTTTAAAAATTTTTAAGCATATTATCCATTTATACAGCTGGATATATACTGAAGCGATTCAGGTTAAGTACCTTGCTCGAGGGTACAACAGCAGTGTCCTACCTGGGAATCGAACCTGCAACCTTTCGGTTACAAGGCCAGTTCCTTAACCATTATACTACACTGCCGCCCTGTAGAAACCACAAGAGCAGAAGGATTCCGTGAATGGAGAGGAAAAAATAAAGAACGGGAATAAAACTCTCGGCGTAGCACCAACAGAAAATGAGCCCAGAATAAGTGGGCGAAGGCTCGGACGGAGATATAAGAAATAAAGATAAATGATAGCGACCCAAATAATATCGGGCGACATAAACTCGTAGGCTCGAGTGATTAGAAAACAGAAAGGAAGAAAATAAATTACCTCTAGCCCTTAGTACTACAAAAAGGCTTAGACAAACGAGGTAACTGAAAAAATAAATAAACAAAGGAATTCCTCTGAGGGGAAGACAAAGAAAGGAGAAGTGAGAAACGAGTGAATAAAGGAAACAGAAAAGATCCTATGATAAAAATCCTAACTCGATTCTAAACGGAGTAACACTGCGTTGCTTATTTGAAACTACAAGGAATGCAGTCTCCCAAGTCCTATACCTTACCGGCTTAGTGTTGTGGCGAAAATAACACAGAAGCACAGGAACACGGAAGCACAGAGCTTATTTTGCCAGCAGGAACCTAAAACAGGTGCGTCAGATGAGTGCTTGAGTGGAAGCAAAAGCACGGCACGGCACGGACGGCGGAAAAGCAACACAAGTGCGCCCTCACGCGGCTCCGAGAGAGAACGACCGTGGAGATAATAGACAGGCTGCCGAACCATGACACCTACTGGGTATTTTATGTACATCTCCACACAATGGTTAAAGTTACTAATGCATGGACATACAGAATCTGTTTCTTAATGGTGAAAGAACATACTCTGACATTGTGCTGGGGCTGTTCACTGTGTCACGTGGCGAACAGATGAGACAAACAAGCGAAAGCGTTTGTGGCTCACTGCCTTTTTATTCCCTTCTTGAACTTGAGCTGAAGTCCACAAAATAAGAGCTTGTAAATACAACCAGAAAGGCACAGTAACAAAATAAAAGCTCAAGCAGCCATTTTGCAAACATGGTTCTCCCTTATCCTTGGGAGCTAAGCCTCTTATAGAGCCTGTCAATTAGGCTAAGGTGGGCAGCTCTTATGATTGGCAATGAGCTACAGGACTGCCCTGCCCCCGAGTGGCACTATCCCTTGTCCTGGAGCTTACTCATGTGGCCGAAATGGCTGAGGCGCTGAACACACAGCGCCTTAGAACACAGGAGTGGACTATGTGCTCCTGCCCCATCCTGGCGTCTCAATACTTACATTCACACTCATCGCATTGCATTCGATTGTGTGTTTGCTAAGGGAAGCTTAATGAAGCGTAAGTTTTGCAGATGTAAATGCACAGCTGGGTACATAATCGAAGCACTGAGCTTGCACTGGGATTTGAACCCACAACCTTCTGATTCGGTTTAGCGGCTTGACCTCGAAACGGTGCCCGTGACACTGTCCTCCCTGTTCACGCAGGTCGCATCTTTGCCAACAACCCAGACTCCGCCTGTCTTCTGGGCATGAAGAAGAGGTCAATGGTCTTCACGCCCCTGGCTGAGCTCAAGGAGCAGACCGACTTTGAGTGAGTTTTCTTTCTTCCCTGATCCCATCTGCTTATTATTATAGAATAGAACTTCACTTGTAGCCAGCAGCAACAACAAAAAAAGACAGACAGTGGGACAGACCCACAACACACAAACACACATATCAAATAAAGACATTCAATAGAATCATTTAATTAATCAAACAAATTAAGTGAATTAAAGTGAAGGTATGAGTCGAGTGGAATACAGCCAAACGTCAATTATGATTATGATTATTGTGTAAAGCATTATTCACTATTTATGAATATTACATGTCAAAGCACTCCACCCATACAGTATATGCATGAATCAATACCCCCTGCAAAATTTCCACGATGACGAACTGTGTGACAAACATCTTGTTAACTGCTCTACACAAAACAAGGATTGGGTGATTGACTAGCTGACGGGTGGATTTATTAATGGATTAATTTATGAATTGAGTGATTGAATGATTAAGAGAGTGAGTGGGGTGGTTGGGTGAGCAAATGAGTAAGTGATGGGAGTGATTGAATAAAAGTGAGTGAGTTACAGAGTGGGTGCGAGATTGAGTGAGTGAGTGAGTGAGTGAGTGAGTGAGTGAGTGAGTGAGTGAGTGAGTGAGTGAGTGAGTGAGTGAGTGAGTGAGTGAGTGAGTGAGTGAGTGAGTGAGTGAGATTAATTGAGTGAGCAATTGAGTAAGGGACTGAGTGAGTGAGTGAGTGAGTGAGTGAGTGAGTGAGTGAGTGAGTGAGTGAGTGAGTGAGTGAGTGAGTGAGTGAGTGAGTGAGTGAGTGAGTGAGTGAGTGAGTGAGTGAGTGAGTGAGTGAGTGAGTGAGTGAGTGAGTGAGTGAGTGAGTGAGTGAGTGAGTGCTCAGGTGGGTTAATGAGTGATATTTTTGGTAATTGGTCTGGCTGACCCACTTTTCCTCCCCTTCTCCAGGCATCGTATCCCAAAGTCTCAGTGGTGGCTGAGCCTGCGGCCGCTCCTCAAGGTTCTGGCCAAGTACAAGGTGAAGATAGAAACTGAGCATGCCCACTTGGAGCACATCATCCGCAAGACGGGCGACTTCCCCAAAACTGCATAACAAGGGGCAGTGGTCGGGTGGGGGAGACGGAGAGACCCGTTTTGCTTTCACTGCATACATCTGTCTATTTTCCCCCTCTGTCTTTTCTCCATCTCTTCACTCTCTCCCTCTACCTATCTGTCCTCTGTTTCTTCTCTCACTCTCTCTCCCTCCAGTTTCGTAGCTCTCACCACTCCTCTCTATGTGCTCTCAGTCATTTCCACTGCATGCACCACAGCCATTTGTTCCTGGGTCCTGTACATCGCGGAAATGCAATAAAGGCGCTGCAGCAAATGCAACATGTCCCAAATGCAACACGCATTCCCGTGAACATTTTTTGAGTGAGTGAGTGAGTGAGTGAGTGAGTGAGTGAGTGAGTGAGTGAGTGAGTGAGTGAGTGAGTGAGTGAGTGAGTGAGTGAGTGAGTGAGTGAGTGAGTGGTTCAGTAAGTAAGTTATTGAGTGAGTGAGTGGTTCAGTAAGTAAGTTATTGAGTGAGTGAGTGGTTCAGTAAGTAAGTTATTGAGTGAGTGAGTGGTTCAGTAAGTAAGTTATTGAGTGAGTGAGTGGTTCAGTAAGTAAGTTATTGAGTGAGTGAGTGAGTGAGTGAGTGAGTGGTTCAGTAAGTAAGTTATTGAGTGAGTGAATGGTTCAGTAAGTAAGTTATTGAGTGAGTGAGTGAGTGGTTCAGTAAGTACGTTATTGAGTGAGTGAGTGGTTCAGTAAGTAAGTTATTGAGTGAGTGAGTGAGTGAGTGAGTGAGTGGTTCAGTAAGTAAGTTATTGAGAGAGTGAGTGAGTGGTTCAGTAAGTACGTTATTGAGTGAGTGAGTGGTTCAGTAAGTAAGTTATTGAGTGAGTGAGTGAGTGGTTCAGTAAGTAAGTTATTCAGTGAGTGAATGGTTCAGTAAGTAAGTTATTGAGTGAGTGAGTGAGTGGTTCAGTAAGTACGTTATTGAGTGAGTGAGTGGTTCAGTAAGTAAGTTATTGAGAGAGCGAGTGGTTCAGTAAGTAAGTTATTGAGTGAGTGACTGTGAGTGGTTCAGTAAGTACGTTATTGAGTGAGTGAGTGATCGAATGGGTGAGTTGCTGCATTTGAGTGTTTTAAACATGCATTCTTCTTTCCTTGTGACCAGAAGGGGCTAATGGGCTGCCATAACCAGGGACATTCAATTTGCTTAAAAAACGAAGGAAGTAAACGTCTTTGTTTGCCTCCATTGACAAAGGATACGATGATGCATCCTTTGCTGTAGCTATACATGACTACATGTCCCACATTGCCTTGCTTCAAACAAATGTCATAAAGACCACAGGTCACAAAAAGTCACATAAATGTATGATAAGATGAACAAAGAGCAAGTATAGGCGTAAAAGATAATATCAAATAAGGACCCTGGACCCTATTTGCGGTCCGTCTTCCATGAACCTGACCCATGAAGTCCATTTTTTCGCTGATCGGTCCAGTATTGAGTTCGCTACAGATTTCCTGTAGGCTCTCACTGGGCTACAATAGAAGTCAACGGGGCAATTAGAAATGTTCGATAAATGTGCTTTCATGTACAATAAATGAGACGGGAAGCTCAGGGTGTATTGTTACCGGTCTCAGTATGCTCTCCTGTGAAATGTATCTCAATCCGAACATTTTTACGTGCTTGGCATGGCTTGGAAGTAAGCATTTCTCTGTTGCTTGTTTTCGCTGCTCCCGCGGAGTACTATGTGTCGGGGGTAGGGGAGCGGGAAGGTGTGCCGGCCGTTTACGAAACTATCTAGTTGAGCAGTCTGCGTTTGTTTACCTGCAGCAACGTAGGCTACAATTTCCACAAAAAAACTTGGATGATGGATGACTATAATGATTACGAAGACGAAGAATTCGATTTTGACTGACGTTACTGGCTACAGATTTGAGCCAGAATACACGGACACGGAACTACAAGAGATGGATGATAAGAGAGCAAGAGAAGAGAGAGAGGCTGAAGTTGCGCAGGTAATGTTATCCGAAGTCAGTGCGAGGTAGTGCGGTCGGAGAAATAGTTCTGTTTCAAATGGAACTGTTGTTTCAACGTTCGGTTTGCGTTTGCGATAGCCTACATTTCACAGGAGAGCATACTGAGACCGTAAGAATACACACTGAGCTATAAAAGCACATTTATCGTTGTTTTTCCATAACATTTCTAATTGCCCCGTTGACTTCTATTGTAGCCCAGTGAGAGCCTACAGGAAATCTGTAGCGAACTCAATACTGGACCGATCAGCGAAAAAATTGACTTCATGGGTCAGGTTCATGGAAGACGGACCGCAAATAGGGTCCAAGGTCCAAAATAGCGAACTTACCCTTTAATGAAAGAGAAGAGTAATAAAATCAGTGATGGTGCCCCCTGCTGGTGAAGTACAGGTAAACGTCTTCCCTCACGGCTGATATTGGAAGTCAACCGGAGGTTTTGAATTGTGTACAGTATTTAAATAAATTCCAGTTTATCCTGTTTTTTTTTTTGTCACTTCTTTTTTACTGATGTATAACTGCTTAAATCCATAATACAGTGGTGCATGGTAATCCAGTCCAGTGTTTCCCCTTCAATAGGCTATACTTTATATTATATTTAGGCAGGGCAGCAAACTCTGGCTCCCCCTTCTAAAAACATAAAATGGCAATGTCATTGTTTGAAAATTAATTTATTATCATTTAAAAATCTATAGAAATGTAAGGGCTCCATTTTGTGATCCACCTTTGGAGTGTGTGGACTCCTCTCAGTTAGTAACCAACTACAAGTATGAAATTACAGTGTTTTGTTTGGCGGTAAAGTCATTACAATTGGCAGCTTGGCCATGCGCAGATGAGTAGATTTCTTTAAATTAGACCTACTTCAGGAAAGGGATAATTAACCTACTAGCTAAATGATAATGTCGTCTTCAGCTAATAAAAGGAGCTTGCCCCCAAAAGAGGGTTAGGTAAAGATCTCATCTTTCTTCCATGTAAATCTAAATGAGATCAGGGAGAATGGTGACAGTGGGAGCCGTTCTGATAATACAGACACCAACGTGATACAGGTGCAGCCAAGCCGTCAAAACACTGGGAGTCTGTGTAGAACCCGGCCTGGTTTGAGGACCGTTTCTACAAACCATGGCTTTATGAAACAAGTAAAATTTGCAATCTTTGCTAGATAATGAATCCCATAAATATCCCAATCACAGAGCAGCATTTAAACGACACTATTTTAGCCACCTTTTTTTAAAAGTTAAACTGAATATTTTATCCTCTCTTCTCGCACCCTTTTCATTATTTTCTGGTCTCTTATATTCTTTGATGTTTTGATATTTTGAAGCACTCGTATTGATGAAGCTAAATGATTTATAATGCCATTTTCAATTTCCATAATACAATTCTGACTGTTGTAGAGAAGCTCTGCCACTTGTGTCGGCAACAGAAGCAGGCAGTGAAGATGCAGGGCAGAAAGGAGTTTTATTGAGGTGCCTACTCTGTACACTGTGCATAAATGAAACATAAGGAAATGGGGTCTGCGGGGCACCATCTCACCACCCTGCAAAGTGGGCGTCATAGCACTTATTTTAATTTCTGTTTATGTGACTTCAAATTTATCTGTAGGACAGCTGATGTGCTATTTAATAGAGAGATTTCAAGCATTAATGTCAATTTATTTGTTTGATTGTCTTTTTTTATTTGTTTGGTGGTTGTTGGGCCTCAATACTTGGGATGGACTTACCTTTCTGTAAAGCAATGACATATGTGTGCCACTGAGGGGTCATGTTTTGCCTGCATTACAATCTCTCTCTAAACATTGGCATTGTGAAACACTCCTTATAGCTGTTTGTTAGCCTGCAGGAGATCCTTCACCACATTTAAGGATTCCCCCTTTAATTACACATAGTTTTATATGCTAGCCCTTATCCTAACCATAACCTGAACACTCACCCCATATCCTAACCCCTTACCATAACCCGTGTCCTCACCCCTCAGCCTAATCTCAACTGGAGCCCATACCTAGACCACCAAACATTTTTGCGTCGAAAAGTCGGTGATATGCCGTCTAGGTGTTCAGGTGAAAAACCGGCTACATTCAGTTGAAAATGTAAGTTTTCTAGCTGACTAGGATGTAGCCAGGCTATATCTGGGTAAAACCTGAGCTAAATTGGGGTTAGCCTAGTCAGTTTATGTCAAAACGTCTCTCAACATAGATTCCCACACCTCTAGGCGTCTAGATACTCACTGGAAACTCTTACTCAAACCCTATCCCTAATCATGCCTTGCCCCTATAGATTTATCAATATTTTGGCAAAATAGGGACCTGCTCATTTTGATCACTTACTGAGTCACTCATTCGGATCACTATTTGGCAAACAGTGAGCACCACTATATCAGGTAATCTTGCTCATATGTACCAGTATTTTGACCAGTATGTGGTATGTATGTTTCATACTATTTAGCAAGTAGCATTATGTTAGTAAATCTGACTACTATGTATCGCTATTCGGTACCTAGTGACTTCCCAGCTAACAGTGGATGTCCCAGGGACGTCCCCTTTTAGTCCCCTCAAAGTTATGATGTATTGTTCCATTGGATTTGTTCCCTTGAATTTTTTAGTTATGATATGACGTGCTCAAGACGTTCAGGGGACATCCCGGGGACGTCATTTTGTTTGCTGGGTTGATCATATGGACCAGTATTTGGCAAGTAGCCCTAATGACTTGCTCATATAGATTGCACTGTGGCACTTAGTTGGCACAAAGTTAGGAAATCTTGTCTATAAGGATCACTATTTGGCCCTTATGTACTTGGTTGATAACTATTTTGCAGGTAGTAACTTGCTCAGACTAAATGTTAGGCCTACATCTTTGGAATATTGAGTAGTATCTGTCAGCTTTTGTCCAACTGTCGTGACGCTAATTTCGATTTTCTACTAATGCTTTTCTACTTTATATTTTCAACAAAATTCCTATTTAAAATTGTGTAGCCTATCTTCCCAGTTTTGGCTTCAGTGATTACTTTGACTCTGCCAATATTTATTTATTTTCTTGTTTTATAGTATCTGAAATCAAAGTTGCTTTGAAAAACAACAGTATCTTTCAAGGAGTCTTCCTTTAAATATTCTTTCAAGGCCCATTTAAAAAATGTATGTTACCTCAATGTTTGTTTAATGTTTAACGTCTCAGACCCACGTGACAGGATTTAGCGGAGGTGTGCTTTCAGAATCAGATGGGCGTTTCCCAGCAGTTCTTTCGGTTACCTGCATGGGTCACTTTCAGAGATCTATACGGACACTAAGAAGGTAGGAAGAAGGGCCATAAGCGGACTGATGGGATGGCGTCGCCGGTACAGACAGGTTTCCATAGACTGGAAGTACAGAAGACAACCTGGGACGTCCCGAAAAGATACACGACACTGAAATCTGTGGGTTCAGGAGCATACGGGACTGTATGGTGAGGAATGCATTTATTAAATGTACGCTATGTATGACTGATGGATAGCCGTTATTATAACATTTTCAAGTTAGAATAGTCCCTTAGTTTTATAAATGTCTTCAACTGAAAGAGGTTATTATGAAAATGATTAGCCTATATAGAGCAAATTACTTGTTTAATATGTGTAAGAATTTATTGTAGGCTATAGGCTAATAATTGTCTAATACGTACGTAGCCTACAAATTCGTCTACTTAGGCTAGGCTACTGTAATAAGAACTGTCTAACAGTCAAGTAAAAAATATTTTTGAAGCAATAATTGGTCAAGAGAAACCTGTTACGTGTCATAAGGGGCATACAGGTTCAGGCAGATCCCAACAGAAAAGATAAACATCAGGAACCCATATTCTAGGCGACTTGAGGACAACTCTGTGCCACCAGATGAAAAGACCTACATGTCTTTTTACTCGCAGTTTAAGGACACCAGATGTGTAATACAAGGGTATACCCGATATTATGTAAACATTTGTCCATGTGATAACTGTATCGGGAAATGTTACTTCGTTTTGTTTCCTTATCAGTAGGCTACCGTAGCCTACATTCCTGTGTGCTGCTAATTGTTCAAGGTCAAGAATTCCACAGATTAAGCTTTTTTTTGAAGACTAACTATTTCTCCCTGAAAGCTCGGCTATTGACCAGAAAACGAAGGAAAAGGTGGCCATAAAGAAACTCTACCGTCCTTTCCAATCGCTGATCCACGCCAAACGCGCTTACCGCGAGCTGCGCCTACTGCGACACATCCAGCACGACAATGTACAGTACAGTATGCTCACCTATTCTGTGTTTCTCTCTATCCTTTGTGTTAAGAATTTGTTTTTAAAAAAATTGCAATTACGCAGTGAAATACCCTTTAGGCCTAGCTTCTTAATCATGCGATAATTAGCTGCATCTGACTATTATAGATTTTCAGGGTCTTCTCTGTCCCCAGTCCCTGTCGTGTACATAATCTAAGAAGCTTTAAGGATGGTTAATTATCCCACCTGTGTTCAGTCTAGACTAAGGGCCACTAGGCAATTTCTCGATTTTTGGTGTGGTTTCACATCTCTAGGAGTAAGCTGTGAGAGAGATCCTTCACTGGTGAGACAATGACCTTTGAACTGTAAACATAGTAGCTCTATGCTACCTTAGTTAGTAAAAAGGTACTGGTTTCACTTCATAACAAGCTATCACTTGACACAATCATTTGTAAAAAGAAAAGATTGAGTGTGGGCAAGAATAGTGAACTAGTTTATAAGAAAAGAGGGAGAGGAATTTAATTTATTTCAATATTTCAACTTGTGGGCATAGAACCTCCAACAAAAACCTGTTCACTTGTTGAGAATGTGTGGTGAATGGCTGGGTTTAAAAAATATATATATAATATCAGTTTTAGTGTATGTTCTCAACTCCACCGGGCAGTTTTTGTGTATGATGAAGGATATTCTATATATTTATATATGTTTCTGATGGCTTTATGAAGGCTGGTATAGGGGCATGTGGAAGTTTGTGGTCTAAAACAAGGAAATACACTTCAAGTAACTCCAAAGCAGCATGTACAACTTTATACCTGCAGAGACTGTACATGTGTATATTAGGCTTCCCAATTATTTTTCAAAAATGATGTTTAATCTTATTTTCTGTTGGAATTATTTTCTATGCTTTATGCGACCTGAGACCACTGCACTCAGGGAAAGAAATACACAACTAAAAACGGCAATAAATATTTATGTTTAGAATTGTGAATAAACTATACAATCAATATGTTCATATGTATAGCGTTTGTAAACATAACACTGTAAGCATATGGGACTGTATGGTGAGAGAAAATGGAGAATAATTGAGACCACACTGATGGTTTGTCATTATTATAACATTTTCAACAAGAAACTTCTGTAACAATCTAAAATAAAGTACCCATTCAAAGTCTGAAGACCTGAATACAAGCAATTAGCCTCAGTTGAAGTTAACCTAGTTATTTTGCAGTGTCCTTGCAAAGTCATCAAACCTGTTCAATGTAGTCTGGAAAAGGAGTCCCCTTGCCCCTATGGTTTTACTGTAGTCTGTGTTTGCCAAGCACTTGTTTGGCACCGTAAAGTGAATCATACTTTGTCTGTGTACCAACGCACATCAACTCACACAAAACACTGAATGGGCTAGATTTTGATTTTAGAACAGAAAAGCTATGATCTAAATATGTCTTAGATAGATGTACCTTATGGAGTTCTACTGATTGCTCCTTCCCATTCTCCTTTTCCCCTTTCTGAAAAAGGTGATCTGTCTTCTGAATGTCTTCACGCCCGATTCCGTGCTGGAGAAATTCCAGACATTGTAAGTATGGGGCTGTGATATTCGGCACATTCCACTGAACGAATTCCCAGCTTGTTGGGACAGGCTGGTTAAAGGCAGGTCTCCATAGTGGTAGTTGTGATTAATTCTAAAGATACCAAGATTCAAACTTTAGACCTCAGTCAACATTCGTGCTTGACTTTCGCATAGATGTATGCTCTATTTTATTTCTGTTAGTGATCATCAAAATTAACTCACCAATTATTTATACGAGTATACAAGCTAAAACTGGCATACATTTGTAAGACAAAGGCCTGCATTCAATCATCACATCTTTCCTTTTAGTTGTTAGTCAAAGCTAAGAGCAAATGTTGATTGAATCCCAGCCAAAGTTAAGGACAAGGCAAATAAATATAATTGACGCATGATCCAAATGGACCCTAGGTACGTAGCTATTGGACCCCAATGTGTGTGATATTGATATAGCGCGTTAGTTTTTTTCTGATTTTCTGATTTTCTGCATGTGAGAACCGTACCCCAGGTTATTTCTCATAGATAAATGATCACTCATTGCTGTCACCTGTAGTCATAAAGTAGCAGCCCCTGCAGTTCTGACTGTGTTATGGCTGAGAATGCTGTTATTAAAGGCTTATGCAAAGTGCTTGCACTCTGTCTGCACCCTCACTGCTTAGCTTAGCATTTTTGTGTGAATGAATGAATGAATGAATAGCGTTTATGTGTGTGAGTGTTTGTGAATCTGTGTATACCCATGGTGATACCCTTTATAAGTCTTATAGCCGTTTATACCCTTTGTAAGCGTTACAACCGTTACATAGTGATACCCTTTGTAAGTGTCATAACTGTTACATGGTAAAACCCTTAGTAAGTGTTATAACCATTACATGGTGATCCCCTTTGTGTTATAACCGTCACATGGTAAAACCCTTTGTAGGTGTTCTAACCGTTACATGGTGATACCCATTGTAAGTGTTATAACCATTACATGGTGATACCTTCGTAAGTGTTATAACCTATACATGGTGATATACTTTGTAAGTGTTATAACCGTTACATGGCGATACCTTCGTAAGTGTTATAACCTATACATGGTGATATACTTTGTAAGTGTTATAACCGTTACATGGCGATACACTTTGTAAGTGTTATAACCGTTACATGGTGATATACTTTGTAAGTGTTATAACCGTTACATGGCGATACACTTTGTGTGTTTCAGCTACATGGTGATGCCTTTTGTGGCTCAGGACCTGGGTCACATTATGAAGAGGAGGAGACTGACTGATCGCATCATCACCTATCTCTTTTACCAGATACTGCGAGGGCTAAAGGCAAGAGAACTTTACTGCACTATCTCATATAACCAATGCTATAACATAAGACTTAAATATTAATATCCAGTTCATGAATGGAAAATGGAAAATATGAAATTGTATTATAAAATGATAAAATCTTCTTAAATCGTTGGAATTGTTGGAACATACATTAATTGATTATGAAACCATATTTTGTTTCTGTGCAGTATATCCACTCAGCTGGGATCATCCACAGGGTCTGTACAGTGTTCTTTTACTAGTTCCATTGTGTTCTATACCAGCCATATCTTTCCTAAATCTATTTAAATTAGGACAACAGGCTTCTGAGGTGCTGACGTCAATCTTCAGTATTCAGACTCACAGATTTTAGTTTCTAATACAGCTTTAAACCAGATAGTAGGCTGATGGGTAATTGGTTGCTGACTTAAAGGAATGTTTTAAATGAAGTGTATCAGAGTTTTAATGAATGATTGTTTATTGTGTCAAACTTTGTCATCAGTGTATATATTTATTTATATTTATATGCCAAAACATGAAACAACTATGCTGGCACCTTATTCAAGATATTGAATAAATATTCTGATGACAAAAATAGTCCCTTTAATAAAATTAAATAAGCTATATTTTTGGCTGTATGCCATTTATGGCAAAAAAAAAAAAAAAAAACACATAGGGCCTGATTTACTAAGACCTTTAGCGTGTGCAAAACCTTTTAGCACACGCAAAACCAATAACATGAAGTGATTGGTTATGGTATTTGTCTTGCACCAATCATTGGTTGTATTAGTCATGCGTGTGCTAAACGTTTTTGCACCCGCAAAACATCTTAGTAAATCAGATCCTTAGTGTAAGCTATTGTTTAAAAAAAAAAAAACTCAGATCCCTCTGTTTTCTGGAGATTCAGATCCCTGTGTTTCTCATTTCAGGACCTTAAACCCAATAATCTTGCAGTGAATGAGAACTGTGAACTAAAGGTAAATAAGGGCATTTGATAGTTTGTGGTCTACAGCAAGAAAAAAATTGTCAAAAAGCAATTGCTTGATTTTATGCCTCCAGAGGTTTTACATGAGTATATTACCTTTTTGTTCTTCAAAAAATGGTTTAATCTTATTTTCTATTGGAACCATTTCCAATGGCGCATTCAACCAGATATTGCTATGCTCAAGGAAAAAGCACACAATTGTGATATTTATGTTTATAATTGTGAATAATTATACGATTAATCTGCTCATTTGTACAGCCTCTGGGATCATAACGTCGCTGCACAAGCTGCTTTGGAGTTACATGAAGTCTATTTCCCTGCCCAAATGCCCCTATATATCTCTTTGTAAAGCCAGCTGGTCATCAGAAACTTCCCAGCTGGTCACCAGAAGCATCTTATCCTTCATTGCACATAGAAACTGTCTGGGCCTTTTTTTTTTTTTTAAATGCAGAATGTGAGCTATCCCTAACCATGTGAAACTTTAAAAAAAGAAGTGGGTGGTTTGTAAGCACATTTCCAGTGAACAATGATGTGAGGTGTGGCTGTTTCTGATGCCTGGGGATATGGTCAGTGAATACCCTGATGAGCTAACCACAGTAGACATAGTTTGGCACTGCTTACCCTAATTTTATATCGATGCGTTTAATACGATTAATAAATGCATGACATCTGAAGTTAAATTAGACTGCGTGCTTCTTATTCCTGCACCTCTTCCCCTCTTTGTCTTTCATGTTTTTCAGCATTCTAGTTCAGTTCAATATAACGTGCTTTATGAAGTGAAATAGCTTTTGCGAATGCAAATTTTCACAATATGTAGTTAAGACATTATATGGCACAGAAATACACAAATATGCCTTTAAAAACAATGAATACAGAAGACATCATATTCATTATAATAATGATAACTGTAATGGTAAATTAGTCATCTTTAATGGGCGTGATCAGTCTATCACTCTCTCTTTCTCAGATCCTGGACTTTGGCCTGGCCAGGCAAACGGAGAGTGAAATGACTGGGTACGTTGTTACTCGCTGGTATAGAGCACCGGAGGTCATTTTCAATTGGATGCACTACAGTCAGACAGGTGAGTAATTGGTCACGGAAATAACAGGGGTGCAGTCATTCACCGGTGTACATGTTTCAGTTGGGTGTACCAAAGGCATTGGGAGGAATTCATGAAATACACTAACATAGTGATTCAATCAAATGCATTTGCTAGTTTAAAGGCAATTCAATCGAACCAGACTTAAGTCTACAATTTTCTTTGGGGTCCCAAAAGCTCAGGGGCCGTCCTAATATAGTTTTAATGGCACTCTGACGTGCCTATGGCATCCCAGCATTCTCAACAGCGCATTACAGGCCAGTCCATTGATGCGAGGTGGCTCTGGCTCGATCGTACTTATAATTCTGTTTCTCTCCCCTTACAGTGGACGTGTGGTCTGCTGCTTGCATTCTGGCTGAGATGATTACAGGCCATGTCCTGTTCCCCGGCAATGACAGTATCCTTCAGTGCTGAGCTAGATTAGCCGTGAGCACAAATGACTATGCTGGTTGCAAACATGCTTTACACAATTTAGCTTTCTATTTTCAAATGAGGTCACAATGTAAATTTGGTCATTTTGTTGAATTTGGGCCCCCCATTTTTCTTATTTCATGAAAAGGGGACTATTCTAAATTGAATTGAGAATTGCTGATACATTCAAATTCAATTCTCAAATTTGAATGTGATTTGAAGTAGGAGGCAGAATACATAATTTGAAATTAAAGATTAACCCTATAAACTTCACCCCTAGTGGTTGAGACGCATGCGACTCAATTACAGTATTCATGTTCATCTGAAAATATAAACTACAGCTTTAAGAAAACCCCGTAAATTTTGACGCAGTATTTTTTAAAAGGGTAGCCTCTTGCGAAAACCTCAGCTTCGATATTGTTGATTTGTATTGTGGTGTATTGTCTGGCATTATTTGTGCTGTTTTGTGTGTGGTATTATTTTTCCCTTTGATTGCTTAGCCAGTATGATTCGGTTACATTCCTCTTTACAGAGAGGTAGGGTGTTTATTTTCTATTAATCTCGCGTTAGTCTTTTAGCCGGTAAATGTCCGGTGCAGCCTGTCCTGTTCATTCCTTTCGGTACCTGTCCTCTGTACATGGAGCTTTTGGCGATTTTGTTCGGAACTGTAGTTCTGTTTCGTCCTTCGGTACATGTCTTCCTATAGGGAAGACTGGGCGATGTTGTGGACATGTTTGTGTGTGACTGCGAGTCTGAGAGTAGCCTTGGAACATTAGATCTCTGTGCCTTTCGCCTCCTCGTATACTATCTCGTATTATTTTGCAGGGTTTGTTGGCTGTGTGTTTTATTTGTACCATTTATGCTACTCGCCTGTTCTTATGCGTCTCGTTACCGAGGCAGGGCGTTTATTATTGCTGGCTCTTTAGTTACTTAGCTCGTAGAGGTATGGGACCGCAGATCTCTGCTCTATTCGCCTGTAAAATGTTTCTCTCTCCTGGGAGATCGGGCATTCACGCTTTTACTGAGTTACTTAGCTTGTAGAAGTATAGGGTAGCAGTTCTTTGTTCCATTAGCCTTATTTGGTTTTCTTACTGAGAAACCTGGCGTTTGCGCTTCTACTCATTGGTGTTTGACAGTGAGCCGGTTAGTAGCTTTGGTACGTGTGTTCCCTGTCTTGTCTCCCTCCCTTAACTGCGGGGTTTCCCGCCTTAGTGGCCTTAGGGCTTAATGAATCCCCTTGATGCGTTTGGCTCCTCCTACCTCACACGTCACACTGCCATTACAGAAGAGCCATTTAGCCAACCATGGGTGCCATTCTATTCCCGTGCAATTTAGAGCTTAATCTAGTCCCACCCCCCAATTCCCATAGAGATCCATTCAAATGCAGAGAGGTTATAATATCACTTGTAAGAGTACCTGAAAATAGGATATCAATAATCTTTTGATATCCTTTTATACCCACTCATGATAGCTGTGGAATTTACCTGTGGAATGTTCCAAACAGGTGTTTATTGAACTTCCCAGTCTTTTTTTTGCCCCCATCCCAACTTTTTTGGAACGTGTTGCAGGCATCAAATTCGGAATTAGCGTATATTTACAAAAATCAATAAAGTTGATAAGGTAAAACATTAAATATCTTTTCTTTGTACTGTTTTCAATTAAATATATGTAAAAGAGAATTTAAAAATCACTGCTTTCTGCTTTTATGTGCATTTTACATATTGTCCCAACTTTTTTGGAATTGGGGTTTATAATATACACTTGCCAAATTTCACAAATCTGTGGTATGAAATTAATTAAAGAACCTGTGGAATAATTTTTTTAAGTGTTGATTAAAGGTTGTATCAGCGATTTTGGGTGGAAACATAAATGATCACATTCATCTGATTTTTCCTCACGATCCGCTAGCTGCCCGCCCCATAAGCAGGCCGTCAAAAAACCGCGTCTCTGTAGGCAGCCTATGCTCCGAGATCGTACACAAAAACATAGGTACTACCAACTACTCAAAACCAAAATAAACAGTATTCCAACCAATCACAATGATCTGCACAAACGTGACGTCACTTCTGAAGCGAAATCCCAAACAAACATACTTATGAATAATTATGTTATGTTTTAAAAAATAGTGTTCAAGCATCCAGAATTATAACCACGTTAATAACGTTTGTAAGAAACCAAACCGTTTGTAAATCCGTCAAGATTTCAGCGAGATAAGAGTATTAGCGTTTGTGCAGATCATTGTGATTGGTTGGAATACTGTTTATTTTGGTTTTGAGTGGTTGGTAGGTAGTACCATTTGTTTTTGTGTACGATCTCGGAGCATAGGCTGCCTACAGAGACGCGGTTTTTTGACGGCCTGCTTATGGGGCGGGCAGCTAGCGGATCGTGAGGAAAAATCAGATGAATGTGATCATTTATGTTTCCACCCAAAATCGCTGATACAACCTTTAAGCCACAAGATAAACGTGGATACTTGCCTCTTCACATTTATAAATGGGGAAATGTAAAACTTTCTTTTGATATCATTGATAAACAGGAGAGCTGGAGGTCTAAAAGGGTGTGTGACTTCTGGGTATTCAGTTTAAGTTCAACTCTGTTTGGCAGCAGATGAATTGGCACTGCAGATTGAGTAAAATGTAAAATGCCCTGTTACAGAAAAAAACATGGGGCCTGATTTACTAAGGTGCAAAACCTTTTAGCACATGCACAACTAATAACACGCCATAACCAATCATTGGCCATATTATTGGTTTTGCGTGTGCTAAAAGGTCTTAGTAAATCAGGCCCAAGGTCTCCCAAGGGGCCAATGCCAAATCCTCTCAAAGTAAACAATATGACAAATTTCAGTTTATGAAAAATAATATACAATCTCAAGTAATTCAATTGGCTTGACATCACTATCTACTTTCTTTGTTATCTTTCTGTATGACTATACAAAAAGATTTGAACATTTGGATTGCACAGGATCTTTACAGTCCAAGAAGTGTTAAACATGCTGTTACAAAGCATGTTTGCTCAGAAATATTACCCTTCTAGTTACCCATTTGTGACCATAAAAATCTTTACAATCCTTGACATTTGACTCAGGTATTGACCAGCTGAAGAAAATCCTCAGTCTGACAGGGACACCGCACTCCTCCCTCGTGAAAAAAATGCAGAGTAAAGACGTACGGTTTCAAGCTCGTTACTCTGGTCCAAGGATTCAGCTGGCGACCTGAGGGCCAGATTTAGACTGCCTTAGATAGTCTTACGTGCATCGTAAAGTGTGACAGTGTCTCGGCCAATAACACATGTACTTAAACTTTTGTTTGTACATTTGTGGTTTTTTTATTTTTTAGAAAGATCGTTTAACATTGAAAAACATGTATTTTCTTAGTGTAAATAGCATACTCTAAATAAGGTACATATTGATCTGATCAGCTGTGCCAAAATGAACACGCTCGGGACTGACCGTTTGTGTTCTTCCCAGGCCCGATCTTATGTGCAGTCCCTCCCCCCTCAGAAGAAGAAGAACTTCAAGGAAGTCTTCTCATCCATGGCTGGAAATGGTGTGCCCAGGTTTCTATGGTTTATTCTTAGCTTGCTTATGGTGAGATGCTCCCCTCTAGTGGAAAACAATACAAACGCAATTTTAGAATTGAGTTGACGTTGCACAAGGTTTACAATGGAAAGCATAGTCCGCACATAATGAGCTGATACGTTTATTAGGCTACAGACTCCATGGGCTCTATCTTGGTAGCAGGCTGGACAGGCTGGAACTGCGAACAAGACAAACAAACAGGTCAAAATGCAAAGGCCGGAGAATGTCAAGCGAGAGCAAGGACAAACGAAACAAACTGGCAATGGGACGAACAAAGAGAGGGGCTTAAATAGAGGGACAACCAGGTGAAAAGGTAATGAGGGTAATGCAAAGGCATGAGGAATGTATGCGAGAGCTGATGAGGAAATAGAGTGAGTGCAGAATACAAGCGGAGGAGGCGAGTGATAGGCTGAGTAATAATGGGGAGATAACGAGGAAAACAAAACGGGGAACCACGCCCAGCCTGCACGACACTGAACTAGACTGACAGGGTAAATGGAAAAACACAACATGAAACAGGAGGAATGGAGAAAAACAGAGAGAACGAAAGGAAGGTGAACTAGGGGGAAATGGTGGATATCACATGGGCCTTTAAATACATTTTAAAAACTCGATAAAACCTACCATTATTTAATGATTTGTGTGGAACATGCATTTGGTGAAACGTCGCCTTGCAATTTGGCTTGCTTTAAATAGACTAACGTTAGATCAAACGGTTGCAATACTCTGCTTAGCGTTTAAGTTAATTTATCTCGATAGTAGCCACACTGTATTTTACTTTGAATTGATTGCATTAACTACTCGCCGGGTTCAAACCTATGGTTCAAACCACAGAACTGTATAAGAACAGTTCTGTGGTTCAAACATGTTGGGCTGGATGACGTTGATGGCACTCGGGTTGAGGGCGTGGATTTAGACCACACCCCTACAATCCGGAGTCCTTTCAAGACTGAGTTTATTAGCTTACTTTGAGATGTATATTAATATACCTATTCACATTTTCTTGAAGATATTTGGTGGGTGTGTAGTGGATACATCCCTCTGTGATATGTTGTGGTTACTTGAAGTTTTTAGAATCCCTTGACCATCACTTTAATATTGCGCTGTTAAAATAACATTGACACAACTGCGACATGACTTAAAACCAGGTTTGTGGTGATTTTAGCATAAACGCTTTCTGCTGCCTCAAAATAGCAATATGCCAAAAATGAGCCTGACCACACCTCATCTTAAGACCAACCCGCCCATATGAGTGCAAGTTCACTTGCTATTTAAACAACGTGAGTGCTGGACAGTAAAATGACAACTGTGTTGGTCTGAAACTAGCAAAGACACTTGCGTTTGGGTTACCGCCGCTTAGTGCCGAGTGCAAGATAGAGCCCCATGAATTTCATGGTCAGTTGTAGCCATACATTCACAAGGCTACTTGAAATGCATTTAATTGCCTGATGGATTATATGATTCCCGGGAGCTTTTATTCTGGTTGTTACTCATTCTGTACCAAACTCTTTGCCCCTGCCCCCCCTGTCCAACACCACCCTTCTTGCTCCACCTTGCCCCACCCTAGCGGTAGAGCTACTGGAGAGCATGCTGGTCCTTGACCCCGAGGAGAGGATGACGGCCAAAGAAGGGCTATCGCACCCCTACCTGTCCGAGTTCCACGAACCCGAGTCAGAGCCCGACTCTCAGCCATACGATGATTCCTTTGAGAGCATGGAGCTCGCAGTGGGAGAGTGGAAGAGTAAGTAAAGCACATACAGTATATGGTGGAATATAGAAGTACACTGCATCATGTTTTTTAGATATATATATATATATATATATATATATATATATATACATACACACACACAGACAGGTGACAAATTAAAGGAAAAACCAACATAAAGTGTCTTAGTAAGGTGTTGGGCCACCACAAGATGCCAGAACAGCTTCCATGCACCTTGGCATAGATTCTACCTGTACTGGAGGTATGGAACACCATTTTTCCAAAAGATATTCCCTCATTTAGTGTTTTGATGATGGTGGTGGAGAGCGCTGTCTAACACGTCGGTCCAAATAGGTGTTCAATTGGGTAGAGATTTGGCCATAGCATATGATTCACCTCATTTTCATACTCATCAAACCATTCAGTGACCCCTCGTGCCCTGTGGATGGGGGCATTGCCATCCTGGAAGAGACTACACCCATCAGGATAGAAATGTTTTCGTCATAAGATAAAGGTGATCACTCAGAATACAGTGCCATCCACTATTATTGGCACCCCTGGTAAAGATGAGTGAAAAGGGTTATAAAAAATTAACTGTTTGGTGAATTAGCTTAATCTCACACTGAAAAAATGAGAAAAATCCAACCTTTAATTGAAGTAAATTTCTTATGAGGAAAAAAATCCATTATCAAGAAATAATTATTTTTAACAAAACCATGTTTGCCACAATTATTGGCATCCCTGCATTTATATATAGAATAAAGTAATCATTTTTAATATTTGGTCGCATATCCTTTGCATGCCATGACTTCCTGATGTCTGTGACCCAACAACATCAAAAGATATCTTATTTTCTGGTACTCTTACAAGCGATACTATAACGTCTCTGCATTTGAATGGATCTCTATGGAAATTGGGGGGTGAGACTAGACTTGATGGATTATGAATTATGCTGGAACAGTATGGAATACATGGTTGGTAAAATGGCTGTAAGTCATCAAGGGTCTGAGGTATCAAGTGAGCCTCAAACCATCACTCTGCTGCCAGATATTCAGTAGATATGGATGAATCACTTTAAGGGTTGTTTCTCCTGACAAATTTTCCTATTGAACTCTATGGAAAAATAGGTCAGAAGAAACCCTTCAAGTTATTCATCCATATCTACTGTATTTCTGGCAGCAGAGTGATGGTTTAAGGCTTGTTTGATATGTCAGACCCTTGATGACTTGGAGCCATTTAGCCAACCATGTGTTCCATACTGTTCCAGTGTAATTTACAGCTAAATCTAGTCCCACCAACCAATTCCCATAGGTTGGATTTTTCTCATTTTTTCAGTGTGACATTAAGCGAATTCACCAAACGGTGAATTTTTTATAACCCTTTATACTCATCTTTACCAGGGGTGCCAATAATAGTGGAGGGCACTGTATATAGGGCTGCAGTCAAATAATTGTCAGGCCTGCCCCCCCCCCCCCCCCCAATATATTGTGTAACAAATTGAAAATAGTTAACACCTGCTGCCTCGTTTCCCCTTGACCCTGGGATATACACATTATTGGGGTACAACTATAGTAATAATGTACTACATTTGAGTTCCTGAATATAGACAAATATAGCAGCTTTTCTCTGATGTACAATGAATGCAATTTAATAAACCAGTAATATTCCTTCCTTTCTTGCTGTTTTCACTAGGTCTTATACACATGGAGATCATGACCTTTGACCCAGATAACCCCAGAGAAACTGCAACATAGTGTACTACAGGTCAGGCTCTGATTAAGATTGGACTGCGTGGCACCGTAGACTGCACTCAACATGTTACAATATGTTAAAGGAAGAGAACGGAGAGCCCCTACTGGTTGTAATTGAGATAAGGGAGGAGTTCACAAAAATAGACTACCTGCACTGCAAAGCATGCTGGCTTTTTGTGAGAATAGGTTTTCTACTTTTGATTTCTTATTGACCAACGAGATAAAGGGCACTGCCTTATATATACTTGTATTATCAGTTTGGGTCCATATGTTACCAGACCTTTACCGTCTTTAATAATAGCATTATGAATTTTTTTTTTCTACTTATCTACTCTGTTTGCTGTCAAGAACTTGTCTTTTATGATCAAGGCAATTTACTGTTTTCAATAATTAAACATACTGAAACTCACGAGTGAGCCTTTTTTGTCTTCCTAAACCTACTTCACTGAGAGACCAGTCTTTAAAACTAAGCTGTTCGTCATATTTACAGTATGTGACCACAATGTTCTCGTAAGTAACTGGTGTACAGAAAAGACAAACTACACCATTACTACAGGGACTGCATAGTACATACACCTTCACAAATGGCACATGGTCACAACAGCACCTGACTTGATCATCACATCTTAACTACAACAATGGAGAGAAACTGTACTATAGTATTGTAGACTACACTAGAGGGCAGTGTTCCCAAACAGGTATGTATCCAAAAGTAAGTATATCTTATGGGGATTTTAAGTATTCAACATTTAGAGAAAATTTAGCCTACTTTACAACTTTCTCGTCCCGTCTACTCAGCAAGCCTACTTTATAGTATGGAAGGGTGCTGATTCGGACAGTCAGTCTGTGCTTTACAAATTTGATTAATATTCAAAAGAGAATTAGAGAAACTATAAACCATTTCTGCATGTTTTTATGTACTCTTTGAATGATTAGAATAGAATACTTGTAGAATAGTTTGACTTAATATGCCTTGACATGCCTTTAATCAGCATCAGTTTTCCTCATCTGATATCAAAATCCAGAGCCAAAAGGACCATTATTTTCATTCTTGTCAATTAGTCATATTAAAATAGTAAATTGAAAACTGACAGTTTATGTGATTAATGGATGGTGTACTTAATTTCCTGTATTTAAATAACAGCATCCATGCTATAATCTGCATATTTAAATAACAGCATCCATGATACAATCTGTGTATTTAAATAACACCATCCATGTTACATTTCCTGTATTTAAATTACAGCATCTGTGCTACATTTTCTATATTTAAATAACAGTATCGGGGCTGTATGGTGGTGCAGTGATTAGCACTGTCACCTCACAACATGAAGATACCAAGTTCCAATCCTGGCCGAGGGCCCTTCTGTGTGGAGCTTGCGGTTCTCCCAGTGTCAACGTGGGTTTCCTCCCACAGTCCAAAGACATGCATATTAGGCTAATTGGAGACTGAGTTGCCCATAGGTGTGAGTGAATAGAAATAGTACCCATGCTAAATTTCCTGTATTTAAAGAACAGCATCCATGCTACATTTCCTGTATCGAGTTTTTTACAATTGGTTACAAACTTGTCTCAATACCGAGTCCACTTTTTCAAAACTCTTCACACTGTTGTCTGTAACACGCAGCTTGGCACAACAGTTAATTTCACACCCAAAATGCACCAAAACTATCAAAACACTGCATACTTCTGTCAAAATCAAATAATTCTACCAAAACACCAGCACTAGTTTTCTCCAACAGCAACACTGTCACTCATAACACAATTACCTAAAAAACACTAACAGGTAGCATTACAGTAGATGTGTCATTTTATGGCAATCTTTGAAGTAGTAAATCATTTTGTGCTCTCTAGTTTTTTGTTGTGTGTATATATATATATATATATATATATATATATATATATATATATATATATATATATATTTGTTATTATTGATAGTATAAGAAATGTGCACATTGTCTTATTTTACAGTAAACAAAGTTCCCATTACAAAATACAGTAAGAATGGTAACTCTTTATAGAATGTACTACAGTATACTACAGGAAGTCATATAAATGCAACAGGAAAAGCTTCAATGTGCTTTATTTTTGCCAGGGTTTTCTTTTTTTGCCATAAAGTAATTCAAAAATAAAGTACAGTAAATGAAACTTTCGGTAAGGAAGACAAAAGTCAATACTGTAATAGTTTGCTCCAAACACAAAACACAAAAATCATGTTAGTCCACCCGGTCTCCTGCATTTAGCCACACGTTTTCCACATCACACGGAATGTTCTCCCTTGCCAAACACTGGGGAAAGAATCTTTTGGCATGCCGGATCCAAGCTTGGCAATCCTCTGCGGATATGTCCTCACATCCAGCATTCATTGACAAGGGACATCTGATTGTGTGGATTGTGGTCGTAAACCTTCCACCTCCACGCAGAAAAATTCTCCAATGGGGTTGAGGAATGGCGAGTACGGTGGCAGGAACAGCGACAGCATAGTAGGATGGGCTGCAAACCACTCGGTGACTGCACGGGAGTGGTGAAATACCACAATCTCCCATACAATAACAAAGAGCTGCCTCACCTCCCCTGTTTCCTCCACTGGAACAAGCCTGCCATGGAGCTCATCAAGAAACAAAATGAGGCGCTCTGTATTGTATGGCCCAATAAGCGGTCTGTGTAGCAGCAATCCATCTGAGGATATCGCTGCACACATGGTGATATTGGCACCCCTCTGGCCTGGGACACCCACTAGCTCTTTTGCCGATCAAATTCCGTCCTCACCGGCGTGTCTTGGCCAAGTTGAACCCAGCCTCATCCACATAGATAAAAAGATGAGGTGACTGATGGGCTTCAAGCTCCATAACTCTCTAAAAGAAATCCCCAAGGCAACATCAAGGTTACATGTATTACTTTACACCAACAGTAAAGGCTTTATGGCTGTGTGTGTGTTGTGCCCTACTGTGGCCAAACAGTTTTGTTCAAAAACCATCACATCACACAGAAATCCTACCTGGACATACTGGTGCCGGAGTTCCTTGACACTATCTGAGTTCCTCTCAAAAGGAACAGTGTACAATTGCTTCATCCTGATCTGATGTTTTTTTATGACACAAGCAATGGTTGCCATGCTTACATTTTGAATATTTCCCAATGTAAGGTTGTCGGCCAATACTCTGGCCTGAATTTCCCTCAGTTTTATGGTATTATTTGCGATAACCATATCAACAATTTCCGTTTCCTGAACATTAGTGAAGATTCTACCCCTCCCCCCTGTGGGAGGTAGTCGTTGGGTCTAAAGAAGAAATACAAGAATTACACACAAGCAATAGATTTTCTAGAGGCTTACTGTAGATCAATGTATCACTGTAATATGCAGTCATGCCTTTTCAGAATACATTATATATTACCTGTTGGTTCGCAGGAAGATTCTGACAATTGATGCCACTGTTGAATGGGCCAGATTTGGCTGCACTCTGAGACCAACCACTCTCAATGATAGTCCATGGTTGATTACATGGTCAATTAAAGTAGCCCATATCTCATCAGAGACTACAGCTCTTGTTCTTCTCTGCTGCTGTCTTACACCACCACACATGCAGACTGCTCTCCCTCTCTGTGCCACTCTTTCTCCTCTGCCTCTTGCAGGCTCCATTTTGAAGTTTGGTGTAAAAAAAACAACAACTTCTTCTTCTTCTTCTTTGTGTTTTTTGGTGGATTGCAATACCAACTTTAGGTGCATACCGCCACCTACCGTACCGGAGTATGTAGAACAGGATTCCAGGAAAAATAAATGAATATAATTATTTCTTTATTCTATGATATTAAATTAAGTTAATAAATAAAATTATAAGTATAAAGTAAAATTCTATATTCTATTAAACAATCCTGAGCCTATTAAGAACTCTATTATCCCTCTCTGTACTTCCCACACCTTATCTCCATTTGTTCCTAATATCCCTTCCAAATCCCAACCTCGTCCAACCTCTCTTACCCTTTGTTGCAAACGCTCCCTTTCTTCTTTATATTTTATGCAATGCATTATTATGTTCAGTGTTTTCAATTATATTACAATGTGCACAAATATGTGAATTTACTTTACCCAATAAAAATAAAGTTTTATTTAAACCAGTGTGGTCAAATCTTAGTCTCGATATGACTACCTCCTCTCTTCTGCTTCGCCCTTTAACACTCTGTGCTCTAACGGACTTTTGTACCCTATAATATGTTCTACCCTTACTGTCCTCGTCCCATTTTTTCTGCCAGCATTCCAATATTTTCTTTTTAATTAATGCTTTACCTTCCCCTATTCCAAATGCTATATTAATTATGTGCGTCATATTTAGCGATCTTTTTGCCATCCTGTCTGCAATTTCATTACCCTCTAATCCCACATGTGCAGGTACCCAACAAAATATTATTTCTATTCCCATTCTCTGCGTTCTAAATAGACATTGAAACATTTCATATACTAGGTCTTCCCTATTTCTCCGGACTCATTTTCCTATAGAACTCTATGGGGGAAAAAGTCAGGAGAAACAACCCTTAAAGTGATCCATCCACATCTACTCCATATCTGGCAACAGAGTGATGGTTTGGGGCTCGTTTGATAGCTCAGACCCTTGATAACTTACAGCCATTTAGCCAGCCATGTGTTCCATACTGTACCAGTGTAATTTACAGCTGAATCTAGTCTCACCCCCCAATTTCCATAGAGGTCCATTCAAATGCAGAGAGGTTATAGTATCGCTTGTAACAGTACCTGAAAATAAGATATCGACAGTTTTTTGATGTTGATGGTCACAGACTTCAGGAAGTAACAGCATGTAAAGGATATGCGACCAAATATGAAATATGATACTTTAAAAATACGTTAAAGCAAAGGGTATGAATACTTATGTAAATGAGAAATTTTATTTTTTTATTTTTAATAAATTTGCAAAAATCTCAAAAAAACTTTTTTCACATTGTCATTATGGGGTGTTGTGTGTAGAATTTTGAGGGAAAAAATGAATTTAATCAATTTTGGAATAAGGCTGTAACAGAACAAAATGTGGAAAAAGTGAAGCGCTGTGAAAACTTTCCGGATGCACTGTATACCCTAAATGGGCAACGTATCCCGGGAGATACAGATGTAAAATAGAAAATAAAAGTCATATTTTGAAAAGAATAATGATATTGTATTATTTTAGCCCAAATGTGTTAGAAAATAGCAATTAGTGAATTTTCTTAAGTGTTTTTATACATCTGCCCATTTAAGGGTTACGTAAAATAGCCTCTTTTGAGCTTTCTTAAGAACAATGGTAGTATTCTCTGTCCATTGTAATTTGTTTTCTATAACAACACCCAAATACTTACAAGATTCCTCAGAATCAATGATGGATGTGTGTTGATTACTACAGGTGTCACCAACTCGCTTTTTGTAAAATCAATAACTAGCTTTTTAGTTAGTTATTGATTTTTGCGCCCGGTGTTTGAATTCGTATTTACCTTTTAGGGTTGTTTTTAACGCACTTGTTTCAGGTTGGAAAATGCACTAATGTACGTCGCTCTGGATAAGAGCGTCTGCCAAATGTCTAAAATGTAAATGTAAATGTAAATGTAGTTTTGGAAGTATTGAGTTCTAAAAAGTTATCACTACACCATGAAACAAAGTGATCAATTTCCCTCAGGTACAGTGAATCATTCTCTTCAGTAATACAGGTGGTGGACAAAGTATCGGAAACACCAGAAATAAAACATAAAACAGCTGCTATATGTCATATTTCTCTTACCTATATCTACACTCTTTTATGACTGGCATGCCATGTATACATTTTAGTTTCTGTCGTTTTTTATTAGCTTGATAATTCATCATAATTAGCCATTTATCATATTATCAAATAATACAAATTCATCAATTAAATGCTGTTTTTGTGTCAGTAATAAGTGAGAACACTTTATAGCTAATTTAGGACAAAAACTGAAAGAATTTTGGTCCATGACAACCAGAGATGTGCACCACTGCACAGCTGTGGGGAGTGAACACCTTTGTTCAAAGTGAAGTGAACAGCTGAATGAAATAGATTGTTCAATTGTTAATTATTCTTTTTCAGTTAAGTTTTTCAGTAATCACATTCCACAGTACTACATAGAGGGGATCAATTCCAGTTGTTGGGGGCCAAAATGTTTTCTGATTTCTTCTTATACATTTGTTGAAGTGTACTAACTTATTACTGATATAACAGTAACTGACATGTATGATATACTGTAACTGACGTGTAATTTATGATTTATTCGCATTTCATAAAAAATATGACTAACAGGCAATTATGGTTGATTGGCATAATTATAAAGAAAAACAAGTCATCATATAAAATGTACACATGGCACAAGATTCACAAAACAGCATAGATAATCAGGTTAGGAACAGAGGTTGAGGTTTTGCATAGCAAACATGTGGCAGGTGTTTTATGTTTTCTGGAAAACTGGTGTTTCCGATACCCTGTATATCCTACAATGGCAGAATCATCTGAGATTTTTTGTAAATGACAGGAGGCATAACTGCTCCTGCAGTCAGCTTAGCTGTGTATAATGTAAAAAGAAAAAGTGACAAGACTGTGCCTTGTATGTGTTAAGTTGGTATCTTATAAAACATGACTAGGCAGTCTTAGCCGTTGAGGCCTATTTGTAAGATCCACAATATTCTGGATGGGTGTAAGTGCATGACTTGTAGTTTTCTAGCTAGTAGGAATTGTTTGAATTGTGTTGAAAACACTGGGGATGTAGTAGTAGTAGTACTTTATTGATCCCACAATGTGAAATTTATTTTTTCTTAGCCAGAAATTGTTGTTACACTCTAGTAATACACAGTAAATATAACACGGAAGACATTGACACAAGATAATACATGTGTTAGGAACCCTCTCACTCACACAACAAACACTTTACTAGAGTATAAATAAAAGTTTATTGCAAATCACACCGGCCAGCGGGAAGATCACTAAGACACAGCACAAATTGCGGTTCAGTAACCTTTGACGCACTGGTCATCTAGCCAAGCTTATATACCCTCGGAGGCCTTGAGTTTGACGCACATGTTTACATCATTGGTGAGGGCCTATTTTCTAAGTGTTCCCAAATAACACGTGGTTTGTTCGTCAACACACTTCATTAGTCACAACCAATACACGTCCGACACCGGGGCGCCTTTATGTCCAGTCGGGGGGGGGGGGCAATTTACACCCCAGGCACCAATGGCCAGCCCTCACCTGCTATTCTATATCATTGTTTAACACAGACATGTCTAACCACGCTTACAAGGCAAAAACTGTGAACCCATCACGTGTGTACATCATTACAGGGAAGCCAGACCAGAGAAGGGATCAGCTATTCTTTTGTCTTTTGTTAAAGTGGACAGTGATACAATTTGCCGCAGGTTGTGCATCTGTCAAGTTGCAAAGTTGAATTTCCCTGCAGAATGGAATGATGCATCTGTAAAAAAAATCAAAAATCCTAACAGTGTAAGTACGATAACATTTAAAATGGCTCTTTGTAGTGATTCACACAGATTCCTATGTCATCATATTTAATACAGTACAATAACTTAAAGGGATAGTTTGGAATTTTGGACATAATGTCTAATTTACGACTTACCCATGATGTAGTTGATTGATGGAAACCATTTTCAGCTAATTCCATGCTGTCCCTTCTTTTGGACATAGACACATTGCTAATGCTAGCGCAACTCTAAGGTAACCGGTAGCATCCACTACCAAACGCACTTAAACACTCCACAGTGCACCCAAAGCAAATAAAATATGACGACAGTCTATCTGGGGAGCGATACTTTACATTACCTACGAATGTATTGCCGGCACTGGTCGACTACAACAACAAAGAGCAACGAGTTGCAATGGCCACGTTCGCTCCGCTGCCGTACTTCCACAGAGAATATAGGTCAGCACAAAGTAAAGGATTCAACGATAGTTTGACTTCAAAAATGATGGTATAAACACTCAAAATAACCCCGATAGGCTGTCGTCATATTTTATTTGCTTTGGGTGCACTGTGGAGTGTTTAAGTGCGTTTGGTAGTGGATGCTACCGGTTACCTTAGAGTTGCGCTAGCATTAGCAATGTGTGTATGTCCAAAAGAAGGGACAGCATGGAATTAGCTGAAAATGGTTTCCATCAATCAACTGCATCATGGGTAAGTTGTAATTGAGACATTATGTCCAAAATTCCGAACTATCCCTTTAAGACGTTCAGATAAATAATCATTGCATGTTGACTATCTGTAATTTTATTTTTAATTTCATTAATTGATTCTAATTGTGGCTATAAAAGCATGAACTGGCTCACTCCCAGTCACATTTATATTCCTTATAGATAGCATTGGGGACCCAAGGTTGCCATTGCTCTACAAAGCTTGGGTGACTATTTACTTACCAGGCCAAAAGGATCCATTTATTACCCCCTCCCCCACAAAAAACAAGGTAGTTAGTAAGCTAACGTTAAAAGTCCTAATTGAGAAAAAAGAGCTAGTATCTAACTACAGTAGGTGGCTAACGTTACATACATAACGTTAACCTTACATTAGCAACACACATAAAACGGATGTTAATTGAAGTGTCGTTACTTAGCCGACATTAGACAAACATTAATGGCTAGAAAGCTACCTACTACTTAACGTTAGCTAGTTATGTCACGGGTCGGAATGGAAATTCTCCCTTCCAGGTTTTTTATTGATCCACCCTTCCCCAAGCAGTACACAGACTAAGTAGTAAAAGGTAAAAATACAAGCTTTATTAAAGATACAATTCATAAAAGCTCACAGGTGATGAAGACGGTGGACGTCTGCGCGTTTCTGTCGCCTCCCTCCACTCACACAATTCGCCGAATGAAGCCGGCCCCACCCGCAGGTAAGTGTGATAAAGAATCCTCCACACCACACAGCACACAATTGTCACTCCTCCACGTCATACACACTGTGCACTATTAAGCACGCTACTGGTAAGGGCACACACACACACTCGTGATCCCACCCTATATTGCCCACCTTGGGGGCTGCCGGCCGCCTGGCCCCGCTATTGCAATTGAGGGGGGAATCCCACGCAGACTCACTTGCATACGACACCACAAACACTTAACGATAAACACAAAGAAAACAAAGAAAGTCCCTCTACTGCTCTCCGCCACCCTCGTCACACTGGCCAGGTTTGCCACGGGCCACCGACTCTAGGCAGGGGAAAGAAGGACACGCCCACTGCCGCTCAGTTCCTCGCTCACACCAGACTGGACCCACACACGCTGTGCTCGAATGAAGTGAAAACACATTCCTTACGGCAAGGGAGAAGGCAAACTCCCGCAATCGCTTTGTCTTGCTTGCCCCGGTTCCACAGGCTCCGTCGCACCGACTAGCTCTGCAGTCCTCCGCCAATGCTGCCCAATCCAGTCCCGGGTTTCACGAGGCGCTTGTTTCTTGATTACTGCGTGGGTTTTGCCACTCGATCTTGGCAGCCGCCATTCTTCGCCATGAGGTAAGTCTAGCCACACACATTTACACAACGTCACTTGCACACAAAATAAAGGTAACCAAACATAAGAAAGTTAAAATAAAAAGAAAATAACCCACCACACGTTTCCAGGAGCTCAGAGGCAATCTGTCCTCTCTCGCTCATCTCACATCATCTTCTCCCTTTTATCCCAGGGGCCCTATCTTACACCCGGCGCTAACCCAAACGCAAGCATCTTTGCTATCTTACACCCGGCGCATGGTTCATTATAACGACTTACGTTCACGTCGTTTAACTACCATGTATTCTTGCGCCCATTACAAGTGAACTGGGCGTGTTGGTCTTAAGATGAGGAGTGGCCAGGATTCTTTTTGGCGTATTGCTATCTTGAGCCAGCAGAAAGCACTTGTGCTAGAAGCACCACAAACCTAAAAGTCTAAAGTCATGTCGCAGTTGTTTGCATGTTATTTTAACGGCGCATATAAGTGCGTCTACATAGGCATGTGCACAACGCGCGTACCCTCCTGTCTGTTACACACAGGGGCGTGCACAAGCATGACTAAAATATCTACATCACAATGTGAAATATCATTATTGTGTAGGCTATATCAAAAATGCATAATAATAAAAGGTTCCATAGGTCCACATACCTTTCCCTCAGCGAAGGGAAACAATGCCACATTACATTGCTCTCAGCCCACTACATCAACATCCAGGCGATGTGCGATGGTATGGGACAATGGCTATCCATTACAAAGGAGCTGATAACACCTATATCAAGCCTAATGCGCGAATTGTCATTTACACCTAATGCGTGAATTGTCATTCAATGGAAAACCCGCGCACTGCAATAGACGGACATTTGAGTTTTGAAAATGCGCTTCAGATGTCATTACAATACAGCTCTGTTTATCTAGGAATACAGCCTGTAAGTAAATAGAATGGTTTGTGACTGAAAAAAGTTCAAAACCTTGTCCAGTGAATATTGCTTTTATTGTTTTTCAAATAGCCTAGGCTACAGCGGATTCGCTGTGCATAAGGTTTTTTCAATAGCCTATGTTTAAATAACGGAGATAAATGTTACCATGTTAACTGAATTGTAACCTTAGCTATTCTTCGTCCTTCATATTTTTTAAATTACAGTGACAAGGTTTCGATACCCTCAGCTTATTAAAACCCCGCTGATTTCACCTGTTATTCCATAACTGAACAAAAGATTTTAAAGAGAACTAAGCTTCTAATTAGAAACGAAAACAAATTTGCAGCATGTTACAATTAATTCACAATTAATTTTAATACCATTATCTGCATGTGCGCTTTACAGGAGCAGGTCTGTTTCTCCTGCTGTAAATCACACTTTTAACGGTCTTCCTGGGAAAGTGGATTGTTTTAAAGCATTACGCTACCAGTAAAACAGGTTGGTCACATTTCCATGAACAGGACATTATAAAACAAGGGAAAATATGCGTGAACCTATGGGTTGCCAACCTGACAGCTTTATTATATTTATTGTCATCATTAAGGTAAAATAACGTTATTTATTTTATTAATCAAAATTAGAATGCAGGTAATGAACTTCGGATGAAGCTTGAACATGAGTTCATTACTTCATTGCATAATCAAACGAAATTCGTTAAACAAGCAGGCTAATTTGGCGTTTTCTAAGGTGAGACGGAAGCCATTGGTAGCTTATTCTCAGCTGTTGCAGGTGCCTTTAACGAAATTTAACCGTATGTATTTTGTAAAATAACAGCACTGTCAGGAATTACCGGGAACTCATAATGATTTGTCTGAATAATATTTATCAAAGGTTAGCCTACTATTGATCCATAAAACCTATTCCTTGATCGCACTAAACACGCACGAGCATGTCTGTTTCGCCAATAAGCAATCCGCCAAGGTGGAAAAGCAGGCTTTTAAAGGGAATGGGATATGACATTTTGATTGGTTTATTGCATGGCACACCCAAGACACACCTATAATTAATGAAGAGACTAGGTTCAGCCCATTTGCATGCTGCGCCGTGCTTAGCGCCCAAAAAACACGCTGTTACAATAGCAAAAGTGGACTTGGACACGCCCTAAATGGACTTTATGCCATGCGCTTCGACCAAGCGCCAAGATCACCAAGATAGAGCCCCAGGTGCGCTCTATTTATTCCCTCAGGAAACCAGCCCCAGCGTTCCCCTTTCAATCATTCAATTCCCTGCTTTCAATCATTCACTTCTCCCCACATTAGTTTAATTAAGCCTTCTCATCTCATAATTAGCTTGTTTCACACCATGGGAACCGTTTTTCTTCCCTCCGCTCTGAGGGAGACAAAATATGTTACATTTTCCCCCCCTCTCTGACGTTAGTCGTCCCGATTAAGACTTAGAAATGTACTGGGGCGGAGGCCACCCCTCGTCTCACGGGTAGAGCGACGAGGGGACTGCCATACCAGCTCAACAGGGGGCACATCAACCATTACCTCCTCTGCTGGTTGCTCTAGGGGAGCTTTAGGTGCAACTCCGGTCTTTGTGGCAGCACCAGAAAGTACAGCTCCACCTCCTCTTCCTGGAGAATCACCGGCCGTGGCACTGTTGCTTTATCCCATCCTCCCACCGGGCATGGCCATAGATGGTTACGATGGATGGTCCTCACAAGCCACCTTTCGGCCGGATCTCAAACACAGGGAGCCCTGGATGCAGTTGTCGGACAACGATGTAAGGCCAGGGTTGCCACCGAGGGGCTTACCATACTCACGCTGCCGGAAGTGCCTCAGGAGGACCCTTTTCTTTTTTGCACCACACCCAATCAATCCATACTGGTGTCGGTGTACAACGCCAGTTCAGTCAGGACCACTGTTGTTCAAGTAAAAGCTTTATTGACATTCTTAAAACAATACATTTTAGGTTTGGCGGTATGGTTCTGTTCAAAAAACTCTCCCGCTAATCCACGTGAGCAAGCATGGGTATGGCGGTGAGGGCAGCAGCAACAACGCCCCAATAGGGTTGCACTTAGAACAGCTGATTACGGAATAGAAAAATGGCAAGACAGAACATATGAAAATGTCAATATATAATGAGCCGGTGGTGGAAGACGGATTGAAGGCCAGCAGGTGGCATCATCAGCTGGGGACAGGCGTGGAGCTGGAGCTGACTGGCTGCTTCTGGAGAACGATGTTCGTTGATCTATAGCTACCGCTCCGGCGGTTGCCGAAGCGGGAAGGCGGAAAGAAATCAGTAGGCACTCGAAAATATTAGTGAGCCATACAGGAGCGATATAGGCTAGGTGTCTCTGCGCAATAGGGAACTGAAGAGGATGAAGCTGGGGTGGAGGGGGGTTTTTGTGTGCAGCGGGCATGCAGGCAGAGGATCCACCATGGTAGGGCGAGGCGGTTAATTAGACTGCCTTGTTATGTGAATGGACTGATAGGTGAATCGTCACTACTCAGCTGAGGTGTCAGCTGATTCCCCTATGGCCGAGTTTCACTCTCGTGGCCTGCCTGAACTAACGCTACGCTCGATTTCAGTCTGGACCACTGTTGTTCAAGTAAAAGCTTTATTGACATTCTTAAAACAATACATTTTAGGTTTGGCGGTATGGTTCTGTTAAAACCCTCCCGCCAATCCACGTGAGCAAGCATGGGTATGGCGGTGAGGTCAGCAGCAACAACCCCCTAAAACAACCATACGCCAAAGTGCTGCTAGTATTGTGCTTACGTGATGACTATGTGTAACGACGTTTCGCATGGGGAGGAAGCCATTCTGTCCATCAGCTCAAGGCCCTTCTAATATTACATGGATCAGTGGCTATGTGTACCAATGCATGTTGGACTCCCCTGGGAGCCAGAAGTAAGATTTAACTAACCAGGAAGTTATATGTGTAGTGACGAAGAACAATGTGTGACCTTTCAGCTACCGATGAAGCCATCCTATCCTTCAGCTCAAGGCCCCTTTAATGTTACATGGATCAGTGGCTATGTGTACCAACGCCTGTTGGACTTCCATGGGAGCCGAACTAACCAGGGGAATTCTATGTATAGTGATAAAGAACTATGTGTGACCTTCCAGCTCTCGGTCCTTCTAACATTACGTGGATCAGTGGCTATGTGTACCAACGCCTGTTGGACTTCCATGGGAGCCAACCTAATCAGGAGAGTTCTATGTGTAGTGATGAAGAACTGTGTGTGACCTTTTGGCTATGGATGAAGCCTGACATGCCTATAGGAAGAAGCCTTTTGTCCATTCAGGTCAATGCCAATTAATATTGTACCAACGCATGTTGGTCTTCTCCCTAGAGGTCAAGGAGGATGCTGTGCATAATATTGGCTTCATGGTGCCCATATGCCTGGGGCCATTCTAACTACTGAAGTTGTATTTTTGTAGTATATATGTACCAACCACCTGAAGGTAATTTCCTGAAGCTAAATTAACCAATTCAAGGGAAATAGAAACTTCTAGGATACCATTATCGGGGTGAATGAATCCTCGCTTGTTGCTGGGAATTACGAACTATTATTTTGACAATAAGCCACTCACAAACAGTCATGTTCCTATGTTTCTAAACGGAAATAATTTAATCAACGTCGGGACGAATGTAACGTTCGTAAGCGGCGGATGACCAACGCCCCATGGCTTTTATTGTGCACGTCAGGGCGATCAAAACCCCCCCAAAAACCATACACCGAGCTCTGCTAGTACGTGGTCTCCGGCTAACGTGATGACTAATGACCTTTCGCTTCAGGATGACGCCGTTCTATCCGTCAGCTCAAGGCCAGGAATTACGGCTATGGATAGATCGCTTTGATCAACACTTTTTAAAAATTGTTTATTTATTTATTTATTATTATTATTATTATTATTAAAAGGACCCGGGGGCCAGGAAGCCCTGGCAGGGCGGGACATCTAGTCGGTCAGGGTAGCGAGGGGTTTGCCATGGGCTCCGAGGCATTTCTTAACTCGTTGTGGCTTCACAGGTAAGGCACTGCGGCCAAATCGCTGCGGCTACTACCAGATCCATAGCTGCGGAATTTCTCAACCACGTACAAATAATATTTAAAAAAAATGTTTTTAAGTTAATGACAATATGAGTGGAGTTTCTTTCATTGGGAAAACTGCTTTGAGCGCAAATGATAGATATCAGCAGAGGGCGACATCCGGTGCAGAGGTTTGAGAACATGGCTGCGGGGAACCGAAGCTGCCCCTGAATGACGCATCACGCCCAAGGGGCCAAGACTGGGCTTTCGTTTTGAAGCTCACTTCCTGGTTGGGCTGGGAGCGGCAATTGTGCCGCTGCTCACTAGCGCCACTGCGATTGGCTCCAGTATAGGTCTTTCACCATGTAAGTCAAGGCTTACGTTTAGATCTGAACAGACCTAGCTAACTTCAGCTAGAATAATGCAAGTAATAGCCTAAAGACTAGCCTATAAATAGCAACCCACACAGATAAAGCAGAGACAAAGAAGCTCGAGAATTATACATCATATTGCATTAAAATACAATTACGAAATAAGAAAGGTATTCTATGAATGTACTATAACGATAAGTATAAACTATAAGTACAATACCGGCAGCTTACCCATTCGCCTTATTTGACCGTGAAATAAAAATGGTGGATCCCCGTTTTGTCTCGTAATTCATCGGAGAAAATCGTAAAGTCACGTGGTGTGTAATCTCTGATTCGTAAAATAAGTACGAATTTTCGGGACTGGAATTTCGTAGAATAGATACGAATGGGCTGTGAGACCAGGTTGAATAATTGTAACCGGCTTCTGCTTCATTCCATTTAGGCTGCACAATAACTAATTAAACTAATAGTGATTACAGTTTTTCTAAATTGTTCATACACAACAACTGGAACTATGCACACAATGGTGAAACCCTGAAGCTAATGCATCAACAATAAAGACATTGTCAGCAAAACTCTAAGCACAATTCCTTTGTTTTCACTCAAATAGCAATTCTAAATCTCATTTTTGCACTACTCTACACACAAATCCTATGATTTAGCACAATTTTCATACTCTAATCCTTTTTGTTCACATGGAAAACACTGGCCTCAAGCGCCACACCCTAATTACCAATTGGTCTAACTCATCCACACCTGCTCAAACTCAATTGGCTAAACGTTTCAATTATCCGTCAGAGCATCAAGAGGCATCAGGTGACTCCTTCTGTGTCTGAAACAATGGAAGCGCAACTTGCAGAGAGAGCGAGAGCAGGTGTACGAGAGAGTTGCGCTATCAATATGTGCAAGTGAGTACAGTAGGTTACTGTAATTGATCACATCCTCTCAGTACTCTGTATCAATATATTGCTGTTCACTTTGCATTTGTCTATGCATGTCTGTCTGACGTGGTCACGTTTTCTTTTTCAGAGAGTGCTTGAACTTGATGCCAGTGTGGCCGCGCAGGAGTACGTATTCCTGGATGAGGCGGGATTCAATCTCACCAAGACCAGGCGGCGGGGAAGAAACATAATTGGCCACCGTGCAACTGTTGATGTCCCTGGACAGCGAGGTGGAAACATCACCATGTGTGCGGCCATTGGTCAACAAGGGTCATCCACCATCATGCTCATCTTGGACCCTACAACGCTGCCCTTCTGATTGTATTTCTTGATTCGCTCCACAACATCCTCATCACCCCACAGGAAGAGGGACCAGAGCAGCCCAACTACGTTACCATTTGGGACAATGTAAGTTTCCACCGTGCTGCTCTGGTCCCGGACTGGTTCATTGCCCATCCACGCTTTTCTGTATTATTTCTACCCCCATATTCACCTTTCCTTAATCCAATTTAAGAATCCTTTTCAGCGTGGCGCTGGAAGGTGTATGATCACAACCCCCATGAGCAAATGACCCTGCTCCAGGCAATGGAAGAGGCATGTGGAGACATTCATGCAGACGCCTGCCAGGGTTGGATAAGGCATACAAGGCGCTTTTTTCCCCGCTGCTTGGGCAGAGAAAACATTGCATGCGATGTTGATGAGGTTCTCTGGCCCAATCAGGATCAGAGGCAGGATGCCGAGTAATGTGGAATTTTGTTGTGTTTTGTTTAAAAACAACCCCCCCGCCCCATCTTGAACAGTGTTACAGTATTGTACAGTTACAAATAAAGATGTACTTGGTTACATTTTTGTATTGTGCATTGATTTCAGGTTCCTAGTATTTTTCATCATTGCCATTACTGTAACACTTGTGTCTTGTCAAAACTTTGTAGCAATGGGGCAGTAACGGGGTTTGAGGGAAGCTGGGTTGTGTGTGTGTGTGTGTGTGTGTAGTCCAATTGGAGCTCATTCAAAGGGCGATACTCCATTGTATTATACACAATACAAACAAACTCAAAGTGACTCTTCGCACGCTTTGCTGAACTGCACTGAATTACTGTAGAATTAGGTTTACCTATGCCATATTTACTGTAGAGGATTAAATATTTACTGTATTGTATCAGAACACCAATAATTTCTTCACAATTTTATACATTTGAATATGTAATTGCATCATGATGCCAAATCTAAACACTATTTTGATGGAAGTGTTTTAAATTGATCACACCAGTGTGAAACTGATGCTCAGTAAGATCTATTCATACAATGGCCTGTGTTCAGTGTTTTGATGCAAAAATACAGTTTTGATAAGAGAGAACATGATTTTTAATGCAGTGTTTGATTTTGCAAGAGATTTGTGGAATTTTGCCAGAACAGTTAACTCTTACTCGGTTTCTGTGTAGAGTTTTGAGAAATTGAGCTATATTTTCAGGAAATGCGTTTAAACAATTGAGAAACTGTAAAAATCAGCCACAATGCATAGGTCAAATGCATTTTAAAATATTGCCCAGATGCATTAACTGCTTTTAATATTTTCAAAAATTGGAATGACTTGGACGCGCCATTTTTATGATCATTTAAGACTCATTTAAGGCTCACATAACTTGTGTTTTTCAAAGAGCACCTTTTTGTTTTTCACCTGTTGACTCTGCAGTGCTTTGAACAGAAGTTATTTCTTTTCATTATAGGCTGCAAAACTATTCCCTCGCTGTTTATTGCATGCAATGTTGCTGCCTCGCCACTGAGAAAAGTGTACGCAAGGTCGAGAGCTGTTGTGAGATTTCATCGTACCGTACACCCACCATCATTTTTGATAAATCCGGAAATTTCCCTAAAAATGGCCGTACGCTCCCTTTACGATCAGATTTGAACATACGCCTGAATGATAAATGAGGCCCAATAACTTTGGGCCAGATTCAGAGATAAGCATGCGCAAATGGGACTTACTCCCAAAATTCCACGTAGTTTAAGCAATTTGTGATTCGGACATTTGACTTATCCACTGTTTTAAGCGTCTCGTATATACGCGGCATTACGCGCGTTGGGTGGAGATTTCATGAAAATGAGGCATGTCTGCAAGTCGTGCAAGATACGTGTATTCAGAGTTTTCACTTAATTTTTTCCACGCAACTTTGTTCGGAAAAAAAGTGGTTTACATCTAACGCCGCCAATAGATTATTATGAAAAATACAGCATCTTACGCATAAATTCATATTAGAATGAGTGCATGTTATTTGAACATAATATTGGTCATATTTTCCTTTGCATAGCTAACTTGCAATTATCAAAAAGCTGTCATAAAAAGAAAAATATGTAACAGTAGGCTATGATTGACTGTCTGCTGGTAGCCTATATCATTCCAGACCATTAGTAGATTGATCCAAGGATCAGCCCCTCCATACCTCCAAAAACTCATCAGACCCTACACACCTACCAGATCCCTGCGTTCTGCCTCCTCAGGACGACTGGTACCCCCCAAACAATAATACACTTAACATCACGTTTTTAGAAAACTGTCTATAAGGGGGTAACTAATCATTAAACTACCAAAACTATGCAAAACGTAACTACCTGCTTCAGAAATTAATTGCATATTTGTAAGTTGTCGTGCATGATGGAGATAACGTCGTTTTAATGATAATTAGACTAGCTTGCTTGCTCACGAGTACTGAGGCTAGTAATGACTAAATTACAGGGTGAAGGTGGCAAGTCCTACTTCATAGTTTTTTAACGGATATATAACATAAAAAGTATGTAAGTGTTGTTTAATCATGGTTTCATAATTAAAACAGTGCCTACCTGAGTGATATTATTCACCGTAACCGAACTGGGGCAGGGGCTGCGCTGCTTTTCATGACAAGTCGGAATGTCGGAAGATGCGACGTTGATTGATTGCTTGAGACAAAACCATTTGGAGGGGGGTACTTTTTAAATTGATATGGTGTATTTTTTCATGGATACTACTATACATTTCCCTCTTTATATTTGATAAAATTTCAATAAAAAATAAAGAAAAAAAAATACAATTAACACCAGCCAAAAAAAGGGCACTTTTTGACTCTGAGGGCAAAAGGGCAGGGACTCAAACCCCCCTTGGGCCCTATCTGTGCATGTGCCTGCTTTCTGGGCTCTATCTTGGCGATCTTAGCGCTTTGTCTAAGCGCATGGCGTTAAGTGCATTTAGGGCGTGTCCAAGTCCATTTTTGCTATTTAGACGGCGGGTGTTTTGAGCGTAAGCACAGCCCAGCGTACAAATGGGCTGGACCTAGTCTCTTCATTAATTATAGGTGTGTCTTGGGCGTGACATGTAATAAACCAATCAAAATGTCATATCCCTTTCCCTTTAAATGCCTGCTTTTCCACCTTGGCGGATTGCTTATATGGTGGCGAAACAGAAATGCTTGTGCGTGTTTGGTGCTATCAAGGAATAGGCTATATGGATCAATAGTAGCATATGATCAATATTATTCGGACTAACCATTATGAGTTCCTGGTAATTCCAGACAGTGCTGTTATTTTACAAAATATATGCGATTAAATTTCGTTAAAAGCACCTGCAACAGCTGAGAATAAGCTACCAATGGCTTCCGTCTCACCTTAGAAAACGCCAAAGTAGCCTGCTTGTTTAACAAATTTTGTTTGATTATGAAATGAAGCAATGAACTCATGTTCAAGCTTTATCCGAAGTTCATTACCTGCATTCTAATTTTGATTAATAACATAAATAACATTATTTTGCCTTAATGATGACAATAAATACAATAAAGTTGTCAGGTTGGCAACCCATAGGTTCACGCATATTTTCCCTTGTTGTATAATGTCCTGCTTATGGAAATGTGACCAACCTGTTTTACTCGTAGCAAAATGCTTTAAAACAATCCACTTTCCCAGGTAGACTGTGAAACGTGCGTCTTACAGCAGGGGAAACAGAGAACATGCAGCGCACATGTAAATAATGGCATTAAAATTAATTGTGTAACGTGCTGAAAATTTGTTTTGTTTCTAATTAGACGCTTATTTCTCTTTAAAATCGTTTTGTTCAGTTATGGAATAACAGGTGAAATCAGCTGAGAGTATGGAAACCTGAACTTGGTCACTGTAATTTAAAAAATATGAAGGACGAAGAATACTAAGGTTCAAATTCAGTTAACATGGTGACATTTATCTCCGTTGTTTAACCGTAGGCTATGGAAAAACCTTATGCACAGCAAATCCGCTGTAGCTTAGGCTATTTGAAAAACAATAAATGCTAAAACTGGACAAGGTTTTGAACTTTTTTCAGTCAAAACCATTCTATTTACTTACAGGCTGTAGGCCTAGAGAGCTGTAGTTTATTGAAGCGCATTTTCAGAACTCAAATGTCCGTCTATTGCAGTGCCTGAGTTTTCCATTGAATGACAATTAGGTGTAAATGACAATTCGCGCATTAGGCTTGATATAGGTGTTATCAGCAAATGGAAAGCCATTTTTAATGGATAGTTATGGTCCCGTAACAGAAGATTGTCCCACCAGAAGATTACAGGAATTATTGGCAAATATAGACTAAGTCATAAATTGATCCAGGATAATTGCGAATAGTCTATAGCCTATATGTAACCTTACCCGTACCATCGCACATCGCCTGGATGTTGATGGAGTGGGCTGAAAGCAATTCAATTCAGCATTCCCCTTCGCTGAGGGACAGGTAGCTATGTGGTCTTTGACCTATGGACCAGAGGTCGCGCTAGGATTTTAAACTGCCGACCAGAATGTCCGGAATGATTACAGTTTGTCGGACATGTGATAAAAAAAACGGCCATATCTATTTTCATTGCATGTACGACAGGCAGGTGCATTTAATGATGTAGCCTAACAACATATGTTACAGCATAGTGTTATATTTTGGACTGAAAACTATTTGAAAATAAAGGAATAATATAAAAATTTTATATAACAGCTTCGCCTTGCACAAGCGGATGAATTATTATTATTTTTATTTTTTATTTTTATTTTTTTTAAATTTCCGCCACCACCCCCCCCCTCTTGGGAGGTCAACTTTATTTTTTATTTATGATTTGCAAAATTATGTAATGAAGCCTCTCAGAGGAAAGGGTATAACAAACAAAAAGATTAAAAAAAGAAAAAGATAAATAGTGAAGTCGCCACCCACCCACCCCCCTACCTTAATCTCCCACAAAGAAAACACCACCCACACCCCAATGTGTTACCCCTACCATGACAAATAGATAGACGGACAGACAGACAGACAGACTGACGGACTGACAGACAGACAGACAGACCGGATAGGCAGAGAGACAGACAAACCAATCGGGTAGATAGACAGGGAGACGGGTAGACAGACAGATGGATAGACAGAGGAGGTAAGAGTGGACAAATGAGCTGAGTATATTGGGCCAGAAAAAAAGTGAAGTACTGAGAGGGTGAAACTATTAATAACATGAATTGTGAATATGTATGCATCAGGTTAGACTATGTTTATAAGTGTGTAATGTGTATGAGAGAGAGAGAGAAAGAAGAGGAGAAAGGGGGAAAAGGGGAGGGGGGTTGGCTAACCAGTTTATTTTGGTTGGATTATAAATTTAGATTATTGATGAATGGTTCCCAGTTGTCTCTGAATTGTGACATTTGATTGTGGCTGGAAGCTGATATTTTTTCTAATGATATGTATTCTGAAAGGTTCAACCATTGCATAGTATTTGCAGTATTTCTTGTTTTCCAATGTAATAGGATAGTTTTCTTGGCGACAGTTAGGGCAATGAGCAAGGACCTGGTGTTCTGGGTTGTTAAATTGATTGTGGATATGTCTCCAAGTAGGCAGAGAGAAGGAGATAGTGGAATGCTGCGACCCAAAAAACGGGATAACGTTTTAGTGATTGTGTGCCAAAAGTGTTGGATGGGTGGACATAACCAAATAGCGTGGAGATAATTGTCGGGGTGTTTAGAGTGCATTGTGAGCATATGTCAGTGTCTGCTAATCCCATTTTATACATCTTGTGTTGAGTAATATGTGCTCTGTGGATTACCTTGAATTGAATTAATTGTAAGTTAGTGTTGTTAGTCATTGTGAAAATGTTGGTGCATATTTGTTGCCAGAAGTCGGCGCTGGGAGAGATGGCCAAGTCTAATTCCCATCTTGAAATGGGGAGGTGTATTGTAGAGTTGATATGTGTTAGCATTTTGTATAATTTAGAGAGAATTTTCTTCTGAGATGTTATTTTGTTTATTTTTGTTATGATTAATGGTGGCTGCAAATCATTCTGCATTATATTGATTTTGGATTTCAGGACAGATTTTAGCTGAAGATATTGAAGGTATTGGTCTCTTCCAACACCGTATCTCTGGGTTAGCTCTTTAAAGGTGATTAAAGTGTTCTCTTGAAAAATGTGGTGGAGATGTGTGATACCTTTCTGTTTCCAAGTGGTGAAATTCAGTGGAGTTTTGTTGAGCTGGAAGTCAGGGTTATGCCAAATTGGGGTGTATTTGCAGGGTGTCAAAGTGGAGTTTGTGATTTTGTTGATTTTCCACCAAGCTGTCAGAGTTGTAGAAATTACAGTGTTTTTAAAGCAGTTGTGGTGTTTTATATTTGTATTGAGGAATGGTAGATCAGATGGTGAGATTTCCCTGCATACTTCTTGTTCGATATCAATCCATGAATTATTTTGTTGGGTGGGGTGAATCCATTTATAGATGTATAGCAGTTGGTTGGCCAAGTAGTAATTATGAAAATTTGGTGCATCGAGTCCTCCTTGATTTTTATTTCTCTGAAGAGTAGCTAATTTGATTCTGGCTTTTTTATTTTTCCAGTAGAATTTGGTTATTATTGAATCTAGAGAGTTGAACCAGTTGGTGGTGGGTTGCGTCGGGATCATGGTGAATAGATAGTTTATTTTTGGTAAAATTGACATTTTAATGGTTGCTATTCTTCCAATTATGGAAAGTGGTAGGTTCATCCATCGTTGTAGATCATCTTCTATTGTTTTTATTAATGGGCTAACGTTGAGATGGAATAACTCTGACAGCTTGGGGGAAATGTTGACACCTAAATACCTGATATTTCCAGTGGAGAGGGGGAGGGTTGATTTTAGAGTTGCAGCATTCCAGTCTCCATCTAAGGGTAAAATTATAGATTTTGTCCAATTTACGGAGTAGTCGGAAATTTTTGAAAATGTATTGATGAGTTTAATGGTTTCTTGTAGGGAGTTGATGGGATCTTGTAAGTATAGTAACACATCAGGCCCTATCTTGGCGATCTTGGCGCTTAGTCTAAGCGCATGGCGTAAAGTCCATTTTGGGCGTGTCCAAGTCCACTTTTGCTATTTTAACGGCGTGTTTTTTTGGCGCTAAGCACGGCGCAAGGTGCAACTGGGCTGAACCTAGTCGCTTCATTAATTATAGGTGTGTCTTGGGCGTGACATGCAATAAACCAATCAAAATGTCATATCCCATTCCCTTTAAAAGCCTGCTTTTCCACCTTGGCGGATTGCTTGATGGTGAAACAGACATGCTCGTGCGTGTTTAGTGTGATCAAGGAATAGGCGAAATGGAGTATGATCAATATTATTCGGACTAACCATTAGCCTATGAGTTCCCGGTAATTCCAGACAGGGCTGTTATTTTACAAAATATATACAGTTAAATTTCGTTAAAAGGACCTTTGCAACAGCTGAGAATAAGCTATCAATGGCTTCAGTCTCACCTTAGAAAACGCCAAATTAGCCTGCTTGTTCAGCGAATTTCGTTTGATTATGCAATGAAAGTGTCAAACATCAATTCCAAGAGGCTGTTCTCATGGAGTTCTCGAAGTTCAAGCTTCATCCAAAGTTCATTAGGCTACCTGCATAGTAGGCTAATATTGATTAATAACATACATACCGTTATTTTGCCTTAATGATGACACTAAATAGCCTACAATAAAGCTGTCAGGTTCACAACCCATATGTTCACGCATATTTCCCCTTGTTTAATAATGTCCTGTTTATGGAAATGTGACCAACCTGTTTTACTCGTAGCGTAATCCTTTAAAACAATCCACTTTCCCAGGAAGACCGTGAAACGTGCGACTTACAGCAGGGGAAACAGAGAACATGCAGCGCACGTGCAGAGAATGGCATTAAAATTAATTGTGAATTAATTGTGTAACATTTGTTTTAGTTTCTAATTAGACGCTTAGTTCTCTTTAAAATCGTTTTGTTCAGTTATGGAATAACGGGTGAAATCAGCTGGGTTTTAAACGGTGAGAGTATGGAAACCTGGTCACTGTAATTTATAAAATATGAAGGACGAAGAATAGCTAAGGTTACAATTTAGCTAACATGGTGACATCTCCGTTTTTTAACCATAGGCTATCGAAAAAAAACTTATGCACAGCGAATCCGCTGTAGCCTAGGCTATTTGAAATACAATAAATGCAATATTCACTGGACAAGGTTTTGAACTTTTTTCAGTCACAAACCATTCTATTTACTTACAGGCTGTATTCATAGATAAACAGAGCTGTATTGTAATGACATCTGAAGCGCATTTTCAGAACTTAAATGTCCGTCTATTGCCGTGTGCGAGTTTTCCATTGAATGACAATTCACGCATTAGGTGTAAATGACAATTCGCGCATTAGGCTTGATATAGGTGTTATCAGCTGCTTTTTTAATGGATAGCCATTGTCCCGTACCATCGCACATCGCCTGGATGTTGATGGAGTGGGCTGAAAGCAATTTAATGTGCATGGCATTCTCCTTCGCTGAGGGAAAGGTAGGCTATGGACCCTTTTATTATTATGTGTTTTTTGATATAGGCTACACAATAATACTATTTCACATTGTAATCTTGATATTTTAATCATGCTTGTGCGCGCCCCTGTGTGTAACAGACAGGAGGGTACGCGCATTGTGCACACGCCTTTGTAGACGCACTTATATGCACCGTTAAAATAACATGTATACAACTGCGACATGACTTTAGACCAGGTTAGTGGCGGTTCTAGCGCAAGCGCTTTCTGCTGGCTCAAGATAGCAATACGCCAAAAAGAATCCTGGCCACTCCTCATCTTAAGACCAACACGCCCAAACGGCGCAAGAGTACATGCTAGTTAAACGGCGTGAGCATTAGGCGTTATAATGAGCCTACCGCCGGGTGTAAGATAGCAAAGACACTTGCATTTGGGTTAACGCCGCTTTGCGCCGGGTGTAAGATAGGGCCCATCGTCTGCGTAAAGACTGATCTTGTGGTGTGTGTTATGAGTTATAACAAGCGGATGAATTACATTAAAATCGCGCATTTTGTGTGCGTGACTGCGTGCATAATGTTTTCTCAACAACAGAAGCTGTCTTGATTTTGCATCATTAGTTTATTAGAACACATTTTTCTTCAGAATAGCAAGCAATAACCTCATTTTGAATAACGATTTTAACATTTCTTTACTCCAAGGCGAATTGCAGAGTTGCGGAAGATGCTATAAGGAAAAGAGCCAGCAAAAACATATGACAATTGGGATCCGACCTAACGCTAACGAACAACGCTTTCGGGAAAGTCAGACCAGAACAGTGTAGGCTATTGATTTAACAAGGAAAAAAAATGCCGATTATATCAAGCTTATAGCCTATTAAGTTCAAGTAGCCTATGCCTACTGACAGTTAAAAACTGCCTTTTTATAACTGGCAAAAAAAACGAGCAATCCATATAGGCTCCTTTCATTTGCGACGATGCTTCATTTCATGGAAGTGAGCAGCTGCTGATTTGAAATCGAATGTCTCGTAAGTTTTAGTGCAGCTTGAGATACGCATGAGTCGCGTAGCCTAACCTTCTCCTCCTGCAGGCGGCTTCTGAGTGCGGTTTTGATCCGGTTTTGGAGCGAGAATCCCCACTCTGCTGGCACACTTGACACGGGAATGACACAGGCCACCTTCGCCCAGTCAGGATAAATGTCGGGAAATTCTCGGATCAAAACTTCACAGGCTGTTGGAAATCTTAATCCTCCGTAGCCCCAGAGAGCTGTCATCATTGGAATAGCGTCGTGTTTTGCGTCTCTGAGAGTAGCGGTGTCTGATTTGCGGCGATAATAGGCCTCATGATAAATTGCCGTGGTTTTGAGAAATGACTATATTGCAAAGTAAAAAATTTTTTTTGTTTTTTTACCGGCCCGAATGTCCGGAGGGAATTACATTTTCCGGCCTTTGTCATAAAAAAACGGTCAAAACCGGCAAATGCCGGCCTAACGTGACCCCTGCTATGGACCCTTTTATTATTATGCATTTTTTATATAGCCTATCCTACACAATAATAATATTTCACATTGCAATCTTGATATTTTTAGTCATGCTTGTGCGCGCCCCTGTGTGTAACAGACAGGAGGGTGTACGCGCATTGTGCACACGCCTATGTAGATGCACTTATATGCACCGTTAAAATAACATTTAAACAACTGCGACATGACTTTAGACCAGGTTTGTGGTGGTTTTAGCGCAAGCGCTTTCTGCTGGCTCAAGATAGCAATACACCAAAAATAATCCTGGCCACTCCTCATCTTAAGACCAACACGCCCAGTTCACTTGTAATGGGCGCAAGAATACATGGTATTTAAACGATGTGAACGCAAGGCGTTATAATGAACCATGCGCCGGGTGTAAGATATTAAAGACACTTGCGTTTGGGTTAGCGCCGCTTAGCGCCAGATGTAAGATAGGACCCTATATATGGTGTATAGTGTAAGTTTCAACACAGGAGATATCTCATAAATGCGTATGCATAACAGTAGCCTATGCAATTCAAATTGGGAGTAGGCCTAGTAATATCTTGAAACTAATTTCAATTGACAGCCTTAATATCCAGAATGAATGCATTCTAAGTTTTCCAAAGGGGTACGATATAGGTCATTGGACAGTTGGGAGTGATTGTGTGCGCCACGAGCGTATTTCAGAACAATATGTGTCAACAAGTGTCTGCGTCGACGTGGTTTTGCGCAGGAAAGCATGTTATACGCATTGCGTAGGGACTATCGGTGAGAAATTTGGTGTGTCCCAATACTCGAAGAATACATCCTCCTTTCCTCCACTACCACCCCCGAAAACCAATCATTGTGTTTTAATCTACTGTTTCTGATTACATATTAATGGTTACATAATTAATAATTAATTTATATCTCGACGCAAACCACAATGTCAGGTACATTGTATACATGCAAACGCTTGTACTTTAAATGTACAGGCTGTTTTGCATACTTCCGGGTAGGAGATGAGTGGAGGAAAGGAGGTAAGGAGTAAAGAATATTGGGGACGCAACCATCGTTTTGTTTGTACAATGGTGAAGCTTCAAAAATACTTTCTGTGCTTGATGCTGTTGAATTGTGTAGTCGTCCTCTGGATTCAGATGAGGAGATTTATATCCATGGGTGTGTCCCAATAGGAGAGGAGGTGGTAGTGGAGGAAAGGAGGATGCATTTTTCAAGTAATAAGCTAATCCTGAATAAGGCTCAAAGATAAAGTATGGGGAGTCTGTGGAAAAAAGTCCCTGCTGGAGGCAACTTGGATTTGTATACCATAAGTAATGGCATAGCTAACGGATGAAACGGATGAAATGGATGCTAGTCCCTTCTGGTAATCCATTGGCTGGCATATGTTAATGTTAATGTTAGGCTGACTGGTTGGTAATAAATTACCTTTTATGACCAGAATGGGGCTGGGTTGGGCAATTTTGGCACTGGAAACTAAACTGAGACAAAGGAATTGATTATCTAAGGGTAATTCCCCTCTATTTGCCTCCTAATAGGATGTAATAATGTGATTCCAATGGGCAATAAAGCTGTGTTCATGTTTGGATAGGTTTGGATACCTTATTCACATATTTTACTCTAGTTTACAGTGAATCCCTGAGAGTAAAATATGTGAATAAGGTATCCAAACCTATCCAAACATGAACACAGCTTAATTCCCCTCTATTTGCCTCCTAATAGGATGTAATAATGTGCTTCCAATGGGCAATAAAGCTGTGTTCATGTTTGGATAGGTTTGGATACCTTATTCACATAATTTACTTTCAGTGATTCACTGTAAACTAGAGTGGTGGAACTTTTTCATCAGGGTTGTAGGGGTTATTTTCATAATTCATAATTTATATATGAATTATGAAAATAAATTAATTTAACACATTATAATAAATGGTGCAAGCATACTTCTTTAATTTAAGCCATTACTGGTGTTTGTGTAATGCTGACATCTGGAGTTATAAAGCTTTAAACAGAATGGTACAAAACAGACAAAAATTGACAAAATTGAGCCTCGCCACAACGGGATTAAACTCTGACCCTACAAACCCTGAATTAAAGCATGAACGCATTAAAAGCATTACACAAGTCAAACTGGAGACACAGACAAGAGCCAGCAATTATAGAACACAGATTTATTCAGGTTTTTGGTGTAATACAGTCAGTTTCATCTGTTTTAAATCTGGTCAGCCTTTTATTTGTGAAGTGAAATCAAAAAGAAAACAAAAGCATTTTCAAAAAAAACATGTGTGGTAAACCCAACATCCCTGGGTGAGGAGGAAAACAGTAAAGAAACAATGTCAGATATTCAGACCTACTTCAGTACAGACTACCTCCTTAATGGGAGTGGGCACCGCTTCGTTTTTAAACTCAAAAAGACTGCTTTTTGTTGACTCAAAACACAGGAAAGCTGGAGCGTATGGAGAGGCTTCTTGGCTTTTGTGAGGAGAATGGAAGCACAGGCTTGCTGTGAGGCATTGGCTGCCTACACACTTGCAACGGCAACAAGAGCACAGGCCAACTGCGCTCGCCCGTGCTCGACACTGCAGGCCCTCCTGTCGGAGACTGTAAATAGCACTGTATCTTTCTCGCCCTGCTGCTCTGGAGCAACAACTTAACAGCCAGGCTGACAGAAAGGGAGCTGACAATCTTCTTCATGGCTGGTTGTCTCATAACCTTTTTTTTGTTTGTTTGTTTACATTTTTGAAATCAGGTATGTGTCAACTGTTGTAGAAGTAGAAATTGCACATAAAAAAAGAAACAAAAAGGTAGTACTTAAAAACATCGCCTGTGTGGTTTCAATTGGTTTTGCACCTTTGAACCAAAAAGGGCTTTGATTGACACCAGATACGGCACGTGACATGAACTGCCTAGAATTTCTGTTTGTTTCATCCAGGAATGAGTATCATGGGTTTCTGGAGACCATTGGAATATATTCAAACATGGATCAATAGATGCCTTGATGTAGGTCAGGTCAAATTAATGAATGCTGTATATGGAGAAGCAAGATAGACAGGAATGAAAGGGGGTGGAGGGGGAGAAGGGGAGGGTGGGGTCTCATCTTTAAAAGTTGATTAATACATTCTTCTAGAACTGGAGGTCATGGAGGACCTGCTGGAAGAAATACCACCACCACTGAATCCGCCGCCGCTGCTGAATCCGCCACCGCCGCCGCTGCTGAATCCGCCACCGCCGCCGCCTCCGTATCCACCACCACCTCCGTATCCACTACCGCCGCCGCCGTAGCCGCCGCCGCCGCCATAACCTGCACACACACCGGGAGATGGACATTAATGACTCTGTGAACATCGAGGACTGTCGGCATGCTGCTTAAATGCAACCTCCTCACATGACTGCAGTTCTGCCATTGTATAGGACAGAAAGTTCAGATTCTCATCGATGTTTCAGAAAAGATGCGTGCATATTGAGTCTAACGCACTAGAGAAGGGTGGTCCCGCAATTGTGCCAGTGCGCGAATTTTTATTTCCACTTGAGGTAGAAAATGTCAACCATTTGAGTGGCCTAAATCCATGTCCTTTAAAGTCCACAGCACAACCTTGTTAAAAGAATGCACATTAAATTAAAGATGGGTACTCACCACCACCACCACCGCCGCCGCCGCCGCCGCCGCTGCTGGTCGTACTGCTCTGAATATGGATGGTAGCTGAAGGTCCGGTGGTCATTCTTTGAAGATATTTGAAAAAGCTTTTTAGAATGTTTACTGTGCGTTATTGAACAGTGCAAGATTGCGTTTCATCAGCACGGCATTTGCGCACCACTGGATTGCACGAGTCGCTCAGTGCCAAACGCTTCTGTCAGGTTCCCTGCTAACCTGCCGCCCTGCTCACCTGATCTCTTCTCCTTCCAGCAGTTTCTTGTAGGTGGCGATCTCGATGTCCAGGGCCAGCTTGACGTTCATCAGCTCCTGGTATTCGCGTACCTGGCGGGCCATGTCCTGCTTGGCTCTCTGCAGGGCCTCCTCCAGCTCACCGATGCGGAGCTTGGCGTCTTTAATTGCCAAATCTCCACGCTCCTCTGCCTCTGCGATCTGAGCCTCCAGGGCGGCACGCTACGGAACAAAGGACAGGGAAAAGATTGAGCCTCAGCTTCCGGGAGATCATGGCCACCGAATCCCAACTACGTATTAGTCGCAATACAGCACTTGTTTCCTCACCTGTCCCTTGACAGACTCGATCTCGTTCTGTAGACGGCTGATCATGCGGTTGAGCTCGGCGATCTCGGACTTGCTGTTGCGCACTTCATTGTCGTGTTTCCCAGCAGTGTCCTGCATCTGCTCATACTTTATGGGCAAAGCAAGAAGTGTAATTTGTAATGGCATTTCCAGACTGATATACTTTGCAGTGGCTTTGACTTGGACTACCGATACAGAAAGATGAGATACAGGGGTGCTCTGGGAGGACTGCTTTAAATAATGCTCACCTTCTGCTTGTACCAGGTCTCCGCCTCGGCGCGGCTGCGGGCGGGCGACGTCCTCGTACTGGGCGCGCACTTCGGCCACGATGGCGTCCATGTCCAGGTTGCGGCTGTTGTCCATCTCCACCACCACGGAGGTGTCCTTCACCTGGTTCTGCAGCTCACGCAGCTCCTGGAGGGAGGGAGGGAGAGAGAGAGAAAGAGAGACAGAGAGAGTCAGAGGAGAGTAAGAAACAGAGACAGAGAGAGAGTCCAGAGATTAAAAAGAATTAGGAATATATAGGGATAAAGATCTCCAAAAAAGGTGAAAAGATTTCTTGGTAAAATAAAGGCAGAGATATTAAAAAATATCTTGCCACACTATGCCACTGGCCTTCCCAAGTCAGCGGGTTGACCTTACCGCTTCGTAGATGGCTCTGAGGAAGTTAATTTCATCCTGGAGAGCATCAACCTGTGCCTCCAGTTCTAGTTTGTTCATGTATGCTCCATCAACATCCTGGGAGAGAGGAGGGAAAATGTATTTGTTGGTGGGTGGTGAAGGGGGGTAAAATTGATTCTTCTTGAAAAGTTTGAAATCTCCTTACCTTCTTGAGCAAGACAAATTCATTTTCTGCACCAGCTCGCTTGTTGATTTCATCTTCGTACCTGCAGGAAGTGCACACGTATTTGCTTTCTTTGCTTTCCTTAACCAGGAACGCTAAACTTGAATGACACACATTGCAATGCCTGCCATTGGATGAGCTAAACCTGTGCCTTGACCACTGACAAATTTACTAGACAAATATGCTTTTAATACTGTGTCTCTACCCAGAAGCAGCTGATACTCGAGGAAACAGGCTGACGCAGTGGGTTTCTGGTTCAGCCAATGCTGGTCTGCCAGTACTCACTTGTTCTTGAAGTCTTCTACCATGCCTTGCATGTTCCTCAGCTCTCCCTCCAGCTTATTTTTTTCATTGCCAAGGCCATCGAGCTGTCTCCGCAGGTTGGCAATGTAGGCCTCGTACATGGCGTCGATGTTAGAGCGGGTGGTGGTCTGGTCCTGGAGCAAGGACCACTTTGTCTCCAGCATCTTGTTCTGTTGCTCCAGGAAACGTACCTATGGGGGGGGGGGGGGGGGGGGGTGGTTTTAATGGTTGGTCTGTGCACTTTGTCATTGATATTAATTACAAGATTTAACTGCAATTTTTATTTTGCAGCTGCACTCACATTTTTTGCCCCCACCACTTTAATTGCTGTGGTTCAGACTATAAATGTATTCTGTTAAATAATATAAAATACATTCTCTCAAATCCTTCACAAAAAAAAATTGCACAGCTAGCTTTATTTGAATTTGTCCTGAGTGGAACCACATCATTGCCTTAAACACAGGGGCTGGCTTAATCAGGCTCTCAGTTTAGCTCTGATTGGCTGTTGGGCTGGGTGTTGCAGCAGTGGGTGGGGCGCATGTGAGACACTCCGCCTCGGATCCTAAGGAGGGAGGAGTCTTTGGCAGACCTCTGAGAGGTCATGCCGTGATTTTTAAAACATGTTCAAACTGTTCCTCTTCAAATTGTGTGCTCCAAAATTCCTTTCAGACAATGTAGCCGGAAGGGCTGTGGGCAGGGTACAGCCAACACCCAAGTAGGTGTGGCAGTGCAGCATTTAGCAATCGTGTCTGGACTCGCCACCCCTGGGCCAAACCCTAGTAATAATTATGCAATTCCATTATGCAGTTCCATTGTTCTCACAGTTTTGATAATTAAAAAATGTCTATACCTCATTTTTTTCAACAATACCTTGATGGGGAGATGTAAAGAAATGCAGCAGTACAGAGTATTTGCCTACTCGTTACCATTACAGTTATTATTAACAAATATTTATGGTCATAATGCATTATGCTTTCTTTAAACATATTTTACCCAGAGCAACCTTAGCCCCCTTTAATTAATTTGAATAACCACCCAAAGTCAAAGAAGCTCGCCATAATTTATGTTAAATCCTTACAGATGCGATTGGACTCTATAGTTAATTTTTAATTGTCATTTTTTTCTGTATGTATTTTTCAGTCTGATTCCTGATCCTTGAAAAGATAAACTATCATAATATGTGTCCATATGTGATGGCTGCAACATCTGCAGTCAACTGGATCCTGCAGTTGTAATCACTGATGGCAACGCACACTCTACAGGAAAAACTGGGACTGACCTTATCGATAAAGGAGGCGAAGCGGTTGTTCAGGGTCTTGATCTGGTCCTTCTCATCTGTGCGGACGGTCTGGATGTTGGGGTCGATTTCCAATTTGAGGGGGGCGAGCAGGCTCTGGTTGACTGTAACAGCAGTGATGCCGCCGAAGCCACCACCACCACCACCACCACCATAACCACCAGCACCACCAGAAAATGGCACTCCGTATGCCGAGCCGACGCTGTATCCACCACCGCCGCCGAATCCACCGCCGAATCCACTGCTGGCGCTGAATCCGCTGCCGTATCCGCCACCGTATCCACCGCCGCCACCGCCACCGCCACCGCCGCCCATCTTAACGCTTCGGCTGCTCATCCCAAAGCTGCTGCCGCCGGACATACGAGGGCCCCCGCCCATGTTGCTCATCGACCTGCTGGAGAAGGAGATGCTGCCACCTTTGCTTCCGCCTCCGCCACCACCTCCGCTACTACTATAGGTCCTGAAACTGCTGCTGCTCTTCATGGTTGGGGAGGGGAGAAGAAAAAAAAAGAAAGAAAAAAGAGAGAGAGAACTGCCGTTTGGGTTGAGTGGAAGACGAGAGAGTGAGGAGAGGACCAGGAGGAGTGAGTTAGCTCACAAAGAAGGACGGTCAGATCCCCCTTAGTGACAGAGCACTCAGGGTGGCTGCTTTAAATCTCTCTGGCTCAAGGAGGTGGGTGGGGCCTCACCCGCCCAATCTCTTTCTGGCTCTGCCCACCTAGGTTACATGCAGCTGCCGGAGGGACCCACCCATCCTGTCGGACAGGTATGAGGCCGGCGTAAGTCGATAGGTTCCAGCCCTCCCACGGGTACTCATTGGAGGGCTGGAGACATTGGAGAATGGGGGGCGGGGGGGGGGGGGGGGGGGGGGGCAGAGAGATCCTGGGGGAAGGGTGGAGGACTTAAAAAAATTCAGTCAAGGCTTTTTAATTGTTCCCTTTCTCATACGCCCGCCTGCACCAGTGAATACTTCATGTCCTTTTATTCAGAAAAACTGAAAAAAACAGGATTTCAACCATATATTTTTAAAACAAGTTCCCCCCATTGAAGCTCTTATTCAAAGGCTTTCAGTCTTATTATATCTTTCCTTGCAGGCTGCATGCATATATCAGGAGCAAGCAAAAGCAATGCTATCTTTGGGTTTGCAAGGTTTCCTCTTCACTTTTTGCATGCGTTCTTTTTTTTGTGTGTGTGGATTTGCTTTGTCATACGACACAGCTGCCTTTATACACTGAACTTTCACCTAATCTGCCCCCCACTAGCAGACCATCGCTGTATACATTGCGAAGCCAGTAGAAATAGGTACGGACAGCAAACACAACTGACAAGTGGACCCATGGACTACCAGTCATGTCAGGCGCTGCTGCGGGGCAACAGTGAAGTGAGCCGCTCCTGAATAGTTTGGGAGGTTACCGTCACCATTACCCTTCTTTCTAAACTAGGGACAGATGAAGAATTGGCACCGAGAGCATTTGTCATGTAGCTGAATTGAAAGGGGTTCTATGGCGCCGCGAGACATGTCGCTTTGCATGATGGTTTCCGCAGCTGTCACACATTTGCAAAACCACTGCACTGCAAAAGGTGTTTTTGACTTGATTTCCAAAGGACATCATCATGGTTTTCTACCTACCTAGCCTGCCTCAAAGACGGAGCGCCGCGGTGATCCGGCAAAATTAAGTTATTAATAAAATATCGGAGCCTGTTTTTTATGTGGTGCTGTACTCCCTACGCCCTGCAAGTGGCGATGTCATGCTGTGGGTTGGTATGAGTTCAGCTTGATTCCCCTGACTGGGTGTATGACCAGTGGTTAGTTCCTGTTAGCTTTAGCAAAGAGAATGGGGCAGAGGGAAAACATGCAATCTCAGTCAGTGCTTTTGCCTTAATGGGCTTCAGCATTCTGAAATGTATGTGCCGGACAGTTTGATGCAAAAAGAGGTCATATTTCTGCTGGTCAGATGAAGGTAGCTGGGCTTTCTTTTAACATGTGTTGTTCGGGGACGGGGCAGGGATTGTGGAAAAGCACAATTTTATTTTCAGGTTTTTTGTTGTGTCACTTGTGTTTTGTGTGTGTGTGTGTGTGTGTGTATGTTTATGATCTACACTTGAAGAGGAAGAGGAGGAACTGCGCAAATAACACAATTCAGATTGTTTAAAATATATTCCCCATAAACAATAGCATGACATTTCATGTCAGGCATTTGCAGAGTGGAAGGGAGCTAACTTTTTCTAACCCCGTTGATATGTATGCTTTATTTAGTGACTTCAGGCACACACAGCATAAAATGTCATCTGAATCTGAATCGAAAGGTTTTGAGTAATTATCATAAAACCTCCAATTTATTAGATTATTATGAAAATGTACCTTAGATTAGTTATGATTAGGCTGTACGGGCAATATTAAAGTTTGTTTTTCAACAGATGGGTGTTAAATCTGTCCTTTTTTGCATGGGAATGACTGAGTGTGATATTCCTTCAGAGAATGAGGCAGAATGGGTGTGGATTAGCCCTGACTTGTTAGTGCATGTGGTTAAATTGAAATGTTTCAGTGGGCTCGGGCGTGGCACTTCAGGTAGGGAAAGGGTGTGTACAACGTAAAGATTCTCACCATGAGTACAGATTCGGATCTAGAGTGACTTGGTCAGTAAAGGTGCTTAATACAAGTGCAGACTGGACCCAATAGACTGGCACTGTCAGTAAAGGCGCTTAATACAAGTGCAGACTGGACCCAATAGACTGGCACTGTCAGTAAAGGCGCTTAATACAAGTGCAGACTGGACCCAATAGACTGGCACTGTCAGTAAAGGCGTTTAATACAAGTGCAGACTGGACCCAATAGACTGGCACTGTCAGTAAAGGCGCTTAATACAAGTGCAGACTGGACCCAATAGACTGGCACTGTCAGTAAAGGCTCTCATCATGAGCACAGGGTGAGCTCTATAGAGCGGCTCAGTCACAAAATACTCTCACTATAATCACAGGTGAGCTCTATGGAGTAGCTCAGTCACAAAATACTCACTACAATTGCAGCTTGAGGTCTATAGAGTGGCTCAGTCACAAAATACTCTCACTACAATCACAAGCGGAGCTCTATAGAGTGGCTCAGTCACAAAATACTCTCACTACAATCACAGGTGAGCTCTATGGAGTAGCTCAGTCACAAAATACTCACTACAATTGCAGCTTGAGGTCTATAGAGTGGCTCAGTCACAAAATACTCTCACTACAATCACAAGCGGAGCTCTATAGAGTGGCTCAGTCACAAAATACTCTCACTACAATCACAGGCTGAGCGCTATAGAGTGGTTCAGTCACAAAATACTCTCACTACAATTACAGGCTGAGCTCTATAGAGTGGTTCAGTCACAAAATACTCTCACTACAATTACAGGCGGAGCTCTATAGAGTGGCTCAGTCACAAAATACTCTCACTAAAATCACAGGCTGAGCTCTATGGAGTGGCTCAGTCACATAATACTCACTACAATTGCAGCTTGAGGTCTATACAGTGGCTCAGTCACAAATTAATCTCACTACAATCACAGGCGGTGCTCTATAGAGTGGCCCAGTCACAAAATACTCTCACTACAATCACAAGCTGAGCTCTATAGAGTGGTTCAGTCACAAAATACTCTCACTACAATCACAGGCTGAGCTCTATAGAGTGGCTCAGTCACAAAATACTCTCACTACAATCACAGACTGAGCCCTAGAGTGGCTCAGTCACAAAATACTCTCACTACAATCACAGACTGAGCTCTAGATTGTCTCAGTCACAAAATACTCTCACTGCAATCACAGGTTGAGCCCTAGAGGGGCTCAGTCACAAAATACTCTCACTACAATTGCAGGATGAGCTCTATGGAGTGGCTCAGTCACAAAATATCCTCACTACAATCACAGGCTGAGCCATAGGGTGGCTTGTTCAGTAAAAGTTCTCACTACAATCACAGGCTGAGCCCTAGAGTGTCTCAGTCACAAAATACTGTCACTACAATCACAGACTGAGCTCTAGATTGTCTCAGTCACAAAATACTCTCACTGCAATCACAGGTTGAACCCTAGAGTGGCTCAGTCACAAAATACTCTCACTACAATTGCAGGCTGAGCTCTATGGAGTGGCTCAGTCACAAAATATCCTCACTACAATCACAGGCTGAGCCCTAGAGTGGCTCAGTCACAAAATACTCTCACTACAATCACAGACTGAGCTCTAGATTGTCTCAGTCACAAAATACTCTCACTGCAATCACAGGTTGAGCCCTAGAGTGGCTCAGTCACAAAATACTCTCACTACAATTGCAGGCTGAGCTCTATGGAGTGGCTCAGTCACAAAATATCCTCACTACAATCACAGGCTGAGCCATAGAGTGGCTTGTTCAGTAAAAGTTCTCACTACAATCACAGGCTGAGCCCTAGACTGTCTCAGTCACAAAATACTGTCACTACAATCGCAGATTGAGCCCTATAGAGTGGCTCATTCAGTAAAGGCTCTCACTATTTATTTGCTTATTAACTTTTATTTAACCAGGATAGTCCCATTGAGATTAAAATCTCTTTTCCAAAATAGACCTGGCTAAGGAAGGCAGCCATACATATAGTTTCAGACAAAAACTCCATCAAGCCAAGTTGTACAACAAAGGTGCAAGGGAAAAAGACACTCAAATAAATGATTGATTAAAACAGTCAGTTATCAGTAGATTCCATCGACTTGACAATGGCTTAAACTAACAAGAGTAACTACTATGGTTCATTTTGTTATTAGTGCACATGGCACTAGTGACTATTTTAGGGTGTAAAATAGTCACTAGCTCTCCTAGTCGTTCCTTATGGCTTGTAGGATGTAAATAATCACTAGCTCTCCTGTAGTACTGTGTGACCTGTAGGGTGTAAAATAGTCACTGGCTCTCCTGTAGTACCTTGTAGTCTGTATAGGGTGTATAGTCACTAGCTCCCCTGTAGTACCATATTGCCTATAAAGTATAAATAGTCACTTGTTCTCCTGTAGTAACTTGTGGCCTGTAGGGTGTAAATAGTCACTAATTCATGGCGGCATATCAATGCCAAAACAGCCCGAAACTCCATGCATGCAAATAGTTTTGCCGTGTGCTTTTACACAATTCGCGCACGAGTAAAGTCCGTATTTGAGTGCAATATTGTAGCCTTTGAGAAGAAATCCAGGCTTTGAGCGCGCACATAGCGTAGGCTAAACAAGCGCACAAAACTGCTACTGCTCGCGCTCCTCTTTCTTGTCATTATTTGCAATATAGCACAGTGGGAACATGGACATTTTATTCTTCATGGCATGCATAGCTATTTCTGACATAATGTGGCTTAAGAGGGTAAATAATCCCTCTAAACATAAAAAGCACCTAATTAAGAAAAATAACAACTTTGAGAACCACTGGCGTAGGCTACCGTCAGCTGTAAAATATGCCTTCTGTAGCCTAATCTTACCTTTAACGGATGATCACTAATCTGTTTCCGTATAATTTGGCTGATTCAAAGTCGTGGGCGGAGTCTGGTTTCGGAAGTAAATTCCCTATGGAAGATAGAATGTGCTTTGGAGACTATCGACTATTTCTTGAAATCTGATTTATAGAATGAGCCGAAATGTTCCTGGATTAGCCTGTGTGGTACTATATATATATATATATATATATATATATATATATATACACTGCCTGGCCAAAAAAAAAGTCGCACACGCTAATATTTCGTTGGACCGCCTATAGCCTTCATTATGGCGCGCATTCGTCGTGGCATTGTTTTGACAACCTTATGCAACGTCACAACATTTATTTCCGTCCAGAGTTGCATTAATTTTTGGCCGAGATCTTGTATTGACGACGGGAGAGTCAAACCACTCCGTAACGTCTTCTCCAGCACACCCAAAGACTTTCAATGGGGTTGAGGTCAGGACTCTGGTGGCCAATTCATGTGTGAAAATGATTCCTCATGCTCCCTGAACCGCTCTTTCACAATTTGAGCCTGATGAATCTTGGCATTGTCTTCCTGGAATATGCCCATTGATGGGATAACCTGGTCATTCAGTACATTCAGGTACTCAGCTGACTTCATTTTATTGCTGCATAACGTTGCTGAGCCTAGACCTGACCAATTGAAGCAACCCCAGATCTTAACACTACCTCCAGAGGTTTGTACAGTGGGCACTATGCATGACGGGTGTAACGGCGACTTTTTTTTTTAGCCAGGCAGTGTACAATATCCATATATCGCATGTTCCAATTTTTATTTTTTAAAGTAATGCATTAATGAATGTAGTTAGACTTGTAGTCCACTTTAATGGACTACATATCCAGTACTGCAACGCACGGATGGTTCTCGACCAATAAGATATCATCATCTCGTCTGTCTGACTGTGGCAGATGGGAGTAGGCTACTGCCGCTGAACGTTAGCTTACTAAGTAGAGAAGCCCGCCCGACAAGGTCAGAAATTGCGCTACGGTTAACCACATAAAGCAATTCTAGCTTTTATTCCTTCAAGCTAGCTAGCTAAAGTTAGAAAAAAGTGTTTAAAAAATGGAGCTGTGTGCTACTGCTGGCTAACATTATATGACAACGTCTGGAGACAATGGTGCACGTTCGGAGGGAATTATGGGATGTGGAGTTTTTAAACAGTGCCAGCGCTGGTATGTTCACAAAAAAAATACTAAAACGTAAAATATACTCGAAGCTGGTCCAGAAAAACGACATAGTTTGCAAACGGGTGTTATATTGAACAATACAGGAAATTGACGGTAAGACATAATCAGTAGAAATGGTTTAAAAGTAAGCTTTAGTTAATGTCTACACTCTAAATGAATTCTTCCACAACATCTTTACCTCCTCAACTATAAAATACATAATAGCTACGCTATCGCTGTTAAATACACAAAACACACAACACCTGCTGATAAAAAAGCAACGCCTTTAGCATAGTGGTAGAAAATGTTCCTCATGATTATAATAGGCTATATTGTCTGGTTGACTGGTGTTACAGTTGTAACAACAAATGTCCGCAAAGGAACAAACTAATTGTGCAGAGAATGATAACTTGAATTGACAACTTAGAGGCTGATAAGGATATACACTAATGGTTTCGCAAGCGGTGACAATTTCCCTGTGTCACAAAATTTGGGTGTTCTTAATTATGCCTAATTAGTTTTAATTTCTAATTTCAATGAAATATGAATATACTATAATTGGGACGTTGACAACCCAACACAAAGGGGACACTGTGGCATGGCTGTTTCTAGACTGTTTTGATTGGGGGGGCATCAAGAGATGTTGGTGGGGCTCAATGGGGAAACAAACTAGTGGGCGGGGTCTGGGGGTTAGTCTGAGTCTTTAAAAACTCATTTAATTTTTACACAACAAAATAAAATGTTTTATTTATGAACATTTTGGAGAATTTCTTTTTCCAAAGCCCTATAGGCAAGATTTTAGATGCTTTCATATAGGCTAAAGCTAAAGCCATGTATCTTTTTCATTAAGCAGTACATTAGTGCATAAGATAATTTTATTACATTTTAAACCTGGACCTAGGGAGGTAGCCTATTTCACAAAGTGGAATAAGGAAATTCCGCAAAAACGTACTTTCATCCTCCATATCAAGAGCCGACGTAATGGCCTTCTCATCCACACCATGGATAGAGGAAACAAATGCGCTGTAGTTGGGTATGGCTGCGAGGGGGGAGTGTGGTTCGGAGGACCAAACACGGTAATAAAAGGATTCTAAAAGCTCCCGCGAACGGGAACCCCAGAAACAGAGAAACTCAGTGAAAAGAGGAGGAAGAAATAAAAATAAGCTCCCACTCTCGACCAGAGAGAAATAAAAGGGAGACAGGAGAACTGAAAACAACTGTACCGGCTCTGAATGTCAGCAAAACAATACAGAAGCACCGAATAAAGGAAATGACGGGACTTAAATACCTGCAGGGTATATGAAAACAGGTGCGTCTGATGAGTAACAGAGCAAACGAAGAGACGGAACGGAGGAAAGAAAATCCGATAGACTGCTCTATCGTCGCAAAGAAAAAGAACGACCGCAGAAATAAAGAAAGGCTGCATAGCCCATGACAGGACCCCCCTTCTAAGGGATGGACCCAGACGATCCCTCAGCCTTATCTCTGCGGAAGTCTCTGATGAGCGTGGGGTCCAAGATGTTCTTGGAGAACAAGCGCTCCTCCCAACAGCGCTCCTCAGGGCCATAGCCCTCCCAGTCAACTAAAAACTGGGCACCTCAGCCCACACGCCTCTCAGCCAGAATACGGCGAACGGTATTAGCCGGACCTCCCTCCACAAGACGAGGAGGAGGAGGAGGCCTCTCAGCGGGAGCGAGAGCGCTGACTAGCACAGGCTTTAACCGCGAGACATGGAAGGTGGGATGAATACGCATAGAGCGTGGCAGTAGAAGGCGAACAGTGACCGGATTGATCTTACAAATGATTTTAAAAGGACCCACAAACAGCGGAGTGAGCTTGCAGGGTTCCACCCGCAGCAGCAGATCCCGTGTGGACAACCACACTCGTTGACCCACCCGGTATGAAGGGGCGGGACGACGATGCCTGTCAGCCACAGCCTTCTGTTTAGCTGAGGTGCGAAGTAACGAAGCACGCACCCGCTTCCAAACGGAACGACACCTCCGCACAAAGGAACCCGCAGAAGGCACCTCCGCGTCTCTCTCCAATTCGGGAAATAAAGGAGGCTGATACCCCAACTGAACCTCAAAAGGTGACAGCTGTAGGTAGAAACTCAAGATGAATTAGTAATTAGTAATGTTAGTAGCGAACTCTAAAACCCTAATGTTAGTAGGTTAGCTGGTTAGTATTATATACACGTTAGTTTGTTAGCAGGTTAGTATTAAATCTAATCTAACAGTTAGTATGATTAGTACATTAGTATTAAATACAAATATTAATAAAGCCAGAAGGAAGAAAACGAGATACGAAATACAGAGGAAACCCGAATGTTCCCAAAATCACCCGAATAGTGTAATGACAAAGACAGGGAGTGGATAGAGATCGATATAAGGCCTATGGGGAGGTAAAGAAGTGACTCATTGTTTGCTGAACACCTCACCCAGGTTGGTGTAATGGGTGGGAACAGTAGTAGGCAGTTGAAATTCGATCGACCCTGCCACTTGAGTGATCTTTTGGTCAGGTAGGCAGTCAAACGATGAATCCCCCCCAATATCGGAATAGGAGGAATTCTCGTTCCATAACGAATCCCTGTCCGCCCATGAATCCCAGACTAGACTCTCCCCTCCACTACCAAGTAGGGAATCTGGGTTATCCTGATCAGGGAGTGACTCCGCCTCCTCTGAGTCGCTAGAGACGCTGTGTGTACAATATCTATCAGGACTGCCCGTGGGGAGAGTGGTAGAAGGTAGGCAGTGAAATGTACAGCAGGGACCCCATTGAAGGATAAACTGGGCTGTCCCCTCCCCAATTGATATGAAGGCTATGGTGTATAAGCCACGTATGCCGGAGAACGAGCGGGTAGGCTGGTGAATCCACAAAAAAAAAAATCTAATTCTCTCCCGGTGACCCTGATGCAAGGTACACATGCAAAGTGTGGCTATGATTTCCCTAATAGTCCCGGAGGCCAATGGACACCCGTCAAGGGCGGTAACTAGGCGGGGCCGAGACAGGGAATGAATGGGGATTCTGAGCTGTCTGGCCTTTATTTGGAATCAATAAAACTCTCAACTGCTCTGGAGTCGATAAAAGCGTTAGTATCAATCAAACGCCTACTCCAGAGTAGTTGAACTGAAAGAAGAGTGCGAGGAAGAGAAATATTAAGTCTTGCTAGAAGTCCTGATTCCCCTAGCGAGAACCCCTCATTACCCCCCAGCTTAGGACAATGACCCTTAGAATGGCCCCTCCTCCTGCAGTAACGACACCAGCTCTCCCAAGTATTGCGCAGGGATGTCCCATCCACTTGCATGGGTTCCCCAGGATTGAGAAATGGCTGAGCCGACATGCTAACAGGGGGCGTAACTGGGGTAGGCAGAACGTAACGAGTGGAGGAGTCTCTCCAACCCCCAGACTGTCTTTCTCGTTCTCGCTCACGCTCTCTGATGCGATTATCCACGCGGATGACCATGGTAACCAGAGCACTGAACGTGGCTGGGGGCTCGAGCACCGCCAGGGCATCCTTTACGGGGTCCGAAATGGCGTTCAAAAATAAAGCCTTTAGCGGCCCATCAGCCCACCCCGTTTCCCCGGCCAGTGCTCGGAAGATGATTGAGAACCCCGCCACAGTATCGGTGCTCTGACGGAGATGGTCAGGTTCATGGCAGCCTCCTGACCGGAGACGTCATGATCAAACACCAATGCCATCTCATTAAAAATGATTACTTTATTCTATATATAAATGCAGGGGTGCCAATAATTGTGACACACATGGTTTTGTTGAAAATAATTATTTCATGATGAGGGATTTTTTTTTCTCATATTAAATTTACTTCAATTAAAGGTTGGATTTTTCTCATTTTTTCAGTGTGAGACTAAGCTAATTCACCAAACGGTGAATTTTTTATAACCCTTTTTACTCATCTTTACCAGGGGTGCCAATAATAGTGGAGGGCACTGTATATGTTTTTGTTTTTTGTTTGTTTATTTGTATTGTAATAAAAACATGTATTTTGTAATCTTGCAGTCTTGCTGGTCAAATATAAATGGGTTAAAAGCTCACCAGTTAATCTGTGTTAGTACCATTAGTTTTCAGAATGTATAGTCATTAGAAAGTATTAATGACGTATTTGCGCATTGTAGGAACTTGTAAGGAGATGAAGAATTTGACACTACATGCTAAGATTGGAAATTAGTTTGAAATTAGGTCTAAATGTGAACGTCTAATAGAGATCTACAAATATACGTTGAAAAAACTTTCACTTTTTAACTATTTTTAGACGTCTATTTAACATCTTTTAGACCAGAAAATGCTCACTGGGTGCGTTGTGGTTATCCTATATGTTTTCTAATGTTTAAATTGCTTTGACTAATTGCCATCTTAAAATTAATTACATTCTTTAACGCATTCAGATTATTGCCTGATCCTTGTTAAACAATCTCAAGTTAGTTTGTCGTCATTTCTTAATCATAGGCTACATACTGGTCTTCTCTTGATTATTCAGCAAATTAATTGTTTGATTGTTAGGCTACTCAAGCTAAATAAATGGGAAAAAGTCTAATGCTGTAACCCATACCCCGATTTTTCCAGCTCTGCAGCTATCAATACATAGCTATATAATAAGTCAGTGCTACACATTTTATGAAACAAAGAAAAATGCTAGCCTAGCACAGAAAACCTTGCTCTATTCATTGATATTTGTAATTCAGTTAATTGCTTGTTTGATAATTTAGAACTATAAATGGAAACAGGTTGGGATTAATATCCGTATAAAGGTAAGGTTACAGTAGGCCAATTTTACAGCCGATGATACGCCACTGGATCATAATGTAGTTGACATGGTTCCTTACCAGGGGATTCAATAAGACAGAAGATGTCAGGGAATGATACCAGAGGTAATTTGCTGATAAGAGAGTGAAACTGTCCTTGCTACAGCTAGCGCTGCAGGCCAGAGAGAGGTTATGGTATTCTAAGGTCATGCTACTGCAACACGGGTTTGGACTCTTACAAAAACGTGACAAGCGACCTCGCGGAGACGAGTCCCATTTATTTTTCTTCTTGGCCTAATGAAAAGATCTGCCGCCTGTCCCCCACCCCACCGCATAGAAAGAAAGCTGTGCTGCGCAAAGGAGAAAAGAGACCATGAATACACGAGGAGGAGCCGTGGCAGGGAGCCAGAGGAGATGCCCTGAGGGAACTGGCGGCGAGCGGGTTGCTTCGTGTCCTCGCCTGTCGACTCCGTGGCCCTGGGAAAGCCACAGCCCCATTCCTCAGCAACAAACTGGTTCTTTTGGTGATTTATGACTCACCTCATCAAAAAGTGATTGAATCAAAGCGTGTAGAATGCGTTCACCTCATCTCCACCCCCATGAGATGTACGCCTTTTGAGTACAGTGATTTCATGCAGTCATCGTTGACGCCTTTTACAATTTGCAGTTTTGTTTTTTGGAAGATGTTTTTAACCGAAACAGCAAAGTTACAATCAGATGCCACCATCAGGTCACAAGAGCTGCACAATAAATGAGAGAAGGTTTAAAAAAAAGGTGAAAAGGTAAGTTTTCATACATTTGTGTAAAACAGCCAGTGGCAATAACAATGAAAAATGTGTCGAATTTCACAGTTCAGTAGTTGTGTGTGCAAGTCGGGCATATAGGGGTATATGTCACAGCACACCTTGTTAATATGTTGCGTTTGTGTGCAGTAAAAAAAAAAACCCCAGCAACAAGCATGTTTGACTCGATACCAGCAAACATGACTTACTGATATTTCAGAGGCGAGGGAACCAACGGAAACCACACAAAAACGACCATGCTGACAACCTGCAGAAAATCCTGCCAAATCGAAAGATGAGGAATGAGAGGAAATTGGACAGAGGCCATAATTAGGGATGAGAGAGAGAGAAAGAGAGAGAGCCGCAAGGTAGGTTAAGAATGAAGTGGAGAAATGGGTGATGCCTGTTGAAGCAGATTAATTCTGGCAAGATGGTACAGGATGCTCTCTCCTTCTCTCTCTATCTCTCTAGAATCCATGTCCTAATATGGTAATGCATTGTAGAACTGGAAATTAGTTATAGTTCTGCAAAACACTTATACACTGTCTTCACTATACATTTGCAGCATACATTTTGTGTGTGTGCGTGTGTGTGTGTGCGTGTGCATCTACGTGTGTCTGAATGTGTATGTTTTTGTGGGCAAAGTCGCTGTAGACATGGTTTTCATAAAATTGTGCTCAGTCCATGGTGACATAGTCTACAAGCTGAATTAATCATTGCTTACAGTGATGTGTTTCAGATGTTCTTTTAAAAAAAGCCTCAGAGTGCACGTGAACGGTGGCCGACAGACCTCTGTATGAGCCTGCGTCTGCCCGTTCGCTTTTTCCTCTACGGAGAAAAGCGCATCTTTGGCCAGTTGGAGCCGAGGCTTCGGTTAATGCGCTCTCTGTTGTCCCTCTCCGTGGCCTTCTGTCCTTTTATTGTCCATCCTCTGCATGGTTCTACTGCAGAAGCATGTGCCTTTGCGGTTTTTTGCATGGTCATCTCTGTATCACGGTCCACCTCTGGTTAGTGTTTGCTGAACGTGTGGGATGAAGTGTGTGCTCATTTTAACCAACCTGGTCATACCTCAAGTTCAACTACAGCACTACCTGCCACTTTGTTTCAAAGCTCATAGGATAGTTAAATCATGTCTGCAACATGCTGCTCTCTGGCTATGTGAGCATTCCCTACTGTCCACGTTCCTTTGCCTCGTACACTTTCTCTCCCGTGCCTCCCAAGAGATTTCTCTGAATGATTTAGTACACCTTTGCTAGCACCCTTGCTGTACCGGGCAAGAAACTCACTAATAATCTCCCAGCGATCATTTATCTTTCATATGGGTATTCCCCTTCCAACTTGGCTGCTGGATTCTGTCATGGAAACAAGCGAAATGTAGCTATGGTAATGTAAAAAAAATGTAATACATAGATCCTACTAGCTCCTGACCTTAAAAGACAAGGTCAATGTCAATCTGTACTTGATTTTATCTAGTCTTCAACCTGTGATAAAACCATTTCTTTCCTGGAGAGGTGCCTTTCAAGTTGACAATGTGCCCATCCACAGAGCAAGAAAGGTCACTCAATGGTATGAGGTGCATGGAAATATCCACATGCCGTGTCCCTCTTAGTCACAAGATGATGAAAAGATGATGAAGGCCATCTAGGCCTAACTCACCATTTAAACTAAAAATTGGATAGTATCCAGCACTGCATCAAGCCTGGACCTGAAAACCCTGAGGATCGCTGCCTCTCCTTTGTGGCATGGCAAGCTTTTCATCCTGAAAAAAAAACGTTTGTGGCTCACTTTGTTAATCGCTGTCATGAATATAAACCCCTCAAACTTCTGTTAAACTTGAAGAGATTAATTATCTTAAGTCTTTACTCATAACTTTCACATTTCATACTAGTAACTAATTTACTTGCCCTTCTTTGTCTTTTTTCCCAGAGTTTATAAATATTTATTGTATTGCGGTGCCCAGAACTTCACACAATACTCTTAGGGCCTGATTTACTAAAACCTTTAGCGGTTGCAAAAACGAATAACACAACCAATGATTGGTGCAAAACAAATACCATGACCAATCATTTGTCATGTTATTGGTTTAGTGTGTGCTAAAAAGTTTTGCACATGCTAAAGGTCTTATTAAATCAGGCTCTTAGTGTGGACCAACAAAGGTACTGCATAAAATCAATATAATTTTCTTTGATTTAAACTCCAGACGTTTTGCCATATATCCCAGCATCTTGTTGGCTTAGACACTGGCAGGCTTTGATCAACTACAAATGTATTTGTCTTTTTCAGATTGAACATGTGCTAATTTTGTTCCTGCTATGAAATACTCCTGCCTTCAATTTTTATTTTACACATACAGGACTTAATATTTAGCTGTGTTGAATGGCTTTGTAGATCCTCCTTCTCATGTATTATTCTTTTTGATATTATACTGCCTTGCTTCCAGCCATCTGGCATTTCTACAGTTTTTAGACAGTACATAAAAATACCTGTCAGTGGTTTATAGATGCTCTTCCCTAGCTAGAGTATTCATGGATATGTGCCATCTCCTCACACAGAATGTTTGCACTTCCTATTGAAGCGTTACTTATGATTTTGATAGACAACACCATCTGACAGGTAGCAATGATAGTAAATGAACACTAGGAAATGGAATACTAGGAAACGTAAGCTAATTCACCAAACGGTTAATTTTTTATAACCCTTTTTACTCATCTTTACAAGGGGTGCCAATAACAGTGGAGGGCACTGTATGTACAGAGAGATCAGTCTAATCTAGTTGTATATGTACAGAGACCAGTCTAACCCAGTTTTATATGTACAGAGAGACCAGTCTAATTTAGGCTGGGTTTTTCTGTGAAGCGCATTGTGACAACTACTTGTGAAATGCGCAATATAGATAAATATTGATTTGATTTGATTAATGCAGTCTTATATGTACAGAGAGGCCGATCTAATTTATCCTCCGAGGGATATTCATTTATTTTTTATTGCATTCAATATACTTTTGTGCTCTTCTGGGAATAGGCAAACACAGAAAGTCTTTCTAAATAACCATCAAGAAAGTATGTTATAAAACACACAAAAACATGTTAACCCAATATTTTTATTTTAAAGAAATCCATGAAAAATAATAATTCATAATTCCATATGAAATTTAATTTTACACTAGAGGGCAGTGTGCACAACTGAGTGGGAGTGAATGGCTGGATAACACTGTCACCGTGTGATGCTTTACAGCTTATGAGCTATCTCATACACTGCCTGGCCAAAAAAAAAAGTCGCCATTGCGCCCGTCATGCATAGTGCCCACTGTACAAGCCTCTGGAGGCAGTGTTATGATCTGGGGTTGCTTCAATTAGTCAGGTCTAGGCTCAGCAATGTTATGCAGCAATAAAATGAAGTCAGCTGAGTACCTGAATGTACTGAATGACCAGGTTATCCCATCAATGGACATATTCCAGGACGACAATGCCAAGATTCATCAGGCTGAAATTGTGAAAGAGTGCTTCAGGGAGCATGAGGAATAATTTTCACACATGAATTGATTCCTGATCTTAAGCCCACTGAAAGTCTTTGGATGTGCTGGAGAAGACTTTACGGAGTGGTTTGACTCTCCCGTCGTCAATACACAATCTTGGCCAAAAATGAATGGAACTCTGGATGGAAATAAATGTTGTGACGTTGCATAAGGTTGTCGAATACAATGCCACGATGAATGCGCGCCGTAATCTAAGCTAAAGGCAGTCCAACGAAATATTAGAGTGCAACTTTTTTTTTTGGCCAGGCAGTGTACAATGTTCAAGTATGTTATACTTTAATAGACATAATTAGTATATCATAGAAGATGGATTCATATTCTTATTTTTTTTATTTTTCCACATATAGTGGCCATTTATATTTTGGATCACCATGCCATAACTAAAACTGTCATGAAAGTCATGAAGCTTCCAAGTGGCAGTAGAGGTGCACACCAGGAGCACGGTACATGCCCTGTAGTCTCATTCTGGAGTCCTGGCCGTGTCATTTGTTAACTATAAACGGGAGTCTACTACAGAAGATCATTATTAACCTTGCCCGATAGGAGTAAGATGGTTTTAAAATGGCCAGGCTCTCTGCTAGTACCAACTCGTCATCAGGAAGAGACAGACCTCCCTCTCTCTCAATCATTGCGTGTTCTCCTGGAGTACTGTTTGGTCTGTAGTGTTTAAATTAGTCACTGAATCTCCGCTACTATTATGTGGACTGTAGGGTATAAAATATCACTGGCACTCCTCTACTACTACTTGGCCTGTAGGATGTAAAATAGTCACTGGCTCTCTTGTAGTATACTGTGTTCTGTAGGATGTAAAATATAGCTACTGTACCATTGTGTGGTTTGAAGGATGTAAAATAGTCACTGTCTCCTGTACTATTGCATGGATTGTAGAATGTAAAGTAGTCACTGTCTCCTGTACGATTGTGTGGATTGTAGGATGTAAAATATAGCTCCTGTACTATTGTGTGGATTGTAGGATGTAAAATATAGCTCCTTTACCATTGTGTGGATTGTAGGATGTAAAATATAGCTCCTGTACTATTGCGTGGATTGTAGAATGTAAAATATAGCTCCTGTACTATTGTGTGGATTGTAGGATGTAAAATATAGCTCCTTTACCATTGTGTGGATTGTAGGATGTAAAATATAGCTCCTGTACTATTGTGTGGATTGTAGGATGTAAACTAGTCACTCTCTCCTGTACCATTGTGTGTATTGTAGGTGTCATGGTTTTGCAGCTCACTGTTTCTGTTCTGCGGACATTTCCTTTCGGGTCTGCGGGACGGCGCTCCCGCACTCATTGGTTTTACCTGTGCTAGTTATTTAAGCGCAGCGACTTCCTGGTTCGTTGCTTTTGTGTCATACTTAGCCACGTAAAGCCAGTAACAGGTATAGGTTCAGGCGACCACTTTGCTTTTAAGCTTTGTTAAAAAGTAATGCGGGACTTGCCTGTAGGTGCGCGTTAGATATAGAGTTTGTGTTCACGTTTGCACTTTCTGTTCCTTGCCTTGGTTTTTTCCCTGTCCTCTCTGAGGCAGTACCCTTTGTTACCTTTTCTCATTCTCGCTTCTTTATTATTGCTTATTCGTTTATTGAGCTAGAGGCCTTTCCTTTTCTCCTATTTTCCTGCTCGAGTCTGTGAGCTTTTTGCCCACTTTTCCGGGTTGCTATACTTTGGCTGTACACCGGGAGTTATTTTCCCTTTCTGTTTATTTTTCTCTGCTCCGTTCGCAGAGTTCTCTTTGATCCCCTCACGGTTGCATCTGGTCCTCCGACTCAGCCACCTCACAGTAAACAAAAGCCTAAATGGAGGTACCAGCGATCCCGTCAGGGGTGGATCAGACTATGGCTACCCTTGAGGAGGGCATTTGGGTCCTCCAGGTGCAACAGCAGGCCATATTAGGTCAAGAGGGCCAATTAGTTGACCAGCTGCGCCTCCAGGAGGACTGGTTCCGTGAGTTGGCAGAGCCTTCACCAACTGACGGTCGCAGCCAAGCCCCCAGTCACACAAGCACCTGTCCTGGAGAGTCCACCCTCCTTGCCCATTCAACTCACTGTTAGGTAGCCCAAACTATACCCCACCGGTATAACGGGGAGTCGGAGAAGTGTCAGGGCTTCCTATCACAGTGCTTGATCTTTTTTAAGGCTCAACCCTCATGTTTCACCTCTCACTATTCCCGGGTAGCCTTTGTGTTGTCACTGTTCACCGGTACCACTCTCGCCTGGGCAGATCCCTTAGTCTCTTGCTGCCAAACGCCCCCTAGCGGTAACGTGGGCGTTATGGAAATTATTAAATTATACATTTCATTAATTTAATAATATATAATAAACTGCTCACCTCAATATTTTGATTAAATATCCTTTAGATATATCCATTCCTTCTGGGAAAGTGGTTTTTAAGCCCAAAACGAGTTAAAACCTTGTAAATTATGTTGGAAACTCTGACCTAATGCGCTAACATGTATTGCAGCTTGATGTCACACCATAAACAATGTGCTGGTAAACTGTTCTGCTTAATTGTATTTCACAAAACTTTGCTTTGAAAAATCGTTATACCTTTAGACTTCAAGATCTCACTGAACACATTGTGCATGTCAGACAGGTTTTAAAAGCACTTCTCAAAGCTCAACTTTACATCAAATCTGAGAAGTGTGTCTTGCACTCGAACTGGGTTTCCTTCCTGGGGTTTATTGTTTCTGAAGGAAAACTTCAGATGGGCCCCAAGAAGGTCTCAACAGTCAGGAACTGGCCCTCTCCAGACTCAGTAAAACAGGTGCAGCGATTCCTGGGATTCGCTCATTTTTATCTCCGATTTATTCACAATTTTAGCACAGTGGTTGCACTTATCATGGCACTCACGAAGAAAACAGTGCCCATGTGTTTCCAATGGAACCCTAAGGCTGAGGCTGCATTCACAGAGTTAAAGAGGAGATTCTGCTCTGAGCCCATCCTTATCACTCCCAACTGGCCCTTCCCTTTGTGGTAGAGGTAGATGCATCTGAGGTGGGGGTAGGGGCCATCTTATGCCAGCGTTCTCCCCTGGATCAGAAAGTTCACCCGTGTGCCTATTTCTCTCGTGGCCTTACACAAGCTGAGATGAATTATGACGTAGGGGACCGGGAGCTCCTCGCGGTGAAATTGTTGCTGGAGGAGTGGCGTCACTGGCTCGAGGGGGCCGAGCACCCATTCACTGCGTGGACGGAACACAAAAACCTTGAGTACATTCAGGGCGCCAAGCGAAGTAATTTCCGGCAGGCCCGCTGGTCCTTGTTCTTCGCCCGGTTTAACTTCCTGCTAACCTATCATCCGGGTTCCAAGAATGTTAAACCGGACGCCCTCTCTCGGATTTTTGACCGGTCCGAGGATGACCGTCCGCCGGAGCCTATTGTTCCCATTGCGCGGATTCTAGCCCCAGTTATGTGAGACATTGAATCCCTTGTGCTCGAAGCCCAGCATCGGGACCCGGACCTGGGTTGGGGACCTCCCAATCGCCTGTTTGTGCCCTCCAGGATACAGAGTCAGCTACTGCAGTGGCGACATTCCTCCCGCATTACAGGTCATCCTGGCATCCATCGGACGATGGATTTTCTGTCCAGGCGGTTTTGGTGGCTTGGCATGGAGAGGGATGTTCGGGGGTTTGTTTCTGCGTGTGCGATCAGCGCCTGCAATAAGAGTTCTCAACTCCCACCCTCGGGGCTTCTGCACCCCTTACCCATCCCTAAAAAAGTTTGCGGATCTCTCCTGTGTGCACCGGCTAGGCAGAAGGAATTAGCCGATAGGCGCCGCTGCTCGGTTCCATCCTACCGTGTAGGGCAATGGGTTTGGCTGTCTACGCGGGACCTTCCATTATGAGTGGAGTCTCGCAAGCTCACCCCACGCTTCGTGGGACCATTCAAGATTATCCACAGGATAAACCCGGTTACAGTGCGCCATCAGCTTTGCGGCTTGTGCTGTGCGGCGTATCCTGGCCGAGAGACGTGTGGGCAGAGGGAAGCAGTACCTCATGGATTGTGAGGGCTATGGCCCTGTGGAACGCTGCTGGGTCCCGTCCAGGCCCATTTTGGATCCGGGACTTATAGAGGATTTTGACGTAGGGGACCGGGAGCTGGTTCTGAGGGATCGTCTGGTGCCGATCCTTAGAGGGGGGGGGGTCCTGTCATGGTTTTGCAGCTCGCCGTTTCTGTTCTGCAGACGTTTCCTTTCAGGTCCGTGGACGGGTACGAGTTTTTTCCTCCTACCCGCACTCATGCTTTAGCTTTGCAAAAAAGTAACACGGGACTTGCCTGTAGGTGCGCATTAGATATTCTTTTTAGGAGTTTGTGTTTGTGTTTGCACTTTCTGTTTCTTGCCTTGGTTTTTTCCCTGTCTTCTCTGAGGCAGTAACCTTTGTTACCTTTTCTCGCCTCTTTATTATTGCTTATTCGTTTATTGAGCTAGAGGCCTTTTCTTTTCTCCTATTTTCCTGCTCGAGTCTGCGAGCTTTTCGCCCACTTTTCTGGGTTGCTATACTTTGGCTGTACGCCAGGAGTTATTTTCCCTTTCTGTTTATTTTTCTGTGCTCCATTCACAGAGTTCAAAATCATGTCCCCTTTTTATGGTACTCCATTCCTGGGCAGGCAGTGTAGTATAATGGTTAAGGAACTGGACTTGTAACCGAAATGTTGCAGGTTCGATTCCCAGGTACGACACTGCCGTTGTACCCTTGAGCAAGGTACTTAACCTGCATTGCTTCAGTATATATCCAGCTGTATAAATGGATACATGTAATACGAAGTTGTGTAAGTCGCTCTGGATAAGAGCGTCTGCTAAATGCTTAATGTAATGTAATGTACTTTGTGATCCCCTCGCGGTCGCATAGGTGCTGGAAGTAGGGGTGCTGAGGGTGCTGCAGCACCCTCTCTGAACGCAGGGTTTATTTAATGGACCGCCAAAGGGAATTTGGGACCGTCAAAATGACAATAATTGAGAAAACGGCAAATAAAATTATATCCGAATGAATTTAATTACATTTTTTTGCGTGCAATAGGGTCTTTCGGCCAGTGGATGGTGATATATATTGTACTAGTCGCGTTCAAGATGTCAGTACTTGGACACGAGTAGAAGAAGCATAGAACCATAGACTATAGAAATGCGGCTCAGCTATTCTATGGCAGACTGCAACCAGTGTTGCCAGATTGGATGGATTTGCACTCAATTGGGATATTTTTTATGTTATTGTGCGGGGAAAATGGCTTTGGCCGGGTTGTCATAATTTGGGCTATTTTTTGCTACATTGGGCGGTTTTTAAAAAATCTTTCTTTTTTAGCTAATCGTTCACATTCATTGGCGCTGGAGCAATTTGTCCCTCCTCCGCCTATTCTTTGGTTGTCATTGTAGGCCTATCCGAAGCCTGTCAATTAGTGGCTGTGTTTTCTTGATAGGCGGAGAGGCTTGTCGGTGGGTGGAGTTTGGACTAGAAAAATAAAGAATGCGCTGATTTCACTTGCATCTGTGTGAAAAAGATGTTTTGCTCTTGCTCAAGTTTAGGCTATAGTAGGCTATCTTTCTTGCAAGCTAAAGCTAGGACGCCAAGCCAAAAATACATGCAAAATTACCGACAAGAATGGGAAAACAACCCAGAATTAAAAAGGATTACTTCTGTTCCTGAGGACGGCACAAAAGCCAAAAGCCTGCAATGTGCAGCTCCAAGCTCACCTGACAGACCTAAGGCCCATGCAGAGAGTGGTAAGCACAAAGCACGCTGTGCGCCAGCAGTGGACATGCAAGCATTCACACAACCAGTTCCTACAAGGGGTAATGATATTTAAAAAATGAACAAAAAAGAAGGGAATTGCGAATTGCCACATATGTAGCCTGCCACGCATCCATCAATGGTTTTAAATGCACCGAACAAAATGCATGGTAGTGATCAATTCAGTTTTAGCTCCACATTTTAGAGGGAGAGGGAGAAAGTAACTATGACGCGTGTGTGTGTGTGTATTTATTTGCAATCCAAATTGGGATACATATGTGTGTGTTCCTGATATAACCCCGCCCCCCATTGTACACTGAATAACAAAAGAACCTCACGCACTAAATCATTAGGCGTAACAGGAGGTAGAGAAACAAAACAAAACTCGATAGAACGAGTGAAGGAAAAGAATAGAAAAAGAAGACCTGTTATCCAAAGCTCTTGTGGCGAAAGAGCTGAACACAAAAGGTAACAGGTAAAAAGAATAAAGGATAAAAAAGATTGGAAAGAAAAGAGAAAACCAATCTAATCCTAATTCTATAACTGGACTTGCTGCGTTTCTTATTTGTATGAACCAGAAATGCAGCGACTGAATTTCCTATACCTTACCGACTTTGTTGTCAACATAGCAAAGACAATATCGAAGTGAGGAAATGCGGAAGTCCTGAGGTATTTATAATTGGCAGGAAACGCAAAACAGGTGTGGGGAATAATTGTGTGGCAAGATACAAACACCGGAACGGAGGCGGAAACAATCCGATAGAGCGTCCTGATGACGCCAATGAGGAAACCAAAACATAGACCCGCAGAGAACAACGGAGACTGCCAATAACCATGACAGTTGCTGTTATGTAAAAATACAGATGGTGCTTTTGTACGTTTAAAATAAAAATAATAATAAAATATAGCTGCTGTACTATTGTGTGGATTGTGGGATGTAAAATATAGCTCCTGTACTATTGTGTGGATTGTAGGATGTAAAATATAGCTCCTGTGCCATTTTGTGGATTGTAGGATGTAAAATATAGCTCCTGTACCATTGTGTGGATTGTAGGATGTAAAATATAGCTCCTGTACCATTGTGTGGATTTTAGGATGTAAAATATAGCTCCTGTACTATTGTGTGGATTGTAGGATGTAAAATATAGCTCCTGTGCCATTTTGTGGATTGTAGGATGTAAAATATAGCTCCTATACCATTGTGTGGATTGTAGGATGTAAAATATAGCTCCTGTACCATTGTGTGGATTTTAGGATGTAAAATATAGCTCCTCTACCATTGTGTGGATTGTAGGATGTAAAATATAGCTCCTGTACTATTGTGTGGATTGTAGGATGTAAAATATAGCTCCTGTACTATTGTGTGGATAGTAGGATGTAAAATATAGCTTCTGTACCATTGTGTGGATTGTAGGATGTAAAATATAGCTCCTGTACTATTGTGTGGATTGTAGGATGTAAACTATAGCTCCTGTACCATTGTGTGAATTGCAGGATGTAAAATATAGCTCCTGTACTATTGTGTGGACTGTAGGATGTAAAGTATAGCTCCTGTACTATTGTGTGTATGGATTGTCAGGACTCTGAATTGTGTTTGTTAGTTTGTATTATGTTCTTATGGTTTTTATTTATTTCTTGATTATGTATTTATTGTTGGTCGCACTGTTCCGTGTTTGCTTTGTCGTCACTCCCCTGTCTTCGTCTCACTATTCAGTAGTCTTTGGTGATTTCGGTTTTTCTCTGTATTTCCTCTGGCATGCGCTTCCTTCATTAGTAATTACTTCATTGTAAATAATACTAATTAACTAACAACTACTAACATCTTAGAATTAGGTTCTACTAATCTACTAATGACTAACTTGTATATAATACTAATCTATTAATCTACTAACGCCATAGAATCAGGGTTTTCTACTAATCTACTAACTTACTAACTTCATCTTCTTTCCTCGCTGCAGCTGTCTCTCTTTCTGCCTGTTCTATCACTAATTATCTTTCTTTGGTTCCTCTATTAACTACAGCTGACTCTCGTTTCCGCTTTCCTATTCCTTGTATGCACTTGTCTTATTGGAGTCCAAGGGCCCTATCTTGGCGATCTTGGCGCTTAGTCTAAGCGCATGGCGCTAAGTCCATTTAGGGCGTGTCCAAGTCCACTTTTGCTATTTTAACGGCGTGTTTTTTTTGGCGCTAAGCACGGCGCATAGCGCAACTGGGCTGAACCTAGTCGCTTCATTAATTATAGGTGTGTCTTGGGCGTGACATTCAATAAACCAATCAAAATGTCATATCCCATTCCCTTTAAAAGCCTGCTTTTCCACCTTGGCGGATTGCTTATGATGGCGAAACAGACATGCTCGTGCGTGTTTAGTGTGATCAAGGAATAGGCTAAATGGAGTATGATCAATATTATTCGGACTAACCATTAGCCTATGAGTTCCCGGTAATTCCAGACAGGGCTGTTATTTTACAAAATATGTGCGGTTAAATTTCGCTAAAAGGACCTGCAACAGCTGAGAATAAGCTATCAATGGCTTCAGTCTCACCTTAGAAAACGCCAAAATTAGCCTGCTTGTTCAGCGAATTTCGTTTGATTATGCAATGAAAGTGTCAAACATCAATTCCAAGAGTTCTCGAAGTTCAAGCTTCATCCAAAGTTCATTAGGCGACCTGCATAGTAGGCTGATATTGATTAATAACATACATACCGTTATTTTTGCCTTAATGATGACACTAAATAGCCTACAATAAAGCTGTCAGGTTCGCAACCCATAAGTTCACGCATATTTCCCCTTGTTTAATAATGTCCTGTTTATGGAAATGTGACCAACCTGTTTTACTCGTAGCGTAATCCTTTAAAACAATCCACTTTCCCAGGAAGACCGTGAAACGTGAGACTTGGAAACAGAGAACATGCAGCTCACGTGCAGAGAATGGCATTAAAATTAATTGTGAATTAATTGTGTAACGTGCTGCAAATTTGTTTTAGTTTCTAATTAGACGCTTAGTTCTCTTTAAAATCGTTTTGTTCAGTTAAGGAATAACGGGTGAAATCAGCTGGGTTTTAAACGGTGAGAGTATGGAAACCTGGTCACTGTAATTAAAAAAAATATGAAGGACGAAGAATAGCTAAGGTTGCAATTTAGTTAACATGGTGACATCTCCGTTTTTTAACCATAGGCTATCGAAAAAAACCTTATGCACAGCGAATACGCTGTAGCCTAGGCTATTTGAAAAACAATAAATGCAATATTCACTGGACAAGGTTTTGAACTTTTTTCAGTCACAAACCATTCTATTTACTTACAGGCTGTATTCATAGATAAACAGAGCTGTATTGTAATGACATCTGAAGCGCATTTTCAGAACTTAAATGTCCGTCTATTGCCGTGCGCGAGTTTTCCATTGAATGACAATTCGCGCATTAGGCTTGATAGCTATAGGTGTTACCAGCTCCTTTTTAATGGATAGCCATTGTCCCGTACCATCGCACATCGCTTGGATGTTGATGGAGTGGGCTGAGAGCAATGTAATGTGGCATTGTTTCCCTTCGCTGAGGGAAAGGTATGTGGACCTATGGAACCTTTTATTATTATGCATTTTTGATATAGCCTACACAATAATAATATTTCACATTGTGATCTAGATATTTTAGTCATGCCTGTGCACGCCCCTGTGTGTAACAGACAGGAGGGTATGCGCGTTGTGCACACGCCTATGTAGACGCACTTATATGCGCCGTTAAAATAGCATGTAAACAATTGCGACATGACTTTAGACCAGGTTTGTGGTGGTTCTAGCGCAAGCGCTTTCTGCTGGCTCAAGATAGCAATACGCCAAAAAGAATCCTGGCCACTCCTCATCTTAAGACCAACACGCCCAGTTCACTAATGATGGCGCAAGAGTTACGCCGTCAAACATGCTAGTTTGACGGCGTAAGCGTTAGCCGTTATTATGGACCTAGCGCCGGGTGTAAGATAGCAAAGACACTTGCGTTTGCGTTAGCGCCGCTTTGCGCCGGGTGTAAGATAGGGCCCCATGTCTTGTTATCTCTATGTATTTGGTTCCGGTCCAGTCCGTGTCTTACGTTCTCCCTCGTTATTGTATTATCAGCTTCCCTTATTGTTTCATTGTGCTCACCTGTGAGCAATTTCCCTTCCCCGCCTCTGCACACCTGTTCCCCATTTTGTCTGTCTTCCTCTGTGTATATATACCCTGTTTCTCAGTCTTTCTTTGTGAATTCCTCACTGTTGTTTTGTGTTATACAATTTTTTCAGAGTACCGGTACCTTCCGAGTTGTCGTAGTTTCCTGAGTATCTGTTTCCGAGTTTTTGTTATCCGTCGTCCTTCGCTTGTTATTTTATTTTTGTATTTTGTCTTGTTTTCTTTTTGTTCCCCTTAACACCCACCTGGTTTTGACTCCTGCCTGTGTTCTCGCGACCCTCATTGTGGATTCTGTTTTTTGCCTCTGCTGTGTCTTCCCAGTTCTGACCCCTGCCTGTTCTGTGACTATTCTGTGGACTGTTTTTGTACCGTTGCCCTGTCTCCCCGGTTTTCAACCCTGCCTGTTGCACTACGGATTGCTGCCTTGTCCCTTTATTAAACTTCGGTTTTTTTGTACTTATTGCCTGCTACTGGGTCCTGTTTCCACCAACCCTTACAAGGATGTAAAATAGTCACTGTCTTCTGTACCATTGTGTGGATTGTAGGATGTAAAATATAGCTCCTGTATCATTGTGTGGTACAGGCTGAGTTAAAACTATATACAGACATGCTCAAATTTGTTGGTACCCCTGGTAAAGATGGGTAAAAAGTGTTATAAAGAAATTCACCGTTTGGTGAATTAGCTTAATCTCACACTGAAAAAATGGGAAATCCAACCTTTAATTGACGTTCATTTATTATGAGAAAAAAAAAAATCCCTCAAATTATTTTTAACAAAACCACGTTGGCCACAATTATTGGTACCCCTGCATTTGTATATTGAATAAAGTCATTTTTAATATTTGGTTGCATATCTTTGCATGCCATGCCTTCCTGATGTCTGACCCAACAACATCAGAAGACTTGATATCTTATTTTCTGGTACTCTTACAAGCGATACTAAATGTCTCTGCATTTGAATGGATCTTTATGGGAATTGGGGGGTGGGACTAGATTTAGCTGTGAATTGCACTGTTACAGTATGGAACACATGACTGGCTAAATGGATCTAAGTCATCAAGGGTCTGACGTATCAAACAAGCCTTAAACTATCACTTTGCTGCCAGACATACAGTAGATATGGATGCATAACTTGAATGGTTTCTTCTCCTGACTTATTTTTCCATAGAGTTCAATAGGAGAAACAAACCTTAAAGTGATCCATCCATATCTACTGTATTTCTGGCAGCAGAGTGATGGTTTAGGCTTGTGTGATACCTCAGACCCTTGATGACTTAGATCCATTTTACCAACCATGTATTGCATACTGTTCCAGCATAATTTACAGCTAAATCTAGTCCCACCCCTGAATTCCCAGAGATCCATTCAAATGCAGAGGTGTTACAGTATCGCTTGTAAGAGTACCAGAAAATAAGATATCAATATATAAGATATGTGACCAAATATTAAAAATGATTACTTTATTCAATATATAAATGCAGGGGTACCAATAATTGTGGCCAATGTGGTTTTGTTAAGAATTATTTCTTGAGCGATTGTTTTTTTTCTCATAACAAATTAACGTCAATTAAAGGTTGGATTTTTCTCATTTTTTCAGTGTGAGATTAAGCTAATTCACCAAACAGAGAATTTTATAACCCTTTTTACCCATCTTTACCAGGGGGTACCAACAAATTTGAGCACGTCTGTATATGAACTATAGATGTACGGGAACTGCTGTAGAATAAAGGTCAGATAGTTCAATCAATTGTAATTTTACTGGTCATTAAAAAAATGAAATGATCTAATTTATTTTGCCATGACTTCCTGATGTCTGTGACCCAACAATATCAAAAGACTCTTGATATCTTATTTTCTGGTACTCTTACAAGCAATACTATGGCCTGGTACATACTCAGGGGGCGTTTCTCGCGTTCTTGCGTAGCAAAATGTGCAGTCCAAATTTTGTAACGCGACACAAACGTGTGGTGCAATTCCACGCGTTTCTGTTAGAGGTGCTAAATGTAAATACTGTTCAATAACTGCAGAATTGCAGACTACACACAAAGAAGTAATAATTTCCAGTTTAAGGTTACTCGCTCCAACCAGATTAGCCTAGGCTGCCAACTAGCGGACAGGGCGAAAAGAAGCCGGTAAACGACCGTATAGTATGTAAGCAAAGACCTTGCGTATGTCCCGAATATGCGTTGGCGTTCATGTTCCTTGCGTAGAGTATGTACCAGGCCTATGACTTCTCTGTATTTTAATGGATCTCTATGGGAATTGGGGGGTGGGACTAGATTTAGCTGTAAATTATGCTGGAACAGTATGGAATACATGGTTGGCGAAATGGCTGTAAGTCATCAAGGGTCTGAGGTATCAAACGAGCCTCAAGCCATCACTCTGCTGCCAGATATGCAGTAGATATGGATGGATCACTTTAAGGGTTGTTTCTCCTGACAAATTTTCCAGAGGTCCAGATGGAGCAAGTAGCTATGGTCGTAAAAAGAGCGTATATTTGATGGATCCAACAAAATTCTCACGTGTGATTCATAAAACATGTGTAAATGTATTCATAGGTTGATAAATCAGACTTGATCGTATATTAGGAAGCGCGTTCACATCATTATTAATTACTCACACGACCATTTTACTACCATATTTGGCAAGGCCACCTCCTTTAAAACGCACATGCCAACTCCAGTATTACTAGGCCATGGCGCGCAGCAGGAAAGCAAATAATTTTTCTGTGAGGGTAAACTTTAAATGCTTATGACTGAACATGAAAATAAACGTGTGCTTATTGGGAGCTTTAGTAGTGGTGCAGCGGATAACTGCACCACTACTAGGATAACCGGGCTAAAATGCTTTGTCTGAATTGCGAACTACAGCTAAGATAAAAATTTTAAAAGAAAATCACCATTCACAAAAAAAGTTCTGCCGGATGGTACAGGTAGAGGAAAGGGCATCCCGCACCTCTCGTGAGAGGGTGGGGGATATCATTGGGAAAGTGACCGTGGAAGATGCAGATGCGACTGCAAATTGATTCGTCAAGATTTCAAGATTCTCTCACGCCGGGTGCGACGTTTGCTAGGTCTTCTAGGCCTTCTAGGCTAATGAAACTAGATTGGAAAAAAATAGGAAATAGAAAAAAATAGGAAAACAGTTTGGCGTCTTGCATACAACATTACTGGTGATGCGTATTTATTTTCATATGGCTATCTTATACAGTGGCTATTTCCTGATGTAATCATTTTAACCGGCTTCTACTTCATTCCATTTATGCTGCACATGATGAGAAACTAATAACGATTAAATTAATAGTGATTAAAAATGATTAAAAATCAACTTATTCAGATACTATTTTTGCCAATTAGGCTACACAACGTAGCCTACATCTACAGCCACAACGCGTAGGTAAAGTGCATTTTAAAATAGGCCTATTGCCCCGATGCATTAACTGCTTTTAATATTTTCATAAATTGAATGACTTGGCCATTATTTTGCATTTTTATGATACTTAGTGTTATGCCCTGTGTTAGGAAGCAGGGCATAATAATAATAGAAACTAATGCCTCCTAGTCGATAGTTATCAATAAATATTAATAACACTCATTTAGTGGCATGGCGGCTGTGCACTGGGAATGGTGGCTGGTTCAGGAAATTGGGATGATGCCTTATATCCTGATTGGGCGCCGGTCGGTGATTGGGGGGCGCCCGCCTGTCTTGTTAAAAGGTCCAAGATGGTGGGCAGCGAGAGGTGTGTAACTGTACCTGTGCTTGGTCTGCCGACGTGACGACTGACAACCCCCTTTGTTTCCCGACCAGGCTGTCGTGTTAATTCTCGATTCACTATATAGTACCGCTATGCTTAACGAAGAGAAACTAAGATTTTAAACAAACTAAACTCGAAAACTAACGGACGCGGAGCTCTTCGCTGACAGAGCGACGGCTTGGGCTAGCCCCGGAAAACCGGTGAAGCGACCTGGAGGAGGTAAGTCCCAGTTTCCTCCCAGTTTCACCATTTCAGGCCAGCCGCCTCCTGTTGTAAGCGACTTTCTATCCCTAGACAAAACGTGACCGCAACAATTGGGGGCTCGTCCGGGATCTGAGTATCAAGCTGTTTGGTTAGTAGATAGCTAGCCAAACAGGTAGGGTCCTTTTGTGGGTAAGCTAGTTCTGTAAGCCACGTTTGCTAGGTGGGTAGTGTGTCTTCCTAGCTAACTAACGAGTTATTTAATTTAACTGTTAGATTAGGCTTACAATTTCAAGCCAGTAACAACGTTAGGAGTTAGGTTTCTCTGGGAGCATATTGTGGACAGTTATCGCATAGGTTAAATTTATTTGACTTAGTAGTTAACCCAATTTGTGGTGATCGTCATTAATGCAGGGTTGATTGTTTGGGGGTATTGAACGCGTTTAATTTGGCTGCAGGCTGACGGAGCGGCATTAGCCAGCCTCTTTGGGGAGGTAGTTGAGCCTTAAGGCTAGATAAGGGAGTTTATTTTTGGTTTGTAAATTCGCGGTGTGTGTTCCGCCTGCGTGCTGCCAAGTTTATTAGCGTTTTGGGGTGTCAGCGATTGAGAGCCTATTAAATTATAGGATTGGACGTACTAGGTATAGGTTTGTATGTTTATTTTTTGGCTGCTGTTGGTCTTACAGTAGCATAGTGTCGTATAACGCATAGAAGAGTTGAGATGTGTTGTCTCCTCTTCGGTTATTGCTGAATTGTTTGGTCCGTGTTCGGTGGGGCGTGGCCTTTGTTTGACGTTTTGGGGAGTCAGGGGCCCTCCGCGTACTACGTTGGGTACCTCGTTGCAGCAGGCCTATTTGAGTGCTTGGTATATGCACCCTTTTGTCTCTTTTGGTATTGGTTGGCAATATAGGACCTGTCTGCCTAGTGGAGGCACTAGAATTTTGCCTCAGCTTTGTGTTCTCTCCTGCAGGGTCTCTGGTCTCGGCTCTGGTATACATATATATTGTGTATATGTGTATATATATATATATATATTTTTTTTTCTCCCCTCCTGTGTGTGGTTGTTCATATTGATTTTGAAATGTCCAGTGACGGGCAGGAAGTTATGGAACAGTCTGTGGTGGAGATGGCATTACCCACCCGCCGCAAGTTCCGACAGCTCACTAAAGATCAGTTGGTGCGTTTAGCAGCAGAGCAAGAGGTGGAAGTACCAGAGGGTATACTGAAACCTGCTTTAGCTAAACTTATTATGGCTACGCTGGAGTTGGAAGAGTGCTGGGCAGACGATGAGAGAGAGAGGGCTGTTGCAGAGAGGGAAGGGGTACTTCGGGCAGAGAGAGAAGAGCGTGAGTCCCGGGAGCGATTGGCTCAGTTTGAGGTGGAACGAACTAGGGCTGCTAAGGGGATTGCCACCTTGGAGCCTCGTTTCGACGTGCGCTCTGCTATATCTCTCATGCCTAAATTTTCTGAGGAGGACATTGATACGTTTTTTGACGCTTTTGAGGTTGTCGCTCGTGAATGTGACTGGCCTGAAGCCAAGTGGCCATTATTGGTGCAGAGTGTTTTAAAGGGCAAGGCGCAGGTTGCCTTTGCGGCTTTGGATCCTCGCATGGGCTTGGAGTATGAATCTCTAAAAATGGCAGTGTTGACTGCATATGGTGGTGTCCCCGAGGCTTACCGGCAGCGGTTTAGGACTGTGAAACGGAGAGACGGTGAGTCTTATTTAGATTTATCTAGAAAATTAGGGGTAGCATGTGAGCGCTGGCTAAAGTCCACAGAGACATATGATTTTGCACAATTAAAAGAGCTAGTCTTGTTGGAGCAACTTAAGAACAGTGTGCCCCGAGTGAGCAGAAGGTCTCTACCCTCCTGGAGGCAGCCCAAGCGGCGGATGCTTATGAGGTCATCCATGGTGGCTCTGTGGGGTTAGCCCGCCTAGCTGGCGGGAGCCATGACCATAGCCGGGGTAGAGAGACCTCCGGTAAGGGCCTCCCTCTTGGAGGGAAGGCATCTGGTGCTCAGCGGCCTGGGATGGAGAAGTCTCATTCTGCTGTTGTGTGCCATCACTGTAGGGAACCCGGTCACATTAAGCCCCGTTGTCCACGACTTAAAAGGGAAAGGGACCGTGATATTATTTGCCATGGTTGCCGACGGCCCGGTCATGTGCAGTCGCAGTGTCCCCAACGCTCCCAGCTGGAGAGTCGGGCTAAGGTTGTGGCGCTGGTGGCCTCCTTGACTAAGCGTGATGAGGGGATAGGCTGTAGTGGTCCTAGAGAGGGGCCCTCAGTAAGCTATCAGCCTTTCACCTCTGTGGGGACGGTGTCCGTGGCCTCGGGTGGAGAGGAAGTGTCAATCACCATTCTGCGTGATACCGGCGCTGCACAGTCTCTCTTGCTGGAAGGGGTGATTGAGCTGCCTCGTGATGGTTTTTCCCAGTCGGCGCTCATTAAAGGTCTTGGGGGGCAGTATGATTGCGTGCCATTGTACACCGTTCATCTAAAATCAAATGTGGTTAAGGGGCCGGTGACTGTTGGGGTTGTGCCCACGCTACCTGTGCCGGGCGTTAGCTTATTATTGGGCAACGACCTAGCAGGGTCACAAGTGTGCGTGACACCGGTTGTAGTCTCTACTCCTCTTGAGGTCCCAGAAACGCAGGAATTAGAACGGGAACATCCTGAGGTGTTTACTGCATGTGTGGTCACTCGTGCTCTGGCACGCAAAGCCGAGGCCCAAGCTAGTGAGGCGTTGACTCCCATAAGTGAGGAGGTACCTTGTGTGTCAGCCACTAGTGGGGAAAAGGAGCACATTAGTTTGGCTGGCACGGTTTTTGCAAAAGCTGTGAGCGAGGAAGGGACCTCTGCTGTGAAAGGCCCTGGTTTCTCCCCGTCTCCGGTGGCAGACGCCACCCATTTTTCTAGGGAGGTTTTGATCCAAGAACAAAACCAGGATCCCTCGCTGGCTCCGCTGTGGAAGCGAGCTGTGACGGTGGAAGAGAGTGAGGATATGGCTGTCGGAGAATTCGTGGACCAAGATATTTTAATGCGGAAGTGGCGGCCTGCAGACCGCCCGGCGGATGAAGATTGGTGGGTCCATGCGCAAATTGTAGTTCCTTCCAGCTTTCGTGGTGAGGTGTTGCGGTTGGCCCATGAGACCCCCTTCGCAGGCCATTTAGGTGTCAAGAAGACCCTGGCCCGCGTGTCAAAACAATTTTATTGGCCCACGGTTCGCCGTGATGTTGGTCATTTTTGTCGTTCATGCCATGCCTGCCAGATTGCTGGAAAGGCTGGTCACTCCATTCCGGTTGCTCCATTGCAGCCTACGCCGGTAGTGGAGGCCCCGTTTTCACGCGTAATTATTGACTGCGTGGGTCCCCTTCCCAGAACCAAGAAGGGGAATGAGTACTTATTGACTATCATGGATGTTGCAACGCGTTTTCCAGAGGCGGTGCCAGTACGTAGTATTCGTGCACCTGTGGTCATTGAGGCTTTGCTGCAATTTTTTTCACGGGTGGGGCTCCCTAAGGAGGTCCAGTCAGATCGTGGAACCAATTTTACTTCTGGGGTGTTCCAGAATGTCATGTGTGAGCTGGGCATCGCTCAGGTATTGTCTTCTGCCTACCACCCTGAGTCCCAGGGCGCCCTCGAGAGGTGTCATCAGACATTAAAATCAATGGTGCGCACTTTTTGTGTTGATTGCCCTAAGGACTGGGATGCAGCAATGCCTTTTCTTTTGTTTGCTATCCGTGATGCTGTGAACGAATCTACAGGGTTTAGTCCCTTTGAATTAGTTTATGGGCATGAGGTCCGGAGTCCGCTAAGCATAATGCGGGAGCGACTCCTGGAGCCACAGGCCCAGGGTGATATCTTACAGTACGTTTCTACATTTCATGATCGTCTGAGTGCAGCCTGGAAGGTGGCAGCCCAGAACCTAACGGGAGCTAAGGAAAGGATGAAGAGGCAATATGACCGTAAGGCCGTGCAACGCTCTTTTGTCCCTGGGGACAAGGTCCTCGTCCTTACGCCGGTTGGCAGGGAAAGGTTTGGGACGCGTTTTAGTGGTCCCTATATGGTGGTGAGGAAGGTAGGAGCGTGTAACTACGTTATTAGTACACCAGAGCGGCGACAGAAGACGCGACTCTGTCACATCAACTTATTAAAGTTGTATGTGCAGCGTGATACGGCCAACCCTGTTGGTTGTATTGTAGTGGTGTCTTCAAACAGAGAGAGAGAGGAGGGGTTTTTAGCACCAGAGCCAGTGGGTGCTCGGCTGGACAACTCTCGAGCCTGTGAGCAGCTGCAGGAACAGCTGAAGCACTTGCTGAAGGCTCAGGCCCAGGATGAGATGGCCCTGGTGGCTGCACATCCTTCTCTGTTTCGCAATAGGCCAGGGTTAACTTCCCTAGTTGAGCACGATGTGGATACTGGTGGGGTGATGCCTATGAAGCAACACCCTTATCGTTTGCCTCCTTTTAAGAAGGAGAAGGTTCGTGAGGAGGTTGAGTACATGCTGGAGATCGGGGCCATAGAGCCAGGGTCTGGTGAATGGAGTTCCCCGGTCGTCCTCATTCCTAAGAGTGATGGTACGTCACGTCTCTGTATTGACTACCGCAAGGTGAATGCAGTAACCAGGACAGATGCATACCCTATTCCTCGTATTGAGGATTGCATTGACAGTATTGGCCAGGCTAGGTTTGTGTAAAAACTGGATCTGCTCAAAGGGTATTGGCAAGTGCCATTAACGGAAAGGGCCCGAGATGTCTCTGCATTTGTTACCCATGATGCCTTATACTGGTGCCGGGTTCTCCCATTTGGTATGAAGAACGCTCCAGCAACCTTTCAGCGGCTTATGAACCTGGTCACGTCTGGTCTGGATAATGTGGTAACTTACATTGACGATGTGGTTATATATAGTGAGAGCTGGCAGAGTCATGTGGAACATCTACGGAAATTGTTTGGCAGGTTAGAGTCGGCCCAGCTGGTAGTCAACCTCCCAAAGTGCGAATTTGGAAGGAGTCAGGTTACCTACCTTGGACATCTGGTAGGGTGTGGAGCAGTGCTGCCGCGGTTGGCGAAGGTGCAGGCTATTGTGGAGCTCCCCACACCTACCACTCGGCGTCAGTTAATGCGTGTGCTGGGCATGTGTGGATTTTATCGCCGTTTTGTGCCTAATTTTGCAGCCGTTACTGCTCCACTTACGAACTTGTTAGGCAAGGATGTCAAGTGGAATTGGACCCAGGCGTGTCAGGATGCTTTGGGCCAGGTTAAGGCCATCTTATCCTGTGAACCGGTGCTAAAGGCCCCTGATTTTAGCCATCCGTTTGCTCTGGCCGTAGACGCCTGTGATGTTGGGGTAGGGGCGGTTCTTTTGCAGGCAGATGAGGCTGGGGTGGAAAAACCTGTGGCATACTTCTCTAAAAAGTTGAATCGCCATCAGAAAGCCTATTCCACAGTGGAGAAAGAAGCTTTGGCCTTGGTCCTAGCGGTCCAACACTTTGAAGTGTATGTTTCTAGTGTGAGTGGCCCTGTCATAGTTTATTCTGACCATAATCCCTTGACATTTTTGGCGAAATTTCAGGTGACAAACTCCCGAGTGTTCAGATGGAGTTTAATCTTGCAGCCATATAGCCTTGTAGTTCGGCATGTGGCTGGTAAAGACAATGTGCTGGCGGATGCATTATCCCGTTTGTGACTGTCCCGTGACCTCTTTGAAGGGTGTAGAGCTGAGCTCCACTTTCTTGGGGTAGTTTTTTCTGTGGTCTGGGTTGAGTGCAGACTCCCTAGGCCAGAGTTGCAGAGTGGAACCTAGGGGGAAAAATTGAGGCTCTCCCTATGATTGTGACTAAACTTGCTGGGATGTTTGGCTATGATTAATCTGATTGTGCTTTGTTTTTTTGTTATTTTTTTCTTTTCTTTAGATGTGTAGAGTGTGTGAAATCTAAACCGGAAAAAAATAAAAAATTGTATAATCCTTACATATGTTAATAAGGATTAGAAAAAAGAAAAAAAAACAATAATAATAATTTGTGGGTGTTATGGAATTATTTTTGGTTTATTTTCTTTGTGTGAGGGTGGGAGGACTGTTATGCCCTGTGTTAGGAAGCAGGGCATAATAATAATAGAAACTAATGCCTCCTAGTCGATAGTTATCAATAAATATTAATAACACTCATTTAGTGGCATGGCGGCTGTGCACTGGGAATGGTGGCTGGTTCAGGAAATTGGGATGATGCCTTATATCCTGATTGGGCGCCGGTCGGTGATTGGGGGGAGGGCCTGTCTTGTTAAAAGGTCCAAGATGGTGGGCAGCAAGAGGTGTGTAACTGTACCTGTGCTTGGTCTGCCGACGTGACGACTGACAACCCCCTTTGTTTCCCGACCAGGCTGTCGTGTTAATTCTCGATTCACTATATAGTACCGCTATGCTTAACGAAGAGAAACTAAGATTTTAAACAAACTAAACTCGAAAACTAACGGACGCGGAGCTCTTCGCTGACAGAGCGACGGCTTGGGCTAGCCCCGGAAAACCGGTGAAGCGACCTGGAGGAGGTAAGTCCCAGTTTCCTCCCAGTTTCACCATTTCAGGCCAGCCGCCTCCTGTCGTAAGCGACTTTCTATCCCTAGACAAAACATGACCGCAACACTTAGCTACTCATTTAAACTGATACTGCAGTCAAAACCGACTTTTCCCGTTGAAAACCGATGTTTTGCGTTAGATTATGATCATACAGAACTGTCTATGTCCGAAAATCTCATGTTTAGTCAAAATAGGTTTATCTGAGTTTTTGTGTAGACTTACCAATACGCTGGTTTCCGGGGATTCATGACGTTACGAGATCCTTAACATAAAGTTAGTTGAGGTGGTCCTAGGGGTGGTCTCGGCTGGGCACGTGGTATAAAAGCAGAGACCAACTTTTTTTTTTTCCCCCTCTTTGAGACTGAGACCACAGAAATATAGTTCTGTGACTGAGACCCTTGTACTGCTAACTAGCTACTTCAAGTTCAAATGCGAATTGCTTTGTATTACTGCTAACGTTAATATTACGACTTATATTGAGCTACTAAGGCTACGTTCACACTGCAGGCCTTAGTGCTCAATTCCGATTTATTGCTCAGATCAGTTTTTTTTTGTTTGGCTGTTCACATAAATTTGATTCCAGTGTGAACCGATTGCTCTGCTCAAATGACCGTGCAAATTAGCAAAAGACATAGCGCCTGTTACACAGCCTGCAGAAATAAACAACAACAAAAAGGAAGTCATCAAAGTCACAGCTTCTGCGTTAATTTTAAAGTCGATGTGCAGTGGAGCTAATGATAAGGGTGAGGAGACGGGGGGAAAAAGCCTAGCTTTTTGTGCTGCCATGGCTGCTACTTCTGTGCAGAGGGACTTGTGAATGCTAGATCTGAGCCAGGAATGGTGGGACCATGACATGGGCGGTTTCAGTGAAACTCAAGCAAGGCATGAAATGAGTGATTCTGAGGACGGGCGAGTTAAGAAAATGGAGCGCTCAGCCGTTTGGCTAGTGAGACCAGTCGATATAACATTTATAAAACGGATAGTTCCGGGATGCAGATTGGCCAATACAGCGTTCCAGCCGTGTTAAAATACACAGTACAAAAAAGCTATCACACGACACATCTGTTCAACTTCATGTGTAACGTTAGGCTATAGCCCAACATCACTGCGCACCCTTAGATTAAACTATTGACACATTATTGGACCGACAACCATTAACGTTCGGTAAGCAGCTACATGAGAAAACCGTGAATAATAAATACCGTGCAACAAACCAAGACAATAATATGGACAGTTCTAACATTATTTTAAATCAAAAAACGGTTAACGCAGCTGTCCGCGAATGATATGAAAACGTAGCCTACGACTTATTATGGTGTAGGCTATCGTTTGTGCCCACATGATAATATAATGTGAATGTGTTGATAACCTAACTAGCCCGTGCGCTACGTTCTAATTGTTTATTCAAATTATCTCGGAAGTCGCAATATTTCTGATTAACGAGAAGAAAAAACGATTTGAACGTGACATTATTGTCACGTTCAAATAGTTTTTTCTTCTCGGAAGGAAATATTCGGACTTGCGAGTTCATTTGAATACACCATAATGCCCTGCTACATCAAAAATGACGTAAAAAGTCACATTAATTCCGATCTGACTGTTCAGACTGCGTTCGCTTTGACACAATCAGTTATGTATCGGAATCTAATACCACATTCAAAAGTGGCCCAAATGAGAATTGGAAATGTCAGATTCAATGCGATTTTCGCTGTTCACACTTCCATAAAAAATCAGATCTGTGTCACATTTGAGGAAAAAATCGGATCTGGGCCACTTATTACCTGCAGTGTGAACGTAGCCATAGAGAGTTATTCATCTACAACGTCTTACTTTGGTATCTTTAGCTAACTTGCCTGCATTATGCCAAGGAGTCAGAGATGTATCGTTCCTCGACTCTGTTAGCTTTCATAATCTGCCGAGAGACGGAATGTATCGATAAGTTAGGTAATGCAAGGCAGTCTATTGTGTGTGAGTTTAGCCCCGTTTGGTCCAGAGAACTGGTAACTTAGCTAGCTAGCTAGTTATTTTAGTTATCATTTATGAATAATGTTAGCTAATAAATTATAACAATTCTCTCCAGACCAAGTGGATGAGGGCGCTGCAACCAGCCATGTTCAATATACTAACGTTACTGTGTGACTGGGTTTTGCTGCGTTTTTGAATGTATTTAATAGTAACGTTACTTTAGCGTGAATGAGCGTATTGAGTTCAGTGGGGCTGAGTCAGTTCACCAAGACACACCGTTTCACTCCTTGACCATATGAATATTCATAATATTACTACGTGGCATCATCGTCATATGACCACACCTACTCACGAGTTCCAGTTCAAATTGAAGCGGTAAAACAGGCCTTAGAAAAGGCTCTGCAGTATCTCTTTAACTCTTTTATCTCTTTGACTTTAAAGCTCACATAGCCTCACCTATGTTTACCAAAGGGCACCTTTTTGTTTATTACCTGTTGATTCCACAGTGCTCTGAACAAAAGTTATTTGTTTTCATTATCGGCTGCACAACAATTGTTCCCTCACTGTACATTGCATGCAATATCGCTGCCTCGCCACTGGGAAAAACGTACGCAAGGTCAAGAGCTGTCGTGAGATTTCATCGTACCGTACACCCACATTCATTTTGATAAATCCGGAAATTTCCCTAAAAATGGCCATACGCATACTTTACGATCAGATTTGAACGTACGCCTTGAACGAGGCCCATTGTGAGTGAAAAACTGTGAAGCAGCCATGCTATCAGCTTGAGGCTGACCACATCTAATTCTCAGCTAACATTAATATGAGCGCTTTCACTTGGAAAAGCGGTGACAAAACTAGGCAAGAAAATGTGACCAGCGGTGTTCCTGTTCTTATTAAAGGAAAGCTTTCTTGACTTTTCCCTTGTTTAACTTAAATAAAACATTCATTTAATATTTTGCCTGCTTTTTATTTTGTAGTATATACGTATATATAAACCCAACACCTTATTACGGTTGTATCCTCTCAATGCACTCTCTACTGACCTTCATATGGCACTTTAATGTGATTAGTGCTCTTATATAGGCCACAGTATTTGCTTCTGAAGTCTGCTCTGTGGCTGCTTTTGCAACTTTGTAATTAAAAGCGCATCGGTTTAAATTGAAATGTAGCAGATTTAGAAAGAAAATCATGCCACCCCGAACCTTGTCTTTTGAACATGTAAACACATTTCCTTGCACTATGTAATTGTTTCGTGATTTTCAGAGTTTTGCCCATCCCTAGTATATACCCATGTCCTCTCCAGCCTTCCATACATTAAAGAAAAAAACGTTTTCCCGATACCCGATACTTGTATTTTACGGTAGTATTTGACCAATTCCGATGGCAGTGAGTAGTATCAGTGCACCCCTACTGGGTTCTGCAGGCGCTGGTCCTTTCCTCCAGGTTTCAATAAGGTGTGCAGAGCCCGGGTTACATTTGTCAATGTCACCCATTGGGTTTCCCTTTGCACTGACAGCATTGCTAGGTCCAGTCTGTAAAATAAAAATCGATAAATTCAGCTTGTATAAATGCATTCTGATGTAGTTACTGTCCATGGATTGTGTACATAACCTACCTGTGTGGCATCCAATGAAAAGACACAATGAAGTTCCCTGCCACAACTTGGAGGAGGGAAATTACACCCCCTTTATTCCCAAAGTTGACAGCAGCGCTATCCGCTGCCATGGTCACTGTCTTCTCGAACCATTCTGTCTCTGTCCCCAAATGGCAAAAGGCATCATAGATTCATTCAAGAAAAATGTTTTTATGATTCTATTGTAGTAGTTCTGGAGTAATATTACTGCAGTAATGGACTTAAACATAGCCAATCAAGACATCTCTGGTTTTCCATTGTCCAGGATCCGTAATCTCATATTCCTTGGTTTTACACAAATATGGGGATTCATTATCTTTTCCCCAGTCTTCTCCTTCTGTGTGTCTACTATAATACCAATAAATTATATACACGCCTTGTCATTGCTGTTGCAAGTTGGATTTACTTGCATATCGATTATTTACAGCAATTCAATCTGACCCCTGAATTTTCTGAATGGCAACTCTTCGCCATGCGGTTAGCTGTGTTGAATTTGATCATCATCTCTGCCTCTTCTGCAGACCGATTGGTAGATTCCTGGTGGCTGAAAGCTGCTGTGCGATCAAGGCATCTGTCCCTGTATATTTTATGTTCGTACTCAATTTGTGCTTTACAAGTATCTTGGGGAAAATTTGGTTTTGCCTGCTACTATGCTGACTACAGTAAATGCGATCTCAACAAAAAATGTGACCAAGGTACCAAAATACCAGGTTACTCATGCATAGAAAGCACTGTCAATAAGTCGGTAAAACTAGCAAAATCTAGGCCTGCCATTAAAAGTAGTGATATCAAAATCAGGCCAAGTCAATAAAGTCTACAAGTTGTCACTAAAATGAAAATATATAGAAATGTATGCCTTTGTGTGGTACGATATTATAATAAAACAAAGTCCACCATATACTGAAATAGCCCATGCAGAAACTAGCTTATTTGTATATTTAAATGACCAACTAAACAACCGTTAACAAATTATATAACCTTGCGTCATTATGCATTGATGTTACTCAAAACATTTTGACTAATCAAGCAGTCAATTGTGCATTTTCACAATGCCATGTGTGAATGGACAGAAATCACAAATACGAGTTAATCCATTCACCAAAGGTGTCTTTATTCATAAACACCATTGATCGCTACAGTAGGTACGTTTACATGCACACTAATACTCCGATCTGAACCCGGTTATGGCAATACTCTGGTTACTGAAATGGTCATGTAAACACCTTTATCCGATAATGTAAGGTCATAATCCGTGTTTTCAAAACCCGATTAACACCCCTGGTTTTTTGAACAAACTTTTGATTTTTTGGGGCATGTAAACACCTTTCTCCGGTTTCTTTCGGCTTTTCAAAACTACGCATGTCAGGCAGAAGAGGCGGTGTAACGTCAAACTTATTCCACCCGTCAACATTTGCTATACCTGGGGTTCCTTCAGCATCTCACTTCCAGAATTTTATTATTAAATTAGCATTTTCATATATTATATATATATATATTGTTCAGTGTTACGTGCTTGTGTTTGTACTAGCTAGTTTGTGGCTAGCACATTAAATAACTTTGGGAAATTCGATTTAGAGATCGGTAAAGCTAGCTAGTACAATAATATAAATCAACCACTACTAGCAATTAGCTATAAATAAGTAGCTATAATAATTATTAGCTAGCTATAATAATAATAATAGCCTACTAACGTAATTTTTTGATGGGCGGATCATTTTTGTCCTTACAACGGGAAGCAGTTAGTAGCTACGTTTTCCACAGAGCCGATTATGGAGAGAATCATGTAACGCGGCTTTTGGAGTAATCACATTTCTTATGTCCATGTGAACGCAATAAGTTAAATACTGGCGTAAACTGATCGTTTCCAGTAATCGGATATTGCTGTGCATGTATACAACACAATCGATTGAACTGTAGAATATTGATAATCATAATTATGACTGAGCCTCACCTACTTTTTACAGTTTTGTAGCCTACATCGAGTAGTCTACATCTTTTCACGTGATGAAACAAGCTTAACTTTCCATTCATTATAAGTTACAAATATAGCCTACTTCAAACAAGTAAATGATTCTCATTTTAACATTTGTTTGCACCCTCCAGTACAATTATATAAATAAATAATAATATAAGAGGGATTAGAGTTTAGTATTTTACTCCAAAAAAGGTGATGCATTTCAAAATTATAGAAAAAATTTTAATTTTACTTTGGTAGAACTTTGGGTTGTGTAGTTACCTGGCCATGATGTGAGTCCAAATGGCAGTGAAATATGTTCATTAGTTGCTCTGTGCTCCCCTGGGGTGATATTCCAGAATAGGGCATTTGTCGCTCTCAATTCTCTTGTAAGCACAGCTAAAACAGTCTCAAAATGACACTTCTAGCACGTATACGAATGCGAACAAAGCGGATTCTGTCAATACAAACAATAACCAGTCCTCTTACATATATTTTTTTGTGTAATTAAAATTATTTATGAAAGTACCATTTTCTATGTTGTTAGCAAGCTACCAGAAAAGTCTAGGAAAATATTGCCAGGTCGGTTTGTTTACTACCAGGAACGCTTGCTTCAGTGGAAATTTGGACCAATGAGTGGTTTCTGGTGCAAGAACATACCTACTGGATTTAAGTTCCAAATTAAATACGAAAAAGCAAGGAAAGTGTTACGGTTTAAACACTGGATTGGACCCAAGCGCAAGACTCTGAGGCAAACTCGTAGAAAACTCCACTCCAGTGTATTTATTTAGCAAGACTACCCAAACAGGGCAGCAGACGAAGTCCAGGGACAGGCAGGGATCAGAACTGGGAATCTGTCAGAGCAGGGGATCAGGAGGGCAAAGGGCAGGAGCAGGGCTAGGACGAGGAAGGCAAGGCGGGCAGGAGAACAGGAGCTGGACGGGAACGGGCTGGACAGGAGCAGGCTGGACAGGCAGGAGAAGACGAACTGGACGGGTACACAGGACTGAACACGTCCCAATATTCTTCACTCCCCACCTCCACTCCCCCACTACCACTCCTCTCCTACCCGGAAGTATGCAAAACTGCCTGAACGTTGAGTAAAATTATTTACATTTATTGCGGTTTGCCTTGAGACATTAATTCATATTTAACCATTAACACGCAATTAAGATGTAACCAGCAACATTAGATTAAAACACAAAGATCCGTTTCTGGGGCAAGGAGGAGAGGAGGTGATAGAGGAGCAAAGGAGGGTGCATTTCGAGTATTGGGACACACCCAGGGTCGAGGAGCAGGAGGGGAACAGGCAGGAAACAACAAAAACGCTGGAAGGTAATATGACAAGCACAGGGCACAAGACGATCTGGCACAGAACATAGAAACTGGGGAGACTATATGCCAGATTACTGACGAGACAATGAGGAACAGGCGAGACGAGAACACATGAGGAAACACAATTCAGGTTCGGGGAAGTGGAGACGTTCCGCTTCGTTCGCGTTTGTATATACATGCTAGGAGTGTCATTTTGAGAACATTTCAGCTGTGCTATAAAAGTGAATGGAGCGCGACAAATGCCCTATTCTGGATTATCACCCCACAGAGCAACTAATTATAACATAGTCATTTGGCAGACACTCTTATCCAGAGCGACGTGCATCAGTGCATTTTCGAACTAGGAACAAGTGCGTTAAAATGACCCTAAAAGGTAAATACGAGTTCAAGTACCAGGCGTAGTCAGTATGATTTTTTTTTTTTTTTGGGGGGTGGGGGGTAACCACACGATATCGATGATTGGCGTGTACAACAGTAAGCCAATACGTAACCTTACAAGTATTAAACTAGAAGCTTGAACCACTTAAGGATTCATAAAACATCAAGGGAGGTCACAAGGAGGTAGGGAGGGGTGGAGAGAGGTGCAGCTTGAAGAGGTGAGTCTTCAATCTGCGCTTGAAGGTGGTCAGACTTTCTGTTGTTCTGACCTCCACGGGGAGCTCATTCCACCACCGTGGGGCCAGGACAGACAGACGTCGACACCGGGTGCTAGTATGAAGTGGGGGGGGGGGGGGGGGTACCAGTCTTCCTGAGGAGGCGGAACATAGGGATCTGGCAGGTGTGTAGGGTCTGATGAGCTTTTGGAGGTATGGAGGGGCTGATCCTCGGACTGCCTGGAAGGCGAGCACCAATGTTTTGAATTTGATGCGAGCCATCACAGGTAGCCAGTGGAGGTCAATGAGCAGGGGGGTGACATGGGAGTGTCGGGGGAGGTTGAAGACCAGGCGCGCTGCTGCGTTCTGGATAAGCTGAAGGGGTCTAATGGCCGATGCTGGCATGCCAGCCAGGAGAGAGTTGCAATAGTCCAGGTGGAACAGCACCATCGCTTGGACCAGGAGCTGTGTTGAGTGGGTGGTGAGGAAGGGACAGATTCTCCTGATGTTGTACAGGAAGAACCTGCACGCCCGGGTTACCACTGCGATGTTCTCGGAGAGGGACAGCCTGTTGTCCATCACCACTCCGAGGTTCCTGGCACAGGGCGTTGGGGTCAGTGGAGTGTCCCCTAGGGAAATGGAGAGATTGAGAGGGGGAGAGGTTAGAGCAGGAATGTAGATTAACTCAGTTTTACCTGGATTGAGCTTGAGATGGTGGTTGTCCATCCAGCTCTGGATGTCTCTCAGGCAAGCGGAGATGCGGGCTGACACCTGAGTGTCAGAGGGTGAGAAGGAGAGAAAGAGTTGAGTATCGTCAGCATAGCAGTGGTAAGAAAGACCATGAGCAGTGATAACAGGGCCAAGGGATTTGGTGTAGGTGGAGAAAAGGAGGGGACCAAGGACTGAGCCCTGGGGGACTCCTGTGGTAAGGGGACGGGGTGCCGATACTTTACCAGCCCAGGCAACCTGGGAGGAGCGCTCCGAGAGGTAGGACTCAATCCAGGCCAGGGCCGAGCCGCCGATCCCCGCTGCAGACAGGGACGACAGGAGGATGGAGTGATCTACGCTGTTGAAGGCAGCAGAGAGGTCTAGGAGTATTAGCACAGAGGAGAGGGAGGCTGCCCGAGCTGCGTGAAGCATCTCGCTGACAGAGAGGAGTGTGGTCTCCGTTGAGTGGCCAGGTCTGAAGCCGGACTGGTGAGGGTCTAGTAGGTTGTTCTGGGTAAGGAAAGAAGACAGTTGGTTAGAAACAGGATGTTCAATAGTTTTGGAAAGAAAAGGAAGAAGAGATACCGTCTGTAGTTTTGGATGTTGGAGGGGTCCAGCATGGTTTTTTTCAGGATCGGGGTGATGTGGGCTCTCTTGAAGGATGAGGGGAAGCAGCCAGAGGTCAGGGAGGAGTTCACCAGGCAGGTCACAAACGGGAGGATATCTGGGGTGATTGCCTGGAGGAGAGATGAAGGGATAGGGTCGAGGGCACAGGTAGTGGGGCAATGGGAGAGTAGGAGATGGGATACATCGGTATCAGAAAGGGGAGAAAAGGTGGAGAAACAGGGGGGGGGGGGGACACGGAAGGGGTAGAGAGAGGAGGAGAGTGGAAAACAGTGTCCGTGAGGGGAGGGGGAGTGGGGAAACGGGGGGGGGGGGCATAAAGAGAGGGGCTGAAGGAGCTGCGGATGTCTGCGATCTTCTCATCTAAGAAATCTGCGAAGTCGTCTGCAGTGAACGAGGATTGAGGAGCAGGAGGGGGTTTGCTGAGGAGGGAGGAGAAGATGGAGAACAATTGACGGGGGTTAGAACTGTATTTGTGAATTTTAGTATGATAGTAAGTTCTCTGTAGAGAACGCCGCTAAGAGAGAATGGTAGGAGGAGAGGTCTGATGCGTCTCTGGATTTCCTCCACATCCTCTCTGCTGCGCGAAGACCAACCCTGGAGGTGCGCAGGGCATCGGACATCCACGGGCAGGGAGGAGATGGGCGTGTGGGCCTAGAGACAAGAGGGCAGAGAGAGTTAAGTGATGTGGAGAGAGCTGTGAGCAGGGTGTCGGATGCAGAGTCGATGGGGAGTTGAGAGAAGGGTTTGAGAGGGGGGAGGGAAGCAGTGACACAGGGAGCAAGAGAGGAGGGCGAGAGGGAGCAGAGGTTACGGCGGACAGAGACAGTGGGGGGAGGGGGGGACGGTGTGGAACAAGAGGAAGAGAGAAAGAAATGAAGTGGTGATCAGAGGTATGCAGAGGGGTAAGTGGGGGGGGGGGGGGGGGGGGGGTTGGAGGGTGAGGTCAAAGGAGTGGAGAAGTGGTAGGAAGGCTGCAGACTGGGAGGCATCTAGATGGATGTTGAAGTCTCCCAGGAGGATCAGCGGGGTGCCGTCCTCTGGGAAGGAGCTGAGCAGGGTGTCAAGCTCATCGAGGAAGCACCCCAGGGGACCAGGAGGGCAATAAACAACTATAATGTACAGGTTAATAGGGTGGTTGATTAACACAGAGTGGTATTAAAAACTAGTAATAGATAGATCAGAGAGGGGGAGAACAGAGAATGACCATGAGGGGGAGAGTAGCAAACCAGTACCACCTCCGCAACCAGACGGCCGGGGGGGTGTGAGAGAAGGAGGAGGAGAGGGCAGCGGGAGTTGCCCTGTTGTCCGGTGTGATCCAGGTTTCGGTGAGGGCGAGAAACTGGAGGGACAGGAAGGAGACATAGCCGGAGATGAAGTCTGCTTTCCGTGAGGCAGACTGGCAGTTCCAGAGCCCCCCTGCGACGGTGAAGTTCTCGCAGGGAGTCAGCGAGGGGTAGCGGAGGTTGGACGGGTTGCGTCGCCGTGGAGGGCCACGTCGTTGGAAGCGGGTTCTGAAAGGAAGAGAGCAGACAGGGATAGGGAGACCACACATAAACTGGGAGGGAGCGACACTAGTGTCACTCTTCCAGATGTCTTTTGAAATGCGCACAGCTGATTGCAATTGGCTAACAGCTGTGTGAAACACTTCGCAAGCACGGATAAATAATTACTACCACTTAAAAGCACAATAACACGAAACTAACAGCCTAGCCAACAATCTAACAAACAGCCAATCGCGGAACAAACACAAACTAGCAATGCAATTAATATGAGCAACGTTCAACAAGGTCTAATTAAAGTCACGCAAACTGCAGCTAGTACGCTTAAAAACGACACTACCTTTCGCGGGACGGTTAAAACTGCTCTTGTTACACAGGAAGGAAGATGCACTCTTCTGCAGTTGTTTCTGAAGTATTCCCGAGCCCATGTGGTTATATTCATTACAGAAACATGTTGGTTTGTAATGCAGTGCCGTCTGAGGGATCGAAGGTCAAGGGCATTCTGTATTGGTTTTCGGCCTTGCCCTGTACGCACAGAGATTTCTCCAGATTCTCTGAATCTTTTTAATAATATTATGGCCTGTTAGTAAGCAAATTATTCTCCACTGCAGACAAAAGAGCTATCATAATACCAGTTACCAAAAGGGAAAACATAGGTGTAGGTTGTACCCACCTTGTGGAAACCACAAATTATAATATTGATACATTTTTTGTGAAGAATCTAATGCATGAGGGACAATCGTGAACAGTGAGTGTTAATGGCATGTAGACTGGTGGCACAGTGTGCATGTACGCAACAACTGCAGAAGAAACAGAATGTGCACACGCATATTTGAAACTAGATGTCTCATGTTAAAATGTATATACAGTCAAGCCAGAAAGTCTCCCCACCCCTTTCACCGTCTCCACGTTTTATTACGTTACAGACATATTCTGCAATAGATTGAATTAATTTTTTTTCTCAAAATTCTACACAAAATAGCCCATAATGCCAAAGTGAAAACAGGTTTTTAGACATTTGTGCTAATTTATAAAAAATCAAAATGTAAAATATCATATGTACACAAGTGTGCACACCCTTTGATATGACACCCAAAAGTGAGCTGAGGTGCATTTTGTTTCCACTGATACTGCTTGAGATGTTTCTACAACTTAATTGGAGTCCACCTGTGATAAATTCAATTGATTGGACATGATTGGGGATTGCCAACACCTGCCTATATAAGGTCCCACAGTTGACAGTGCATGTCAGAGCAAACTCCAAGCCATGGGGTCAAAGGAATTATCTGCAGACCTCAGAAACAGGATTGTGTCAAGGCATAGATCTGGAGAAGGGTATGGAAAAATCTCTGCAGCTTTACAGGTCCCAAAGAGCACAGTGGCCACCATCATTCGTAAATGGAAGAAGTTTGGAACCACCAAGAATCTTCCTAGATCTGGCTGCCCGGCCAAACTGAGCAATCGGGGAAGACGGGCCTTGGCCAGGGAGGTGAGCAGGAACCCGAGGGTCACTCTGACGGAGCTCCAGCGTATCCTTGTGGAGATGGGAGAACCTTTCAGAAGATCAACCATCCAGGCAGCACTCCACCAATCAGGCCTTTATGGTAGTGGCCAGACGGAAGCCCCTCCTTAGTAAAAGGCACATCACAGCCCGCTTGGAGTTTGCCAAAAGGCACCTAGAGGACTCTCAAACCATGAGAATCAAGATTCTCTGGTCTGATGAAACCAAAATGGAACTTTTTGGCCTGAATACCAAGCGTCACGTCTGGAGGAAACCAGGCACCGCTCATCACCTGGCTAATACCATCCCTACAGTGAAGCATGGCGGTGGCAGCATCATGATGTGGGGATGTTTTTCAGCAGCAGGAACGGGGCGACTAGTCCTGATAGAGGGAAAGATGAATGCAGCTAAGTACACCGAGATCCTTGATGAAAACCTGCTCCAGAGCGCTCTGGACCTCAGACTGGGGCGAAGGTTTACCTTCCAACATGACAACGACCCGAAGCACACAGCCAAGAGAACAAAGGAGTGGCTTCGGAGAAAGTCTGTGCATGTCCTTGAGTGGCCCAGCCAGAGCCCAGACCTGAATCCAATTGAACATCTGTGGAAAGAGCTGAAAATGGCTGGGCCACTCAAGGACATGCACAAAAATGAATTTCCCCATTTGTTTAAACTTGGGATTTTCTATTTTTTCCAGTGGAATATTTGCCCTTTAGAAATGCATCTGTTAAATCTTGAATGACTTCCAGTCACCGCTCAATGCTGTCTTTTCTCCTGCTGACAGATGATTCCCCTTCTGTGTCTATCTCAAACCTTATTTGTTGCTCATTTGTTTTTAATTGTCAATCTATTCTCTGTTGTCCTTCTCCGTGTGATTTTTGTTAAATGTCAAGTTTAGCAAAATAAATTAAATCTGTCTGTGTGCAGTGTCCCTGGGGGGTACTGTTGCACTCATTCACTCAAACACATGCTTTTCAGAGCATGCATGTACACTTGTCCTTCCATCCATGCTAATTTTCCTTCCTTCCACTTAACCTGTGTTAGGTCAACTAATTGTTTTTTATAAAGGTCACAATTACCCAATCGGTTGTACAATTATTCACCTGACTGTGCTGCTTGGGTGCCTATATGTACCCCCAGAGGATTACAACTTGAATACAAGTTTAAATCCCTACGGATCATGTGATGGAGGTATGACAATGATTATGATGGTAAATATTAACAAAAACACGTTTTCAACATAAAAAAATTCCTCACGCATAGCCTACAAAGCACTGTCTGTAAGTCCTTAATTCCAACTTGCAAAAACTAGGCTTGCTTTTAAAAGTATTGATCTCAAAATGTGGCAAAGTTACAACTAACAATATTGCCTATCGTAGCTCACACTAAATAAACTAGCTCTATTGCAAAGCAATGCTATTCAAACTTTCCTAAATTATTTAATGCAACTTGGCCCTGTCTTTTTTCATCTTAGCATGTGAAGAGATTATGCCTCATGGAACAACATATGATTTCAATTAATGTTTTAAACAGTTGATGAATAATTACACTCCAGAAAGGATATGGTTATACTTTGTTGGCAAGTTTACTTTAGAAAATGTACAGGTTTTAAAATGTTCGCTGCTGCTACAGATTTCTTTACAATTCACAAACAGACATTTATGACAAGAAACATCATGTACAATAGAGAAAGGGGGGATGAATAAATAAATGCAGATAAAAATTAGTAATATTTTGACCTAGAAAATAGCATACAAATAGCATTTTTACATGCGTATCCAGACATGTTTGTGGGTCAGATGATGGCAAATAAGTAATAGTACTACGTTTTTTAACATAATTTTATGATATTTGCGAACAGAATTTTGTGAACACAAGAATGTCTATGCTCTGTAGGACCACACAGGTTTTTATAGAAATCCAAATATTCCAAATAAATAAATCAATAAATACATAATAATAATAATAAATTTTATTCATGCTGTGCTTTTCATAGACCCAAAGCAGTGGATGCAGACAATTGTTCAAACATGCCCTATAGTGTAGTAATTTTTCTTTTTAATTTCTAAGTGCAACACATCTGAATCAGAGTATTTCCACTATAAATTATTCTCCTTTCGCAGTTTGATGTGGCACAGTTTCATTGACCACATCCTCTTGAGATGGTAAGATGAAAAAATACAGAGCCAAGTTGCATTAAATAATTTAGGAAAGTTTGGATAGCATTGCTTTGGAATAGAGCTTGTTTATTTAGTGTGAGCTACAATAGGCAAAATTTAGTTGTAACTTGGCCACATTTTGATATCAATACTTTTAAAGCCTGTCATGGTTTTTGACGCCTTTTTCCCATGCGGTCGTTTTCCTCGGTAACCACGCGAGGGCGCTGCCCTTTTAGTGGATGTTTACTCCGCCCCGTCTTTATTGCGGAGCTTCTCTCAGCATCACCACACCTGTGCGTGGTTACCTTGGAGCTATTAAAGCCCACGTTTCCGTCGTTCTGGGCTTCGATATAATTTATTTTATTTTTATTTTTTTTGTGTAATTATTTTGCTTTATTTCGCACTGTTGGGTGTGTGTTGTTGTGCCATTATGCTACTCGCCTGTTCTTATTCTTCTCATTATCGAGGAAGGGCGTTTATTATTGCTGGCTCTTCTTTAGTCACTTAGCTCGTAGAAGTATGGGAGTTCTCTGCTCTATTTCGCCTTTCTATGGTCTCTCCTTATTCACGCTTTTACTTAGTTACTTAGCTCGTAGAAGTATAGGGCAGCAGTTTTTTGTGCCATTCGCCTTGTTTGGTTTTCTTACTGAGAAACCTTGCGTTTATGCTTCTACTCATTGGCGTGTGACAGTGAGCCGGTTAGTAGCTTCGGTACGTTCGTTTCCCTGTTTTGTCTCCTTCTCGTGGACTACGTTTCCCCTTTGTTGTGAGTCAGGGCTTTTTATTATTCTGAGAGGCAGGGCGTTTATTTTGTACTAGGCTTGCGTTAGTCATTGAGCTGTTAACAGTTGTTCTGTTCGTCCTTCGGTACCCGTCTCCGTATATGGAGTCTGGGCGATTTTGTTGACGTGTGCATGTGACTGCGAGTCTCTGAAAGTAGCCTTGGAACGTTAGATCTCTGTTCCTTTCGCCTTCTCGTTACCTTTTCCCTTTATTGAGATGTAGGGCCATTATTTTCCGCATGTCTTGCGTTTGGCATACTGCCGGTAGGTTAGGACACGGAGATTGCTTCCCTTTAATTCCGGCAGCAAGCAGTACTCTCCGTTTTAGAGTTAGGGAGTTATTTTTTCGCCGGTTGCGTTCTCCCCTTGCTTAGCTCTAATTTATGTTCCTTCGTTTGTTACCTCCGAGGCAGTCTTTTCTCTCTCTCCACATTAGCATCTCATCCACTGTTTTTTATACTGTAAGGTATTCAGTGTGTTTGTTAGCTCGTGGTGTTTTCCGAGCTCGAGATTCGTTGCTGCCTTTCACCCGGTTAGTGAGATATGGCCATTAGTGTTTGCATGTCTTGCGTGTGGCATACTGCCGGTAGGTTAAGACACGGAGACTGCTTCCTTCTATTCCTCAGCAAGCAGTTCGCTCCGTTTAGAGCTAGGGAGTTATTTCTTGCTTGTCGCATTCTCCCTTTGATTAGCTCAATTTTATGTCCTTTTGTTTGTTACCTACGAGGCAGCTCCTTTCCTCAGTTTACTTTTTGCATCTTGTTTTTCACTGTTTGTATACGTTTGTGTATTCAGTGTTTTTTTTAGCTTGTTGTGTTTTCCGAGCTTGAGATGTGTTGCTCTTTTGTGACGTTCGCCCGGTTATACGGGTCGTTTTTAGTTACGCCCCTTTTTTCCTAGTTCCTGTATTTCCCTCCAGTGAGAGTAGGAACTAGGTTATTTGTGTTTTGTCTTTATATTTCCTTATATACGAGGTCTCTCCGTCTCAGTGGCCTTAGTGCTTAAAGAATCCCCTTGCTGCGTTTGGTCCCTCGAACCTAACATGTCACGCCCCCATTACAAAGCCAGGCCTTATTATTGCAAGTTGGAATTAAGGATTTACAGACAGTGCTTTGTAGGCTATGCATGAGTAACTTGCCATTTTTTACATTCCAAACGTGTTTTTGTTGATTTCACTTCTTTTTGGTAGCTAACTAATGATGATAATGCATGAATAATGGCATCGAGAGAGGCATGCATACAGAATACATGCACTCCTACTGAAGACATTTGCGTAAGCATAACGCCCTCTACTGACGAGAATTTTTCCTTTTACTGATAGGAAATCGGTAACTACAATTACATTTAAAACATTTGTATGTATTTTTAGTATGTATTTAATGTCTAATAAAAAATGAACCGCACCACCTGAGCTATGGATCATGAAGAAGCAAGTAAATGAATGAACCAAATCCAAGGTGGATTCTCAAGCTGCATTTGCATAGGATAGATTCCAAAATTACTTTAATAATAATAATAATAATAAACTTTATTTGTATAGCACCTTTCATACATAAAATGCAGCCCAAAGTGCTTCACAACAATAAAAAAATAAAATTATACAGAACAAGAGCAATAGAAGAAAAATAGACATAAAAGACAATAGAACATTTACGAGACAATATAAAAGGAAATAAGATAAAAACAGATAAAAGGCTACAGTGCATGAATAGATAGCCCCGGTTTCTGTACACTGGTGTGTCTGTACACTGATGTCTCTCTGTACACTGGTGTCTCCCCAACAAACACTCCTACCACAAACAGCCTGCTACCTGCCATCTGCTACGCACCGTACAGCCTCTCTCTCTGGGTGATAATATACCTGCCAGGTATATTTAGGCAAATTAATGCGTCCGCCATTGTTCGCGAAACTTGGACAAATGTTCAAAGTAGGCATTTTGGATTAAATTTTAATCAACATTTAGCAAGTGCATAGACTATTTCTCACCTCAAATGTTTTCAGAAACGTATTTTAGTGGACCGTTTAAGTGGTATAAAAGAAAGTTTATTAACAGGCCGCCATATTGTTCCGGTTTTAAAACGCACGCGAAATACGTCTAACCAATCAGGTGCCGTTAATGTTCCTCGTAGGCTACTGAACCCATCTAATAGCACTGCAAAAAAAAGCACCTTTCATCACCATCATCAGTGGGATGGCAGGTATGCCATCCGCCAAGTTATGGCTTGGTGGGGCATGTCCCATACCTATACAGCACCGAGAGTTTGGCACTTTCCTACAGAAATAATCACAATGACCACAGACTCTCGGCCCTTCAAAAACATTAACTTCTGCACGCTCTGACCTCATGTAACCACACAGAATTCAGGTAAAACTTCACACATCCACACATTAAAGCCCCAAACTTGGGTTATTTTGATGCCCTTTTAGATGAAAGTTGTGTTTTAAAAGTTGTGTTTTCATTTAAACATTACCTTGTGTCCCTTTTAGTGGGAGAGAGACAACAGCTGTTAACAGCAGTCTAGAGCTCACAGTGTATTATGGGGGTTCTACCATGACTACCATACAGGGGTGCGTTTCCCAAAAGCATCGTTAGGTTAAGACGTCGTAAAACCCTTTGTACGAAGCTTGTTGAACGTTGGGTGCATCTTAAACATTACACCAGCCTCCAAACATGGCTCTAGTCCAGGCTACTCTGCAGACAATGTAGCCTACTGCAAACACTTTTAATTATAATAATAATCTGTGGTAGGCTACTTTCTTAGTAGTAGCTATTGTCTTCTTTCTGGCTTAGATTCCTCGGAAATATGCGTTGTCGAATTAAGCTTCTGTTAGCCAACGTTACGTTGGTTGTTACTGAATCTACAAGTAATCCTGCACAGCGCGCTGCACACAATGACCCCACTCGCCCGTCAAACAAAATGGAAATAAAATTGGTAATTAATCAAACCTGACGGACAGCTTCCCAGGTAATGAGGAACGTTTGGGATCTTTAAAGAATGTTCCCTATACAGCCCTGTAATGTCATTGCAAAACATTACATTGGGAACATTCTGGGGTGTATAGGGGAATGTTACTCCAAGATCACAAAAGAACATTCCAGGAACATCCCATAAATGTCACAGACGTTGCAATGCATTCCCTGGATGTCGAAATGTTGAGTTCCCTTCAAGTCCTCAGAACATTCCTAAAACTTGATTGTCGAACTTCCCCTTCACATTACAGGAACATGACAGGAATATTCTATGGAACATAAGTGGAGTATTCTAAGAATGTTAGTTGAAGCGTTCCCTTTGGGTTTCTCTAACGTTTGGATTTAACGTTCCCTTACTGTGAGACCGGAGTAAATTGCTAACATTCCCCATACAATCTTGCCATGTCATTACAAAATGTTATTTTGGGAACATTCTGGGGTGTATATATAGGGGAATGTTACTCCAAGATAACAAAAGAACATTCCAGGAACATCCCATAAATGTCACAAACATTGCAAAGCGTTCCCTGGATGTCATAATGATGAGGTCCTTTCAAGTCATCAGGACATTCCTTCAACTTGTTTGTGGAACTTCCCCTTCACATTACAGGAACATTCTATGTAACATTAAGGGAATGTTCTCGTAATGTTAGTAGAAACGTTCCCTTTGGGTTTATCTAACGCTTGGATTTAACGTTCCCTTACTGTGAGACCGGAGTACATTGCTAACATTCCGCCTACATTCTTGCCACGTCATTACAAAACGTTACTTTGGGAATATTCTGCGGTGTATAGGGGAATGTTACTCCAAAATAACAAAAGAACATTCCAGGAAATTCCATGAAAGTCATCCCATGAAAGTCACAAACATTGCAATGTGTTACTTGGATGTCATAATGTTGAGTTCCTCTCAAGTCCTCAGAACATTCCTACAACTTGATTGTGTAACTATTATTAGATCTTAGGCCTGTTCTTCAGCTGCCAAGTAGATGGTGATATGTAGTCCCATTTAAATATATTTTTGTGGCATTTTGGCTTTATTGGACAGTAATCATTGAGAGACTAGAAAATCAGAGGGAAAGAGAGAAGGTTTATCTTGAGCCGGATTTGAGCCCATGTTGTGGAAAACAGGAATCGTGGATGACATGCGATTTACCTGGATGAGCTACTAGAGCTCCTTGTCCTTGCCTATGAGCAATTTTCAGGCTAAAAGCCCTAAAATAAACATCTATTGAAGTGAGTGAAAAGACCTCTTAAAATGGTTCCAAAGTAAAAAAAATTTTACATCTATTTGTAGACCTCTGTCAAGAGTTCTTGTTTAGACCACGTTTCAACCAATTTTTTTCATGTAAAAAAACACCACAGCAAGCAGGAATTGAACTCGCAATCCTCGAATCTGAAGACAAGTGCTTTTCCACTGAGCCATCAAGACCACATGTATACCTGTGTGTTGTAGTCTTTAATGAATGATATCACAAACGAGCATGGACAGGCAAGTTGTTGACTCTCATGTACAAGTCCACACACATGCGCATAGCAGAAATTCGTACAACATTATTTTTGGGTAAAAACTCTGCCTAGGATAGAAACTTGTGCCATGTTGTTTGCCCAAGCTTCTTGTCGCAAAAATTGGCTAAATGTTTTGACATTTTAAGTGATACACTTCATGCGGTGAAATTGCATCTACGTGTTGGCTGGATTTCGCTTGCCAAAGCAACGACATTTTGAGAAATGCATCCACATTAATCCATATTGTTTGTCTTTGAATTTACGACTGAATCACATGTGAAAATTATAAGATAAAATGTGCACATTTATATTGTAGATTTTAGCCAGTCTAAAAATGGCCAAATGAGAGCTTGGATGGTATTCCATATTTCACCAACATTTTAAAGTTTATATAGGTTTGTGCTCATATGCAGATGACACCATTGTAGTTCCGCCGACTTTTCAACACAAAAATGCTCACTGGGCAACAGAAAAAAACGATGGTTATTTAGTCTTCAAATGCCTATTTTGTAATCATATAACCTCAAAATCACGCTTGGATTTTTTTTTCTCGGAAGATCAAGCTAAACAAGCTGTTATTGGCGTGTGTCAAAATAAATATTCATTATTTTACGTCTCTTTTATTTATTTCAGTGGGTAGCTGAAATTTATTTCCACTCGCATTTATTTCAAGGCGTGGACCTATACATTTCAAGTCGGCATGAAAGGGGTATGTTCAGCTATGATCATTGGTTGCTCAGTCCTTAAATATAAAAAATGAAATACCGCTCACTTATGTGTAGTTTTATAGGTTACATATAGGCTAATATAATATATATATAAGTCACATAAAGATCAGCATATTTTGGTAGTGCAGACTTCCCCTGAGAAAATTTGCTAGGTCTATAACTCCCTTAATGCTGAACTAATTTTCGTGTTAAAAACGTCTGCATAACACAGGTTACCTTATTCCCAAATTTCCCAGAGCAGCTAGTATATTTGCAAAAGGCCTTTTAACGATTATAGCCTACAGGAGTTGTCAAAATGTCAAGGAGGTTTTTTGTTGTAAATTAATTTATAATTTCAGAGAAATATGAATAGGTTGCTATAATTGGGACGTCAACAACTACCACTAGGGGGGCACCGTGCATAGAGTAAGGGTCATTAACAAGGGGTAGCCTAATAATGAACGCACACCCACAGTTTCTTACTCCAGGACATCGCATTCTGCAGAAATATAACCCGGTTATAATTAGCCTACAAAATCAGCTGGAATTCTTAGAGCAAGTTGTAGTAGTCTATACCACGTGGCTTTTTACATGTTTAGATACCTTCACTTTTCTTACTAACTGGTTGCCTACGTTTCAAAGTAGGCTATGCAATTTTACTGGGGTTAACCTATTCGTAGCAGGGGGGAAAATAGCTTTGTTATCCAGGAGATCAGCTTGACTGAGAATATAGTGTTAGGCTATAGAATTAGATGTGCACCAAGTCATATAGCGAGGCTATATATTGAACTGCGACGTGCTATATAATGCAATAAAAATGAATATTATTATATATATATACGTTTGGAACAATAACTGCTCACATTTATCTATGAAATACATTTATATAGACTATCACATGTCATGCAGTCTAGCATTATTAACCCTCCACTTAGATATTTAATCCATAGCTTATACCATAATCAGCTCTGACAACATTTTGACAACTCTTGTAGGCTATGAAAGGACGTTTTACAAATAGGCTAGCTTTTCTGGGAAATTTGTAAATAAGGTGTTACGCAGATATTTCTCACATTTATAACACGAAAATTATTTCAGAATTAAACGAGTTATAGGCCTAGCATATTTTATCAGGGGAAGTCTGCATTTGTCAATAGGTACACTAGCAAAATATGCGGATCTTGAGGTTATATGATTACAAAATGGGCATTTGAAGAATAACCATTGCTTTTTTCTGTTACCCAGTGAACATTTTTGTGTTGAGAAGTCGGCGTGTAGCGTTCAGGTGAATGCTAATAAGGGTTAGCGTCTGTTTATGTCAAAACGTCTCTCAACCTAGATTTCCCCACTCCGACATCTAGATTCCACCTAATTGAGGTTGGTTTCATGAGTTTGTTTTAGGCTACAGAAATCCTTCTCCAATGCCAGTGCTAAGCCGTGCCTACAACTTAACTTAGCCTACTACGGCGGAGGCCCCGAAAGGCAAGGTTTTTTTAATTAAAAAAAAAAGTTTATCTCGTAGCCTATGTACAAATTTTTTTTTCACCTTGCCTTTCAGGGCTTCTGTAGGTTTTAGTTAAGGGCCAGAAACATAGTTTTACATTACATTCATTTAGCAGACGCTTTTATCCAAAGCGACGTACAATAAGTGCATACAGAGACGTCATCAAGATCACTACAGCACAGACAAGACAAAGCACATCCTTCCCATAATGTAGCAGCTATCCCTAGTAATGAACGTTGACTGTAGTTCACAGTAAGCTGTGGGTAAATCAGCTATACTACACTTCTATTCTAAATACTATTATAAACTATAACAAACAGACAGGAAAAACACAGAGAACTAGTAAACACAGGGAACTGATATTCCTAGGTTAGAATATCAGTCAAGGTGGAGTCTGAAGAGGTGTGTCTTCAGGCCTCGACGGAATGCAGGCAGGGTTCAAGTAGAACGTAGGGGAATGGGAAGTTCATTCCACCACTGAGGAGCTAAGGTGGAAAAGCTCCGCAGTCGGGACGAGCGAGAGCCGTTGACACGGAGGGGGGGAAGTGCGAGTCGCCCTGCTGTAGAAGAGCGAAGTGGTCGAGCAGGAACATAGTTCTGGATTAAGTCCTGCAGGTAGGCGGGGCCTGTCCTATTGGCTGCAGTGTAGGCCAGGGTCAGAACTTTGAACCTGATCCTGGCTGCAACTGGCAGCCAGTGGAGTGACCTCAGCAGGGGGTTTACATGGGAAAATTTCGGGACGTTGAACACAAGCCGGGCAGCTGCATTCTGGATCAGTTGAAGAGGCAGAATGGCACAGGCCGGTAGGCATGTGAGCAGGGAGTTGCAGTAGTCCAGGCGTGAGGTGACCATGGTCTGGACAAGAAGCTGGGTGGAGTAGGTGGTCAGGTACGGTCAAATCCTCCTGATGTTGTACAGGAGGAACGGTCATGTAGTGGGGAGGACTTGTACGGCATGAAGAGGAGCTCTGTCTTGTCAAGGTTGAGCTTCAGGTGATGGGTAGCCATCCATTCAGAGATGTCAGTCAGACAAGCAGATATCCTCTCCTTAACCTGTGGGGTAGAGGGAGGGAAAGAGAGGAAGAGTTGAGTATCATCAGCATAGCTATGGTATGAGAAGCCATGTGAATTAATTACTGAACCAAGAGACTTAGTATACATAGAGAACAGCAGAGGACCCAGTACAGATCCCTGTGGGACTCCTGTAGACAGGGGACAGGGAGCAGAGATGGAACCCTTCCAGGAGACTTGGTAGGATCTATCAGTGAGATACGATACAAACCAAGAGAGGGCAGTCCCAGGAAAATGCCTGTAGGAGGGGAGTCAAAGTGGTACTCAGGAAAGGCTGCCATTTGTGAGGAGCCCGAGAACTGTGCTCGTCGTACACTTCAAAGGACCAGAGGCCCTTGGAATAAAACAATAGACTATTCTGACTTCCTTGGGGGGGGGTTCAGGCCATTTGTCGTCATCTGGAAAAGACTGTGATAAGAGGAAGTTGGACTGTTTTGTCATGGGTGTGTATGTGTGTTTTAGGGGCATTTAGGGCAGAAGAGGCAATTAAGCCCCTGGCCAAAACAATACATCTGTGATCTTTCCCGTCTCTCATGTTGGCACCTCTGTCATTGCACCCCCTCCTTCTCTCCTGGATTAAGACTCAAAAACAGTTGAAATGGTCAAAAGACCCGGTAAAACTTACAAACATTGCACATGTGATCCTTATATTGTTACATTACGTCTTATGTAATAGGAATAGGAATTGTATGTAAAATGGTTAATCAGGAGGGAATTTTCATGACAACTGCAACATAATAAGACTTAATCTGCGCTAAATTCCAGAATAATAATCATAATGGTAATCTGTTTGGTATGGATGTAATCCGGTAAAATCAAGGAATCAAATGAGATACATTTCATACCAAATGGAGTTTAGTAAAACATAGTTTCAATAACTCAGGAAAAACTATAACACTGGAATGTCCTCTCTGGTAATCAACTCCTTTTCCCCTCTCCCTACTCAACAACCCCCAAAGGTGGGGGTCTAAATTCCAGATTCGACCACACCTCCAGGTTAATTTATGGCACTGCCGCCTGGTTCAAACGCGGGATTTGGCATAAAAGAAAGGGAGACAGGCCTATCTAGGAAGCTCGCAATCGACTTCCCACACTGTGCAGATTCTGTGTGTGTGTAGCTGAAGCAGGCCGGGTAAGATATTTACTCTGTGTTTCTTTTCTTAATTTTTGTATTTTGTAATTGACTAATAATTCTAAGATAATTACCTACCTGCCTGTGAATAAATTCTTCTTATTTTAACTTGCGTGGTCTCCATGACTCTAATCCATTTTATACCTTTTTCAGCCTAAATTACGACTGAATACTCAGGGGAACAATTCTGACCAATGACCAACTGATCAGTGGCGTGGTACTTTATGTGGAGTCCCCAAGTTGGGAAAGGCGGTCAAGTTCTGCCAGTAGAAGGGATTGGTGATGCATGTTTCTGGGAATTTGATGTGAAGAGAACCCGTGGACGTTCTACGTCGGTTCTTGTCAAATTAGCCTTAAGGAGCCCTCTGAATGCACGCTGACCTGGGCTCGCAACTATCTATGTAAAATATAATACATGTATTGTGTTGGCCAGACCCCCAACCTCTGTGTTCTCCACCGAACTGAGATTCGGCAATAGTGCTAATCCCGGGAGCATATATTGAGTAATGGTGGCACACAAGGAAGAGTCGAGCGTAACCACTCTGAGCTTCATGCATGATTAAAGCTAAATTCTAAATTCTAGTTTCATATGGAGTCAGATAATAACGAGGTAAATTAATAGTAACTGTTACGCTTAGTGTTTGTGATCATAGATATATCCGACGTGTTGTTCAGCTCCTTTGTGAGTGTTCTAATGCTCCCATTAGAATATTGACATTTGGACGACAGATCGGATATATCCGTGATGACAATATGGCCCCGTTTGCAAACGGAGAATAATAAGAATCATACTGATCCGTTTCAGGCCTGTCTTAAGCGGGATATGGAGCAGCGCATTCATATCTGACTCGTGGCGACGGACCCATATTCTATATTCTTAAATGTACTTGTGCTCTGTTCATGAACGGAGGATAAATCACTAACCTCTTTTATTTACATCACAACAGCAGAGGAAAAACACGTTGCACTTTCCCCTCCAGCTATTCCCTCATTGGTCTAGCTGTGCGGGTTTTACATGCCTATCTCAGCGAGTGTGGAGATCAGGAGTTTGTGGTTGACCATGCCGAATGCCGCAGACAGGTCAAGGAGAATCAGAACAGAGGAGCAGTGGTGAGTGCCTCCGTCGCGGCCAGGAGAGCAGTTTCAGTGGAATGGCCGGTTCTGAAGCCGGACTGGTGCGGGTCAAGCAGGTTGTTCTGGTGGAGAAAAACAGACAGTTGGTTAAGGACAGCACGTTCAATTGTTTTGGACAGGAAGGTGCAAGTGAGATACAGGACGGTAGTTCCTGACATCAGAGGGATCCAAGCTTTTTTTTTTTTTTTTTTTTTAAGGAGTGGGGTTACACGGGCAGTTTTAAAGGCAGCAGAAACATGGCCACAGATTAGGGAGGTGTTGATAATGGAGGAAAGATATGGAAGGAGCTCAGCGGATATAGACTGGAGGACTGCTGAAGGTATGGGGTCTAGTGGACAGGTGGTTGTGCGATGGCACGTCACCAGCTGGAGCACATCTGAGTCCTCCAGAATCTTGAAGGACGACAGTGTAGCGATGGGACCCTCATTTTAGCCAATTGAACACAATTAAACCCAATTCAAGTGAAAGTGAAAAATTTTCAAGATAAAAAAAAAGCCTAATTTTGAAATTTCCTCTAAAAGGACTACAACATCCTTTAAAAAGTCACTTACTTGGAATATTTCTTTTGCACAGATAGATGTCATTATGATTTGAACATTTTCTACTCTATAAAATGTGTTAAGGTAACCCACTAGCTACAGAAAATGACATAGTCAAAAACGTTTGAGGTTTCATTCCTCATTAGTTTTCCTATTTGGTATTGTAATATTTATGAATACAATTGAAAATACAAGTATTCTTTGGCACAGGTCTGGTACAACCAAAGTCCAACGTTATTGGTAGTGTGTTTTCGGAGTTTGGCTCTATCGTCACAAGACCGTGGTGTAATGGGCAGAGGCACAAGCTCTTGACGAAAGGATCACAAGTTCGAGTCCCGGCATCGGCGGGATCTAAATTGAGTAAGTGGTAAATGTTGTACGGAAATTGTTGTCCAACTCCCCCTGGTGTGTCCTTAAACCCTCATTGCATTGCACTGTGTACCATAACCTGAAAGCTGTGGACTTCAGCCTGTGCCTATCTCTGCTGTGATTCTCAATGGTTCCCAACCTTGCTTTCCTATCAGTCATCACTAAATGCTGTCTAATAAAGCCAAAATGCAAAAAAATACTGGTGGTGTGCCCTTGTGTTAGGCCCTTAGAGCCTGCATTTAAAACTTTTAAATGAGCGTCCCCCTAATGTTATATAGAATGTTCCTGGAACGTCATATTGAATGTTTGAAGAACACAAGAGGAAGGTTCCCAGAACATTCCCCCTACGTTACATGGAATGCACCTAGAATGTTGCACTGATGTTATATACAATGTTTGTAGAGTGCAAGCGGAAGGTTCCCAGAATGTTACCCTCATGTTACGTAGAACGATGCCCTGATGTTTTATGGAATGCCCAGAGAATGTTCCCCTCATATTATATAGAATACTCTTAGAATGCCAGAGGAAGGTTCCCAGAACGTTACCCTCATGTTACATAGAATGTCCCCCTGGTGTTTCATGGAATGCTCCTAGAATGCTCCCCTGATGTTACATAAACTGTAGAGTGCAAGAGGAAAGATCCCAGAATGATACTCTCTTGTTACATAAAACGTTCCTCTGATGTTTCATGAAATGCTCCTAGAATGTTCCCCTGATGTTATAGAAAATGTTCGTAGAGCACAAGAGGAAGGTTCCCAGAATGTTATCCTCATGTTATGTAGAACATTGCTCTGATGTTTTATGGAATGCCCAGAGAATGTTCCCCTCATATTATATAGAATACTCTTAGAACGCCAGAAGAAGGTTCCCCGAACTTTACCCTCGTGTTACATAGACTGTTCCCCTGATGATTCATAAAATGCTCCTAGAATGTTCCCCTGATGTTATTGTCATGGTTTTTAACCCTGTTTCCCTATGCGGTCGTTTTCCTTAGTGGCCACGCGAGGGCGCTGCCCTTTTGGTAGATGCTTGCTCCGCCCTGCTGAGTTTGCGGAGCTTCTGTTAGCGTCTACACCTGTGCGTGGTCACTGAGAGCTATTTAAGCCTTCCGTTTCCTCCTTTCGGGGCTTCTATATTGATTGTTTGTTGTGGTGTATTGTGCTGTTTTGTGTGTGGTGTTATTCTGCCCTTTGTATGTTTAAGTCAGTAGTATTTTGGTCTAGGTTTTTAAGGAGACCGTTTTGCTCTGTTGTGCTTCATTGGAGTTATGCGGGATTCGCCTATGTGGAAGTAGCTATTAGGACTCGTCCCCCCTGGCTCAGCTGCCTATGTGGATGTAGTTATTCGGACTCTTCCCCCCTGGCTCTTTTCTCTCCTCGCTTCCTGGTTTTTTCCTTGTTTGTCCGTTGCCTAGATTTTTGCCTTTCTATGTCTCTTTCTCCTCTCTCTGTCCACTTTCTTCCCTGAAGGCGAGAGGGGTCTCTGTTTGTTTGTATGTATCTGTATAGTAGGTTCTTACTAAGAGACAGGGCATTTTTTTATCGTACTGATTTTAGGGCTTTATTTATTTGGTGTGCGTTATTTGTACCTTTCATGCTACTCGCCTGTTTTAACGTCTCGTTGCTGAGGCAGGGCTTTATTCTTGCCAGCTCTTTGGTTACTTATCTCGTAGAAGTATGGGACCGCAGATCTCTGCTCTATTTCACCTCTGTTTGGTTTTCTTACTGAGAGACCAGGCGTTTGAGCTTCTACTCATTTCCGTGTTACTGTGAGCCGGTTAGTAGCTTCGGTACGTTTGTTCCCTGTTTTGTCTCCTTCTCGTGGACTACGTTCCCCTTTGTTGGGAGTCATGGTTTTCTTTATTATATTGAGAGGCAGTGCTTGCTATTTTCAATTAAGTTTGCGTTGGTCTGTTGTTGCAGCTGTCCTGTTCGCCTTTTTTACCTGCGGGTCGATTTTGTTCGGAACTATTGTTCTGTTCGTTCTCCGGGTATGTCTCTCCTCGTGTGGAGCTTGGGCGATGTTGTGGACATGTTTGTGTGTGACTGCGTGTTTCCGAAAATAACCTCGGAACGTTAGTTCTCTGTTCCTTCGCCTCGTTACATATTCTTTTACTGAGAGGCTAGGGCGTGTGTTTTCAAATAAGCTTGCGTTAGTCATTTTGGATAGTAAAGTTATGGGATGACGGGTGCTCCATCGGCTCACCTGTAAAATGTTTCTCTCTCCTGGGAGATCGGGTGTTTACCCCTTTGTTTTCTGCATTTGACTGCGAGCCTATTAAACTAGCCATGGAACGTTAAATCTCTGTTCCTGTTCGCCTCGTTATATTCCTCATCATAGAGAGGCAGGGCGTGTATTTTCAACTAATCTCGCTTTGGTCCTTAGCCGGTAATTCCGGTGCAGCCTGTCCTGTTCGTTCCATTCGATACCTTTCTCCTTACATGGAGTTTTTGACAATTTTGTTTGGAACTGCTGTTCTGTTTCGTCTTTCGGTGCATGTCTTCCTATAGGGAAGATTGGGCGATGTTGTGGACATGTTTATGTGTGACCGCGAGTCTGAGAGTAGCCTTGGAACGTTGGATCTGTTCCTTTCGCCTCCTCATTCTTTCTTATTATTTTTACAGTGTTTGTTATCTGTTTATTTTTTGCCATTACGCTACTCGCCCGTTCTTATGCGTCTTGTTTCCGAGACAGGGCGCGTATTATTTCTGGCTATTCAGAGACCTGTCCTTACGCTCTACTTATTGGCGTGTGACAGTGAGCCGGTTAGTAGCGTCTGTAAGTCGTGTTCGTTGTTCGTTGTCTTGTCTCCTCCCTTAACTGCGGCGTATCCCGCCTTAGTGGCCTTAGGGCTTAAAGAATCCCCTTGCTGCGTTTGGCTCCTCCCACCTCACACGTCACACCGCATTGCAGTTATAGAAAATGTTCGTAGAGCACAAGAGGATGGTTCCCAGAATGTTATCCTCATGTTACGTAGAACGTTGCCCTTATGTTTTATGGAATGCCCAGAGAATGTTCCCCTCATATTATATAGAATACTCTTAGAATGCCAGAGGAAGGTTCCCAGAACGTTACCCTCGTGTTACATAGAATGTTCCCCTGATGTTTCATGGAAGGCTCCTAGAATACTCCCCTGATGTTATATAAACTGTTCGTAGAGCGCAAGAGGAAGGTTCCCAGAACGATACCCTCATGTAACATAGAGCATTGCCCTGATGTTTTATGGAATGCCCAGAGAATGTTCCCCTTTGATGTTACATGGAATGCTCCTAGAATGTTCCTCTAATGTTATATAAACTGTTTGTGGAGCACAAGAGGAAGGTTCCCGGAACGGTACCCTCATGTTGCATAGAATGTGCCGAGAACCTAAGAGGAATGCTACTAGAATGTTTCTGGAATGTTAAAGGGACGTTCCTCAGAAACGTTGTGTGAAAGTTCTTAGAACCTGAAAAAAACTCAACATTGCATCAACCAGGGAACGTTTTGAGCAACCTTAATAACATACAGGGAACCTTCCTAGAACGCAATTTCGTTAGCTGGGTTAAACACTCCTGCAAAACTGCCATCTTCACATCATATTTACATTTCTTGCTCTCAGGTTGTATTGAAATCGATCAGTCATGTAATGTGACAGCTTGTTTTGTATATTTATAACTCACATTGTGTGAACTTGTGACAAACTGAATTTGAATGGGGAATGTCACGGAAAGTATCCTTTAAAATATTTAAATCTGTATCTGAGAAGCGCGGACGCGAGTGGCGCTCGCTTCCAGTATGTTCCCAATTTCGCGAGCATTATAAAGCTGCATTCTCATCAAATCTGGCGACGACGCATGGGGACACGCCGGAACCCTGAACTGTGTGTTTGGTGGGCGGTGCTATTAGACGGGTTCAGTAGCCTACGTAGGAACATTAACGGCACCTGATTGGTTAGACGTATTTTGCCTGCGTTTTAAAACCGGAACAATATGGCGGCCTGTTAATGAACTTTCTTTTATATCACTTAAACGGTCCACTAAAATACGTTTCTGAAAACATTTGAGGCGAGAAATAGTCTTGATTCACATTTGATCCAAAACGCCTACTTTGACCATTTGATCCGAGTTTTGCGAGCAACAGCGGACACATTCATTTGCCTAAAGTAGATTTGGAATCTATCCTATTCAAATTCAGAACCGGCGAACGTACCACACAGTCGCTGCGCCACATCCATCATGCACCTCGCAAACGCATCGCATCCTCTCCATAGCAAATGAATAGAATGCGTCCGATCGATGTACCTCGCCGGATTTGGTGAGAATGCAGCTTAAAACATTCTAACGTTGGCTAACAGAAGCTTAATTGGACAACGCATATTTCCCAGGAATCTTAGCCAGAAAGAAGACAATAGCTACTACTAATAAAGTAGCCTACCACAGATTATTATTCTGATTATTATTATAATTAAAAGTGTTTTTATAGTAGGCTACATTGTCTGCAGAGTAGCCTGGACTAGAGCCATGTTTGGAGGCTATTGTAATGTTTTTAAGTGACTAACCATGAAACAGATATGTTTGGTAAATTGACGGTTTATAAACCTGATCTCTTAAAGGGATAGTTCGGAATTTTGGACATAATGTGACGTCCCGTTCCCATCCAGTCCGTTTTCCCGGTTTTGCCATGTCCCTCCGTGTCTTGTTGGATTCCCTTGTCCGTGTTTTCCCCTCTGCTTCAGGCTGGGCGTTTCCCCTCTGTTTGGCTCTCTTTGTTTCCCACTTTAGTTTCCGCCTATCGCCTTCCCCTCTCGTTGCTTGCATTCCTCACCTGTCTAATTAGCAAGCACTCCCGGTTACTTTCCGCACCTGTGCCTTATTGATTCCAATCTCACTCCCTTATTTAACCCACCTGCTGTCTCCCCTTCTTTGTCGGTTCATTACGTGTGTTACCCTTCAGACCCTGTTTACAGTTTGTTAACTAACCTCACTCGTTGTGCACACTTCTCGTTTCTGGTCCCGTGTTTGCTGTTTGCTTGGTTTTGGGCTAACTCCCTTTACAGCTTTCCTGTTTACCTGTCCTGCGGTTTGGTAGCTATCCTCCCGTGACGTTTGCTGTTTGCATGCTGCTAAACTTGTCTCCCTCTAACCTCCAGCCGCCGCGGTCTCAGCTCACCTGGAGCAGTGTTTGTTCCCTGAGTGTTCGTGCGTGTGTTGCGGTACCTCCAACTCCAGCTTGGGATAGGATCCGCTGTTAATTCCAGCCTGGCTAAACCTCCGTTGTTCCTGTCCGGCCGTAGCTACCTCCTGTACTTCGGTTACAGTTCCAGGTTCTCTGGAGATCAGCCAGCTCCAACCGGACCTACCCGAGCTACGCCACACCACCCAGCCCCGTCGAGTTTTCGCCAGCTTCAACCCGTGCTGTCAAATAACCTCCGTTAAATCCTCCCGGTCCAAACCCTGGCTACAGTACCTAACTAACTACCCTCTGCTTTCTGTCCTATACCCAAGTAGACCGCCCGGTCCAGTTCCTGTTCAGTCCCGGGGTGAAGTTCTCCACCCGTAAAGAGTCCAGTTTCGGCTTGGAACAATCGCGCCGTTCCAGTACCAGTTCCTGTGTGGATCACCCGGTCCAGTTCCAGTCCAGTCCCGGTGTTAAGTTCACCATCCGTAAGAGTCCAGTTCCGGCTTGGAACGAGTTTCGTTCCGGCTCCCGTTTCCAGAGTGGACCTCCCGGTCCAGTTCCAGTCCAGTCCCGGTGTGAACTCCACCACCAGCCCTATCCAGTTCCGGCTTGGAACAATTGGGTTGTTCCTGCACCCTGTCCGGCTTGGACCACCCGGTCCAGTACCAGTTCGGTTCCGGCTTGGAACCCCTTCCAGAGTTCAAGTCCAGCTCCGGCTTGGAGCAGTCCGTATCGGACTTCCGTTGATGTTCTGTGTAATACTGTGTATTTTGACTTTCCTGTACAGCTTTGGGACTACCCCAACGCTTAATAAATATTATTTCCTTTTGAATCTGCCTCAGTCATGCATTTAGGTCCAACCTTCCCCAGGATCGTAACACATAATGTCTCAATTACGACTTACCCATGATGTAGTTGATTGATGGAAACCATTTTCAGATAATTCCATGCTGTCCCTTCTTTTGGACATACACACATTGCTAATGCTAGCGCAACTCGTAGGAAACTAGTAGCATCCACTACCAAACGCACTTAAACACTCCAAGGTGCACCCAAAGCAAATAAAATATGGCAGTCTATCGGGGTTATTTTCAGTGATTATACCATCATTTTTCAAGTCAAACTATCATTGAATGCTTTACTTTGTGCTCACCTAAATTCTCCGTGGAAGTACGGCGTTAGTTTAGTAGGTAACGTAAAGTAGCCTATAGTTCTGCCGGCCAAAAACAATATCGCGCGAAAGAATCAGACTCGTAGTATTGTTAGCTAACGTTCAGGTAAGATGGTATTTTGGTGTGTATTTCAAGGTTGTTCAAATTATGCAAAAAAAAAATGGGCACCACAAAGTTTTCACCGATTTCCAGTGGAAGATCAACAAAGAAAACAGCTGTGGCTTCTTGCTGCTCGCATGGATGTCACCAATTGAGACTCTAAAAAAGTTTGTAGTGACCATTTCACGGAGGATGACTATGTGAAAATCAAAAAAGGACGGGCGGGACACCCTCTACTGAAGGAGACTGCTGTGCCATCACCTGTTTTTCTTCATGCACCGAAAACAACTGACGAGCAGGTAACTAATAAATGATTGCATGCGTGATCTGGATTTTATATTCGCTCCATGGCTTATTTGATCATTTGATTATTATTTGATTGTGGCCACCTCACAACTATTCGCTAGGTTTTTACCTGGGCATCTGGATACCTGGTGTCTTCAGCTTCTCTGTCCGGCTCATCCCGCTCCTCTCGGCTGGTTTGGTTGTTGTGGTGTATATCCATACACTGCACTTTCCGTGCACTGGCTGGTTTATGAACGGGGGGAGCTGTGGCGCCTGTGAAAATGGCTCCTTTCTTGGTTTTGCTCTACTTCTTGACTGTCTTGAACTGTGAGAAAGACACTCATCCTGAGAAGTCGAGTGGACCCATGACTGATTTATCACCCGCGATGAGCGTTCCTTGTAAAGGATTAAGTGTGATTCACAAACTATTTCACTTCTTTCTGTTATCCGAGCCTATCATCTGGGTTGATTTGACTGATGCTGACATTATTGTTTTATCAGAGACGTGACTTAATAAAGCTATCTCAAACTCTGATATCTCCATAAATGGGTACAATGTCATACCAACCGTCCTAAGAAAGGTGGTGGCGTTGCCATTTATGTGAAGAAAAAGCTTTGCGTAACTATGTTGGTTTCTAAATCGATTTGTAAGGAATTTGAATTTTTAGCTTTAAATGTTGAAGTGTCCCAGGGCCTTTTTGTAACGGTTGTGGGTTGTTACAGGCCCCCCTCAGCTGTCAAAGAGTCTTTGTCTTCTTTGGCAAGCCTTTTATCTCAACTCGAGTACAAGGAAATTGTTTTACTTGGCGACTTAAATTGGGACTGGTTAACTTCCATGTCGGAGGATTTTAAAAACCTTTGTGTCTCAATAAATATTACCCAGATTGTGGATAGTCCTACTCGTCCCAATATTAAATGCCCTGGTAAATCTTCTCTAATTGACCTCATCCTAACAAATGTTCCCCATAAATACTCGGCAGTGTGAGTATTTGCTAATGATGTGAGTGACCACTGTGTTGTGGCCACAATTAGAGACACAAAGGTTTTGAAAGGTAAATCACGCATAATTATAAAGCGTGGCACTAAACACTTTGTTGAACAGGGTTTTTTATATGATTTGTTTTACTTTGATTGGGACAAAATTAATCTGATTGACGATGTTGAATCTGCATGGTCATATTTTTATCATGGTTTTAACCTCTTAATGCCAAACGCCCCCTAGCGGTAACGCGGGCGTGACGGAAATTATTAAATTATACATTTCATTAATTTAATAATATATAATAAACTGCTCACCTCAATATTTTGATTAAATATCCTTAAGATATATCCATTCCTTCTGGGAAAGTGGTTTTTAAGCCCAAAACGTCGGGATAAAACTTTGTAAATAACGTTGGAAACTCTGACCTAATTCTCAAACATGTATTGCAGCTTGATGTCACACCATAAACAATGTGCTGGTAAACTGTTCTGCTTAATTGTATTTCACAAAACTTTGGTTTGAAAAATCATTATACCTTTAGGCTTCAAGAAAAAATACTTTAAAACTTTCATACGGCTGTACATTATTTTTTTCCAATTTTAAACCGACTTGTGCTTTTTTGCACTTGATTACGACTCGTTCGGCTGTGTTCACTTTGGCGTTGTGAAACTCAGCCAGTTTCTGGAGTACCAATCCCGTGGCTTAGTATATGTTAGCCAGAGTTGTTTTGAACATGCTTGCAGAGACTTATGCAAAACCGTCGTCAATTGGGTGTATTTCTTTGACTGATAGCACAATAGGCCTATCTGAAGTGGGAAAAACTGTCTCCCACCCGCCTCCACTCCGAGTATTATTTGCTTTCCATTGGGTTTTAAAACTGTCTGTCAAATATTCCAGCGAAAAGCCAAGACTCTTATCTTTCAAAGGAGCCGTCTATCAACACAAAGCAGTCGTACAAAAAGGAGATCCTCCCGTGCGTATAAGGAAGTGGCAGTCACGCGTAATTATCGAACCAAAATGGCGCAGTGTTTTTACCTTGTAGCGTAGCTCGCTACATTCCGTTTAGCAAAGCACAATTAATTAGTTAAGGCCCGCAGTTACATTTTTTACTTTAGAGTATTTTTGATACAGTTTTTGTGTAGTTATGTCGAGATTTTTGAGGCGTTTATCCGTGCACCAAGTGCTAGACGAACTGGATAAGCCAGAAGATGTTTTTGCCGAGGGAGACTCATCCTGTCTCAGTGACGCTGAATCCACTGATGACCGAGATGATGTTGCTGACATGTAAGTTGTTTTATCATACTAACAGTGTTATGCTATAAACGCATTGAATTTCGCCATGGCAGGTAACGTCGTTAGGGCTGGTGGTATTACCGATTTTTCGATATACCAGTGTGAATTCACGCAATGCCATGCGGGTTCGTAATTACATTGTCAACTGTATTTTATTGTTTTTCATACAATTAATATTACAAATTGCACATTCCAACGGTATGATAAATAATTTATGAAGTAAACTTAGGGTGTATTGTCTGTGTTGACAAACTCGCACGTGTTACGTGGCGTTGCCAACAACACCGATGTTTGGTGTAAGCATCGAAGGAAATTTAGCTGCAATGCGTGAATCCCTGTGTTTCTTCTGTGAAGCTAACTAACCTTATATACTTATGCATAAAATCGGTCCCTCTCAGCTAAATTAATATAGATAGTATTGCCTTTACAGTGGCAAGCTAGCAAGCATCCCTGTGTTTTCCTGTCTGTTTATTATAGTTTATACGAGTATTAGGAATGGAAGTATGGTGTTGCTGATTTGCCCACAGCTTACTGTGAACTACAGTCGACGTTCATTGCTAGGGATAGCTGCTACATTATGCGAAGGATGTGTTTTGCCTTGTCTGTTCTGTAGTGATCTTGATGATGTCTCTGTGCGCACTTACTGTACGTCGCTTTGGATAAAAGCGTCTGCTAAATAAATGTAATGTAATGTAATGCAAGCAAAATTACAGGTAACAAGCAGCTAGCTATCTATTTGTGTCTGAGATGAGCTACTAAAACGATTTTTTTTGAGTGTGAAATGGCTTCTGGAAGTGTTTAGTAAAGTCATTGTTCCACCTGAGTAAATTGTTCTATATGCAGTACAGAAGGCTGTGCAGGTAAACAAAATGGTAATTTATGCATGGTATGAGGGGAGAGAACATGATAACATGAGGGAGTACTTGTTGATTATTATTATTGTTGATTGTTGTTGTATAAGGGGGACTAATGGGTATATCAACATGGTGGACAATTCCATGGACAGGGTTAGTGGGATTTGTAATGATGCAGATTGCTCTCCTGAGGGAATGTGTAGTCTAAATGGCTTCTGTATGAATGGTTAAATAATCTCTCCTCAACCTCCACCCCCATGTTTTGATCCTTTACCTTTTTTTGTTTTTAGTTCATTTTTTTTTAGCTTTTTGGACCCTGCCATTTTGTACTTTCTTTGTGTAAATACGGTAACTTCAGCAATTAGAGGCAAGGATCTTTTTATTTGTTACAGCAGGGGTGTTTTTATTTTTTATCTAGGAAACTGGTGGACTTTTGATTTTTTATCCACTGCACTTTTAGTAGTACACCTTAGTGCACTTGTATATAGTTGATATATGTTTGTCATGTATAAAGTTTTGCCTCCTAAAACCCAACCCCAACGTCCCTGTCATAGGAGGTGGCAACAGAATAAAGGACAGGACTGGCAAGCATTAATGTGTAGGGAAGTTTCATACTATTCCCATTATTCATTTGAAAACCTGTTTGCACATTCCTGGACTCATTTCTGGCTAATGGGGCTCTGGTGAAATACACAAGATTCACTGTGCTGCTACATGGGTTTTGACAGCTTTTTGTAACCTTGGGTAGTTAGTTGTGTAATATGCAGAACACCAAGAACACGTCTAAAAATGAACTTTTATTGCCAATATTGACAAATTATCTCATTTTATTGTAAAAACCTAAAAAATAAATCATATTGAGACCTTTCTGGAACATTGCCATTTTTGGCACATTTGGCACCATTTGGATAACGAAAAAGGTTCACCTGAAAAAAACCCTGTAAAATTTGAATGGTTTGAGATATTGACACCAGATTGTTACCAGAGGTAGGCAGCATATTGATGAATCAGATAGAGGAGTCATTTCCTTGATTGCATTTGTAGCTCCCCAGGTAAAAATTCTTAAACTTGAATGTAGGTACCCGTTTTTTAGTTTTTTTATATTTTCTGTACATAAATTGTTGTAGTTAAGTATCAAAAACTGGATTTCTATGAGTTCTCACTGCTTAGTCGTAATACTGCAGGTGTCTGCTTTAATAAAAGCCATGAACCATATTTGTACCATTTATAGTTTTTGAGATAACCACCTTTGTTTGTCACTAGTGAAAACAGGCAAAATTTGGCCTATTTTGCCCTCGGTAGGAAGAGGTTAAGGAAATTATAGATAGACATGCACCTCTGCGGAAGTTTAGAGTGAAGGGCCGAGATAACCACTGGTTTACTGCTGATTTATCTAGTCTCCTACACAAGAGAAACAAGGCCTGGGCAAAGGCAAGAAAGACTGGTTCTGAGTCAGACTGGCTCCATTTTAGGCAGTTAAGAAATAAATTCACATCGCAAATTAAAAGCTCAAAATCTAAATACTATCTCTCAGTTACTACTGAAAATCTTAACAATCCAAAGAAATTCTGGAAAGCTATCAAAGCTTTAGCTGTTGGTGGAAACTATAATGAATTACCTCCTTGCATTGCCTCAGATTCTGGCATTATATCGGATAGAACTGCTATGTTGAATTGTTTTAATGAGCACTTTGTGTCCTGCGGCTCACTGTTTAATTCTGTTTCCAACTCTGCATCGGTAAATTCCACTGTTGGTGATTCCGACCAAATTGATATAGATCACCCTTTCTGTTTTTCTCCTTTCTCTGTTGAGGATGTACAGTACATGAAGCCCTTTCCAAGTTAGATCCTAAGAAACCTGCTGGTCCAGACAACTTGGAACCATTCTTCTTAAAGATAGCTGCAGATTTTATTGCACCATCCCTTACTTATATTTTTAACCTCACCCTAAGCACTAAGGTGATTCCAAAAATATGGAAGTCAGCCTATGTTCTACCTCTGTTAAAAGGGGGGGAGGCCACTTTATTAAATAATTATAGGCCCATCTCTAAGTTGTCAGTATTGGTTAAGATACTTGAAAAACTTGTAAGTGTGAACAGTTAAAGGAGTTCTTATGTAAAAATGACATTCTAGCCAAACATCAGTCTGGGTTCAGAAAGCAACATAGCACCATTACTGCGACAATGAAGGTGGTGAACGATATTATGGGCGTTGTGGATAAAAAGCAGAGTTGTGCAGCTCTATTTATCGATCTGTCCAAGGCTTTTGATACCGTTGACCGTCTAATTCTGAAACAGAGGTTGTCTAGTATTGGTATATCTGACCAGGCATTGGGGTGGTTTGTGAATTACCTCTCGGAAAGGTCTCAATGTGTCCAATTTGATGGGCTCACTTCTAAGTGGCTAAACATTTGTAATGGTGTACCCCAGGGTTCTTTTTTAGGCCACTGTTATTTTCCATTTATATAAAAAATGTGGATGGCGCCTACTTTCATTTTTATGCGGATGATACCGTGGTATATTGTGCTGGTCCCTCCATTATAGAGGCACTTGCCAATTTGCAGGTTGTCTTTAATATTATTCAGACTCAGCTCTCACAACTAAAGCTACTTTTAAATGCTGATAAAACTAAGGTAATGCAGTTCTCAAATGTTAGGAAAAAGCCAGAGAACACCTTGGATATTATTACTGCTCAGGGAAAGAAATTAGAAGTTGTCTCCTGTTATAAATATCTTGGTATCTGGCTTGATGACTGCCTTTCTTTTAAACCACAGGTTAATAATCTTCTTTAAAAATTGAGATTGAAGTTAGGGTTTTATTTCAGAAACAAGTCCTGTTTCTCCTTTGAGGCAGAAAAAGACTGGTCTCTGCAATCTTTTTACCGGTACTTGATTATGGTGATCTGTTGTACATGAATGCTCCTGCCCATTACCTGCGCATGTTAGATACTGCATATCACAGTGCCCTAAGATTTATAACAAACTGTAAAGCACTAACCCATCATTGTACTTTGTACTCCAGGGCTGGCTGGCCTTCGCTGACATTGCGGAGGCTCAGTCATGGGTACCTGTTCATTTATAAAGCCATTCTAGGTAAACTCCCATCTTACATATGCTCCCTGATTGCACAGAGATCTGTCGGTAATTATAGTCTGAGATCACACGATGTGGTCTTGTTGTCTGTGCCAAGTGCAAGGACCGAACTGGGAAGGAAAGCTTTTATGTGCTCAGCTCCACATACTTGGAATAGCCTTCAAAATGACTTGAAACTAAGGGAATTGGTCTCTCTGTCTGATTTTAAAGCTCTTATAAGTACAAAGACAAATGATTCGGTTGGTACTTGTCGCTGTCTGTAGGTATTTTAATTTAATTTAATTTGTTTTAACGGTTTTAATGCATATTTTCTATGTTTCCTTGTTGCTTGTTGTTGTATTGTCGGTAACTTTTTATGCTGCTATTTTTGGCCAGGTCTCCCTTGTAAATGAGATCATCGATCTCAATGGGACTAACCTGGTAAAATATGGGATAAATAAAAAAGATTTTTAAAAAAATCTATTCAGCTAGCTAGCTAGCTAGTTTCCACGATTGGGAAGTCATGGAAGTGGTCAAACTTTTCCTGCAAATTGGTAGCCAGTGTGCTTGCTTGTATATGCTGTGTTATTCTGTAGCATGTTTGTGTTTAGCTGACTTGTTGTCTACCAAATATGTAACTTTACGACAAAACGGATTGTGTCGGCAGCTGTGGAGTACAGCAGATAGCCTGGCTATTCTACAGCTAGCTCTGCCGCCGTACTTCCACTGAGAATTTAGGTGAGCACAAAGTAAAGGATTCAACGATAGTTCAGTCAGGCCACTGTTGTTCAAATAACTTTATTGACATTATGAAACAATACATTTTAGGTTTGGCGGTATGGTTCTGTTCACCAAGCCCTCCCGCCCATCCACGCGAGCAAGCATGGGTATGGCGGCGAGGGCAGCTGCACAACCCCCATTAGGGTTACGCTAGAACAGAACCGCAGCACTGAGAATGGTTTTGACAGAATCCATTCAGTCAGTTATATATATATATATATAAATGGCACTTTTAAGTGTCATTATCACAACAATTTACAAGGAACCGGGCCTGAAACCCCGTAGAGCATGCCTAAGGCGACGGTGGCAAGGAAAAACTCCCTGCTGTTAGCAGGAAGAAACCTTGGGCAGAACCTGACTCTGAGGGGGAAGTCCATCCGCCGCTGACTGGCACCGTTTACTAAATGCTGATTACAGAATAGAAATTTGTAGACCGAACATATTAAAATGTCAATGTATAAGGAGCCGGTGAGGAAGACTGATTGAAGCCCGGCAGGTGCATCATAGCTGGGTACATGCATGGAGCTGGAGCCGACCGTCTGCTTCTGGAGAACGATGTTTGTTGATCTATAGCTATCGCTCCGGCGGATGCCGAAGCGGGAAGGAAAGAGGAAAAGAAATCAGTAGGCACTCGAAAATGTTAGTGATTCATGCAGGAGCGATATAGGCTAGGTGTATGTGCGCAATGAAGAGGATGGAGCTGGGGTGGAGGGGGGGGGGGGTTTGTGTGCAGCGGGTGTGCTGGCAGGGGATCCACCATGGTAGGGCGAGGCGGTTAAATAGACCGCCTTCTTATGTGAATGGACTGATGGGTGAATCGTCACTACTCAGCTGAGCTGTCAGCTGATTAACTATGGCCGGGTTTCACTCTCGTGACCTGCCTGAACTGACGCTATGCTCGATTTCAGTCAGGCCACTGTTGTTCAAATAACTTTATTGACATTATGAAACAATACATTTTAGGTTTGGCGGTATGGTTCTGTTCACCAAGCCCTCCCGCCCATCCACGCGAGCAAGCATGGGTATGGCGGCGAGGGCAGCTGCACAACCCCAAAAACAACCATACGCCAAGTGCTGCCAGCATGTGCACACGTGATGACCGTGCAACGACCCCTCGCCTTGGAGGAAGCCGATCTGTCCATCTGCTCAAGGATCCCCCAATACCACAACGATCAATGTCATGTGCACCAACGCCTGTTGGACTCCCCCGTGCGCCAGACGGAGTGCGGACCAACCCCATGAAATCCATGTGTAGTGATGAAGAACAATGTGTGACCTTCTGGCTACCGATGAAGCCATACTGTCCTTCAGCAAAAGGTCCTTCTAACGTAACATGGATCAGTGGCTATGTGCACCAACGCCCGTTGGACTCCCCTGTGCCAGATGCAGTGCAAAATAACCCCAGGAAGTTCTACGTGTAGTGATAAAGAACGATGTGTGACCTCTGGCTACCGATGAAGCCATGCTGTCCTTCAGCACAAGGTCCTTTAACGTTACATGGATCAGTGGCTAAGTGTACCAATGCTTGTTGGACTCCCCCGTGTGCCAGAGTATAGTATGACTAACCCCAAGAAGTTTATGTGCAGTGATAAAGAACAATGTGTGACCTTCCAGCTACCGATGAAGCCATCCTGTCCTTCAGCACAAGGTCCTTTAACGTTACATGGATCAGTGGCTAAGTGTACCAACGCTTGTTGGACTCCCCCGTGTGCCAGAGTATAGTATGACTAACCCCAAGAAGTTTATGTGCAGTGATAAAGAACAATGTGTGACCTTCCGGCTACCGATGAAGCCATCCTGTCCTTCAGCTCGAGGCCTTTTAAACGTTACATGGATCAGTAGCTATGCGTACCAACGCATGTTGGACTTCCCCTGGGAGCCAGACATTGGATTACCCAGGGAAATTCTATGTGTAGTGGTGAATAACAATGTGTGACCTTTCAGCTACCGATGTAGCCATCCTGTCCTTCAACCCAAGGCCCCTTTACGTTTACGTGGATCAGTGGCTATGCGTACCAACGCCTGTTGGACTTCCATGGGAGCAAAACTAATCAGGGGAGTTATATGTGTAGTGATGAAAAATTATGTGTGACCTACCGCTGTCGGTCCTTCAAAATTACGTGGATCAGTGGCTATGTGTACCAACGCCTGTTGGACTTCCATGGGAGCAAAACTAATCAGGGGAGTTATATGTGTAGTGATGAAAAACTGTGTGAGACCTTCCAGCTCTCGGTCTTCTAACATTACGTGGATCAGTGGCTATGTGTACCAACGCCTGTTGGACTTCCATGGGAGCAAAACTAATCAGGGGAGTTCTATGTGTAGTGATGAAGAACTATGTGTGACCTTTCGGCTACGGATGAAGCCGGCATGCCTGTGGGAGAAGCTCTTCATCCCTTCAGGTCACTGCCAATTAATATCGTACCAACGCCTGTTGGTCTTCTCCCTAACGGTCATGGAGGATGCTGTGCGTAACATTGGCTTCATGGCGCCCGTATGCCTAGGGCCATTCTAACTACTGAAGTTGTATTTGTAGTATATGTATATGTACCAACCACCTAAAAGCTATGTGTGAACTTTTCGCTACGGATGAAGCCGGCATGCTTATGGGGAGAAGCTCTTCGTCCCTCAGGTCAATGCCAATTAATACCATACCAACGCCTGTTGGTCTTCTCCCTGACGTCAGGGAGGATGCTGTGCGTAACATTGGCTTCATGGCGCCCGTATGCCTAGGGCCATTCTAACTACTGGAGTTGTATTTGTAGTATATGTATATGTACCAACCACCTAAAAGCTATGTGTGACCTTTCGGCTACTGATGAAGCCGGCATGCTTATGGGGAGAAGCTCTTCATCCCTCAGGTCAAATGCCAATTAATACCATACCAACGCCTGTTGGTCTTCTCCCTGACGTCAGGGAGGATGCTGTGCGTAACATTGGCTTCATGGCGCCCGTATGCCTAGGGCCATTCTAACTACTGAAGTTGTATTTGTAGTATATGCAAGAACAGCGCGAAGCGTGAATTTTTCATAACGCAAGTCCAAATCCAATTATGCATAACGCAATCCAGTCCAGGCGTCTACTAGCCTATTGATGAAAGGGACAGACGAGCATCCTTTGTTAATGATGTAGACGGTGGCTTGGTTGTCGCAATAGGCCAAAATTTGTTTCCTTGGCCAGCTGTTTCCCATAGGATGCAAGCAACGATGATTGGGTATAGTTCGAACAAAGCTATAAATTGAATATTGCGAGGCAGAGTTTGCAGCTCTTTAGGCCATGTTTCTGCAACCATAGTATTATAAACCCCCAAAAGCAATAGAAAGCGCTGCGTCGGTAAAGAATTTAAAAGTAACTGATGTTTCGACGTAGTCGTTATGAAAACGCAAGGCTTTAATCCAAGTGCGAATCTTCCAGCCCCGAAATTGGACCTCTTGCTCCGCCTACCCACTTGCTATAAGTTTAAAATCCATGAAAATCAACCATGCGTCGAGCATCATGTTGCATAATTAATTGAATTTTGCATCGCAAACGTTAAACGGTCTGAAATGATTTAATAGCAACTCACCTTTATTAATAGCTACCAGACATCATTTATTAATGCTTATTATACATTACATTCATTTATACCACGGCATTGTTGAATACTCGGTTCTGATGGGGTCAATACGCATTCCAAGGTTGTGCATTGATTTTCACCACTGCCTTTAACAGTGTGTCTTCGTCCCGCTCGTGTCTCGCTTGCTTTCAACTTGGCTATCAGCTAATTCTCGCAAGCATCACATTCGAACCTATGCTGTCCTTTAGTCCACAGTTGTATTAAGAAAATTATGCATGTTTGGAAAATTCAAACATGAACACACTTATACGACCGAAAAACACTTCCGGTTTCGATATTTTACTTTCAGCGGTCAAAATAACTTTGGTCTAGCACTCCGCAAAACGGGACGCACATCACTGGTTCTTTGCAGAGTGAAATGATTACACGTGTCACATACTGACTGATCTACGGTATTCGGGTTTCTGTAGTTTTCGCGAAAATCAATGTTATTCTTTCGTCCCGGTTCTCCCCTAGTAGTATCCACAAAAAACTACACGCGTAATGTTGCAATGTGAATTAGGGTTGTCTGCAATCAGTAGTATGCTAGGGTAATATAGCCTACAAATCCCTGGCAATGATATAATGTAGCCGTAATAATGATGAATAGGCTACAACACTTAAATTCAACCTGAAAACTATTAGCTAGGTATCCGAGTAGGCTACGCAGATGCAGTAGGCCTACGAGCGCAATTATGTCCCGATAAATTAAAATACCATGCAGGATACAGATCGGCCAACGCAATAACGTGCAAGATATAGAATGTATAATTACATACCAGGTTAACGGTAGGCCTAGTCTTCACATCATTACCGATTACACACGCAGAACTAGTTACGATAATAGTTGGAGCAGCAGTGCGTTAGGGCGTGAACTATGTAGACTAATCATTTGTCGCATTTGTTTATTTATTCATTTTCTCCCCACTTACGTATCAGCCTCCGTGAACGGCCACGAACCTCTCGTATCAGAAGCCAGCTCAATGATTAGCCTAGTCGGACCGCGTCCACGAAGTATCAGATCTCTTTGGTCTCCCACTTCCAGAACGAGGGCAGCGAGTATACGAACATGACCAACCAATAATCCGGGGCAGGGTGTATGCTTACCGTTTAGGTTAGCCCAAGGATCATATAAAGGTTACCGTGCGTTTTATGCCTCTGAAGCCAATATAGACGGTTAATGTCAGCTAGCAATCCTGTTGAAAGGTTTCGAATACGAGCAATAAGGTCCGGGTTACACGACAAGACACACGCTTTAAATAGCCAGCTTACGCAACGTGAATATCGCCCTTCCTTGTCCGGGAAATGTTATTTGAATATCGCCAGTTTCCATAGCGGACCATAAGCTTAAACGATACTTGCAGTCACTTAGCTTTAGCAACAAATTCAGGAATCCTATTCGTTTTCGCTGACAGTGTGCAGTCATGCATGCAGGGAAGCAGGTTTCGAAAAACCGAATGTTATTTCAATATATCGCCCTTTTCTTTTGTCTAACAGAGCATAAAACTTAAGAATACAGAGCTTGACATCACTTAGCTTTTACGTAGAATTTTGCAGGATTCCAATTATTTTTCCCCGGCGTGTAGTAGAACAAGCAGGATGTGCAGTGCAGAAGATGTTTTTTTGTGTGCAGGTTTTTGTGTGCAGCGGGTGTGCTGGCAGGGGATCCACCATGGTAGGGCGAGGCGGTTAAATAGACCGCCTTCTTATGTGAATGGACTGATGGGTGAATCGTCACTACTCAGCTGAGCTGTCAGCTGATTAACTATGGCCGGGTTTCACTCTCGTGACCTGCCTGAACTGACGCTATGCTCGATTTTGACATGAAAAATTATGGTATAATCACTGAAAATAACCCCGATAGACTGTCGTCGTATTTTATTTGCTTTGGGTGCACTGTGGAGTGTTTAAGTGTGTTTGGTAGTGGATGCTACTAGTTTCCTACGAGTTGGGCTAGCATTAGCAATGTGTATATGTCCAAAAGAAGGGACAGCATGGAATTATCTGAAAATGGTTTCCATCAATCAACTACATCATGGGTAAGTCGTAATTGAGACATTATGTCCAAAATTTCAAACTATCCCTTTAAGGGCTTGCATGTTATAGTAGGCTATCACCAATTCTTAATATATTATCGTAAATTCTTAATTTTCCTAGTGGATAATTTTTATGGTCACATTGTGTTATGTGTGAAAAGCATAAAGTGAACAGAGCTGAAGTGCACATGTTTTTGTCACAAATGAATCAAGAAATCACAACATAAGTAGGCGTACGTAGGCTCTAGATGGATGTTTTTTCAAGTAGCCTACTGTAACTTTACGTTCAGTGGTAGCTGTAGCCTACTGAACTATGTCGACTTTTCTGTAATGTCTTTAAAACAAACGTTTGTGAAAACATGTAGCCTGGCACAGTTATTTATAGATTTTTTTTTTTTTTACATTAATGCAACAACGTGATCTCCACCAGATGATATTTTGCGTTAAAACTTTTTTCTCTGCTTGACAAATGACCATGGGATATCTGTTCCCATAACAATACTGCATAACTGCCATGGTGTCTGCCGGCCGGTGACTTTCACTGTTTCTCTTGTTTAAGCAACTTAGGCTACAAGTGAACAGTTAATATTGTAAACATGTCTTTGCCTTTGCAATAATAAGACATTCTTTAATGTGGGGGAAATATTCTTGTATGAGAAAACCATAACACTGTTTTGAAAATGAAATTATACAACCCGGACCTCTCGCTTGGTAAGGCTTGACGCTTACCACTATACCAAACATAAATGAGTAGGCCAAATAAGACTTTTGTCTTACAATAGTCATTGTGTGCGTTGAAAATAAATCAATGCTAGGATCAGGTGCGACTCGAACTGCCAATCTACTACATGGCAGCGCAACACCATAACTACTAAGCTACAGATACTTTCACAGTCTATACAGTAGGTAGCAGTAGGTAGACAGCCTCTGAAGCATGTAGATGTAACAAGGCAATTTTAAACAGGATTAAAGGCGGTTGTCCAATGGGGAGAATTATTCTTTGAGGGTATGTAGGCAGGTAAAATAAGAAAAAGAAGAAGAGGAGGAAGGAAAAAAAATGGCAAAATAACCCAAGTTTGGGGCTTTAATGTGTGGATGTGTGAAGTTTTACCTGAATTCTATGTGGTTACATGAGGTCAGAACATGCAGAAGTTAATATTTTTGAAGGGCTGAGAGTCTGTGGTCATTGTGGTTATTTCTGTAGGAAAGTGCCAAACTCTCAGTGCTGTATAGGTATGGGGCATGCCACACCAAGCCATAACTTGGCGGATAGCATACCTGCCATCCCACTGATGATGGTGATGAAAGGTGCTTTTCATTTTTTTATTTTGCTGACAGTTGATTATTAGCTGTCTTGCCATTTGTGAGTGTCTTAATCTTTGATTTCCCCCTTGGAATCTGCCATTATTAGCCATTGAAATACTAAGCGGTGCTCCTCTTTTACAATGGGCTGTACACAATAATTTTGTAGTAATACTTGTGTAATTACATTGAAACTACAGTCCATACTGTGTAACCACACATTGTTCTTACAACTTGTAAAACCTGTTTACAGCTATATTTAAATTAATGTTTTTACTGTAGTTACATTAAGTCCCCACAGTCACAGTAGTAAAAGTACTAGCAAATTCATTCTACTTATTTCTCACATTCATGATAGCAGCTTCAACATTCAAATGCTAACGCTTGCCCATGGCACTGCAGGCCCTGTAGTTGGAGAATGTAAATAGTGCTGTATCTTTCTCACTCTGCTCTGGAGAAGCAATTTAACTGCCAGGCTGACAGAAAAGCTGTTGGCTGGTTTAAATTTTAAATTTCATTTGTTGTGTCAGTCAAGGAGGGCTGTTTAAGAAGGAGAAATGACACAAAAGATCAACCTAAAAATAATAATACAAAAAAAAGTATACATCCCACAATAGGGTGGATTTATTTTATTGTGCAGCTTTTGACAAATCTGAACTGATGTCAATTGCTATTATTTCACAATACTTATGTCAGAAGGCCGTTAAGATGTGTGAAAGCATGACATGTTTAGATCAATAGATGGCCTGTCTCCATTGGTGTTGGTTGGGCCAGATTAAGTGAAGGCAGTATTATTTTATGTGTATGAAGAGTTTAAGGCAGGTAAGTGCACAGGGGTGGAAGAAGGGGAGGAGAGGGCAGGCAAGTCTTGTCTTTAGATGATTCTGCTGGTGTTCAACCCGCTGGCCGCGAGGTTGTAGTTTATGCCACTCATGTTGGCCATGCCCATGCCCATGCCCATGCTGCTTCTCAGACCGACTCCGGCTACGCTGGCTCCGCCCATGGATGCAGACATGCCCTGGCCATAGCCGAACGCACCACTGGTAGTGGCAGCACCGACACCAAGGGCGCCGCTTGTTCCGTAGCCAATACCACCGACTCCGCTTCCGATTCCGACTCCGACTCCGCCTCCGACTCCACCCATAGACATGGCCATGCCGCCGGCTCCACCGAGACCAACCCTGCTTCCCATGCTTGCAAGTCCTCCAATGTTGTCCACAGAGTACGCTATGTCCACAGAGGTGGGAGAAACATGTTAACTGCCACCCTTCTAAACCTCTGGGACAATCTGCAATCAGCACTACACCCCCATCCTTTTTATTAATCAGGAAATATATTTTACTTCTGTTAAAGAAAGAGCATATAGGTGATGCATCCTTAATTCTTAAAACGGTATGTCGTACTAAAGAATGGTCCCCAAATCATACCAGTTAACAGGTGTAATGTTTTTTGTAGTATGAACCATGAGTAGTTTCAATCAGCATTATACATACTTAGGGAACAAGCTGGTTAATAAAAATAAAATTTTCAGGTAATTTAGAATGAACAGTACTCACATCCAAGAGCAGACTGAACATGGATTGTAGCAGAAGGTCCACCAGTGTACAGTCTTTGGAGAGATTTGAAAAGCCATTTTAAAACTTGTACTCTTGGAGTTTAAGGATTCATTAAATGTCAAAAGACTGCTTCATAACGTCACTGAACGCCAAACACTTTACATTTTTTATCTCTTTTGTCAGGGTTTCCTGGCTTCTGCCAGTTTTCAATCCAAAAAACATGCAGGTTAGGCTAATTGGGGGGGGGGGGGGGGGGCATTAACAGGGCGTTGCTGTAAAAGTGCATGTGTGCTCAGTCAACCTACCCTGTATAAATAAAGGTTAATAAATAAAAATAAAAGGTTCCCCTCTAACCAATTACTACTCACCTGAACTCTTCTCCTTCCAGCAGCTTCCTGTAGGTGGCGATCTCGATGTCCAGGGCCAGCTTGACATTCATCAGCTCCTGATATTCGCGTACCTGGTGGGCCATGTCCTGTTTGGCTCTCAGCAGGGCCTCGTCCAGTTCCTTGATGCGGAGCTTGGCGTCGCTAATTGCGTCCTCCCCACGAGCTGTCACTTCTACGATTTGGGCCTGCAGGCTCGCACTCTTTTATAAAGTGAATAAAGGAAATCTGAGTCCCGTTCACAGTTTGATTCCTGCCCTCACATCAGATTTATCAACTCTTGAACAAGATAGATACAGTGAGCAATGGTTGCCCACAGCTTAAAAATGCTAACCCTTTAGATTTGTCTCTTAAAATCTTACCTGCGTCTTAGTGGACTCAATCTCAGTGTGCAGACGGGTGATGTTGCGAGTCATCTCTGCCATCTCTACTTTGGTGGTTCTGAGATCCTCGGTGAATTTGCCTGAAGTGGTAGTGATCGCCTCCATCTTTATGGATGGGAGGAAGTGGAATGTATCAGAATCTCCAGGAAGCTAGTGCACTTTACAAAGGTTTAGACTGTTGGGTGAGAAAGGCAACACTCAAAGATTCCCCTGCAGGATTTACTAACTACCTTCTGTTGATAGTATGCCTCAGTCTCGACACGACTGCGCTTGGTAATTTCCTCGTACTGGGTGCGCACATCGGCCACGATGGACTGCATGTTAAGAGTGACGCGGTCGTCGTTCATCTCCACCACAACAGCTGTATCCTTGATCTGGGACTGCAGCTCACGCAGCTCCTGGACAGAGAGATAGAGCAAGCTGAGGGATTAGTTAAATTAAGTGTAAGTTAATTAAAAATGTATCGGGATGAAAGGGATAAGAAAAGGCATAGAGCTATAAATCTCTTGACTAGGAGTGCCATTTTTAGGTGGAACGTACCTCTTCATAGACAGCCCTGAGGAAGTTAATTTGATCCTGAAGACTATCAACCTGCGACTCCAGGTCAACTTTGGTCATGTAGGCTATGTCAACATCCTGAGAGAGCAGAAAGGTTAGAAGTTAGATTTATATTTATTGGGGGGGGGGGCTTACATTAATGGTGTTTAGTACCTGCAGTGTTTCTTGATAAATAATTGTATCTGAATGCTTCTTACCTTCTTGAGCAGGACAAATTCATTTTCCACTATTGCTCTTTTGTTGATTTCATCTTCATATCTGCAGAAGCAGGATACTTATTTTTAGTTTTACTTGATTAACAGCGTACATTCTGTTGGCAACCATTTGAAAAGCTCAACCTTGAACCAGAAGCAGTCTACTCAGATCTTAGCAAACACTGGACAGGTTCTTATTGTGTGGTTGAAGGGAATTATTGTGCTCACCTGGATTTGAATTCATCCACCAGGTTATGCATGTTCTTCAGCTCTCCGTCCAGCTTAACCTTCTCATTCCCTAGGCTGTCAAGCTGTCTGCGTATGTTTGAGATGTAGGCCTCATACATAGTGTCAATGTTGGAGCGGGTGATGGTCTGTTCCTGGAGCAAGGTCCATTTGGTCTCCAGCAACTTGTTCTGTTGCTCCAGGAAACGTACCTGGGGGGGGGGGGGGGGGGGACAAATCCATTTTGAAAAAGGACAGGACTGCAGCATATACTTTTGAACATCAAGATTATTTCTGCCTCTTATTTTTAGTGATATGAATAATTTCATAGTTCATAATTTTTAGATTCATCATTAAAAAAGATTTCTCATTACAATCGGGCTCAAGTCACTCCCCCAAAAACTGGGAACCACAAGATCTGGAAAATTCAATCATTTGCAAACTCCCCCAGACCAGAGATAACCATTCTGCATTTGCTTTGCAAAGCATAACCTTGGGGTCCTATGCATAGAACAAGTTTTGATCTCTTGAGAAAAGGTCATTTTTATTTGCTACTTAATGTTACTTTCTTTCTGAGGCTTTATCTTTTACATTCTAGTCTCTCAGTATTTCCAGTCAATGTGGTTCACTATGGCAGGGACACTGCCTGGCAGCCTTTGAGAAGTACATGCAGCTGGATACTTGCTATTTTTTTTGGATTAAAAATCTCTGAGCAATAACTTATTTATCTATGAACAGATGCCCTATCCTAAAAGGTAGCTGCAACATCTGTAGCCTATTGGATACCGATCACTTCGGTGCCGGTAGGGCATTTATTACAGGCAAAACTGGGACTGACCTTTTGGATGAAGCTGGCAAAGTGGTTGTTCAGGGTCTTGATCTGGTCCTTCTCTTGGGTGCGGACAACCTGCAAGGTGGGGTCGACAGCCAGGTCGAGGGGGACGAGCAGGCCGGGGTTGACAGTAACAGCACTGATGGGGGGTATGTAGGAGCCAGGGCCACCGATCCCGGGGCCACCAAACCCAGGGGTGCCGAACGCAGGGCCAGGTCCACCGAACCCGGGTCTGAAGCCGGAGCCCAACCCCCCAGGACCACTGAACCCGGGACCACTGAACCCGGGACCACCGAACCCGGGACCACCGAACCCGGGACCACCGAACCCGGGACCACTGATCCCGGCGCCTGCTCCCAGCCGAGCATTCGCTCCCAACACACCACTTGTCCCGTACATTACATTACCGTATCCGCCGACACCACCACCAACGGCACCGCTAATGCCATAGCCTCTGGCCCCCGCAATGCCGCTCATCCCAATGGCGGCGGTACTTCCGGATGCAAAGGCCGAGCGCCTGGAACTTGTGGCCTGGCTGACTCCAGCGTATGACTTGCTGCTGAACCCCCTTGCGCCAACAGCACTGGCACTGGTGGCATAGCCACTTCTTAAACCACTGCCTAAGCCAATGTTGCTTACGCCAGTGAAGCCACTGCTGCTTCTGTGGAACATGATGTGTGTCTGGTGCAGGTATCAGAAGGAGAAGAGAAAGCTGCTGTTCACCTTGAGTGGCAAGAGAGCAAGAAGAGGACCAGCTCACAAAGGACAGTCAAACCCCTCTTAGTAACAGTCCACAAGGGTGGCCACTTTAAATCTATCTGGCTGTAGGAGGGGGGCCACTACCTCACCTTTCATCTTTCACTGGCTCCACCCACCTCATTTACATGCTGCTGCTGTGGGGATCTGCCCATCCTGTGGGATAATGAAGAGCCAGTATAAACTGATAGGATCCAACTCTCCTGAGGGTAGGGGGGCGGGGTTTCACGAAGAACAGAGGGACCCTAGGGGAAGGGGGGGAGTAGTAAAATCATACAGTCATACAAATAGGCCCATTCAGTTCTCACCATGCTGCCACAGCATCCACAAACTACCACAACATCTGTGTTGTCTGTGCAGTTCTCAGCATCTCCACTAAATGGCTCGCGATCTAACTCAGGCTTTAAATTCTTCTTATCCACATGCTGTCCTTCAAAAACTAAAAGTCATTTGATAGCAATGCCCCAAGATCTCCTGCCAATATTATGGGAACCTGTGAATATTCCATGCCAGTGTTTCCCACAGGATTTTCTGAAACTGTTGTGGGTGTACCCCCAAACTGCCTAGAGGGGTCTGGGGGGCATGTAAAAATTTTGTCAATTTCAACAGCTAAATGTATCAATTTGGTGCTCTTTGAGATTAAAATCTATACACTAGATCCACAATTCTGGAAACGTGGTCTGATGAAAAATATTCAAAACTTTTTGTCAGTAGACAATACAGAAACCATTAAAATGCATTTTAACCTGTTCTAGTCCAAAGCTCAGCCCTGTCTTAAATGGGATTGCAAACTACAATAAAAACAAGTTGAATACTTGTTTATTGACAAGAAAGCCTCTGAATCTGATTGGCTTGCTATTAAATCTTTGCTACCTCTGTTGATTCTTCCTCTTCATCTTCTCTCTGTCGATTCTTAGTAAAGTCATTTTAAAAAGTAGATCCTATTATATGACTTAGAAGCCGAGCGATGCTAGACAGAGATTGTTTAAAAAAAAACAGCCTGCACTGTATATTTCGGTGAGGGAAATGGGAGAACACAGCAGGTTGCGTTTTGAAATAGATTGCGTTACATAGTGCTGATATCTCCTTTGAATAACGTCTGTATTATCTTCCACGAGATACACTATACATGAACTAGGGTATATTATTTTGTTTTTGTTTTATGGTTAGCTAGTGAGATAACATCAGTTGTAAAAAATGTTTTTATCTTATAACCTTGTTACGTTAGCTTATGATAAATTCATATCGTAACACAGGCGAGAGCTTAATGCTGAAACAATATGTATCCATTATCATGTACCCCAGAGGGTTTAACGTTCGCAAACAACTTTCACAAACATATTAACCATGTCAATCTCCTCAGAATCGTGAGGAGATGCAGCCTCTGTGTGCGGCGGGTTTTGTGTGTAAGCAGGGGGGAAGGGCATCAATCAGGGTGAAGCAACGGGGCTACGTTGCACACATAAGCCTACAATTTCAAATTTATAATAATTTTCTTTTGTTGATCAATTTGAAACTGTGGCGGTTGAAATTAAACTGTGGCCGGCCGCCACATTTTAATACATTAATGGGAAACACTGCATGCGTTTCAAGGACACCACACATGATAATGCTGATGTATCGTAATAATTCACTAAACTGCTTTTTCATGATATTTACAAAAATGTCTGTTCTTGCAGTTTACTGTCTACTATATGTTAACTACACCATAAACATCAATAGGAGGAATTTCTATAGCTTTTGTTACTGCCCAAGAAAAATCCAACCTTTAACTGACATTCATTTATTATGAGAAAAAAAAAACCCTCATCAAGAAATAATTATTTCTAACAAAACCACGTTGGCCACAATTATTGCTACCCCTGAATTTATATATTGAATAAAGTAATAATTTTTAACATTTGGTCGCATATCTTTGCATGCCATGACTTCCTGATGTCTGTGACCCAACAACATCAAAAGACTCTTGATATCTTATTTTCTGGTACTCTTACAAGCGATACTATAACGTCTCTGCATTTGAATGGATCTCTATGGGAATTCGGGGGTGGGACTAGATTTAGCTGTAAATTATGCTGGAACAGTATGGAATACATGGTTGGAAAAATGGCTCTAAGTCATCAAGGGTCTGAGGTATCAAACAAGCCTCAAAACATCACTCTGCTGCCAGATATGCAGTAGATATGGATGGATCACTTTAAGGGTTGTTTCTCCTGACAAAGTTTCCTCTTGAACTCTATGGAAAAATAAGTCAGGAGAAGAAACCATTCAAGTTATCCATCCATATCTACTGTATTTCTGGCAGCAAAGTGATGGTTTAAGGCTTGTTTGATACGTCAGACCCTTGATGACTTGAGCCATTTAGCCAACCATGTGTTCCATACTGTTCCAGTGTAATTTACAGCTAAATCTAGTCCCACCCCCCAATTCCCATAGAGATCCATTCAAATGCAGAGACATTTAGTATCGCTTGTAAGAGTACCAGAAAATAAGATATCAAGAGTCTTTTGATGTTGTTGGGTCACAGACATCAGGAAGTCATGGCATGCAAAGGATATGCGACCAAATATTAAAAATGTATACTTTATTCTATATATGAATGCAGGGGTGCCAATAATTGTGGCCAGCATGGTTTTGTTAAAAATAATTATTTCTTGATGAGGGATTTTGTTTTCTCATAATAAATAAACGTCAATTAAAGGTTGGATTTTTCTCATTTTTTCAGTGTTAGATTAAGCTAAACGGTGAATTTTTTATAACCCTTTTTACCCATCTTTACCAGGGGTACCAACAAGTTTGAGCACGTCTGTATATGGACAATCATAGACTTAGGGTTTAAGGGTTGCTATAGAGTGTGATACTTTAACAGCTTATTGTGAGAGGTGCATGACAATCTCATTATCTAGGGCATGTGGGTGAGGCAGTTCTTATTTTGTGCATCCAAATTCCTTTCCTACAAAATACATGTGGTATCTAAGTAAATAAATCAATTTAGCATGTTTTTACCAGGATGACATTTTTGTGTTTCAAGAAATTCATGAGTTGGTAGGAAGTCCTATATCTGCATCCTGGACCCTTTTTTACTGAATGGTAATCTTTTAATGGAATAATGTTACAATGTGCACTGCTAGAATGGGAACAGCAGCTACAATTGGCTTAAGAGTACATGCAGTAATCCTGAGTTTGAATTTCATGAGTCTGGCAACAGTGACCTCCACCTTGATAAAAATGTTTTAGTATTAGACTTAATTAAACATTTTCTAACAAATGCATATAAAGTAACTTTTTAAATAGGCTGATGAACTATGCAGTAATTTTAAATATCATTATTATGTCCATCACATTAATATATACCATCCTGTTTGTTGCACCTACAGAGCTTCAGCTTTAACAAAAACTAGGGGTGTCCAGAATACTGTGACTCAACAGTACAGCAACCTGAAAAACGTCACATTCATACTAATCCTCATTAATGTAATCCTGGGTGTGGCATATAGTTGTGTCCAATATATTCAGGTTTTGTTCCCCTGATCATACTAGGTGAGGTGTTGAGCCCTGTAGCTCTGTGGAGACATGTACATTCTTTACACAACAATAAAGACAGTGATCTATCTGTCCCCTTTTTAAAGATATATTTTATAAGCATTGAGAAAATTAAGTTTGATGCATTAAGATTGTAATTTGTACTGTGTAGTATTATATACTAATAATTAAAACAAAAAAATCTTACTACATAATATAATACTTTAATTGACATTCACACTAAAGAAAATAAACACCTCTTGGCACCTAGTTAGTGTGCTTGCAGACATACGTTAAGAAAATATTTAAATTCCAAATTTGTGTGCATGTCAATCAAAATTTTAATAAGAGGTGGGTCACAGAACATGTATTCTCATTAAACAGGTTGCGAGCTCAAAGTTTGGGAACCACTGCCTTAGACATTTAATCTATCAGCCTAATTACATGAAACTCTTTGGCGAATTTCATTTCTGACGCTCAAACACTTTTGGCATTTCAAAAGCATTCGATAACTTGGGGTTGTGAGAGAACAGATTCACCCCATGGCACAGAGAAACCCATGTCTCACAAGTGTAGTTAGATCAACATTGCCTCGCCTTTTGGCTTTCCTTCACATGGCCAACCGATCAAAATGAATAACCATAGCAATGAATGAGGACCACAAAAACATATTTATGTTCAAATAACCTTATGCCGCCCATGGCAAGGTATGTAATATATATTGGACACTTTTGGCACACCTACAAGTTGGTGCTGTGTGACTGATTTCTTAAGGCAGCAATTTAATAAGGTGCATAATTACACAAAAGGCCAGATGGTTTATACTTGGAATTAGGGATGCAGTAAGTATACAAGCTTGAGGCGTAGAGTTGATGTTTGTCAGAATTATTGAGGTAAGCTGCATAACCTGTACGCATTCAGGATTTATAGTTTCATGGTTTACTGCAACTCGAAAGGCAATTAACCCCACAGAGGGGGAGAGGCATGGTCGGAGCGCCCTCTAGTAGACCAGAGCGGCAACGCCTGCAAAGAGAGGACGCAGGCCGGAAAACCATGACAGGACCCGCCGACTAAGGAGTGGCCCCCGACGATCCTTAAGCACCGCGCCCGCGAAAATCCGCTATAAGCTCGGGATCTAAAATGTTCTTTGATGGAACCCAGCATCGCTCCTCCAGACCGTAGCCTTCCCAGTCTATGAGGTATTGCTTACCTCTGCCTACTCGTCTCTCAGCTACAATGCGTCGCACAGTATACGCAGGACCCCCCCTCGATAAACCGTGCAGGAGGCGGCGGCTTCTAGGTTGGCGCCAATACGAGCACCGGATTAAGCTGGGAGATGTGAAAAGTAGGGTGAATCCTCATAGACTGAGGAAGCTGAAGGCGTACGGTAACCGGGTTAATCCGGCGGACCATTTTAAAGGGCCCCACAAAGCGCAGAGCGAGTTTGCGAGATTCCACTCACAAAGGCAAGTCTTTAGTGAACAGCCAAACCCGTTGCTCAACCCGGTAGGAAGGAGCCACGCTGCGACGCAGGCGCGCGGGGCCGAGGCGTGCAGAAGAGACACGCAAACTCTCCTCCAAACGGCCCGACACCTCCGGAAAAAACGACCCAGCGGACGGCACCTCTACGTTCTGCTCCAACTCGGTGACCAAAGGAGGTTGAAAACCGAACTGAGCCTTGAATGGCGAGAGCCCCGTGGACGCATTACGCAGTGTATTGTGCGCATATTCTGTCCAAGCGAGGTGCCGACTCCATGAATTCGGATTAGCCGCAGCCAGACAACAGAGAGTGCTCTCCAGCGTATGATTGGTGCGTTCAGTCTGTCCATTAGTCTCCAGGTGGAATCCCGAAGACAGGCTAACGGACTCCCCCAGCTGCCAACAGAAGGAATGCCAAAACCGTGAGGCAAACTGAGGGCCGCGATCAGACACAACATCCTGGGGCAGGCCGTGCAATCTGAAAACTGGTCGACCACCAGGCATGCGGTTTCCGGTGCTGATGGCAACTTGGTGAGCGCGATGAAGTCTGCCGTCTTCGAAAACCTGTCAACAACCACCAGAATAATGGAGTTGTCATCAGACGCAGGCAAGCCAGTAACAAAATCTAAGGCATGGTGGCTCCAAGGACGGCTAGGGATGGGCAACGGGCGCAGAAGCCCCGAGGGTGGGAGCTAAGAGTGCAGACAGCACATGCCGCAACAAACTCCCAAACATCCCTCTCCATAGCCGGCCACCAAAACCACCTGGGCAGGAAACCAAAGTCCAATGGACCCCCGGATGCCCCGTAATGGGGGAGGAATGTCCCCATTGCAGTACCTGACTCCGAACCCTGGAGGGTACAAACAGGCAATTAGGGGGGTCTCCCACACGGATACAGGTCCGATCGCTGGGCCTCTAGTACCCGGGATTCAATGTCCCACATGATTGGGGCCAGAATCTGAGTGATGGGAATGATTGGCTCAGGGGAACGGTCATCCTCTGATCGGTCAAAAATCCGAGATCCGAGAGAGTGCGTCAGGTTTAACGTTCTTGGAACCCGGTTGATAGGTTAACAAAAAATTGAATCGGGTGAAGAACAACGACCAGCGGGGCCTGCTGCGAATTACGTCATTTAGTGCCCTGAATGTACTCAAGATTCTTGTGATCAGTCCACACCGTGAATGGATGCTCCGCCCCCTCGAGCCAATGTCTCCACTCTTCCAGTGCCAATGTCACTGCTAAAAGCTCCCGGTCTCCTACAGATCCTTTCCAAAAAATTAGAATATCATGGAAAAGTTTTTTTTTTTTCATAATTCCATTCAAAAAGTGAAACTTTCAAAGATTATAGATTCATTACACACAAAGTGAAATATTTCTAGCCTTTATTTGTTTCATTTTTCATAGTTTTGGCTTACAGCTCCAGAAAACCCCCCAAAACAGTATTTCAAGAAATTAGAATAGTGTGTCGAAAATCAGCATTTACTTCAGTTATTTCAGAGAATGAATGTTTTAGACTGAGTGTCACACTATCATCTAATTTACTCAAAACACCTGCAAAGTTTATCTCAGTTTGGTTCAGTATGGGGAAGACTGCAGACTTGACAATTGGCCAGAAGACCATCATTGACACCCTCCAGAAGATGGGTAAGCCACAAAAGGTCATCGCTAAGGAGGCTGGCTGTTCACAGAGTGCAGTGTCCAAGCATATCAATAGAAAGTTTAGTGGAAGGGAAAAATGTGGCAGGAGAAGGTGCACAAGCAAAGAGATGACCGTAGGCTTCAGCGGATTGTCAAGCAAAGACGATTCCAAAATTTGGCGGAGATGCAGAGGGAGTGGACTGAGGCTGGAGTCAGTGCTTCAAAAACCACCACGTACAGACGTATCCGGGACATGGGCTACAACTGTCGGATTCCTCGAGTCAAGCCACTCCACTCATTCTCTGAAATAACTGAAGTAAATGCTGATTTTCGACACACTATTCTAATTTCTTGAAATACTGTTTTGGGGGTTTTCTGGAGCTGTAAACCAAAATTATGAAAAATGAAACAAATAAAGCCTAGAAATATTTTACTTTGTGTGTAATGAATCTATAATCTATGAAAGTTTCACTTTTTGAATGGAATTATGGAAAAAAAACAACTTTTCCATGATATTCTAATTTTTGGAAAGGATCTGTATGTCATAATTTCTCTCAGCCGGAGTCAGGCCTCGAGTAGGCACACGGATTAACCTTTTGATCCTGGGGTGAACGCTGGGATAAAATGGCCCCAGTGATCAAAATGGGTTCAGAGCTAAATCTCTTTTTCAGCTTAGTGAAGGCCGCCTCTGCCTTCGGGTTCCATTGAAACCGCGCAGGCGCAGACTTTTTAGTGAGGGCTGCACTTGTTTAGCGGATTCTGGGGTGGGCCAGTTCTTGACTGCCGAAACCTTCTCGGGGTCCATCTGAAGTTTACCCTCGGATACAATAAACCCCAAGAAGGAAACAGAGTCAGAGTGGAAAATGCACTTCACAGCCTTGATGTAAAGTTGAGCTTTGAGAAGTGCTTTCAAAACCTGCCTGACATGCACAATGTGCTCAGCGAGATTAGCGGAGAAAATCAAAATGTCATCTAAATAGACAAAAACAATTTCTCCAACATCTCCCTGAGTACATCATTCACTAGTGCCTGAAAGACAGAGGGGGCACTAGTTAGCCCGAACAAGGCGGTGAATGGGCATTTTATGTTTATTGGCCCATTTAGCATCCTTAAAGCATTCAACTGCTCCGGAATCGATAAAAGCGTCGACTTTAGCCAAGCGCTTATTATTACAATGACACTGCGTATTAAGTAAAGTATTAAGTTAAAAAAAATAATTGTAGGCGTAGATGTGGAAATGTTTCTCGTGATCAAAAAAAATTAAATCAAAACGCATTTTTCTGAATTGTAAACGAAAAAGTTATGTTCACTAATGTAAAAAATAAAATTTCAATTGTTTTTTTTCACTCATGTTTACGATTTAATTTTTTACGAATACGATTTCATTTTTTACGATTACGATTCTGTTTTTCTCGTGCTTGGGGTTTTGACATGATTTTGACGTGGAGGCGGGGTGAAGATTATGACCAGTAAATGAAGGACTGGACAATGACGTTACGTTATTCTTTGCGAGTTTGAGGAAGTAAATAACCAATGGGACCAGCGCCGGAGATTTGAATGAATGGGAGCGGATGCTGGTGACAGCCACACATAGTAGGTTTTAAATCTAGGTCTAGGTCTTTATGTTTTGGTTTTATTGTGTAATACTGGTCAAAATAAAATGACAAAAATCGAACATACTCTACAATAGTCCTTTTTTAAAATCATAAATTGTGCTAACGTTTGTGAATAGCATTGTCATGAAATTTTTTTTTACCGTGAAAAATCCCCGACCTGTTTACATTCTCGGACAGATGTTCGGGAACACGTAGCCAATGGCGATGATAACTTATCTCCTGACTTATTTTTCCATAGAGTTCAATATGAATATTTGTCAGGAGAAACAACCCTTAAAGTGATCCATCCATATCTATTACAAATCTGGCAGTAGAGTGATGGTTTGAGGCTCGTTTAATACCTCAGACCCTTGATGACTTACAGCCATTTTGCCAACCATGTATTCCATACAGTTCCAGCATAATTTACAGTTAAATCTAGTCCCAACCCCCAATTCCCATAGAGATCCATTCCCATAGAGATTCATGCAGAGAAGTTATAGTATCGCTTGTAAGAGTACCAGAAAATAAGATATCAAGAATCTTTTGATATTGTTGGGTCACAGACATCAGGAAGTCATGGCATGCAAAGGATATGTGACCAAATATGAAAAATTATTACTTTATTCTACATCATGTTAAACTGTCCAATATTTTTTGATGTATCCTTTCAAACTCAAAGTGCTAGAGTGCAGAACCAAAATAACAAAAAATGTGTGTGTCACTGTCCAATGAATTATGGTGCTCACTGTATATTCTCCTACATTGTAAGTGCTCTGGATAAGAGCACTTCCTCCAGGGAGTGCAATGTAATGTAGTAGCAATAATGTTAGGCAGTACACCTAATGAGTTGTAATGAAACGTATTTCATTGCAGTATCACTTTGGAATAATAAAATTAACGATTGTGTTCTTTGCCTCGCTGCCATTTCAGAATGCTTCACACAGTAATGCTTTCAGAAAAGTAACTGCATTTCTTTGGTGCACTGTTTATTTAGGAGAGGAATGTGTGAAACAAACCGCCCCATTTCCCCATTCCACAACATTACAATGACACTGAGCCTACTTCAGCTCAGTTTCATGTCAGAAAGGGAGCGGAGAGAGACTATTCCAGGTCCGGGGTGGGGTACTGCAAGAGGTAATGTCCCACTGAGGTAATGTCTGATTCCGAGTGTAAGGACACCCCAATGTCTCTGACCCCACTGATAATAACGGGGAGGATAGTCTGACTGTGTGAAACAATAACGGACTCATACCAAACCGGCATGCGTGCATACAGTTTTGAGCTCCCTGAAAGCATCAACGAGGGTGGAGACTAAAGATTTGCCACCTCATAATAATGCAGTAGCTGTCACTCTGCGCTAGTTTGAAATAACTTTTGCGTTTGGGGCATTTTCCAAAGGCTAGTGTTTGAATGAGCTGAACCGGGGAGGCACAAACAATGAAGAGATATCAAAGACAGAATACCACCATGCGAAAGGAAACGCGGCGGACGCTGGATAAGTGAACGCAATGTGGGCGAGGCAGCTGTTTTGGCTCACTCTCGTACACACAGGCGGCAATTAAAGCCTCCTCCCAGAACATTTCAGATCATGACTGGAAATGTTGACTCAAAAAAAGCAAAAAGGTTTGGGGGGGGGGGGGGGGGGGGTGTGCTGGAAGAAAAGCATAAAAGATCTGTGAAATGGAGCTTGAGGGATTCCGGTCGGCCGGATGTCCGCACCTCGTCGTGCTCCAGGAAGCCCCCCTGGTCGATCGGGCAAGGACGGTGCATGTGCCGGTGTGCAACTTCTGAGGTTGCAGCAATGAGTGCAGGCCCAAGTGGGCATTTCACATTGGGAGAAAATGAGTATAGAACCGAGGGGTAAAAACATTTACCTGCCAAAAACTGAAAATTACATGGTGCACTGGCTCCTAGCAGCCTGGGAAGCTCGCAACGCAAGAAATGGAAAGCAAATGTGCTCGAACCACCCATGCTTCAGGGCATATTCTGCATTACAAAATTTTAATGTTTTTTTTTTTTTTTGTTGCTGGATTTGCGACTCTATCTAGTTTTCACTCCTCCCTTGTCTCCACCATTCATTAACGCTTCTAGGGAGATGCTATGCAAACTCTGCCGTTAGCTCTCTTTCGCACAAGTCTGCAAGGCTCCTGTCTTTCCCTCAACAGGAGGTTCATCTTAGGCCTTAGCTAAGTCTATACATCATTGCTTTCTCTTTTTGTGCCCTCTCCCTAGTTTTGTCTAGTTTTCTCAATGCAGAAATGTGCACACACACATGCACATTCATGCACACTCACACATGCTAATATGCACATTCATGCATGCATGCAGAAACATGTGCGCGTACACACACAAATGCCCATATATGCAACTGTATGCATACATGAACACATGCACATATGCAATGCATGCACACACACACACACACACACACGTATACATGCATACAGACATGTGCATGCGCACATGCATGCAAACAAATGTGCGTGTACATGCACAAATACTACATACCTACTATATACAGGCATGAACAAACACATGCATACATGTACAAACAGTACATTGGCACTCAGCGAGTATCAAAGCATTACATACACACACCGCAGCCAAAGCAGCAAAGCACACGCTTATATAACACAGCATCGCTATGGCTAACCCCGGTCACTATGAAATAATGTGTATCGATCAGCACTGTGCTTTCTTTCTCCAATTTAACAGTGCTCACTCATGATGTGTCAAGTGGCCTGTAACCTTATGGCACTGACTGTGGTCTGAGGGTAGGCTTTAGGGGAAATCCAATTGCAATGTCTAGAAAAATATTTTTTTTTTTTTTTTGTGGGGGGGGGGGGGCATTCCAAGGGCCCTGACTGACAGGTGCCCTCAAGAATTGTGCTGTAATTGTGCAGGCATGGGATGACTGGGGTGGTGGGGCCCAATGTGAGATCTTTTCATTTGGAGGCCCAAGATCCCTGATGTCGCCCCTGCTCCCACCTCTCAAAAAGTTTTGTTTACATTCTTTATTAGGCTACAATTTAATTATTTATTTTATTAAATTTATTTCAATACTGCAAAATTACAATTTTTAATGATTTTTAAATAAATGGAAAGTTAGCACTGTGCTTTCCTGGATAAAAACCTATTTTTTACATTCTGATTTGGAGAAAGCCATGCCCATTTCAACGATCAGGCCCTTTAATTGTTGCGTGTTGCTTAGTAAATCTCAAGCTAAATGATTGTGTCATTATGATGTTTGATGTGGAAAGTTTCTGATGAAAGTTTGGACCACAACTGGACGTGAGAATGAAACACAATCAGAAAATGATTACGTGTAAACACTGATGTTTTTGCTGAATGCCGTGCTGTGTGAAATCTTGATCTTCATAAAGAGTGACTGGCGGATCCAGAGGAAATTAACAGGGTTTCAGGTCAACCCCACTCAGGATCTGGTGGACCTCCAACAGATCAATTGAGCGGATTGATTCGGGGCGTGCATGTGAAACAACAAGTTTAGTACAGGCAAATGTAAAAGTATAAATATGTGAAATTTCCAGTTCTCCTGCACCCGGTTGACGCTTTTGTTTCTCTTACCAGTTGACAACTCGTTGGGAGTTACCCCGGTATTCACAACATCTCACGATTCGCTTGACATGATTGGCTGAAATGATGAGCGCTGTGAATTGCAATGAGCTGTCCAGATGATTTAACGACTGTTGAAATCAGGGCTCAGCTCAGCTCTGGGCTCAGCTCACAATCAAGAAAAAGCAAAGGCTTTGATGGCAGGTCATGACAAAAAAGGAGAGTTCAAGAAAAAACCACATACACGCATTTAAAAACAGATGAGTAAACCGGTGTTCCTTCTGCCAGCGAGTCACACCCAGTCACTTCAGGTCATCCGTTGGCACGCAGGTAATCCGCTCAAAAAAGACATTAATGCAACAAAAACAAAAAGATATAACCTTTGTTGGGTGAAGACTATGCAGGAACAGGTTTTACAGTGTACCTGGTTTCTTTCCTGTGGTCTGTGCATTCCCAATGTCCTGTGTTAGTCACGCGAGAGGCGAACCGCACAGGCCGCAAAGACAGTCCTGAGCTGAGTGTGTGTGGCTTTGCATTCACTGCAACTCTTTGTTGCATTGCTCTTTGCGAACATTCATTCTTTTAAAGATTACATCTTTACCCGTTTTGTGTTCCCTGAACACACTTGGCCTGATTTACGAAGACCTTTGGCGTATAAAAAAAACCTTTTAGTGCATGCAAAAATAATAACACAACTAATTATTGGTGCAAAACAAATACCATGACCAATCATTAGACATGTTATTGGTTTTGCATGTGCTAAAAGGCTTTGCCTGTGCTAAAGGTCTTCATCAGGCCCGAGGTGGTTCCGTTTCCTCCCGCTTGGTATTACAGAGAACCATTATCTGTGTGGATGTCTGTTGACTGATCCCCTATGCCGAAGGTGGCGGTTTCATTACCTCTGGGCTGGTATCCTTCGACCGCAGGGGCAACCCTAGCCCTTTTCCCTTTTTTTGACAGGTCCTTCTCTAGTGCAGAAGACTGCACACAGAAAAATAATCAAATCAAGTTCATGTACTGCACATGTCTACTGGGATGGCAATCAAGGAGAGTGAAGAGTCAGTAACTGTGATATGTGATAAACCGTATATTCATATGCAAAATACATCTCTGTTTTTGCTCGGAATTAGAACAGGTGATAATTTGTCTACTATCATCAAAATAGGTATGATAGTCTGGAAAAATGTAAGAGTTCAACTTCTGTCTCAAGGAGAGTACAACAATGGTGGGGACCCCTGCTCTCTACACGCCCCAAAAATCTAACACACTTTTGGGAGACAAGAGGGAGAACATGGAGGACCTGCCCCGTGTGCCACTCCTGAATGGCTGTGGAACCAACAGCGTCCAAGTGGCCTTCTGCTTTCACTGTTAGTGGTATTTTGTTTTCCGCCCAGCAGAAGCACTTTCCCAGAAGGGCTGCCAGGGAGGACATGGTGAGAGGCTTAGATACAGCGCTAATTAGCGTGGTTCCCACAGGGCTGACAGCTGCAGAGGTGAGAGCGTGTCACGCCCTGTCACTCAGGTTGAGTGTCTTTGTCAGGTGATCGGTCTAGCAAGGGTGTAAGTGCAGAAGAGCGCATGAGCCACTGGAGGACTGTGTGTAGACATGTTTCACATACCACCCTTTTTGTCTTTCTGAGGTCATGTGTGTGTGTGTGTGTGTGTGTGTGTGTGTGTGTGTGTGTGTGTGTGTGTGTGTGTGTGCATGTGAGTGAGTGTAGTTACACATGCAGTTGTGTGTGACAGAGGTTTGCATTAAGTTCTGTACATATTGTGTATACAATTGAAGTTGGAAGTTTACATACACTTAGGTTGAAGTAATTAAAAATCATTTTTAACCACTCCACAGATTTCATGTTAGCAAACTATAGTGTTGGCAAGTCAGTTAGGACATCTACTTTGTGCATGACACAAGTCATTTTTCCAACAATTGTTTACAGATTATTTCTTTTTTAATTCACTATATCACAATTCCAGTGGGTCAGAAGTTTACATACACTAAGTTGACTGTGCCTTTAAACAGCTTGGAAACTTATTGACATTATTTGAGTCAATGGAGGTGTACCTGTGGATGTATTTTAAGGCCTACCTTAAACTGCCTCTTTGCTTGACATCATGGGAAAATCAAAAGAAATCAGCCAAGACCTCAGAAAGAAAATTGTGGACCTCCACAAGTCTGGTTCATCCTTGGGAGCAATGTCCAAACGCTTGAAGGTACCACGTTCGTCTGTACAAATAATAGAACGCAAGTATAAACACCATGGAACCAAGCAGCTGTCATACCGGTCAGAAAGGAGACGTGTTCTGTCTCCTAGAGATGAACGTGCTTTGGTGTGAAAAGTGCAAATCAATCCCAGAACAACAGCAAAGGGTCTTGTGAAGATGCTGGAGGGAACAGGTACAAAAGTATCTATATCCACAGTAAAACAAGTCCTATATCGACATAACCTGAAAGGCTGCTCAGCAAAGAAGAGGCCACTACTCCAAAACCGCCATGAAAAAGCCTGACTACAGTTTGCAACTGCACATGGGGACAAAGATCATACTTTTTGGAGAAATGTCCTGATGAAACAAAAATTTTACTGTTTGGCCATAATGACCATCGTTACGTTTGGAGGAAAAAGGGTGAGGCTTGCAAGCCGAAGAACACCATCCCAACTGTGAAGAGCGGGGGTGGCAGCATCATGTTGTGGGGGTGCTTTGCTGCAGGAGGGACTGGTGCACTTCATAAAATAGATGGCATCATGAGAAAGGAAAATTATGTGGATATATTGAAGCGACATCACAAGACATCAGCCAGGAAGTTAAAGCTTGGTCGCAAATGGCTCTTCCAAATGGACAATGACCCAATGCATACTTCCAAAGTTGTGGCAAAATGGCTTAAGGACAACAAAGTCAAGGTATTGGAGTGGCCATCACAAATTCCTGACATCAATCCAATTGAAAATTTGTGGGCAGAACTGAAAAAGTGTGTGTGAGTAAGGAGGCCTACAAACCTACAAACCTTTCAGGAGGAATGGGCCAAAATTCCAGCAACTTATTGTGAGAAGGTTGTGGAAGGCTACCCAAAATGTTTGACCCAAGTTCAACAATTTAAAGGCAATGCTACCAAATAATAACAGAGTGTATGTAAACTTCTGACCCACTGGGAATGTGATGAATGAAATAAAAGCTGAAATAAATCATTCGCTCTACTATTATTCTGACATTTCACATTCTTAAAATAAAGGTGTTTACTAGGATTAAATGTCAGGAATTGTGAAAAACTGAGTTTAAATGGATTTGGCTAAGGTATATGTAAACTTTTGACTTCAACTGTATATGGCACTGAATGAAAATTTGTTACTCACATCTTCGTCAAATAGTTTATTTATTGATTTATTGTGGCAAGACTTTATGAGTCTCTCCTGAGTGGGAAAATTTTGAAAGTGTGAAGTTGTCTGACAGCTCTTTGATCACACTGAAAAGCCGTCGAAACTTGGCAGAGGCTTTCATAGTACTTCAGTAAGAAAATTCTGGCAAAGAGCACCCGCAGCTCTCCCTGTAGCTAAAATGTAAATTGCAAAATATGATGGGGCCATGTCAGATCCAGTTCTGCTGGAGAAAACTGAGATAAAGTCACACTATCATTAAGCCACACCCACTCACTCCCTTCCAGCCATTTGGCACAGACGTGAACAGATGCAGAGCTCCAAAATGGCTCCAGGCTGAAGGCCCACCCAATATCTGTCAGTGCAGGTGGATTTAGGGTACGCTTTGTGTTCTCTGTGCATTACTGGTCTGCTGATAGGTGCCGAACAGGCAGCTGCTGCTTCACCCATTCATGGAGAGGGCGGAATGCTGTACAACTGTTCAGCTGGTGATCCGTGAGAGAGTCGCTCAAGAAAGAGGCAAACAAATCTCCCAGGTTGCCGTTCCAGGACCGTGCAGACACAAAGCGCCTTCGCCCAGCCAACTCTTTTCTTAATGCTCCCTCCATGTCCAAACTGCCAAGATGGCATCAGCGCATAAGCTTTTCTGTCACACCCCACTTTTCCAGGAGTAAAACCATCTTTATTTTCACAAACATGGAGACAGCTGTGTTGGATATGCTAGCAAGCCATACCCCGACATTGCAATAAGAGTGCATCGCTGAAAATGTGGGATGAATGTTTATTTTCCCTCGTGCCTACTGCACTCCTTTTTTATTTCTTCTGTATCTATCTCATCTTGCTGTTTATAGCAGTACAATCACTTGCTGTTTTTTTTAGATAATTTTTTGTTTATCTAAGGCACAAGGTCTGCAGTACACTGAATGGCCAGTGCAAACTTTTCTTTCCCAAGGGGCCCTCATAGGGGTAACTTGGGAAATAAAGATTTTTTCCTAAACCTAGACCTTGCCTAAAACCTCTACAGGCACAAGGCCTCGCCTAAAACCTCTACAGGCCTAAGACCTAGCCTAAAACCTCTACAGGCCCAAGACCTAGCCTAAAACCTCTACAGACACAAGGCCTCGCCTACAACCTCTACAGACAAAAGGCCTCGCCTAAAACCTCTACAGGCCCAACACCTAGCCTAAAACCTCTACAGGCCCAAGGCCTAGCCTAAAACCTCTACAGACACAAGGCCTCGCCTACAACCTCTACAGACAAAAGGCCTCGCCTAAAACCTCTACAGGCCCAACACCTAGCCTAAAACCTCTACAGGCCCAAGGCCTAGCCTAAAACCTCTACAGACACAAGGCCTAGCCTAAAACCTCTACAGACACAAGGCCTCGCCTACAACCTCTACAGACAAAAGGCCTCGCCTAAAACCTCTACAGGCCCAACACCTAGCCTAAAACCTCTACAGGCCCAAGGCCTAGCCTAAAACCTCTACAGACACAAGGCCTAGCCTAAAACCTCTACAGGCCCAAGACCTAGCCTAAAACCTCTACAGGCCAAGACCTAGCCTAAAACCTCTACAGGCACAAGACCTAGCCTAAACCTCTACAGACACAAGGCCTAGCCTAAAGCCTCTACAGGCCCATCCTTTACTCGCCATACCATACTTGCCCCATCCTGGGTCCTCATGCATGAGATCCAGTGTCAGGGGAAAAGAAAGAACTGAGAGAAACACTGTTGTCTCATTACAGAAAATCATCCTTACCTCCAGAACTTTCCTGGTCTTTGCAAGCAGGTCAGACTTGCATCTGTGTAATAGTAGATGTCTGGAGTTTATAAAAATATTTTTCAGCACAAAATATTTGTATTCCGTCATAGCAACAAGATAAAGCCAACAATAGCCCGAACGTATGCCAAAACAGCCATGAAAAGCCCTGCTCTCTCAACAGCAAAATAATTAAACCACGTCATTCTACCATCAATATTTGCTACTAATTATGAAATAAATATACAATCCTGCCATTGGTTTTTTGCATAGAGATGTCCCTTTCAAGATTTGTTTGAGAAATACACACCACTTTATAATGCAGTGTTTCCCATTAATGTATTAAAATGTGGCAGCCCGCCACTGTTTAATTTAAACCGCCACAGTTTCAAATTGATTTTAAAAAAAATCAAAATTTTAAATTGTAGGCTTGTGTGCGCAGCGTAGCCCCGTCACTTCAAAAAGACACTCGCTTCACCCTGGTCGATGCCCCTCCCCCCTGCTTACACACAAAACCCGCCGCACACAGAGGCTGAATCGCCTCACGATTCTGAGGAGACTGACGTGGTTAGTATGTTTGTGAAAGTTGTTTGCTAAAGTTAAACCCTCTGTGGTACACTGTAATGGATACATATTGTTTCAGCATTAAGCTAGCCAAGCTCTTGACTGTGTTACGATATTAATTTATCATCAGCTAACGTAACAAGGTTATAAGATGCTTTTTTTTTTACAATTAATGGAAAAAGACAGAGAGAAGAGGAAGAATCAACAGATGTAACAATGATTTGATAGCAAGTCTATCAGATTCAGAGGCTTTCTTGTCAATAAACAAGTATTCAACTTGTTTTTATTGTAGTTTTCAATCCCACTTAAGACAGGGTTGAGCTTTGGATTAGAACAGGTTAAAATGCATTGTGATGGTTTCTGTAATGTCTACTGACAAAATGTTTTTGAATATTTTTCATCAGACCATTAGCTAGCTGTCTAGCCAACAAAAAGTAAACTAGCCAATATATGTTCCATTTCCCATGTTCCAATCACAAAGAATTGTGCATCTAGTGTTTAGATTTTAATACATTTTTATCACCAAATTGATACATTTAGCTGTTGAAATTGACAAAATTTCATAGATATATATCCCCTATACCAGGGGTGGGGAAACCTTATCCGAAAAGGAACAATATGGGTGCAAGATTTTGATTTAGCCCAGCACTGAGACACCTGATTCAACTTATTAATTAATCATGGTCTCCATAAGTAGAATCAGGTGTCTTAGTGCTGGGCTAAATCAAAAACTTGCACCCACACCGGCCCTTTCCAGATAAGGTTCCCCAACCTTGCCCTATACTGATGAAAACACTTCCCTCTTGAAAATGATGCAAATGTCAGTTTCATGAGTCAAAACAAATGATTATTGATTTACAGCAGTACACAATCTAGCCATTTTTGATAGATTTTGACACTGGGTCAGGGTACACTGCTTACATGCTTGCATCATAGATATTTAGTAGTTCCGCATATCACTCTCAGATTTTGCAAAAAGGAGTGTATGATCCAGAAAATGTATAGTTGTACCTGTTTTACATTTTTTGCTCTCAGTATTTCATTGCAAACTTGCATTTTTGCCAAGATTTCTTTGCATTTGTGGCACGTTACTTTTACATAAATTTTGAAAATAAACTGAGTTAGGATTGTAAGTAGTTAGGATTGTAAATAGTACAACTGTCTTGCTTCATTTAAGCCATTTTTCAAGTTTCTGTGATGCTCACACCTGGAGTTATAAAGCCTTAAATAGAACACTCCCTAAATAGGTGAGAATTGACCAAATTTGGCATCTGCGCGAATGGATTAAAAGATTATGGTAATAGTTATTCTGTCATAACTATTAGTAATAATCGTTATAATAGTATAATATTAATATTATATATTCTCTTGATATACTATGTAATAGCCTATTGTATTTTCATTTGTGTAGCCTAAATAGTCTACTTTAGAAGCACCTAGGTTAGGCCTACCTCAATTATCTTCATCACGACGCAGGTAATGTCAGGTTAAAATGTCATCGCATCACATTCATTGGACTTTCTACTTACCAGCTAATTTAATATCTCAGACTGCAACATGTTCAGCCTACTTGATTTTTTGCTGTGTTATATCCCTCATTACATTTCCATTACCATCCATTCCACCTTTAGTTTAAACCGGGCTGGCCAGCGAAGGATGGGCTCCCCCTCTCTAGCCAGGTTCCTTCCGAGATTTCTTCCCACTGGGGAGTTTTTTCTCGACACTGTTTGAGTGTTTTTCTTCGCACTGGGGAGTTTTTACCTCGTTTTGCTGGTTGGGGGTTCAGGCCTGGTTTTTGCCCAATTTTCCTTCTGTTTCTCTGTACAGCGTCTTTGGGACAGTTCTCTGTAAAAGCACTGTACAAATAAATAGAATATTGAATATAGTATAGCTTTCTCCGCCCATATTTGCATTTGTGGGCAACACGTTTGCTTTGTCTTGACAGTCTTTCTGTACTCTCCGTACAAATCCTGGTCCACTTGATTTGGAGCTGTGTGAAAGTGATCCGGACCAATTAAAAAATAATGATGTATCAGCATCACACTGGTTTGGACTAAGCAATCGGACCAATAGGCGAGAAAGCACCCTAAGATAAGATTGTCAATCATTGTCAATTCATCCCAATTAATATTATCCAACCTCCTTAAACCTGCCATTATACTTATTAAACTATTGTTTTTGCTCAGATAGAAAGGCCTTACGTACAGCAGTTTATTGATTAAGGAAACCGATCTGCTTTTCAGCCTGGAGCCACTTGTAATCATGTAATAGGAATGTACAGTATAGTATCAGAAATTGAAGAGTATTAGGATGCTGGACTTGCCAATTTATTATGGAATTAAAAGACATATTGTAAGCTGGGAGACTGCTTGCAACTGCCGTGCACCCTTCAATACTTCAGTGATCTCCTGAAGCGTAATGTAATTTCAAAGGCACATCGATTTGAACTTTCTTTTCACTTAATGTGCTGTCAAAATCACATTGCCTGTAAGGCAGGCAAATTGCTGGCACTGCTGCTTTGCAAAATTCATCCATTTTAATTCATACTTCAGAATGTATTTGAACAGAGGTTCTCACCAACAGTTGCCTCCAATTACCCTGCAGGATCTTCATCTCTCAGAATTTTCATACATCATACATTTCATACATCTATTCATTGGCTTAATGGTTTTCAAAGTGCTTTGAACTTTTCTTTTGCCAGGCATTTATCTTTGGTTCAGTACCTCGTATTTTTGCCAACAATCATTTTGCATTTAATAAATTTCTGTGTCTGCATCATTTATACTAAATGCAATGTTTGCTCTTCACACGACGGATCGCCATGCGCCTTCCAAGTTTGCATTGTCAATTTCACTGTGTGTCTACACAACGCAGGTTCTGTTCAAGATGTCAATTACCTCTCTCATTCTCCCTCCATTACTATAGGGTCTAGTTTTACATTTTGCCCCTTTCACAACTCATGCACTTACAGGGACACACACAGCCACCAGTGGTTTACAGGTACCCCACTGATATATAAAGGAACAGTACTAGAAGTCCTATAAGTGCATGCTTAATGTGTTATTATCACTTTGCCATTAAGAAGAAAATTAGAGCTGGTCTGTACATTGCTTTGCTTGACAAGTGACCATTATTTTCTCTCAAAAGCTCTTACTTGCAAAATATAAAAATCAGTATGACAGCATTTGCATGATGAAGATTGTCTACCTCTGGGGACCAGATAGTGCGTGAAATACTTTGAGTGAAATGAATTGCATTGAAACAGCAGACTGCAGATGCATGCAGTAAAAATTACAAAGATATATGGTGCAAAGGCACACAAATATTAATCATTGAATAAACATTTGAATTTCTATTGCAATATTTAGGCCAATGTGATTTCAAAATGAAAATACCTGAAACCGTATGAAAACGTTTCAAATGTTTCCCCTTAAAATAAATAACTAATTTAGACATGAGGAATCAGGAGAAATGAGATGAGCGCTTTGACTGTTTCTTCGTTTGAACTGCGACTTTCCAGGACCAAGGTCGATCACACCTGCCGTAACTGGTTTTTACAGTTTTAAACAAACAGCTGAATGTTCCGAACATTGCAACATGCAATGCAGGACGAACTACGTTCACAGATTCTCACGATCTTATCGCTTAACTGAGAAAGTGCAAACCAAGGGCTTGGGAAAATCTAGCTTATTGCGTTAGGGCTGCATGCTGATTTGATTGATGCAAAGAGAGGCATTAAAAAATTCAAAGCTAAGAAAATGTGTGTGACATTTGCAAACCCAGGGCTGATCTTGCAGATGTGTTGCATAATTTGGTCCTTCAGCAAAAAAAAACTAAATACCTTTACCTTTTTACCTGAGAAACATGTAGCATTGATGCACCAGTCTGGGCGGTTCCATCACCTGACAGGTTTTCCCAATGAGAATTCACCTGCGGGGGCCTTAGCATAGCCCTCACTGCATATTAGTTCAGTCAAAGATTATGCCACTTTCACACAGTATGCTCATCACACTACTCTTATGACTCTGCCACCTTAAATGCACCCTAAACACAAAGACATTTTCAAGGGGAAAAAAAGGAATTAATGAAGAACTTGTCAGATAACGAGGACAGGGATCCGGCCTCCTAGGTGACATGGGCCCTTGCCAGCATGCCACTTTGGTAAGATGCCCATTAGGGGAAACCGATAGACAGGCAGCCACTGAGACCGTATTACTTACTGGCCCCAGCCTGCCCTGGTAACAAGCCACATTCTTCTGGATCATCCAAGAGCAGTTCAGTGTAGTGTAAAGTTATGCAATGTAATGTATTGCATGCTTATCTATATACTCTGTCAGCATCGGGAGATTGACACATTGTGCCAAGGGTGGAATTCCTATCTGACACTATGATTTGTCCTTCTTAAAACAGAGGGCGTAGGTCAGGCAATGAAAATACTTCCACAAAGGGCACTCAGGCTTGAACGCCCAACCCCTAAACCACTCTCCACCCAACATATGGCTCGTCAAACTTTCATTCTAATGTTTTGACACGTTTCAAGTCTGTCGTTTAAGGACCAAGCTCACTTGAGGCTCAGCAGCAAGCATGTTTACTCACATGATTTTTGGGTTTAATCACTTCAAATTTGTTGAATTGTTCCAATGTTCGCTCACTCACAGAGACATTACGATAAATTGGCTGCAAGAAAGAATTGGTGCGTAAAGAGGGTGTGGCCGAGCCTGTTTAGTTGTGCCCTGTCTGTACACTAAAAACAACCATCAAGGATGTGAGGGATGAGAAGAAGTTTTAATGAACAGCAAAAACGGTTTATGTAACCACAGAGATATTTTATGGGGGGAGGGGCATGGAAAATGTTTCACCTTTTAAGGCAACATCACCCCACACCACCGCCACCTTCCCAAAGCACAAACTGCACACTAGTTTGAAATGAGAACTAGTGTCACCTTTCACACATTTATACAATGAAGCAGAAACAAAAGGAATACTATGAGAGAAAGCCGCAAAGCCCTTTTAGGGTGTGGTGGCACTGGTGATTTAGAGAGAGGCAGCAGGTTTATATAAGCGTGTGTACACAGTCCGTTGAGAGGCATTGTGGGATTGTGCTTGCGGCAGCCTTGGGGCATGGTGTAGGAGAAAGCTGTGAATCTGGAGTATCATAAGTCTCCTGTAGTCTCACTCATCTCTGGATATTCAGGACATTTCAGTTGAATTCAGGGGGTCTCTTCAGGGACTGTGATATGGCTTTAGAGTTTTTCATAGATTTTCCTTGATTGAATGGAATTTTCCAAATGGCAAGATCATCATGGTTTCATGTATTCCTCTTCTTTAGTAAGTAGTGGAGTTGTTGCTTTGTTATGGACTTGCACCAAAACTTGTAAGGTGTAGTTTCAGGAACAAAGAGAAAGCTAACCTGTGTCATAGTTCACTGCTTGGTAAGTTCAGCAGGGAAGTCAAAGGAGCCATGACCACCCAAGGTCCAATCACAGGGCTCAGGGGCGACTGAGAGCCAATTGTAGGTCTCTGGGTTGACTGAGGGCCAATCACAGGCCTCTGGAGCATCTGAGGGCCAATCACATGTCTCTGGGGTGACTGCGGGCCAATCATAGGTCTCTGGAGGAACTGAGAGCCAATTGTAGGTCTCTGGGGCGACTGAGGGTCAATCACAGGTCTGTGGGGCTCAGCAGCTTGAATCTGAAGAGAAGGGTGTTTTCAGAAGGATGTTTTCACACTAGTATAATCACAGTAATAGAGAAAAGATCTCTATACATACAGTTGAAGTCGGAAGTTTGCATACACTTAGGTTGAAGTCATTAAAACTCATTTTTAACCACTCCACAGATTTCATGTTAGCAAAGTATAGTGTTGGCAAGTCAGTTAGGACATCTAGTTTGTGCATGACGCAAGTAATTTTTCCAACAATTGTTTACAGATTATTTCACTTTTAATTCACTATATCACAATTCCAGTGGGTCAGAAGTTTACATACACTAATTTGACTGTGCCTTTAAATTTTTAATATTTGGTTGCATATCCTTTGGCTTTGCATGCCATGACTTCCTGATGTCTGTGATCCAACAACATTAAAAGACTCTTGATATCTTATTTTCTGGTACTCTTACAAGCGATACTATAACGTCTCTGCATTTGAATGGATCTCTATGGGAATTGGGGGGTGGGACTAGATTTAGCTGTAAATTACACTGGTACAGTATGGAACACATGACTGGCGAAATGGCTTTAAGTTATCAAGGGTCTAACGTATCAAACGAGCCCCAAACCATCAATCTACGGCCAGATATGGAGTAGATATGGATGGATCACTTTAAGGGTTTCTTCTCCTGACTCATTTTCCTATAGAACTCTATGGGGAAGAAATCACACCCAGGTGGTGAAGTAAGCGGTGCAGGTTCATGAGCAATCATATTAAAATATAAGCAAATGAACACAGGTCAGCATGTAGCTGAAAGGCTAAAGCTAGCAAGGAGAAGCTAACAGGTTAATAAACTGCATTTGTGAACAATATCAAAAAAGGTAATAAGTCCTGGACAGCGCTATTATGCTTATTAATTAGTATACTTACAGACATTGTGTTTAACAAACATGTAAAAGAGAGATAGAAAGAGATAAAAGGACAGCCATTGGTATTTCAGAAGAAACAGGAAATATGACAGTTAGTACTCTGATAACAAACAGGAAAGATTACAGTTATTACTTGAACAATAACAATGGAATTCCAAACTCAACAAGAGGGTGCATGGATTGTTGGGCCGTTCAATAACTGACTGGGTCCAGCAGAACACTGGTGGTAGATTTTGTATTGATTTTTCTTCGGGGGGTTGCTACAGCGACTCACCTTGCTAACAGGTGGAATGTTCAAAACTCCACTCTCGCGGCAGTTGGTAATTTCAATTGTGACGACGACTACTATTTGTAAGGTACACAGACATAATATGTATCAAAATGTTCATGTGGTTCCCATGATTCCTACAGTGTAAATATCTAAGTTGTGACATTTTAGTTTATAAAATATTCAGTGTTGTTTGAAAACCATGCTCCCCATTCACACAAATGGTGGAATGTTCAAAACTCCACTCTAGCGGCAGCTGGTAATTTCAATTTCAAACCCATTTTCTAACTTGTGACCACGACAACAGTTTTTAAGCTACACAAGACATATTATATACAGATGTGCATCTGGTTCCCAGGATTCATACGGTGTGAATATCTAAGCTGTGACATGTATATTTTTTGAGATAGAGCTGTATGAAGCTGGGCATGCTTTTCTCAAGCTACTATTGTATTGCCGGGCATGTGACGCATAGGCGACTCCTGATTGGTTTAAATCTCATGCTACGAACGGACGAACACACGGACACACATGTCACATATAGAAGTGGCTGCACCGCTTAAAAAGTATATGCAACCAAATATGAAATATGATACTTTAAAAATACATTAAAGCAATTGAATACTTATGCACATGAGAGATTTCAGTTTTAGATTTTTAATACATTTGCTATTTCTAAAAATTTCTAAAAACATGTTTTCACTTTGTCATTATGGGTTATTGAGTGTAGATTGATGGGCAAAAATGGCAATTTTATCCATTTAAAATTAAATCTACAACACAATAAAGTGTGCAAAAAGTGAAGGGGGTTGAATAATTTTGAGTGCAACTGTATATGTGTAAACTTAAAATCAAGACTCCAACCACCTCTATGAAGTACCAATGCCACAATCTTGTTGCCTCTGCCTCACATTCCTTGACTTTCCCTCCTCCACCTGATCTTGAAGACTGCCATCCTCTCTATCTGCCTTGTTCTGCCTAAAATTATGAAAGTAATTTATAGCTAATTGTATTTTAGTTGCAGCAGTGGTTGAACAATGTATACACAGACACTACTATATATATATTTTTAATTACATAAGCTCAAGCGTAACATTTTAAAAATATGTTATTGTTTCTATATTTAAACATGATTTTCTTAGTGTGTGTAAATGGTGCATTTCATAGTCTGTGGCAAGACGAGAGTCGTAAACACTTTGGGCTATTAATAGCACCCAGCCATGTATTGCCCTGCAGGCTGAGGTTTTCGCAAGCGGTGACACTTGCATCAAAATTTCAGGGGGTTAAGTTAATAATTTCAGACAAACATGAATACTGTATTTGGGACAGATATGGGGGCCAACGTGGATCGAGATAAGACTTCAGCCACTCACCTCTGTGAAGTACTGCTGTCACAATCTTGTTACCACTGCCTCACACTCCCTGATTTACACTCCTCCATCTGAAGACTGCCACCCTCTCTGTCTGCCTTGTCCCGCCTAAAATTATGAAGGTAATTTATAGCTCTAATTGGATTTTAGCTGCAGGATTGGTTGAACAATGTATACACACACCACTATATATTTGTGTCATTAATTCAACTTAATTAAGTTGCCTAATATTTTATTTAATTACATAAGTTTTCTTCATGTGTAAACCTTGTCCTGCCTAAAATTATGAAATGAGGACATTTCAAAACGTTGTAAATGTTGCGCCTAAATAGAACAATAATGTTGTAGAAAAGGTGCTTCTATCTGATTAAACTTATTCTATAACGTTAGCTAGATAGCTAGCTAAGCTACCCTATCGTAAATGTGACCCCTTGGCACTGTTCATTTTCAAACACAATAACGTTAGCTACATTGCTTCAGCTATTACAGTATGATAGAAACTGACACCAAAATGTGTCTAGCTAACTAAGTTAATAAAGTTAATGATAACTATGATTTTAGCTAGCTAGCTAACATGACCAAATACTAGTGAGCTGGGGACATGCTCCCTCCCTAGCTACCTAGCTAGTTGAAATGGCTCATGTAACATTAGCTAGCTTACTTGGCTAATTGCTCCATAGTATTCCAAGTGAATTGTTTTAAGCGTTCCATAAAACTGTCCGTATTAAACAGGCACATATGCTAGCTGGATAGTGTAGCTAACTTACTAGCTAACCTTTTGAAAAACTTGGCAATTTGCTGTGTTCCTTTGAAGATCCTTGCTTTTTCATCACAGCAATCACGATGTGGCGCCACAGGCACAGGGAGCGAGCTATTTTGACCAGTGAATTTAATAGTCCAGACTGGAAAGAAACAAAGATGGTAGCTAAAATAATGCTATTAACTTAGCGACATGTAATTAAATTAGCTAATATTATCTAGCAAACAGGATAAAAATAAAACAAAGTTAGCAAACTAGCTAACAAGAATCTGTACAAATATGGACATAATATTATAACGTAACAAAACTGTTGGGCTTCTTGAAGAAGCATATAAAGTTACTTCAGTTTCACCGACTGTTCGTGACAAAATGCCGGGAAAGAAAACGTTGTATGAACTCCTGCATCAACTTGCATGGTCTAAGAGTAAGTACGTCGCTCTATTTTTGGTGTAGCTACGGGGTAGGCACTAGGCAGGCGGAGCGGGCGTGATAAGCTTAGAAATTTAGAAAAATATATTGCGCCACCAACAGCACGCCAAAGACACTTCAAAGTTAATTTTATCGTAGGCCTATTGTAAAATAAGCAAAATAAGTTCAAACGTGTCTTCACAATATAAAACTTAAAGGGGACTTAGTGATCAAAAGTGGTGGTGCAAGACAATACCACGGCACCACCTGATTCAAAAGTTGGTGTGAAAATGCACCCTGGCACCACCCTCGGCATCAGCGGCGTCCATGGCAAGACTGGCACTTGGACTCACGCATAAGAAAACCTCACTTGACGCCACGAACACACAACAATAAACAGAAATAAATTTATAATGTGGTGGAGCCCCCAGCCATGCCTCAATGCCGTTTGGGGAATACCACCAAATAAAAGAAAATAAAAAAAACCCAAGCCAAAACAATAACCCCACACACGACACAGCTCTGCAAGCTGGAAGCTGGTTGACCACGGAATGCCTCGCCGCCACTATTTCAGCTGAACCCGGCTCACAGTTCCTCCTCTGCTAGCTGCCGTTCTCGTCACATTCGCCCTGGTCCACTCTGTAAGGCACTGATTCTGTGGAGGGGAGAGGAACACCACCACAGCTCAGCAGCCTCCTGCGCCAGGACTGAGCCCACACACACACACACAGGTCCGGACTAGAGAATGACGTTCCTTATGGTCTTGGGAAGGAGACAGAAGCTCCCCCAACAGAAGCTCATCAACACTCCCGGGTGGCGTTGGCTCTGTCCACGCCGCACTCTCACCAAACCCGGAAGTAATGCTGTCCTTTTCTCTCTTTGTTGTTGTTGCTGCAGGTCTCAAAAGTAAGTGCTTCCGCCGTCACACAAACCACACCACACTCTCATACACTTCAAACAAAAATAAGCAAATTCAGAGACAGACTCTAAACAAAACTGCCCAAGCAATGGAGAGTGCAGAGGAGCAATCCTCTCTCGCTCACTTCCCTTCTCCAGCTCTCTCTTCTGGCTCAGGTGTGCCGCTTCTTATTCCTCCATTGCCTAGCCCCTTGCATTCCCAATGTGCGCTTCACATCAATATTTCAATCATCCAATAAGTACCATCTAATCATTCAATCATTCAATGAGTACCATCTAATCATTCCATTATTCACTGAGGATTTCCTGCAATAACCACGATCAACACTCTAGGGACCGTCTCCCAACTCCCAGGGAACCCGTAAAACAGCTGACATAACCTTGTGTTATCCCCAGCACTATGCATACCACAAAGAATAAATGTTCTATATTCTCATTCCAGGACTTTTAATCAGTGGCGGCTCCTGAGCTGAAAATTGGGGTAGCGGAAAACTTCCCTTTAAACTGATTATTGGTCTTAATCATTTTTCAATTTGTTTCCTTGATTAACAATAGGCTACATCAGCGTTTAATTCACCAATTACTCAATGCCATGAAATGTAGCCGGTTCTCCTCAATTAGGCTATTAGGCAAGTAATAAAATTATTTTAACTTACGTCGCAAAATTGTGCACATTTTAATCAACATTATAATTGTGGATACATGTGCTCTTCGTTCTCCGCACTCTTAATTCCGAAAATATTAATGGAAATTAAACGATCTTAAAGCTCAGCTTTTGTTAGATTATTTTTTTATTGCAGGTTGTGCTAACAAAAAACAAAACAAAACAAAACTCGATGAAACGAGTGAAGGAAAAAAAATAGAAAAGACCTGTTAGCCAAAGCTCTTGTGGCAAAAGAGCTGAACACAACTGGCAACAGGTGAAAACAATAAAGGATAAAGAAAGATTGGAAAAGAAAGAGAAAACCAATCTAACCTAAATCTTATAACCGGACTTGCTGCTTTTCCTATTCGAACAAACCAGAAATGCCGCGACCAAAATTCCTATACCTTACCGACTTCGTTTGTCAACATAGCAAAGACAATATTGAAGTGCGGAAACGCGGAAGTCCTGAGGTATTTATAGTCGGCAGGAAATGAAAAACAGGTGTAGGGAATAATTGCCGGGCAAGATACGAATACCGGAACGGAGGCGGAAAAAATCCGATAGAGCGTCCTGACGACGCCAAATAGAAAGACGACCGCAGAAACAGCAGGGGCTGTAAATGCCCATGACAATAACATGTTTTGAAGACAAAGTTTCATTTTGCAGGAGATTTGTGGGGTTTTGCATTTTCTGTGTGTGTTTTTTCATTTGTGTTTAGAGTTTTGTGAAACAGGTATGCTTTCAGAAAACGTGTGTAAAAGATTGAGAAAAACTGTAATAGCCCAAAGCAATTACGACCCTCCTCTCCCCACAGCCACAGACTGTAAAATGCATAAAATGCACCATTTATACACGCAAAGAAGATCATGTTCACATATAGAAACAATTATATATTTTTTACAAATGAGCCTTTTTTTTTTTGCCTTGCTTACTGTACTATATACAGTACCTGATGAACTTTTGGTTTAGAAGACACCTAATTTTGTTCTCCAAAATCTCTCATATAAATATGTTTAGGAAACCAAGTACTTGCCAGTATATTCAGCTACAGCTGTTTTCTGATTAACCCTGAAGAGTTTATCTTGTTAGATTTATCCAAAGTCCCGTACAGTCGACATTTACACAGCGACCACCTATCGCACTTAGGGCTGAAATACGTTGCTGTTGTTGTGTAAAAACACATGCGCTTTTGTACTTTAAAAAAAAAATTATTTAAATACATTAGGCTACGTATGTTATGAATATTATGTACTGTATATACGGTATGTGACTATTCTGAAATTAATGTATTCTATTGCAAATTTCTGAATGATACAGCTTCTTCTTCAATTTGAACTTTAAACCATGGAGGTGCAGGAAATATTTTTTGAGATATTGACATTTAAATAAAACTAGTAGACACTAGGTGGAAATTGCCTCTGGAGGGCCAAAGTAAATAGAGTTCATTGAGTAAATCTATGAATCCCATTCACTAGTGGTGGGTTAGAACAGCATCTGCCAGACAAATGTATCAATATCTCCACACTGCCAAGAGCTATCATTTTCATTCAAAGCTGCCAGAGTTTTGGTGATTTTGAATTAATTGTAAAGTATGATGAATTTCAAAGTTAGGGCCACACAACTATGGCCACAAGTTCCCCTTGTTTTCTCGCATGGTATTTCATGGTTTTCTCTGTCAGCTAGAGGTCACAAACAATTATCCCATTTGCACCACCTCAATCATAAAAGTTGATAAAGTAATTGCCACTAATTAAGCACAGAAGATGATTGACGGTGATGTTTACAAGCAACAATCTCATGTTAAATTACTTACTTTACTTACTACTTAATTACTTTACTTACTACCATGGACATGCTGCAGTATTTAAAAATTTTGTTTTAGTGTTGTTAGAAGCAGTGGGATGTGCCCACATTAAAAATGAGAGCAGTTATATAACATTTAAAACTCCTTCTCAACCGCCCCCTTTTTTGAACACAAGCCTGAAAATAAAATGCTTACTATTCTTGAACCCCTTTGACTACAGGCATAATCCTGGTCTCTTCAGTGAGGTAACTCTTATGAAGTTGAAGAGTCAGAATTACTCTAAGAACAATGTAAACAAAGTAACAGAAGCTGAAACACAGTGGATGTTTTTTTCTGGCCTAAAAGATTTATGTTTTATTTTTGCCTTATCCTGGAAGGCTTCCACTGCAGTAAATGTCAAAATGTCAGAAGTGTTCATTATGATGCATTGCAGACCCTGGGGCATAGGTGTTGAGAGGTTTGTGGGTTGTGTGGAATCCTGGGGCCACATGTATAAAACTCTGAGTAAAAGAATGCGTAAAGGAATGCTCAGGGAGAAAGTTGGAAATCTGCTTATGCAGTTTTACATTTTGTCCCTCTGCCTTTCTATCATGGTGTCGCCATATCACAGTGACTCCAAAAATATCATACATATGGTGTCCACCGTGTGCAGAGGTACACAGATTCTCTTATTTTATACATCTGAATTTCTGTGTGGAAAGCTTACACAGCGTTCTGAGGGCATTTTTCTGCTCAGCACTGTTTATACATGTGGCCCCTGGACTAACAGAAGATGTGTCTGTGCTGACTGCTGGCGACCATTTTCTGATCTGCTTGGTGTGGACAACCATCATTACATTACATTACATTACATTTCTGGCATTGGGCAGACGCTCTTATCCAGAGCTACTTCCAATGAGAAGATAAGGGCATAAATCAGGCTTGAGAACAATAGTAACCCTAGAGGTGGGACAAATGATTCCATCGCTCCGTTGGCGAACTAAGTGTAGGCAATGTCCTTGGCCGTGTCCGAATCAGCAGACTTCCACACTGTTGAGTAGCCTTGGTGAGTAGATGGGGCAATAAAGTCGCAAAACATTTTCTAATTGCAGTATACTTCAAACACCCGGATGACACACTTACTTCCGGGGTTTCGCTGAGTACATTCGGGAGCACACTTTTCAAGAAGTACACGAACATTTTGGTCACATAAATATGACGTGAAGCTTCGTTTTAAAAAAATGAGGCGCAGCTTCGCTGACGTTTTCCTTCAAATACAACAAAAACAACATGTGACATGGCAGCGCAAGTGTCATGGTTTCTGGCAGCCTGCTGTTGTTTCTGCGGTCGTTCTTTCGTTTGACGACATCGGGGCAATCGGTGATGATTTTTCCGCCTCCGTTTCGGTGTTTGAATCTCGCCCGGAAATTATTCCTTTCACCTGTTTTGGATTTCCTGCCAGTTATAAATAGCCCAGGACTTCCGCATTTCCGACGCTTCGATATTGTCGTTGCTATTTGACTATCGGAGTCTATTCTGTTATGCATTTAATGTGTTATTTTAGCACCCCCCTGCTGGATAATGTTATATTTATTTGTGTTCAGGTCATTTATCTGATCCAGGAAGCTGTATTTGCTTTTTCCTGTCAAACCAGGAAGTAGTGTTCAGTTGTGTGTTCAATGCAGCAACAAGCTTACCTCATGGCAGATATTCACTACAAATCTAAAGCCATCCTTTGTTTTTGTGCCCTGCGTAAGCATTGATTTTTCACTCTTTTGTCATTCGCACACGTTCCGAGTCTTCAATAAACCTGGAGCTAGAAGGCTATTTCCTGACTCTCGTGTCATCCGTGACGGGAGTTTGGATGGCTGTCTAATTTTGGTGAGATACACCATAGGGAGGACAGTACAGTGAAAACTCAAGTGATCAGCCGGCGCTTTTACAACTACGGCTTCAGAACTACACAACTACATCTGAGTCCACATGATGGAAGATGTCAAAGATGACATCAGTGTTTCTCAGGCAAGCTCCAGATCATCGTCAACGGCTAGTGCAGCTACCAGAGCCCGTGCCAGGGCAGAAGAAGCATGTGCACGAGCCTCATTTGCTGAAAGAGAAGCAAAGTTAAAGACAGAAAGTGCAGAGAGGGCCAAGGAAAAGGCTAAGTTGGATGCCGAGCTAGGAGCATTGACCCTGCAGAGAGAAGCAGCCGCTGTTATAGCCCGGGCAGAGGCATTTGAGGCAGCCGTGAAAACCGAGACTGGAGATCTTTCAAATAAAGATGATAAATCATTATCTCAGAAAGACATTGAAAAACGCACAAGTGACTATATCAAGGAACAAGCTGGTCTTCGTACCACCCCCACACCTTGTGGCGCTGCTGAAAATTAGGTATATTGGCTCTCTCCACCACACTTCAACGACACTCTAATTACATGGGCGACGCCCCATATAGATAAACCCCCCACGCATACAGTTATAGTTAAGTCATCAGACTCCAGGCACGCACCTATCCCTGCTCGCGTGCTACAGAACTCACCATGGCCTGACCCAGAACCACACAGCCGACCGACACAACCTTGGGCTCATCACTACATCCCTCAACACGAACTGGCTCGAACTCCAACAACCCAAGCTCCCATGCTAGATTTTGCTAAGTACCTAGCACGTCGCGAGCTGGTAACTACAGGACTTACCCAGTTTGATGATCGCCCTGAAAGTTTTAGGGCGTGGCAATCTAGCTTCCTCAATGCCATTAGTGGCTTAGACCTTTCAGCGAGCAATGAGCTCGACCTGCTAACAAAGTGGCTGGGTAAGGACTTGTCTGAGCATGTAAAAAGGATGCGTTCAGTGCATATCAGTAATCCCAATGCAGCACTTAAAAAGGCCTGGGAAAGACTAGCAGAGTGCTACGCCTCACCAGAGGTAATCGAAGAAGCACTTTTCAAGAAATTGGAGCTTTTCCCGAGGGTCTCAGCCAAAGACTACATCAAGCTAAGAGAGCTTGGAGACCTTTTGATGGAGCTTCAATCTGCAAAGGAAGATGGTTACTTACCTGGGTTAACCTACCTGGACACTGCCCGCGGGATTAGTCCCATCATAGAGAAACTTCCCTATGGCCTTCAGGAGAAGTGTTTATCCAAGGGCTCCAAGTTTAAAGAGGAACATAATGGATATTTTCCACCTTTTTCATTTTTCACCAGGTTCATCTACCATGAAGCCTGCATCAGGAATTATCCCAGCTTCGCACTCTCCAACAACAACAGTGGTGCTGTGAAGGTAGAAAAACCAAATTATAAACCTCCACACATCAAAGCCCCCATAACTGTCCACAAAACACATGTCTCCACGTCAGCTGACTTCAGTGCAGATATCTCAACAACGAAGAGAGAGGGACCTAGTAACAACTACCCTCTCCACAACAAACCACACCCACTCAGGAAATGCAGAGGCTTCCGGGCTAAAACCCTGGATGAAAGAAAGGCTTTTCTCAAGGAGAATGGGATTTGTTACAAGTGCTGTACAAGTGCTACCCACCTTGCCAAAGACTAAAATAGAGGTGAAGTGTAGTGAGTGTGAGAGTAACCGCCATAGCACAGCCATGCACCCTGGACCACCACCCTGGACTACAAGGGGTCCCACCCCTACACGAGAAGATGGTGGGGAGGGAGAACAAGACTCTGCTACTACCACCATCAGCTCGCTCTGTACAGAGGTTTGTGGTAAGGGCCAAGCAGATGGCAACGACCGAGTAACTGCTCACTAGCTAGGTCAGAATTCTTGGAGTTATTCAGTATACAGAGCCTCTCCACACTATATTCTCTCCGAACCTGTTCTGGACTCATAGACATGTCAGGGAGAAAAGCAGAGGGTTTCCAGATAGAAGCAGAAAACGGTGGCATTAGTGTTTCTCTACCGCCTCTCATAGAGTGTAACCAAATACCCAACAATAGGTCAGAAATACCCACCCCAGAGGTAGCTCTTCATCACTCCCATCTGAAAGCCATAGCCAGCCACATCCCAGAGCTTGACCCAAACGCAAAAATCCTATTCTTACTAGGGAGAGACGTTATCAGACTACATAAAGTGAGACAGCAGATTAATGGCTCACACAATGCCCCCTTTGCTCAGAGCCAGACAGAGAAAGGGTGACTGAGCAAACATTGGACAGAACGTGTTCATCAGGACTGCGAGTGATAACAAATCTGCTCCATCCATCGAAGATACAATCTTTCTAAAGATTATGGATAAGGAGGTTTATCAAGATGAAGCAAACAGCTGGGTTGCCCCACTTCCCTTTAGAGTGCTGAGGCAGCTACTTCCCAACAACCATAAGCTGGCCCTTACACGTCTCAACTCTCTGCAGCGCAGTCTGAACAGGAAGCCAGAGATGAAAGAGCAGTTCATCGCCTTCATGGGAAAAATCTTTGAGAATGACCACGCTGAGCCAGCACCTCCACAGGAAGAGGGTACAGAGTGCTGGTACCTACCAACCTTCGGAGTCTACCACCCACAAAAGCCTGGTCAGATCAGGGTGGTCTTCGACTCCAGCGTGCAGCAGTGTTGCATCTCCCTTAACAACGTGCTCATAACTGGCCCAGATTTAAATAGTAGTCTAGTAGGGGTCCTGATGCGCTTCAGGAAAGAGCTTGTGGCCATCACCACCGACATCCAACAGATGTTTCATTGTTTCCTAGTCCGACAAGACCACAAAGACTACCGGAGATTTCTGTGGTTCCGAGACAACGACATCACCAAAGACATCACAGAATATAGGATGAAGGTTCATGTCTTTGGCAATAGTCCTTCACCTGCTGTTGCCATCTACGGTCTCAGACGTGCTGCTCAGGAAGGGGCACAAGAGCACGGTGCAGACACACAACAGTTCATAGAAAGACACTTATACATTGATGATGGGCTCTTGTCCTTGCCCACTGCAACAGAAGCCATTGATCTCCTCAGGAGGACACAGGTGTTGCTGGCTGAGTCAAACATACACCTGCACAAAATTGCTTCAAATAGTGCCGCTGTTATGGATGCCTTTTCTCCTGAAGAACATGCAAAGGGCATAAAAGACATGGACCTCGGTGGAGAAAACACACCTATACAATGCAGCCTAGGACTGCACTGGGAAATAGCAACAGATACTTTCACCTTTAGAGTATCAGCTAGTGAGAAACCGTTCACACGCCGGGGTGTCTTGTCCACAGTGAACAGCCTCTTCGACCCGCTCGGACTGGTAGCTCCAGTAACCATACAGGGAAGAGCCCTACTGCGGGAGTTCACCACAGACACATGTGACTGGGACACGCCACTCCAAGAGGAAAAACTACAGGAATGGGAAGTATGGAGAAATTCTCTTCAGGAACTCCAGCAGCTTCACATCCCACGTAGATATACCTCCAACTCACTCTCCAATGCAAAATGCACAGAGCTATGTGTGTTTTCAGATGCATCCACAAAAGCGATCGCCGCTGTAGCCTACTTAAAAGCCATAGATGAACACGGAAAATCCGATGTAGGATTTGTTCTAGGGAAAGCCAAGCTAGCTCCCCTATCTGATCCTACAATTCCTCGTCTTGAACTATGCGCTGCAGTGCTTGCAGTAGAGATGGCAGAGCTCATCCTAGAAGAGTTGGATCTCAAACCTGATGCCGTCCACTTCTATTGCGACAGTAAAGTGGTCCTTGGTTACATATACAACGAGACAAAGCGTTTCTATGTGTATGTGCAAAACAGGGTCCAGCGCATCCATCAGTCAACACGGCCAGGGCAGTGGCATTATGTGGCCACCGAGCACAATCCAGCCGACCATGCATCCAGGTCAGTTCCAGCATCCCTCCTCGCTGAGAGTACATGGCTCACTGGTCCTGCTTTCCTCTACAAACCCCCTGAAGAGCATCCAGGAGAACAAAGCTCCTTCGAGCTAGTAAATCCAGAGTTAGATGTAGAAATACGGCCTCAGGTGACAAGCTTCAAAACCCAAACCCAAACGGTTCTCCAGCTGGGGGTCACTACTGAGAGCCATTTCACTTCTCATCCATATTGCTCGCTCTCACTAGCCTAAAGACAAGCTGACTGAATGTAAAGGTTGGCACCACTGCAAGAAAACCCGCACGCCAGATGAGCTGTCTCAAGCAAAGAACCTCATCATCAGGTCGGTCCAAACAGAAGCCTTCCCAGTGGAGCTTGCTGCGCAAAATAAAAACAGAGACATTCCCAAGAGCAGTTCCCTCATCAAGCTTAGTCCAGTAGTGGATGAAGACATCATCAGAATCAGTGGCAGACTGAAGCACGCTGAGTTAGACAGTGGTGAGAAGAACCCCATAATCTTACCCAGACAGAGTCACGTCTCCACGCTCCTAGTTCGGCACTACCACAACCAGGTAAAACATCAAGGCCGTCACTTCACGGAAGGTGCCATCAGAGCAGCAGGTCTGTGGGTCGTCAGTGGCAAAAGGCTCATCGGCTCAATTCTACACAGTTGCGTCACCTGTCGGAAGCTCCGCTGCAAAATGGAAGAACAAAAAATGGCAGATCTTCCGCCAGAACGCCTTAGCACATCTCCCTTTACTTATGTCGGGTTAGACGTCTTTGGCCCATGGAATGTCACTGCACTCAGAACAAGAGGAGGCCATGTCCACAGTAAGCGCTGGGCAGTGATGTTCACTTGTATGAGTACTAGGACAGTTCATATCGAAGTTGTAGAATCCATGGATACATCAAGTGCCATCAATGCTCTGAGAAGGTTCTTTGCTATCCGTGGGCCAGCCAAACAACTCAGGTCAGATTGTGGCACGAACTTCATTGGAGCAAGTAAGGAGCTGGGACTAAAAAGGGAATCGCAAGACGCCACTGTTCAGAGATACCTAAGTGAACAAGGCTGCACGTGGGAATTTAACCCTCCCCACTCTTCTCATATGGGTGGAGCATGGGAGCGTATGATTGGAGTTGCACGCAGAATCCTCGACTCCATGCTGCTACAAGAGACTTTGCACCTTTCACATGAAGTGTTGTGCACTTTCATGGCTGAGGTGACTGCTATTATCAACGCCAGACCTCTGGTTCCGGTCTCAACAGACCCCGATTCTCCGCTCATCCTAACCCCCGCAATGCTACTTACCCAGAAGGTCGGGGCACCTCCTACTCCTCCAGGAGACTTCACTGACAAGGACCTCCTCAGGAGTCAATGGAGACGAGTGCAGAGCCTTGCCAGCAAGTTCTGGTCTCGTTGGAAGACGGAGTACCTACCAACCTTACAGAGTAGACGGAAGTGGAACGAAACACGTCGCAACCTTCAGAAAGGTGACTTGGTGCTCTGTTGAAGGACAGTCAAGTTCCTCGCAATGAGTGGTCCATGGCTGGTCACTTCCGCTATACCTGGGAGAGATGGTAAGGTACGGAAGGTGGAACTGAAGACATGTCAAGGTAATACCAAGACATTCTTGAGACCCATCACAGAAGTCATTCTTCTTCTGCCTAAAGAGGACTGAGAAATTGACCTTTTAGTTTTCTATTAGTAGTGACATCCCACAGATGCCAGGCGGGGAGTATTCTGTTATGCATTTAATGTGTTATTTTAGCACCCCCCTGCTGGATAATGTTATATTTATTTGTGTTCAGGTCATTTATCTGATCCAGGAAGCTGTATTTGCTTCTTCCTGTCAAACCAGGAAGTAGTGTTCAGTTGTGTGTTCAATGCAGCAACAAGCTTACCTCATGGCAGATATTCACTACAAATCTAAAGCCATCCTTTGTTTTTGTGCCCTGCGTAAGCATTGATTTTTCACTCCTTTGTCATTCGCACACATTCCGAGTCTTCAATAAACCTGGAGCTAGAAGGCTATTTCCTGACTCTCGTGTCATCCGTGATGGGAGTTTGGCTGGCTGTCTAATTTTGGTTAGATACACCTTAAGGAGGACAGTACAGAGTCGATAAGGTAAAGGATAGCGGTCTCTACGTTTCTGGTTGTTACTCTTCAGAAAAGTAGGTAGTCTGGTTAAGAGTTAGGGTAAAGATTTATTTAGTCTTTTTGTTTTCCTTTTCTCTCTTTATCCTATTATATTCCTCTACCTGTTACCTTTTGTTCAGCTCCTTCACAACTAGAGCTGTAGGTAACAGGTTATTTTTCTATTACGTTTCTTTCGCCCTTGTAACACGGGTTTTCTTTTGTTTTTCCCTAACCTCCAGTTATACGCCTCTTGTGTGAGTGCGTGAGGTTCCTTTGTTGTTTTATTACTCGCAATCGCCAAGTTTGCCCTCTTTTGGGGTTGTTTTGTGTTGTCTTATGCTGGGAGGTTTTGATTCCCATTATTTTGTTCCGTTTCTCCCTTTACTGCGGAGCTGTCCGCTTAGTGATCCCTCTGATCCCTTGGTTGTGGCGCTTGGTTCTCCGAACCTTACACTCCCACTTACAGCAAGAGGTTGGAGGGCAAGAGTGGGGTGCAGGGTTGCCAGATTTTCCTGCCAAATGGCGACTCAAATCTAGCCCAAATTATAGGCTAGTTTTAACCGAAATCAACGTATTTTAAATAGAAATCATCATGTTTTTACATTTTAAAATAAGTGCGTACTTTGCGACTTTTCATTTTTACCTGTGACTGCACTTTGAAAGTATCGATTTAGCTGTAAAACCGCAAACATGGCAACACTGGTGGGATGTCTTATGACCTGCTTACGACACTTCCATAGTGCAGTTTGGAAATATTTTTTGCGTCCTGCTAAACAGTGCACATTAAACAGCACACTTCTGCCAGTGCAGTCTTCGCAGGAGACAGGGTGCAGTAGATAGAGCTCTGATTCGGACACAGCCCCAGTCTGAGTGCAGGGGTGCGTCCCAATTCTCCAAAAAAGCTTCCTCCTTTCCTCCACTACCACCTCCTCTCCTCTGTGCCCCGGAAACAGATCTTTGTGTCCTAATCTAATGCTGCTGATTACATACTAATTAAATATTCATGGTCACATGTTAATTAATATCTCAATGCAAACCGCAATGTCAGGTACATTGTATACTGTACATGCAACTACTTGTACTTGAAATGTACAGGCAGTTTAGCATACTTCTGGAGACTAGTGGAGGAAAGGAGGTGAGAAGTGAAGAATATTTGGACGCACCCCAGGGTTTCTGCTTTCAAACTGCTGGGGTGCGTCCCAATACTTGAGAAATGCACCCTCATTTCCTCCACTAGCACCTCCTCTCCTCCGTGCCCCGGAAACCAATCTTTGTGTCCTCCCTCCCTCCACTGTCCCAATAAAGGAGGAGACGAGTGAAACGGCTTCAAACTCGGCTTCTCTGGTGCATCCCAATATTCTTCACTCCTCTCCTCCTTTCCTCTACTCCCCCACTACCACTCCTGTCCTACCCGGAAGTATGTGGAGGAATGGAGGGGAGGAGGGGAGTGGAGGAAAGGAGAACGAGGAGCAGTGAAGAAAATTGGGGCAGCTAATCCGCTTCTTCATCATCAGAATCACCATCGACTATTGATGAAGCTATCCTATCATAACTGAAGCTATCCTATCATAACGACTATTGATGAAGCTATCCTATCATAACTGAAGCTATCCTATCATAACGACTATTGATGAAGCTATCCTATCATAACTGACGCCGAGCCCACAAATAGTCCCATCGCCAATCACAGATCTTACATGTGGTCAGCCCATTTAAAGCTGCAAAATAGCTTGTAAGTTTCATGTAGCCTAGATTCATGTACAGTGTAAACATGTAGCCTACCTGACATTGTGGTTCGTGTCATTAATCAGCAAGATTAGATCAAAATAAACATCTCGTAGTATACGCAAACAGGACAATTTACTGTAATTCCAGAATCCCAATGTGCCCGATGTCTGAACATAGAGCACCAAGTCACCTCACATAGGCTACTGTAGCTATACTGCTATTGTTACGAACCCGGAACGAGACGAACCCAAGTGCAACGACCAGGAGACAGATTCACAAAAAAGGGGGGTTTATTAAATTAAGTGTTGGGGTAGTCCCAACACTGTACAGAAAAGGCAATACACAATATTACGCTGGAACAGCAAGGAAGCCCCGGACGGGCTGCTCCAAGCCGGAGCTGGGCTGGCAGGTCTGGAACGTTCGTTCCAAGCCGGAACTGGACTGGACTGGAACTGGACCGGGAGGTCCACACTGGAATCAGGGTCTGGAACGGAATGTTCCAAACCGGAACTGGACTGGACTGGAACTGGACCGGGAGGTCCACACTGGAATCAGGATCTGGAACGGGTGTGTTCCAAACCGGAACTGGACTGGAACTGGACCGGGAGGTCCACACTGGAATCAGGGTCTGGAACGGATTTGTTCCAAACCGGAACTGGACAGGACTGGAACTGGACCGGGAGGTCACACTGGAATCAGGGTCTGGAACGGATTTGTTCCAAACCGGAACTGGACTGGACTGGAACTGGACCGGGAGGTCCACACGGGAAGCAGGGTCTGGAACGGATTGCTCCAAACCGGAACTGGACTGGACAGGTAGGTGCACGGCTAACACCTGGACTGGACTAGCTGGGGAGCGGCTCACTACGGCAGGACAGGAACTGGACCGGAATGACTGCACCGGTACAGAACAAAACAAGCAGGTGGGGTTAGTGCAAGGGAAGGCACGGAAATGACCGGGAGGTTCTCACGGAGGTGCAGGGCTTGAGAGGTAGGTGGTTGGTGAAGCACGGCAGGGCTGGGTAGTGTGGCGTAGCTGCGGTAGGTCCGGAAGGAGCTGACTGGTCTCCAGAGCTCCCGGAACCGGAACCGAAGAACTAGTTGGCTTCTTCGGCCGGACAGGAACAACTGGAGGGTAGCCAGGTAACACGCCAACCCGGAGCCTACACGAGCTGGAGGTGGAGGTACCGCAACACACACAACGAAAACGGGGGGAAACGAACACTGCCACGGGAGAATGGGAGCTGGGTTAGATGGAGGAGAGGGGAAACAGGTTAGCTGCATGTACAACAAGAAATGACTTGGAGGATAACTACCAGACTGTAGTTAGGAGCGGAACTCTAGCTGCAAGGGGATAATATCCCACAACCAAGCGAGTAGTTCTTTGAACGCGACCAGGCAAACAACGAGCATTAACACCGCATGACGATAGTTAACGAACTGGCGCCGACTGGCAGCCAGCCGAAGGAATAAATAGTGAGGTTAATGACAGAACTAAACAAGGAACAGGTGTGGAAAATAAACGGGAGTGATTAAGAAACACCAGGTGAGGAAATGCATGCAACGAGGGGGGACGGAGTGAAAAGGCGGAAGTAAGACAACCAGACGAACAAGACAGAGAAGGAAACGCCCAGACCACAGCAGCGGGGAAAACACGGACAAAAGGATCCAACATGACACGGAGGGAAAACAGGAATATACAGAAAACGAACAGGAAGGGAGCGGAACATTACAGCTATACTGTGACAGACATTCTATTGCCAGTTAATTGCATCTCACGTAGGCTAATTCAGAAACATTTTCATAAATTAGTGAAATTAATTGCCGAGTCATATTATCGGAGATATTATTCCCAATGTTCATAATATCAGTGTTCACACCGAAAAACAATTATCTCCCACTGTAACATCTGAAATCATATTTAAATACGTCCTTTGGAAATGATTGGCTGAATAAATTCATTAATGCATATTCACATACTGAAATGGTAGCTGTCATGCTTATTTATGTTTAATCATGTTTGTTCAAGCAATATTTATGTGCAGGCAAATAAATAAAGCTGCTTCCTTGTCTTAAATTGCCAAATTTGTATGTAGGATATGAACCACAAAAATGAACTGGCATTTTTTTATTCGTAGGAAATCATAGGATGCTATGTCCTATGTGTCATAGTAACCTACTGAAGCATGCACAATTTAGGCTAAATATCTTGCATTGGGGTATCATTGTCTTGGGGAAATTCATATTCATAATTCATAAGGCATAGCTATGCATCATCACTGTTGCCATCTTTCAATCTTGGTAGGCGTGAGCATGATGATGTCACTCAAAAATGTGAAAAAACTTCCGCAGTAGGATACACAATGTATCCTTCGCCGGGGAGAGGAGGGCTGCTTCCCAATATTCTTCACTCCTCTCCTCCTTTCCTCCACTCCCCCACTACCACTCGTCTCCTACCCGGAAGTATACAAAACTGCCTGTACGTTTTGAGTGCAAGTAGTTGCATGTACAGTATACAATATACCTGACATTGCGGTTTGCGTCGAGACATTAATCAATTCGTAACCATTTGTACTTAATATGTAGCCTAATCAGCAACATTAGATTAGGATACAAAGATCGGTTTCCGGGGAACGGAGAAGAAGAGGTGGTAGCGGAGGAAAGGAGGATGCATTTTTCGAGTATTGGGACGCACACACAGGGTCTGCTGGTTCTTGTTGTTATTCTGCACTTAATTGATCGATTAACACAGTCAATTACACAGTTAACCTCACCTGGCTTCTTGGGTTTGAATTGGTTGCTGATATTAAGGCAAAAACAAAAACCAGTAGACCCTGCCGTTCTCCAGGACCAGGAATGAAGATCACTGAACTGTAACATTTATATTTCCATTTAGGAATTTACCAGGTGTACTTATCCAGATACACATTTATGACTTCAATGATTTCAACTGTAGGTCTATCAATGAATGAACAAATACAAAAAGTGACCTCTTCGAAAAGGAATTATTTCCCTGTTAGAGAAAAACAAAGCATTAGTTATCTGAGAACTGATCTTATTGATTGAAATGAATGAATGTGGACTATTGATTCTTTGTAACGTGAATGTCTGTTTCTCGCAGCCACACCAAGATTGTAAATAATCCCTAATTAGAAATTATTAATCACTGTGTATACTTCTGGAATTTAAATTAAGGTTTGAACAGCGTGCGAGGGACTGCTTCTGGGACCAGGGTCACAAACCGGGCATCTGAGCCGCCCATCTTCACTGCCACGCCATGGCGTCTCACAGACGGGGGCCCAAGGTGCGCGCGGCAGCCGCAGGCTCGGTCCCGCGCGGAGAAGAGCAGCGCCGAGGCATGCTGGAACAGCATTGACCTTCACCTGCCAAACCCCTGAACGGAGAGGCCTCGGGACAGAACTGGGTTGCCTGTCGCAGCCTGTCGGGTGTTATCGTTTTACGCTGCGGATCGCCCGTACCATGCGGCGTGTCTCATTCACACTGACAGCTAGAACAGTGCACCCACCACCAGAACCAGTAACAACCTGTAAGCCACTGCAGGCTTCATTTCCACATCATGCTCCTTATGTAAGAGTTCATAATGTTCTCTCTTCCATAGATCACGTGTGTGTGAGAAACACGTTTTTAATATTACACTGCCTCTTGTATATTCAAATACTAAATATGGCGCAGTTACTATATATATATATATATATTATATATATATACAGTGCCCTCCACAATTATTGGCACCCCTGGTAAAGATGAGTAAAAAGGGTCATAAAACATTTGCCGTTTGGTGAATTAGCTTAATCTCACATTGAAAACATTTGAAGTAAATTTATTCTAAAAAAAATATCCCTCATCAAGAAATAATTATTTTTAACAAAAGCACATGTGCCACAATTATTGGCACCCCTGCATTTAATACTTTAATTTATTAATTAATACTTTACTCCCTTTGCCAATAAAACAGCACCGAGTCTTCTCCCGTAACATCTAATAAGGCTGGAGAATACAGAGCAAGGAATCTGAGACCATTCCTCTTTACAGAATCTCTCCAGATTATCCAGAGTCCTATGTCCTCTCTTGCGCACTCTCCTCTTCAGCTCAGCCCACAGGTTTTCAATGGGGTTTAAGTCAGGGGACTGAGATGGCCATGGCCTTGATTTTGTGTTCAGTTAACCATTTTTGTGTTGATTTGGACATATGTTTTGGATCATTGCCTTGCTGGAAGATCCAACAACAACCCAGTTTTAGTTTCCTGGCAGAGGCATCCAGATTCAGATTTAAAATTTCCTGGTATTTCATGGAGTTCATGACGCCACCCTAACAATGTTCCCAGGGCCTTTGGGGGAAAAACAGCCTCACAACATCACGTAACCTCCACCATACTTAACAGTGGGGATCAGGTTATTTTTGGTATAGCTATCCTACTTTTTACGCCAAACCCACCTTGAGTGTTGGTTGCCGAAAAGCTCAATTTTCGTTTCATCTGACCATAGAACACGGTTCCAGTCAAAGTTCCAGTAGCAAACTCCAGATGCTTACGTTTGTGGTGAAATGACAGGAAAGGCTTTTTTTCTGGCATGCCTTCCAAATAATTTGTTGGCATGGAGGTGACGTCTAATAGTAGTTTTGGAGACTTGATGACCCCAAGATGCTACTTTCCTCTGTAATTCTCCAACAGTGATCCTTGGGGATTTTTTTTGCCTCTCTTACCATCGTCCTCACTGTGCGTGGGGGCAAAATAAACTTGGGTCCTCTTCCAGGCAAGTTTGTAACTGTTCCAGTTGCTTTGAACTTTTTTAATATTGCCCTAACGGCAGATATGGGCATTTTCAGGTGAGTAGCCATTGTTTTATAGCCATTCCCTGACTTATGAAGCTCAACACACTTTTCCCTCATTTGATTTGTATGTTCTCTTATCTTTCCCATGTTTATGTATGAATAAGGGAATGTAGCCTCTGTATCACCTCATATTTATACCCCAGTGAAACAGGAAGTCATGGATTACTGCTTGAAAGTTCCTAAACACTCTGATCAACTTTAAAAAGTTAAATATAAATGGAAAGATTGCTTCAGTTACATTTTGTTCACAAGAATTTCTAGGGGTGCCAATAATTGTGGCACACATGGTCTTGTTAAAAATAATTATTTCTTGATGAGGGATGTTTTTTTCTCAGAATAAATTTACTTCAATTAAAGGTTGGATTTTTCTCATTTTTACAATGTGAGATTAAGCTAATTCACCAAAAGGTGAATTTTGTATAACCCCATTTACTCATCTTTACCAGGGGTGGCAATAATTTTGGAGGGCACTGTATGTATACCTAGAAAAATGCGGCTGGGTTTGGCTGATTGATCCTGGTCTTTCAGCCTGCAAGCCAATAAAAACCCTCCTTTTTTCAGCCAGACCACAGCTCCATCACATTCTAATGAGGGTAATGCTCAGTACTGGGCAGATATATTAGGATGGACAAAGCTCCTTAAGATCAGTTATTATTGGTTACTGTCACAGTTTTGCAGGTTGCCGTTCCTCTTCTGCGGAGGCTTCTCTCGCGGCACCCGACCTCTTCATCCGAACCCGCCCCCTTACAGGTTACATAACCAAACTGTGCTAAGCATGTTAAATAGGGTGTTCACATTCACTCCCTAAAAGAAGCTTAGCCTGGATCTGATTCACACACACACACACACACACATACAATTCCCTAGGTAGCAGAACGGAGAGGTCTGGTAGGTGTGTAGGGTCTGATGATCTTTTGAAGATAGAACGGAGCTGTTAGCTGCCCGATAGGCTTGCGCCAGGGTTTTGAATTGGATGCGAGCCGATAGGTAGCCAGTGGAGAGGAGAGCAAAGGGAGAGTGGTTCTGCAATGGTTGGTTCCTTCAGCCAAACTTTTAGCATTAGCATCTTCCATGTGCTCTATTTCTCTCATTCTCAAACCCGGTCCTGGGACCCCATATGTACACTGCTTTTCATTCCAAGCAGTCACAACTGCTAAATAGCAACGAGCTGCTAATTGTCCTTAATTTGACACTTTTAATGCCTATTGTGGGATGTTAGAACTTAAACACATTTTAAACAACCTTAATTGATCAAGCTGTAACAAAAACCAGCACAGGCAGCATGCTCCCCAGGACTGAGTTTGAGAACCCCAGCTGCAATTGTGGATAAGAAAAAGAGAGAAAAACAGGATGTGTTTCACAGAGGATGCATGGACATGATTGTGAAGTGTGCCGGCATTGTGGGTGCAGTGTGTGGAGCTGTTTTTGTTTTTGTGTCCTGGCAGTCACAGAAAGTTAATTAGCCCTGCTAAGGAATATCCCAACAAGAAGGTTGTTATCCATTCTCACATGTAATGAAGCAATTCACTTAAAGAGCCTTCCATAGGCCACAACAGTCATGTCTACGCGTTGGATTTGAGCCTGCAAGCTTCAGGCAAAGTTCCTTTGGATATACGATTTGCGTGGAGTAACTCCATGCAAAATCATAATAATAAAATGACACTGGTGAGAACAAGGGCATTGCGTAAAATGCAAAGGGATGAGTTTGCATCTTACTAACAGGAGTGAAAATAAGTTCAAAGAAATATTTTTTTAAAAGCCATCTCTTACAAGGGATTTTTTGAAGTGTTGACATTTTGTGCCAAAACAGAAGTGGTAGCATGTCCGTAGGGCTAACTGAATTACGCTGTGCAGCCCAGCTGTGTCAGGAGTCTCTGATTTGCCAAAAAAATATAAAAAAATGGTGGCATGGCCATTGTCATGCGCATCCTTTTTCTCATCCCATCTGACATCTTTGTGGTGATTACTGATGCCTTAAAATTCGTTTTTTTGAATGTAATTGATGCTGTTCATCGTAAATAAGCTCTACCCCGTTTTCTCAAAGCTCAAGCTGTTCTCCATTTCTGGCCTTTTGCGCCTTGGCAGTGCTGCTCCTGAGAACTGCACTAGCTCCATAGCTCCTTCCATAGCGCTATCCACCTCGCCTGCAGTACAGCATCCAGAGGTACATTGATACGGTGCCATGTGTCCATTCTTAGGGTGCATATGTGCACTGTATAGGGTCCCAGAGGTATACTGTTAGGGTCCTAGAGGTGCGCTGTTGGGGTGCCATATGTACACTGTTAGGGTGCCATATGTAAACTGTTAGGGTCCTAGAGGTACACTGTTAGGGTGCCATATGTAAACTGTTAGGGTCCCAGAGGTACACTGATATGGTGCCGTATGTGCATTGTTAGGGTGCATATGTGCACTGGTAGGGTCCTAGAGGTACAGTGTTAGGGTGCTTATGTGCACTGTTAGGGTCCCAGAGGTACACTGTTAGGGTCCTAGAGGTACAGTGTTAGGGTGCTTATGTGCACTGTTAGGGTCCCAGAGGTACACTGTTAGGGTACTAGAGGTACAGTGTTAGGGTGCTTATGTGCACTGTTAGGGTCCCAGAGGTACACTGTTAGGGTGTTTATGTGCACTGTTAGGGTCCCAGAGGTACACTGTTAGGGTCCTAGAGGTACAGTGTTAGGGTGCTTATGTGCACTGTTAGGGTCCCAGAGGTACACTGTTAGGGTCCTAGAGGTACAGTGTTAGGGTGCTTATGTGCACTGTTAGGGTCCCAGAGGTACACTGTTAGGGTCCTAGAGGTACAGTGTTAGGGTGCTTATGTGCACTGTTAGGGTCCCAGAGGTACACTGTTAGGGTGCTTATGTGCACTGTTAGGGTCCCAGAGGTACACTGTTAGGGTCCTAGAGGTACAGTGTTAGGGTGCTTATGTGCACTGTTAGGGTCCCAGAGGTACACTGTTAGGGTCCTAGAGGTACAGTGTTAGGGTGCTTATATGCACTGTTAGGGTCCCAGAGGTACACTGTTAGGGTCCTAGAGGTACAGTGTTAGGGTGCTTATGTGCACTGTTAGGGTCCCAGAGGTACACTGTTAGGGTGCATATGTGCACTGTTAGGGTCCCAGAGGTACACTGTTAGGGTGCATATGTGCACTGTTAGGGTCCCAGAGGTACACTGTTAGGGTCCTAGAGGTACAGTGTTAGGGTGCTTATGTGCACTGTTAGGGTCCCAGAGGTACACTGTTAGGGTGCTTATGTGCACTGTTAGGGTCCCAGAGGTACACTGTTAGGGTCCTAGAGGTACAGTGTTAGGGTGCTTATGTGCACTGTTAGGGTCCCAGAGGTACACTGTTAGGGTCCTAGAGGTACAGTGTTAGGGTGCTTATATGCACTGTTAGGGTCCCAGAGGTACACTGTTAGGGTCCTAGAGGTACAGTGTTAGGGTGCTTATGTGCACTGTTAGGGTCCCAGAGGTACACTGTTAGGGTGCTTATGTGCACTGTTAGGGTCCCAGAGGTACACTGTTAGGGTCCTAGAGGTACAGTGTTAGGGTGCTTATGTGCACTGTTAGGGTCCCAGAGGTACACTGTTAGGGTCCTAGAGGTACAGTGTTAGGGTGCTTATGTGCACTGTTAGGGTCCCAGAGGTACACTGTTAGGGTGCATATGTGCACTGTTAGGGTCCCAGAGGTACACTGTTAGGGTGCATATGTGCACTGTTAGGGTCCCAGAGGTACACTGTTAGGGTCCTAGAGGTACAGTGTTAGGGTGCTTATGTGCACTGTTAGGGTCCTAGAGGTACAGTGTTAGGGTGCTTATGTGCACTGTTAGGGTCCCAAAGGTACACTGTTAGGGTCCTAGAGGTACAGTGTTAGGGTGCTTATATGCACTGTTAGGGTCCTAGAGGTACAGTGTTAGGGTGCTTATGTGCACTGTTAGGGTCCCAGAGGTACACTGTTAGGGTCCTAGAGGTACAGTGTTAGGGTGCTTATGTGCACTGTTAGGGTCCCAGAGGTACACTGTTAGGGTCCTAGAGGTACAGTGTTAGGGTGCTTATATGCACTGTTAGGATCCTAGAGGTACACTGTTAGGGTGCATATGTGCACTGTTAGGGTCCCAGAGATACACTGTTAGGGTCCTAGAGGTACAGTGTTCGGGTGCTTATGTGCACTGTTAGGGTCCCAGAGGTACACTGTTAGGGTGCTTATGTGCACTGTTAGGGTCCCAGAGGTACACTGTTAGGGTCCTAGAGGTACAGTGTTAGGGTGCTTATATGCACTGTTAGGGTCCTAGAGGTACAGTAGTGGAGTGAAGAATTTGTGAAGAAATTGGTTGAACTTCCGTCACCAAGATCGGATAAGTAGCTGTTTTTGACTTGTGCTGGGTATATTCTTTGTCCTTTAGAATTTATATTTTCCACCTTAGCTGTTATTGTACTCCAGTTATAAGTGTATAAATCTATCTTCCATCTATCCTAAAAAAACTCTACCTTTCTTTCCACATATTAATTCTTGTGACAAAGGATTACCTATCCATTACACTGTCATTAATTGTTACTTTGAATGTTTATGATTTACGGACGATTTACGATGATTTACCTTTTTCTATGTGCACTGTTAGGGTGCATATCTACACTGTTAGGGTCCCAGAGGTACACTGTTAGGGTGCATATCTACACTGTTAGGGTCCCAGAGGTGCACTGTTAGGGTGCATATCTACACTGTTAGGGTCCCAGAGGTACACTGTTAGGGTGCATATCTACACTGTTAGGGTCCCAGAGGTACACTGTTAGGGTGCATATCTACACTGTTAGGGTCCCAGTGGTACACTGTTAGGGTGCATATCTACACTGTTAGGGTCCCAGAGGTACACTTTAGGGTGCATATCTACACTGTTAGGGTCCCTGAGGTACACTGTTAGGGTGCTTATGCACACTGTTACGGTCCCAGAGGTACACTGTTAGGGTGCATATCTACACTGTTAGGGTCCCAGAGGTACATTGTTAGGGTGCATATCTACACTGTTAGGGTCCCAGAGGTACACTGTTAGGGTGCATATCTACACTGTTAGGGTCCCAGAGGTACACTGTTAGGGTGCATATCTACACTGTTAGGGTCCCAGAGGTACACTGTTAGGGTGCATATCTACACTGTTAGGGTCCTAGAGGTACACTGTTAGGGTGCATATCTACACTGTTAGGGTCCCAGAGGTGCACTGTTAGGGTGCATATCTACACTGTTAGGGTCCCAGAGGTGCACTGTTAGGGTGCATATCTACACTGTTAGGGTCCCAGAGGTGCACTGTTAGGGTGCATATCTACACTGTTAGGGTCCCAGAGGTGCACTGTTAGGGTGCATATCTACACTGTTAGGGTCCCAGAGGTGCACTGTTAGGGTGCATATCTACACTGTTAGGGTCCCAGAGGTGCACTGTTAGGGTGCATATCTACACTGTTAGGGTCCCAGAGGTGCACTGTTAGGGTGCATATCTACACTGTTAGGGTCCCAGAGGTGCACTGTTAGGGTGCATATCTACACTGTTAGGGTCCCAGAGGTACACTGTTAGGGTGCATATCTACACTGTTAGGGTCCCAGAGGTGCACTGTTAGGGTGCATATCTACACTGTTAGGGTCCCAGAGGTGCACTGTTAGGGTGCATATCTACACTGTTAGGGTCCCAGAGGTGCACTGTTAGGGTGCATATCTACACTGTTAGGGTCCCAGAGGTACACTGTTAGGGTGCATATCTACACTGTTAGGGTCCCAGAGGTGCACTGTTAGGGTGCATATCTACACTGTTAGGGTCCCAGAGGTGCACTGTTAGGGTGCATATCTACACTGTTAGGGTCCCAGAGGTGCACTGTTAGGGTGCATATCTACACTGTTAGGGTCCCAGAGGTGCACTGTTAGGGTGCATATCTACACTGTTAGGGTCCCAGAGGTGCACTGTTAGGGTGCATATCTACACTGTTAGGGTCCCAGAGGTGCACTGTTAGGGTGCATATCTACACTGTTAGGGTCCCAGAGGTACACTGTTAGGGTGCATATCTACACTGTTAGGGTCCCAGAGGTACACTGTTAGGGTGCTTATGCACACTGTTACAGTCCCAGAGGTACACTGTTAGGGTGCTTATGTGCACTGTTAGGGTCCCAGAGGTACACTGTTAGGGTGCATATCTACACTGTTAGGGTCCCAGAGGTACACTGTTAGGGTGCATATGTACACTGTTAGGGTCCCAGAGGTACACTGTTAGGGTGCTTATGCACACTGTTACGGTCCCAGAGGTACACTGTTAGGGTGCATATCTACACTGTTAGGGTCCCAGAGGTACACTGTTAGGGTGCTTATGCACACTGTTACGGTCCCAGAGGTACACTGTTAGGGTGCATATCTACACTGTTAGGGTCCCAGAGGTACATTGTTAGGGTGCATATCTACACTGTTAGGGTCCCAGAGGTACACTGTTAGGGTGCTTATGCACACTGTTACGGTCCCAGAGGTACAGTGTTAGGGTGCATATCTACACTGTTAGGGTCCCAGAGGTACACTGTTAGGGTGCATATCTACACTGTTAGGGTCCCAGAGGTACACTGTTAGGGTGCTTATGCACACTGTTACGGTCCCAGAGGTACACTGTTAGGGTGCTTATCTACACTGTTAGGGTCCCAGAGGTACACTGTTAGGGTGCTTATGCATACTGTTACGGTCCCAGAGGTACACTGTTAGGGTGCTTATGTGCACTTTTAGGGTGCCATATGCACACTGTTGGGGTCCCAGAGATATGTATAATAATACAATACGTCTTAATACAGTAATACATAAACATGACGTTAGTTTGCACAAAATAAGGAGACATGTAGGGCCAGGATATTGTTTCTACAGCAGGTGGTGTCAAGGAGCCGTGATTGAGCACAAACTGCAGTCAGTCTTCACGTTGACGCTAATACCATCGCACATGACATGCTTGAACATGGATGACACCTCTCCGTGCCTGCAGCACCCCCCGGCTACTGAAACATCCGGGCCCCACCGAACATAAAACAGAACTTTAGGGCCAGTTTGTGCAGGCATACCTGCATTCCCAGGCACGCTGCATTTACTGAGGCTGGAGCCTTTCCCAGCATGCATTGGGCGAGAGGCAAGAATACACCCAGGACAGATCGCCAATCCATCACAGGGCACATATACCATTCACTCAGACACTCATACCTATGGGCAATTTAGAGTCTCCAAATAGACATGAAGCAAATACAGATGATGAACAAATAGAAACACTAAACACTGGTTTAGTCATTGGTTATGAAATGAATCACTCAAATTTATCATTCGTCTTGACACAAACTGAACACAAGGGGACTTTTAATTTACGGCATAGGTGAAATGGCATTTGCCTAAACCTAATACATCTTCCAACAGGCTGCAGAAAGTGCTTGCCCTGGTCAGATGATGATCAGTTAATGGTAAAACTTGAAACCAAGTCAAACATACTTCTTTGATGACATACTTAGTCCTTCCTTGTCTTTGAGAATATAGTGACGGGTTTGTTAAACGGCATACCATTGAAAATATTGTTGCAATGTGGGCCCAAGAGAAGAATTGCAATTTGAAAACAGAACATTCACTTTGCTTGTCTGTGTTTATTTTCTCAACAGCAGAAGTTCCCTGTGAGCCTGAACGACACGATGACTCACGGCACAAATACTTAAAAATGATAGTTCCATTAGATCAGAGGTAATGTTCTCAAAATGTGTTTGGACTGTCAAGATTTTGCCCTTTGCCTGACTATCGAGTGCAAGTAGCAACAGCCATCTACAAATAATGCCTCTGTGATAATTAGTATTATTAGACTTGAACAGCCGCCCAGTCATGATTAGAGACTATAATCTGATGAGTTTAATGCAGTCCCACTCAGCCGGGATGGGCGGATCCCAACACACTGCGGCATAATCCCCAAAGAGCCATGCTTCATACCATACATAATAACTAGCGGAGACAATAGTGTTCTGTGCTCTCGAAAGTTTCCAACAACATGAAGGTCCTCGCCCTTCCAGTTGTGTCAACAATGAGAACACTGCCCCCTAATGGAGAACCATGGTAAGTTACTTGGAATTTGAATTTATTGTTGAGCTATTTGCAAAATATATATATATATATATATAACATAATATGTAGATATAATATTCATGTGTGTATACTTGTACAAAATAATATTGAAATATGTGCCCATGCATTCAATATTTTTTTAAATGAACCTTTATTTTACCAGGAATGTCTCTTGAGATAAGGAAAATAGAGACCTTTTTTGAAAAAAAAGACCTAGAAAATATCTTTATGTGTCCTGTATATTATTCAAAACAACTACTTGTCAGAAAAACAGAAAATGACATTGAACCGAATACAGTCTTTCACCGGAGGGTGAGGTGGACCCACTAAATAGCACTACTGCTTGACAGCATAGATCCATGCTTTAATTACGACATGCTAGCTCGTGGCAACTATATTGTTCTGTTGGCTCTGAAGAAGGGCCACACCCTCTTGCGTGTGTCAGGATTTTAAAAGACTATACTGCCCCCTAGCAGGGAACTACGGTGTGCTACTCTTGGAATGCATTGCATTTTGGACAGGGCTTTTCAAAGTCTATTTTAACATAGTCAAAAACATTTGTGATCTCCAAAACACTTGAGAGAAGATTCCTTGTACCTTAGCCTAAATTCTGATATGCTCCATCTTGTTATATTTGATTGGCTTTTCTATTTTTGACAGTGAAGGTCAAAATGGCAGGTGGAGGTGGAAACGTAGTTGTGAAAACCTTCTATTCCTAGAGAACAGAGCATGTTAAAAAAACTAAAAATACTTTCTTATTAGGGAAGATGTAAGGAGCAGAATTAGTTATATTTGTGACCAAAAATTACCGTAGTTCTTGTACTGTCTATGAAAAACCTTCTGTCCTGGCGAGTGAAATGCATGCAGGGTTTGACGTGTAGACATGGGGGGGGGGGGGGGGGGGATCAGACTCGGTGTGGTGGGGCGGCAGGGGGGATCAGAGTTTGATTGTGAACCGCTCTCCCTCTGTCCCCTTTCTCTCCCGCCTTCTCCTCTGTCTCTCTTTCCCTCTCCCTCCCTCCTTACCTCTCTCATTCTCCCTCTCTCTCATGTCCCCCTCTCTCCACTTTCTCTCTTTTACCCTCTATCTCTCCCTCTAATCTCTCTCTCTCTCTCTCGCGCACACTATTCTAATGTTTCACAGAATGCCACTATTGTGACCTTTATCATTGTTTTTACTGTATAGCAACCCTGAAAAGTACCAAACTCTCAGTGCTGTGTAGGTATGGGGCATGCCCCGCCAAGCCGTAACTGGGCGAATGGCATACCTGCCATCCATATATTTCTATATATATATATATATATATATATATACCCTTATGGAAACATAATATACTGCAGTATATTGTAAATATATCAAAATTATCATCACAATATATTTCAAATATACTGCAGTATATTACATTTCCATAAGGGTATGGGGATGGCCCCAAATGTTTGTGTTGCTTACTGAAAAAAAAAAAATATTATTTATGATATTTGTGGTCAGTATGTTTACAAAAAACAAATTTTTATTGTATTCCATTACAAATTTACATAATTGTTTTTATACCTTTGATGCATGATGTCCACTGTAGTGGACACTTACGTAATTTTGGACATTCATTCACATGTCCTAACAAGTAATACAAAACATGTGAAAAAAATATTGCTCTGTTTTGTAATAATTCATGAAAGGGTTAAAAACTTGCTTCTAGAAGGTTGCACAGACATATTTCCTATACACTTGCCAGATATTCATGTTTTTCCCCACCAGACCCATGCATGAAGGAATATAGCAGACTCCAGTTTGAAGTAGCTTTGAAGTAGACAGAAGATCAGCGGCGTGCATATCTTACATTAAACTGGAACCTTTGGATCGGCCCTCCCCAGGAAGTACGTACAATTTGTTGAAATCATCCTTTGCTTGTCCTGTTCACCCCACGTGATCTTTCCCTTGACAATACCCCCCTCTAGTGCTGTGAGAAGATAATGTTCACCTTTCATCTAGATCTATACTGTAAATCTCACCATGCAGTGTTGTGTTGGTAGTGTCTCCTGGCAGTGAGCTACTCGGTTTAATGGCCTCGGTTTAACAGGCCATTGGGGCAGTGTACTGGGTCAGCTGATACATGCTAACCTCTGAACTGTGACCCGCTGCTAACGGTTCTTAATTAGATGCTCTAACGCAGTGGTTCCCAACGTCGGTCCTCGGGGACCACTGTGTATGCTGGTTTTCGTTCCAACCACAATTGCAATCCCAAAATTCTAACAAGCTGTAAATTTTTCTTAATTAGTTGCTTTTCATGTTTAGAGGGATTAGCCTATTTACCTTCTTAAGCCACATCATGTCAGAAATAGCTAAGCATGCCATGAAGAATAAAATTCCTGTGTTCCTAATGTGCTTATTTGGCTATATTGCAAATAGGTAACATTTTTTTAAATGATCAAATTAAAGACTGGGGTGAATCAATTGGCTCCTAATTAGGTAGTTGAACACGTGTGTGTTTAAGTTCCCTCATCATTTGTTTCTTAAATGTATTAACACAATGCAGGTTTGGGTCATTATCATTCTCTTTGTCTTTTCTTCATTATTTATCAAATGGTTCGTTTTAGTGGCCATGTGTCCACAATTTCACCAATTAGGAGCATATTGATTCACCTCAGTCTTTAATTTTAATCAGTTAAAAAATGTTTTTTTTTGCCCCTCTTTTTGTAATTATTTGCAATATAGCACAATAAACAATGAGAATATTGGACTTTTATTATTCATGACATGCATAGCTATTGCTAACATAATGTGGCTTAAGAAGGTAAATAATCCCTCTAAATATGACAAACACCTAATTAAGAACAATTGACAGCTTGTTAAAATTCCGGGATTGCAATTGTGGTTGGAACAAAAACCAGCATACACAGTGGTCCCCGAGGACCGACGTTGGGAACCACTGCTCTAACGCAGGGGTTCCCAAACCGGTCCTGGGGGATGCTGGTTTTCGTTGCAATCACAGTTGCAATCCCAGAATTTTAACAAGCTGTTCATTTTTCTTAATTAGGTGCTTGTCATGTTTGGATGAATTATTCACCCTCTTAAACCACATTATATCAGAAATATATCGGTAATGTTGCCCAGGATTAGGGCGCAGTTGTCCAGGATCTGTGTCTCTTTGCTCTCTAGCGTCCCCCGCTGGTCGATTGATTGCCTGCGGCCTGCGCGCTAAAGTCACATATGAAGCGTCCTCTTGTGACTCATGTCGGTACACAAGCTTCGCTTGTGAGCTGCAGGGTGTGTTTGTCTGCACCAGGGATGCTGAAATATGGCCCTTGAGGCGAGTACTACTGCTGGTATTCTTTTCTACCTGATAGTTAATCGATCAATTAATTCCAGATTAATATTGATTGACCAGAGATGGAACTCACCTGTTCCAGGTTCAAATCAGTCCCTGATTAGAGAGGGAAAAGAAAACCAGGGCCACGTTCAATCTGAAAACGGTGTGTACTGTTTTGCAACGGTTTCCGGGTTGAACGACATGTTTCCTCGAAACGGTGTGAAACGGTGTGCAACGGGCTTTGAGGTACGTTTTCTCTCGTTGGTGGGTGTGTCAGAGGTGTTACCCAATCAGCAGCGACGTGTAGGCCTATATAAACCCCGTTGTATTAAAAAGGTAGTGCGCACAATGGATCCAACTAAAGTCCTTTACAAATGCGTCTACTGCAGCTTGGTGTATGCAACAATTGAAGACATTAGAAGACATGTTTGTATCTTTTGCTATCGTATGTACCATTGTGGAGTGACACTTTCATAAACTTTTCTACTCCACTCTACTCCTCTAAATATATAATGGTAAATATTACAATAGCATATCACAACAACAGTGATCAGCAATAATGATAGGCCTAATACTCATAATAAAATAATTAGCTCCTATAGATTGTAACACAGTCTCGAAGGTAAGAAGTGGATTATCCTTCACCTGAAATGTTTACCTTGTCATCCTGAAATGCGAGTCAAATGTTAGATCACTATACTTATTATTTATTTATTTATTTTTTAAATTTATTTATTTATTTCGGCATGTGTATGATCACATTGCATCACATTTCTGAAATATGCATTTAACAAATACATTTCCTGCCGAAAAGGGATACGGGAAAAAAGCAGCCTGCTTATCAAGTCCCGCCCCACTTCCCTCACGATTTTAAATGTTCATATTATACATTTGATTAAAACATGTATTTTTAGTATCACAACAGCATAGCTAAGTTTTCTTTATAGCGAAACTGATCAAGAAGGAAAGAAAAAATAAAATAAAATAATACTCTAAAGTAAAACAAACCGGATTTTTAAAGTCAGATTATTAAAGTCCCATTAAGTTGGTTTAAATGTGCATGTCATACATTGGTCAAACAATTTGTTTCAATGTTCATATTATACATTTGATTAAAACAGATATTTTTAGTATCACAACATCCTAGCTGAGTTTTCTTTATAGCGAAATTGATCAGGAAGGAAAGAAAAATAAAATAAAATAAACTACTCTAAAGTAAAACAAACCAGATTGTTAAAGTCAGATTATTAAAGTCCAAATTAGTAGGTTTAAATGTGCATGTCATACATTGGTCAAAACAATTTGTTTCAGTTCCACGTCCAACATTCTCAAATATTGTTCAGCTAATGTCCAAATTAAACGTGTCCGTTTCTACGTTTTTATGATGTTCTGTTGTCCCCTGTAAATTCCCAACTTAGGAAGCACAGTTTCCACATACCCCTTCACTCGATTGGGATGTTCCCTGCTGACTGCAAGGGCAGTGACTGTAACATTGAGTGTTTTTTCGAGTAGCCTATTAAACACGTATTTAAACCGATTTCATCAGGCTCCGAAAATTCTTCGAAAAGAACGCAAAGAATGGCCTTCTCAGCTGCCATAGTTGCAACGCTTGCGTAACACAACAGGGTGTTCAACGCACCACCGTTTCCGTTTAAATTAACGTTTTGCTAAGTTTTGTAGGGGCTGAAAGCAGCCCAGTTATACTACCGGGCTGCATTCGGATCCAACTTAACACATTCCCTCCCTTGCTCTCTTCACCCGAGTGAGCTATTTTGTGACGTAATTTGCTACATGCAGCAAGCAAACTTAACAGGTGCTCTGCGAGGGCGGACAGATGAGAAACAAAACAAAACGGAACTGAACCGCCCTTGCAACATATAGGAAGTTCAACGCCATATAATTGAAATGTGACCGCCCACTTTTTCCGTGTGGAGCATTGCATTGTGGGATTCCCTTCTTCCTGGGAGCTTGTATTTTATACCGTTGGTGGGAGGCAGAATAAACGAGGGAGTGAGGGAATATAATTACTCCCTCCCCTTAAATTGGAACCAAATCCCACTTGGTGTGGCTGCCATATTTCAACCTGGTATTTTGGGGATTCCCCCCTTAAAGCAAGGGAAGGGAACGACAGGAAGAAAGGATACAATTAAGATCCGAACAGAGCGCTGGCCTCGAGGGCCAGATTTGAGTATCCCAGGAATACGCACTCCTGCATCAGCTGGAGAGATTGCAGTATGAACACAGCTGTAAATGATTAAGCAGAAAATGGGGGGAAATCTTTTTTTTTTTTAAATAGCTGCGCAGCCATGAAAAATAAATGTCCCTTAATCCCTTTCCATGAGTTTTAATAATCTGTCAGGGCACAGTTTTTAAATTGATGACACAATGACAGGCGAAATCAGCAGGGTCCTAATTGATGTAAGTGTACACACCTGGGGCCACATGTATAAAACTCTGTGTAAAAGAATGCGTAAAAGAAAGCTCAGGGTGAAAGTCGGAAATCTGCTTTAAAAATGTTTTGCATTTTCTACCTCTACCTTTCGGTCATGGTGTCGCCATATCACACGGACTACAAATATTGCGTATGTATGGTGTCCATCATGTGCAGAGGTATGCAGATTTTCACAGCACGTGTCATATTATACATCTGAATTTCTTTGTGGAAACTCGCTTACGCGGCTTTCTGTGGGAATTTTTCTGCTCAGCACTGTTTATACATGTGGCCCCTGGTCACTGACAATTTTCTTTTTTTTTGTTGTGGAAAATGAAGAGTTCAAAACTAACAAAATCTGTGTTGTACTAAAATAGATTTTTAGGAAAACTTACGTGAACCCATTTTTCAACACCCTTGATCTGTCGATTGGCTCAACATAGACCACAATACAAATGGATCCCCAGGACCGAGTTTTAAAACTGCTCTAATTGATCATATAATGTAGAGAAGGATTAGGATCCGTTCATCCAAAATTGGTGCCTATAGAGACACCTGGTGCACAATCCGTAGAATACATCTTGAGAAACAATATATATTTGCGGCCCTGGTCCAGGGGTTCTCAACCCTGGCATGGGAGGGCCACAGGTTCTGGCAATTTTTTTTAATCCTCAAATAAAAACCAGTTCCAGTGTAATCAACTGCTTTAATTGATAAATAGAGTGAAAACCAGCAGACCCTGCATGCTTCCAAAACCAAGGTTGAGACCCTCTAGTCACACTCATGTCTTCCTCTGGGTCAGGGGTTCCCAAAGCTCTCCTTGGGCACCCCCAGATGGATCCAGGTATTTGATCTATTCCATCTCAAGCACACCTGATGCATCTAATCAAAGGCTTGATTGGTTTGTTGTATCAGTTGTGCTTGAGGTACAACACATAGAATACCAGGATCCAGCTGGGGCTACCCAAGGAGAGCTTTGGGAACCCCTGTTCTGGATTGTCCATAGGTGTTTCTTGATTACCTTAACTTGATTTGGTTTTCTTAAGTAAATTGTGAATTTTTGAAACGTGTCTTGTTTTACTTTGATTTTTCTTTTCTTTTCTACTTTTTTTCCATTTTTATCCTCTGCTTTTGTGTTTAGTTTATTGTTTTCCAAGAAGCCTCACGGGCCAGCCTAACAGCTAACCCTCTGGAGCTGGAGACGATTTTTGAAGACCCCTTGAGGGTAAGCCTGACAAACTCAAATCAATCACACAAATTTTGTCACACGTGGACAATACAGTATATTTTTGAATGTTTGTCTGGTAAACATTCCCCCTTTCTTCATCTAATCCTTTGTTTTATCTTTCTGTTTCTGCTTGCCATTTATCTGTGCTGAAATGTAGTCCCTTTTAACAACCAAATCTAACACTGAAATGTAGTCCCTTTTAACAACCAAATCTAACATTGAAATGGCTTGTTGCGGTTGGCTGCTGTTCCTTGCAAGATTTTGGCGCCACATCCGGCTCAATTAGCCTCTGTTTGCAGTATTCAGGCAGGAAATGGACTTCCTATGGGAACCCATTGTTATGTAATCACAGTTAAGCGCACGTAAAAGAGAAATTGTTCCCACAACCTCTGACTACTTTGCAGGGTTTTCCCCTTGCTACTTCTGAGAATTGATCAACAGTATTTAATTGAACCCCTGTTTTCCACAGAGGTCCATCACAGCTATAAATTATGACTTTTGAAATGTGCTTTTTTTGGCCTTGTGTGATTAACTAAGAGGAACCAGGGGCTGTTGGGTGGCTTACACTGTGGTGCGGGAATGAGCCGCGCCGTCTCGAATCAAATCCGGACCTTGCCAGTGTCGACTGGGGTGTGTAGCCTTGTAGGGCGACGCATAATTGGTGATTGCATCGCCTAGGATACGGGAGGGTTCAGTTGGTTAGGGGTCCGTCTTTCATCACTCTCTTGGTCTCTTCCCCCAGTGGGCACCAAATTAAAAAATATATATGAGGAACCATTGTTATGAGCGGTTATATTGTTTTCTATCTGGGGTTTGCAACTTTCACCGATGTATACTTGCACACATTCAAGCCAAGACACACCAGGGAACAAATCAGGACCAGAACTCTTTGGTGTAACCGTAAACACATTTTATTTTTTGGTAGCAAAAGACGGCACCTCAGAGAGCAGGCGGGCGGTGGGGCGGAGCTGCGATGCGGGCTGATTAAACGCAGGCACTCCTTTGACTTACAGTCACTGCTCTCAGCCAATCGGACAGCTCCAGCTAGGCCAAACGGTAAACGGCATGAATAGGGGCTGCTGCGCTAGATGGAGGACGTTGTTTTTAGTGCAAAACAGGAGAGTAAAAGCATAAGGCACACTCGGACTGGAACATTCTTTGGTCCCTCTCTTGAAATAAATGAACTGGTGTCAACGTCCTGTTTCTTTAAGGACTGGTTAACGCCTATTAGGGGATGATTGGGGTCTTATTGGCTTGGTGGGGGGGGGGGGACTTATTAAAGGGTTTTTTTTTGGGAGGTGGGGGGAGGAGACCAATCAGATCAATCCTGCATGACCTCCGAGCTCTCTGACACCACCTTCCCGTTCTTGGTCTCAATCATCTTGATGACGACGCTCTTTTTGTTTTGCATGCTGCTGCTGCTGTACCCGCCGCCGCTGCTGTACCCGCCGCCCCCCGCCGCCGCTGCCGTACCCGCTGCCGTACCCGCCACCGTAGGAGCTGTAGGACATTGCGGCGCTTTCCATGGGGATGGCGTTGTAGCTCGCTGTGGAGAGGGAGTGAGGGGGCGGGGATTAGGGCACAGTGAAGGGGTCAGGGAATATTTACAGAGATCTCTCAAATATTTCCCATATAGACCATTGTGTGGGTGTGTTCACTACAGACTGTACCCTCCAGAATAATGCATATATATACATAAATCTATATTCCAGAAAAGCCCTCAGTCCAACCCAATCATAAACCAAACCCTGACCCAGAGCCTAACCCTAACTCAACCATAACCCAGAATCTAACCCTAACTCAACCGTAACCCAGAGTGTAACCATAACCCAACTCTAACGCAGCTCTAACCCTAACTCACCATAACCCAGAGTCTAACCCAAACTCAATCATAACCTGGAGTCTAGCCTTTATGCAACCCTAACCTATAGTCTAACCGTAACTCAACCATAATGTGGAGATGAGATATATAGGGCCTGTAGATCAGATATGTCAGGGGATCGGTGGAGGCGCTTACGTGTATAGCTCTGTTTCACGCTGGAGATGTTGATGGCCTTGATGCCGCTGGCCAGCCTGCGGGACGGAGAAAAAGAGGAGTTCAGATCTCACGTGGAGACGGCCCAGCCGGAGAGGCTCATCCCGTCATCCCGTGGGCGGAGTCAGGGGCTCACCTGTCCTCCTCTCCTTCCAGCAACTTCCTGTAGGTGGCGATCTCGATGTCCAGGGCCAGCTTGACGTTCATCAGGTCCTGGTACTCCCTGATCTGGCGGGCCATGTCCTGCTTGGCTCTGTGCAGGGCCTCCTCCAGGTCTTTGACGCGGCGCTTGCCTTCCTTCACCGCCATATCTCCGCGTTCCTCCGCCTCTGTGATCTGAGTCTCCAGGTTGGTGCGCTGGTCGGGGACGGAGACCAAAAGACCGTCGGCATCGCACATTCACATAAAGAAGCTAGAGCGCGTACGCTCCGCAGGTGCCAGACAGGGCGATGCATTACGCATTAGTGGGCGGCAGTATAATGGGTGAGGAAACGGGCTAGATGTTGCAGGTTCGATTCCCAGGTAGGACACTTGAGCAAGGTACCCTTAACCTGAATTGCTTTATTATGTAACCAGCTGTATGAAGAGATACTAAAAAGCGTCTGCTAAATTCCTGTAATGACACTTAAATGTAAATACCTGGCCCTTGATGGAGTCGATCTCAGACTGCAGCCTCTGGATCATGCGGGTCAGGTCGCTGATCTCCGTCCGGGTCATCCTCAGGTCGTCCCCGTGTTGGGTGGCGGACGTCTGCATCTCTTCATACTGTGGGTCGACCGCATGACACGTTCGTGTTCGATTCTGACCAGATCACATAGGCTACACGCGGAAGAACGCCATTGGCAAACTGTGCTGCTGAAGTGGAGGCAGTGTTGTGTAATGGTTTACGGAACCTAAAGGTTGCAGGTTCGAGTCCCAGGTAGCACACCGCTGTTGTGCCCTTGAGAAAGGTATTGAACATGCATTGCTTCAGTATAGTATATCCAGCTGTATAAATGGATACTACTACATGTAAAGAAATGCATGTAATGTAATGATGTAAGCACATCTTTGGTGTCCTTTTAAGTCATGTATATAAGCATATGACACCATTCCACTGATGAAAGAAGTGCACTGAATCTTTCGCCCCATCTGTAATGCAAAACGTTTGGAGCTGAAGAATGTGATCACTGTATTAACCTCAAGTGTTAATCTAAGGGCTGCAATTACAGCCAAATTCACCTCTTTCTAAAAAGTGCAAAAGGCAGCACAAGGAAGACGGTAAGCACTGAGAACGCGGATGTAGAAATGCAGAGAGACGGACGGAGAGAGAGCTACTGCGTTACCTTGCTCTTGTACCAGGTCTCCGCCTCGGCGCGGCTGCGGGCGGCGACGTCCTCGTACTGGGCGCGCACCTCGGCCACGATGGCGTCCATGTCCAGGTTGCGGCTGTTGTCCATCTCCACCACCACGGAGGTGTCCTTCACCTGGCTCTGCAGCTCATGCAGCTCCTGGAGGGAGGGAGGGAGAGAGAGAGAAAGATAAAGAGACAGTCACCATAGAACAGTGGTTCTCAACCCTGGTCCTGGAGTACCCCTGTGTATGCTGGTTTTCGTTCCAACCACAATTGCAATACCAGAATTTTAACATGCTGTTAATTTTTCTTAATTAGGTGTTTTTAATGTTTAGAGGGATTATTTACCCTCTTAAACCACATTATGTTAGCAATAGCTATGCATGCCATGAAGAATAAAAGTCCAATATTCACATTGTGCTGTATTGTAATCAATTAAAGAGGTAAAAAAATGTTTTAACTGATCAAATTAAAGACAAAGGCAAATCAATAGGCTCACACAACAATGAGCACAATGTATGGGAATTGTATTCTTCATGGCATGCATAGCTATTGCTAACATACTGTGGCTTAAGAGGGTAAATAATCCCTCTAAACATTAAAAACGCCTAATTAAATAGAATTAACAGCTTGTTAAAATCCAGAGACGTACCTCATCAAAGATCTGTCGCAGGAAGTTAATCTCATCAGTGAGGCTCTCAAGTTTGGCCTCCAGCTCCACTTTATTCATGTAGGCCTCATCCACATCCTGTAGGAACAGAGAGAGAGAGACTCACACACCAAAATACATACATTTTAATTCTTTATTTGAGACTACATACACCACACACACACACACACACACATGCTGAAATAACAACACTGACCTTCTTTATGAGCACAAATTCATTTTCGCATTCGGTGCGCTTGTTGATCTCGTCTTCATACCTGGATGAGGGAAGGGGAAATCTCTGTTAGCAGGTGAAGAAAAAAAAGACGAGAAATGTCCTTCATATCCTCAACAGGCCAGCGTGAGAGGTTGAATGTGTTTTGTAATGGTAATTACTGAAATAATCAGATATTTTAATGCTAAGTGCATCCATTTTGGTTCTCCAATTCGGCTTTGCCAGTGTTATGATGCAGTGTTCTAGCCTGCCACTAGAGGGAGGCAAAGCACTGTTAAAGCCGTGAGGCTGCTTCCTGGCTTTGGTTTTCAGTGGAAAAGTTGAATTATGAAACTTGCCTCCTTTTAATCTGTCTCTACCCTGGGGGTCTAGACTGTCTAGACAGAGCTTGTAATTTATCAAAGGAGGGTATTTCAGTGCCATAAATTAATCTGTGCCTGTTTTGATTGCCATTAACAAATTTAATGACATATTTAATATAGTGCCACAGCCCCCCATATGACCTGATTTGCAGTGTGAGGGGTGACACAGTTGATGGCAGCCAAAGTACTATCTACTGTTAACTGCTTGGACAAACAGTCTGTTCTAATGGCACAGCTCTCATGCTTTCCTGGGAATTGTGGGATGGATTCAGAGCCAGGGACAGAAGTCTCAGAGCCGGGCAACTCACTTGTTCTTGTAGTCCTCCACCAGTCCCTGCTGGTTGTGCAGGTCGGCCTCCAGCCTCATCTTGTCGTTCCCCAGGCTGTCGAGCTGCCTGCGCAGGTTGGTGATGTAGGCCTCGAACATGGCGTCGATGTTGGAGCGGGTGGTGGTCTGGTTCTGGAGCAAGGACCACTTGGTCTCCAACATCTTGTTCTGTTGCTCCAGGAAGCGCACCTAGTGGTTGGAGGGGGAGGGGAGCAACGTTAGACAGCCAGGCCTGTGGATTACCAATCTGTGGAGCTTTGAATCGGTTCTGCTCAAAACACCTGCCTTCCCTGATTAGGACACACTGGCCAATGACATTTTTGGGAGCACTGGTGAATTCCTCTCTCTGTTGGGGAGCGGGAAAGCATGCATTTCTCTACGGGGGGGGGGCTGTTTGTCCTGGGAAGGGGTGAAGGGGGGGCAGAGAGAATTGGAAGGCGACGAGAGAGCAGTCCTTTCACTTCTTTTCCTGTTTTAAAAGGGTGAGGCTGGGGAGGCGGGGCCAGCAGCCCAGAAAAGAATGAGGGCCAGCCGGGCGGGGCCTCAGTTTGGCGCTTGGGTAAATATTTAACCACAGCATGTGCAAGTGTGGAGACGAGGGACAGGGAAACGCATGTCAGCTCATCTCAATGTACAGGAAGTAGATTTATGGCTGTCTGCATTTTACTCTTTGTCCTCAGGTGTTAACACAGGTAGTGTGGTTGCCAACAAACAAAACCGTCGTACAAGTAACACGGCATGTAAAGCTGAGGTATTTTCACAAGGTTGGGAAGAGAGAGTATTGGTAAACTGCTAACTTTGGCTCTTTAGGATTATGTGGGGTGAATGAAATGTCATGAAAAAAATGGTATGGATTAATTTTTTCTAGACTTCCAGCAACCGTTTGCGCAACCTGCTGGTGTTAACATGACACCAGAGAACCCGTTTAAATATTAACCCACCGGCATGGCTCCTTCACGCAAGTGCGACAGGCAACAGGAGCACATTACGGAAAGTCGCGTCCGCTCGACCAATCAAACGTCGAGAAGGGACACGGTGCGCAAAACGCTGGGGCTTTTTGAGGGCACTGTTGCGTCGAAACGGGCGCTGCGTCCTTGGGCAGCTTTGCATTCTGGCGTTCCTGACATTTCTGTCTGCGGAGAAGTGTCGGGGACGATAAAAAAAGGGACGCAAGGAACGGCAGGAGCCTGCGGGCGTTACGTAAAAGGCCTGTCCTCCAGGTGTGTGTCCTTTTTTGGTGCGCAAAGGTGCCGGGGCAAATGGGCCCCTCCTCCCTCTGAGACGGGCTTGGCCGAGGGTAGAGCGGACACACCCTGCTCCATTGAGCCCAAGCCTCCCCCCCCCAAAAAAAACAAGGAAGTTACTCTAAAATTCAGCCTCAGGTTTTTGTTTACTCCTGGTGTGTATTCAGCGTCCTTTGGAATTTCTGAGCTGGTTTTAAACTATTTTATGCAGCACGGAGCCAGACAGGTTAGCGACAGGCTTTCATGGCATCGTACTTGCTGATCTGCTTAAATATGGAAATGAGAGCCCTACTCTGAACGCGGCTGCCGTGGCGTTTGCTACGTCCTTGTGCTCAAAGTAGGTTTCTGGAAGTTTCTTTTCCACACTGGTGTGAACAGTGACATATGCAGTGCTCAAATGCTTCACAGCAATGTTCATATCACACTTAAAATTTTTTTTTTTTTTTTAATAAAAACTGGATAAATCCCGAATCCCTTCAGCCGTGAGACAGAGAGAGAGAATTCCATGCCAATAAAGCATTTAATTTCATTCAGAATTTTCAAATTGAAGTTGAACACAAAGAGAGTTTCATGCTAGTTAATAAAACGCAATTCATTTCATTCAAAATGGTCACATTGAAATTCAACAGAGACAATCCCATGCCAACAAAGCATATTTGACTTCATTCAAAGTGTTTAGATTTCAATCTAACACAGAGAGAGACAATCCCATGCCAACAAAGCATTTAACTTCATTCAAAATGTTTAGATTGAAATTTAACAGAGCGAGAGAGTTCCATGCCAAAGAAAAGCATAATTTCATTCAAAATGTTTAGATTAAAGTTGAACACTGGGAGAGAGAAAGAGAGAGACCACTGACTGACCTTATCGATGAAGGAGGCGAAGCGGTTGTTCAGGGTCTTGATCTGTTCCTTCTCCTGGTTGCGGACCGTCTGGATGTTGGGGTCAATCTCCAGGTTGAGGGGGGTCAGCAGGCTCTTGTTGATCGTAACGGCGGTGATGGGGGCCACCACGCCTGTCCCCATGCCCATTCCCATGCCTAGACCCATGCCACCCCCGTACGCCGCTGAGCTGGTGATGTAGCCAGAGCCAGAGCCGAACCCCCCCATTCCCCGGTTGCTGCCGATCAAGCTCCGGGCGCCGTAGCTCTGCCTGGAAACGTTTTGGCTGGGCCCCGAGTACGACATGCTGCTGAAGCTCCTAGGGGCCACACCCGACGACGCCACTGAGTAGCTGCTGGTTTTCCTGGATCTCACCGACATCTTGGCTGCCTGGATTTACTGGAGCGACCGAGGAGTGGAAAAAGAGAGTGTAACGGGCACGCTTGTCTGCTGTGCTGGAGAGACTCGAGCAGATAGACCAACTTCCAGGCACTGCCCCTCTTTATATCCTGAAAGGGGAGGAGCCCCCTGATTGGTCAGCACTCTGAGCAGGAGGAGGGGCCCGTGGGAGGGGACAAACCAGAAGCACAGCAGCACTTTGAAATGCTCTCCTGAATTGTTACCTGATTGTTGGATTTTACACCCGTAAGATAAACGGAGAATGCTCTTTTGTCTTCGCTTGTCTGGTGGGGTCTTGTTTTTAATATTGCCCCGAGCATATAGCTGAGGTTACCAAAAGGAATGTGTGACCCTCGGGTGAATTTTTGAATCGATTGCTGCTCCAAATACAGGTAGAACGGGACCTGTCATCTCCTGTCATAGTCACCTGCCAATTTCACACTATCTTGCAAATAATGCAAATTACTAAAAATGTTTTGGGGCTGGAAAGACCGCGGAACAGGGTTGTGCTGTTCTACGCCAATTTAATTTTAATTCTTAATAGAAGTTTTAATAGAATGCTTAATTCTAAAGCATTCAGGCTTTATGTGTTTACATGCGTGCCCCAAACGCTGTCAATCAAAAAAAATGTCACAGCTCTTTCCTGGAGGAAAGAAATCATAAATCAGCACCTTGGTACCATCGTGCTGCAAAAGGATCCCCTGTACTTGTTCCTGTCTTCTCCATCTCTCTGGAGAAGCAAATGGCTGTTTATAATTATTTTTATTTTTTACTATGGCTGTGGCATTTCCTCCATTGCTCGATGATGCATCAAAACCAGTCTTTCCTATTTCTGGAATGTGTAAGTCATAGATGTTTGAAATGACACGGCTGCTGCTGTAAGAGTTGCTTTGGGATGAACAGCCTTTACTTTAAAGATCTAGTAGATGCAAAATAGAAGACCAGTGTAGATTCACACATCCCAGTATCCCCCTGTATTGAAGGAAACCGAATATGTGCTAAGCCCACTGCATGCCATTTTGTGTCTGTTGATAGAGTAAAATTCCATTGGGTTTCATTGACATTTCAAAGGATTAGTAGAGTGGGGACAGTGAAGGGGGGGTGTGATTCTCCATCATCTGATGCGCTAGGTTTCTAGCGTGTACTGTTTCTGCAGGGTCCAAGTGTGCGCTGTTTCTGCAGGGTCCAAGTGTGCGCTGTTTCTGTTGGGGGTTCTAGTGTGCAATGTTTCTGTTGGGGGTTCTAGTGTGCACTGTTTCTCATTATGGTTCTAGTGTACACTGTTTCTGCTGGAGTTCTAGCGTGCGCTGTTTCTGCTGGAGTTCTAGCGTACACTGTTTCTGCTGGAGTTCTAGCGTGCGCTGTTTCTCATTATGGTTCTAGCGTACACTGTTTCTGCTGGAGTTCTAGCGTGCGCTGTTTCTCATTATGGTTCTAGCGTACACTGTTTCTGCTGGAGTTCTAGCGTGCGCTGTTTCTGCTGGAGTTCTAGCGTGCGCTGTTTCTGCTGGAGTTCTAGCGTGCGCTGTTTCTGCTGGAGTTTTAGCGTGCGCTGTTTCTGCTGGAGTTCTAGCGTGCGCTGTTTCTGCTGGAGTTCTAGCGTGCGCTGTTTCTGCTGGAGTTCTAGCGTGCGCTGTTTCTGCTGGAGTTCTAGCGTGTGCTGTTTCTGTCAGGGGAAAACTGGAAACTTTGACTGCAGAATGTGGTGGCGCAGTCGGCCTGGCACTCGTACATTTCCCCTCCCTCCCTCCCTCCTCCTCGCCCCCTCACTCCTCCTCGCCCCCTCACCTATATCCGTTATTCTGAGTGAGTCACTGGTAACTGGGCCTGGCTCTGCCTCTGAGCTCCACAGCCAAGACGTCTATCATTGTTTGTGATGGATATCTTGGGCAATGAAGTGACCTTAACTTCCAACTGATAATAAAAACTAAATATTTTGCCATGCACTCAGAGGACAGTATGTGGACTTTGTGCCACATATCAAGCTTGCAACACAAGTTACAATGATATTACTGTGTATTGATACAACTATCACGTGCATTGTGGTGAATATTAAAAGATTATTTAAGATGATTTTCACACTGAATGAGAAAATAGGCTACATTATATCATGAAATGTATTTATATATACCTGTCACATTCCAGTAATACCCCGCTGATGTTCATAAATATACTACTGTCCAGTATGTGAACTCTAATGCCAGGGTAACTAGGTAAATATATTTTAATATGCTTCAATCTTTTTCATATTTCCAGATTGTTATTGCAACTTATTATTATTAAAGTCATTTTGGCTTGTTATTTTCTTTGTTTGTGTGCAAAGACTGCTGATAGCCTTAGTTCCAAACCAGAAAAGCATAACTCCATTTAGTGTACTGTCCATTTAGCCTACTGTCACTTGCAATCCAAGCAGAGCTCTACATTATACTGTTTCAAATCCTCCCCTCGCCTTTCTGTCACCCCTGATTATCTGAGGGTGCTGAGCATGCTCAGCCGGAACATTGCTCCCTCCTAAAGAATGCATGCTCCTCCCACTCTTCATTGATTACTTTCAGACCCCCCTTTTGGCTGAAGTCTGTCGGCACAACTTTACTAGATAAGTAAAGTTTTGACGGTGCGAAAAAAAGAGAGATAATCGAGAGAAAATGCTGGCAGACGGCTCTGCAATTATGCAACAAGAGCAGGGTCTGTGCAAAAGTGCGGCCTGCTCTTGATAGCATGTAGGCTATGCGAACGGTTGATGTGATCAGCTACTTTGCATGATTGTGTGCTATCTGTGCCTTCCGCACTGTGTCTCCTTTGTGGTACTGATCCTTGGTAGTCCTAGTGCAAGTCAGTCTGGACACGCCTTGGAGCTCGGTATCCAGCCATTCGCGCCTGTAGTATGGCGGTCGCCTTGGTGCTACTAGCAGAGGGAGAATGGGGGACAAATACACACGTTAATGATACAACTGACTTAAGGCTTATTGACTTAAGGCTTCACCTGGCATCATTTAGAAAGGAGGGCAGCGCTTCGCATTGCTACCATGACAACCCTTTCAACAGGGAACCGGTACCTTAATGGAGGCAAGGCCGATAAGGTATTTTCGGGGAGAGCCTGGCACAATCAGGCATCAAGTTACCACGACATGTGTTGGAGGTCTTGAATGGCAACCCTTAAATATTTAGGCTCATTGTGTTGTCCGTGCCCACCCTCCTTGTGTATTTCTTTTTGCTCATTTTATTCAGACGGGAGAAAAGCAGAGAGGGTTACAGTCAGATAGTGATAGAGTGCTCCGGTAGGGAATCGAACCACACAGGGGTACTCCTCTGCGTGTTTTTTCGGCTGCCTTACGGACAGCGCACTCTCTCCCCGGCTCATCGCGTTTTACATTTCTCAGTGCGCTTTACCTCTACCCAGCTCTCTGACACTGCACGTTCTCTTTCTTTCAATCTCACATTTCCCTTCTGAAACTGGCCAGTGCTTTCACTGCAGGACAGTTAAGCAGTCAGCCGCGAGGGGTGACGGGCGACAGGTGTCGAATGACCGAAGGGACGCGAGTCACAATTATGCTAATGCTTCCGCCCAATCGCGCAACAGCTGAAGGGAACCTGTCGCACGCTCCTGCCTTACCTGAAAAGCGGGACTCTGGGAGACCGGTTGCCGAGCAAACGCGGAGCCATGAGCCACGGCGACGGGTGTCAGACGAGGACGACGCGGAACATGATACAGGTTTAATTATCGAAGCCCGGGACGGACTTGAACGCGGCTTTGCGTGACCCCGCTTTACGACCTCTCCCTCGGTTTTGCGTGCGCCGTGCCCCTAGCCACGCCCCCTGCTGTTGTTATGGCAACAAGGTAACCGGAGAGCAGTCGTGCGGTTCACTTCTCATTGCAAGAGGTGACGGGCACGTCCCAGCACATGGAAGAGAGGAAAAAACAAAATGGAAGGCGCATTGAGTGCGTAACACTGCGGGTCCTTTATGGGATAACGCCGTTGTTTGTCAAGCGCACACAGGCATGCCGGCACAAACAGCCCTCCAGCAGGTTCAAGCACAGCTTACCTGCAAACACCCACCTTAACGCCCATCTTTTCTGCACACGCCCACATCTTTCCACGCATGACCGAGCGCTCACACTGCCGCTGATGCTCTCCTACCGTACCAATCCACGCCCAACATGGATCCAGGTAACGTATCGATCCACGTTTCTCGAGCCAGCTGGTCAACACATCCTTGATTTCAGTAAAAATGCGGAGATTTGCAAAAGAGTTCTCAGTTCACCTTTCTAGTTAAGTAAAGGTTAAATAAAATAAGCAAATAAAAGACTGAACAAAATGTTACGCAGGAAATGGACCCGTCATCTCACTTGGTTGTGTGTTCCTGCCCCATTACCAGCCGGTTGCTTATGCTACTTAAGGGAAATACTGTACGCTGTTCAGTCCACCACAATGCAGAGGCTTCACTACAATTTCAATAGCTGATGAACAAATGCAGATTATTCTGGTTATTTTCCTTGTTTCAGGCAAAAAAATTAAATATCACAAACAAATGTGTAATAGTTAGAACGTACGATCTTCATCCGTATTAACATTGGCCTTTCGTCGAACACACTACTGACTGCCCTTTAGAGACAATGAGGCTGGTATTTAATCAATTTATTCATTCGTCCTTAAGTTTGACTAGTAATTAAAAGCAAGGTTTTCTTTTTAGTCCCTCACAAAAACTTGCATGTCATAGTTAATGGCAAATGTTGATTGAATACAGTCTGTGGCGGAGGTATCCACAGGTAATGATTAATAGCTTTTGAGAACAGTGTACATGGAGGGATTTTTATTCTTCATCCTGAACACAGTTTATCTTGTGTGTCCTTGTGGGGGTTCCATATAGTACGTGGGAATTTTTTGGGCCCGGGTGTCTTGCTCTGTTTCACTTTGCAAATTTAGCAATTGTGTCCGCCACAATTCAGCTTCTGTATTTGGCTGCGTCCCAATATTTTTCACTCGTCTCCTCCTTTCCTCCACTCCCCCACTACCGCTCGTCTCCTACCTGGTATGTAGGCAAAACTGCCTGAACGTTTTGAGTACAAGTAGTTGCGTGTACAATATACAATGTGCCTGACATTGCGGTTTGTGTCGAGACATGAATCAATTTGTAATTAATATGTAGCCTAATCAGCAATATTAGATTAGGACACAAAGATCCTTTCCGGGGCACGGAGGAGAGGAGTGGAGGACAGGAGGGTGCATTTTTTGAATATTGGGATAAACCCCTGGTGTTTTCTTTGTGGACCTGTCCTTGCCAGACAAAGCTTATGCTTATGACCGCCCTCCATGGTTTATCAGGAAGACACTCCTGTTATGTAATTTTCTTGTGATTTGTAGGCATATTGAAATTGTTTTGTGGGAGACTTGTTGACGCTGTCATGGATCTGTTTTAGTTATCTATTATTCATTTGGTGTGGATTCAGTTTGCACAGGTGCAAACTGAATCCAAAAATAGTCAAACTGAAAAACAAAATAGTCTTGATATCCACCAGTCTATTGCTGGCACGGCCAACGTTTCCCTGCTGTCAAACACCACGGCGGTCACACGCAGGGTGTTTGGGCGTGGCCGGAGGGAAAGCAGAAGATAAACAGAGAGAGGGAGGGGTCTGTTGACAGGAATTTGACTCACAATGGAGGCAAATGTGACCTCAGAGATTATAAATAAAGGCAAATAAAACAAATGGAAATTGATAAAAAAAGAATTTGTAAAAATACTCCCTGTTGAAAAACACCCTGTTGAACAGCCCCTAAGTGTAATTTCAGAGTTTCCTGCAGTTGGAATCTGTGGCTTTAACTAAGATGTGATTTGGTGGTGATTAATCTTTGGCAGAGAGAATTTATGACTAAAGTTCTGCCGACTTAAAGGTTAGCGCTTATTCCGTGTGACATTTGTGAGAAATACAGAAGCTTGAGCATTTAATTTCTCTTGTTGTGAGGATTTCAGTTCGTAAATGTTCTTGAATCCTCGTGGTTATTTAAATGCATTATTCCATGTGAGTAGCAACCTCAAAGATCAAGATTTAAGTGAGACAAAGCCAAGCCCAGACAGAGACTATAGGATATAGGCAGATATTTTTTATGGTGTAATGGGAAATGAAGGTAGGCTTTTACACTCAATTACGTGTGTCGTCTGTGTACGTGTGCGTGCTTGCATGTGTGTGTGCACGTTAGCGCAGAAATGATCGCCTTCCATGACATCATCTTCAGAACAGGCACTTTGCCCTGCTCTCTCAAGCAGGCTAAAGAAACTCACACATTACCAGTGCAGGTTCCCAGGCGCCCTGTGTCTTATTCATTCATGAAACACAGTTCGCTGCCTGGTGTCAGGTCTCTGCCCGTGATGCGCTCACCCTTCGCGGGTGCAGCCCCGGGAGCCATGACTCATCGAGCTGCGAGTGCGCCGCCTCTGTCACTCCTCCAGTCTACTTCTCCCAACTGTGGGCGGGGCGTGTGAAAGGGGCGGGGCCATTGCTAGAGGTAACCTCAGGGCAGGTAGTCGCAGAGGTACTTGGCCGTAAACCCCACCCCATCCGTGAGTACATGGCCAAGGGCCACGCTGGCCTGCGAGTGCCGGTCGTAAAAGTCTGTACAGCTGTTAGGGCGCGGTTTGCGCATGCTCCCCCCGGTCTCTTCGCCCGTCCACAACACAGTTACATGACCTGCCCCCCCCCCCCCCACTTACCCATTTCCATAAGCCTTCCTATATGCAATGCATCCACCCCTTCTATTAACGGTTAACAGGGCAACCGACTGAAATCAGGGCATGTGCTGTTAGTCGTGTTTGGACAGCTGTGCAGCCCTCCGTCCTCTAAGTGCAGCGTGCCACTCGACCGAAACACGCTCTGTCCCGCAGGAGAAAGGCAGTGCTCTCAAAACGCAGCCCAGCACGGGCCGAACACACCCGTCGCCCCTGAAGACCAACAGCTGTGCACAAGACTGTTCTGTAATCGGCAGAATACGGTAGAGTGGGCGATTCCCTCGACGCTTGGCTGCGTGTGTTTCCCACTATTACACTGTACCGGTTGCTCTCTGAGCTTTTAGGATGTTCACTGTCAGCTTTCCTGCCATGATAGTCCAATAATGTTTCAGAAGATCGTCCACCGAATGAATAAAAACGGCTCCTGATTGGAGGGATTCTGAAAGGCTGAACAGGCCACAGTGCAGGAGCCCCAGAAGAATGTTTTTTTTTTTTTTTCTGTCTGTCCCCCGTGTCTGACCTTAAGGAGCCTCATGTCTGCTGACTCTCACGGCCTCGCACCTGCAGCCAAACCTGCAGCTTCCAGTTACTATCAGCTATGATTAAAAAATAATAATAATAAAATAAAAATATATATATATATGGGTTGTTGTGAAGATTTAAAATAACCATTTCCGCTCCTGACACGTCTGCTGCCAAATCGTTAAAAATCTATAAGGGCTGTCATAATCGGGTGAATGAACTGACAGGCAGGAGCAAAAATCTACAACTTCGGGATTTTCGGTTTCCGTGCGAACACTTGCCATCGGCAGACGGCACACATACTTAAAACAGTGTGATTCTGTGAAGACCTACATACTGCAGGCTTTTTACCTGACAAATATATTAAGGCTAAGCGGGTTTGATTGCGTGTGTGTGTGTATATGTGTGTGTGTTTGCGCCTGTACTGTATATGCGTGTGTGTGTGTGTGCGCAATTCTAGAGTGTGTGTATATGCATTATATATGTGTGTATGCGTATGTGTGTGTGTGTGCGTGCGTGCATATGTGTGTCCCTTCTACACTCTTTTGCAAGTGTGTAGGAGTGAGTTGGAACAGGTCCCAGCCTCAGCCCAGTGCGTGTCAGTAACAATGCCGTTATTGTTTGACAGCTATAACGTTTTTTCTCTCCCTGCCCTCAGATGTAGGCTACAGCACAAGTAATGTAGTCTCCTTTATGTAAACTAAGCTGTCTGACATCTAAGAACGCCGCGTCACCTTTTTTAATGATTGACATTACCTTCCGCACCACAAAAACATTTACCCCTCTCATCCGTGACCTGCAGATGAAAAACAAAAGTCTCAGACAGTGCTTGGAGTGGATTTAATCAATCGTTGAGCTTGTCAGTGTCACTCTTGGCTCTTATCTTTACTCGTAAGCGCTGATCAGTGGAACCAAAGCCCTTTGGCTTGCTGAAGTGTTAACGTGTTAGATGTTCGTACATAGATTTACTTGGCCTTATCTCTCAGCCTTAGGCGGATAGAAATGGATTGAGAAACCTTTTCTTTGCTGTTCATACATTGGAGAAATAGTGTACTTTAACTTGCGCAGCCAGTTCCTCTAAGTTCCTCTCTTTTCTTTGAGCTGCTGTTTCATCGTAGCTTGACAAATATTAACTTGATACTCTTGAAATCACTTCATAACGGCGTGATTGTTTTTAAATGAAGGGTGTGGACCACCTCTAGTGTTATGGGCTGAGAATCTCAATCCCGCGTGTGCTCTGTGGTTGGTCTCTGCAAGACATTCCTCATAAAAGACAGGGTTCCACTACTGTAAGACCTTCTAATTAAAACACCATACATGGCTGAGCGCAAACAGACACACTGGTGCGCGCACACTTTCACCAGCGCCTGCACGGATGATGATTTTTTTTTTTTTGCTGCTTCTTGGCAGAAGATAGCCATCTCCCTAATGATTATTATTTTTATTAGATGCTCTCTCGCGATCATGAGCACGTAAGTGGTACATGGTTGTATCTGAATCCCATCACTCGAGCATGTGCATACATGCGCACACACAAATGTCACAGCACGTTAATGTAACACAAATATGGACACACTGAGGGATTCAGGCACAAGACTTCCGTATTTTGCGTGCTTTAAAAAAAATTGTGATTGACCATAAAAGGCGCTCAGAGCTCCCTCTCCTTCTCTGGACTGTCCACAGGCTTCCAAATGAAATGACATGTTTGCAGCTTTCCAGACCCTGAGCTAGTTCTTCAGAAATCCAGCTGCGTAAATCAGGCAGCCTGTGTCATTTTAGGTGCAGGGTGTGAATGCTCTCTATGGTGGGATAGCAGCACCCTGCAATGGACCTTCCTGCTAACAGTAACTGGGTTGGGCCTGGAGAGCCAACCTAAACCCTCATGACTAATATCGTGCAAAACAAAAAAACGGAGAGGATAAATGAGTGTTCTAGAAAAGCCTTCCCCACCATTGCTATAGTTACAGATGGTGTGGTGTGGCGTGGACTTTTTGTCCGCAGTCTTTTGGCGGAACGGGACCTGAAGAGCCAGGGTTGTGTGAAAAGCCAGCAGGTATGACTGCTCGAGATCGGAATGCACAGAGATGGGCAGGCGGGTGGAGGGGGCGGTGGGGGGGGGTTTGGGCGGTGGGTTGTCACAAAAGTAACAGAGGTGAATAACTCTCGAAGCGGGCCCAGCCCCAAAAAATGGATTCACAAGTTCAGAAATATGCAGAGTGTCCAATTCCTAACCTCTTCTGTCCACAAAAATGCACACACCCCTGTCCCGTCTCTCTCCTCTCAAAGTACGCTTACCTTAAGTGGCAGGGGGCCTGAAATGCCTGTGGCCATGTTTAGCCGAATGACTTATGAGTTACTTTTTTTGCTTGAAGTTCCGCCCGAGGTACCCACGTAGGTACATACGTGTAAGCACTCACGTACATAGGTACACACATAGATATACAGTGCCCTATTATTGGCACTCCTGGTAAAGATGAGTAAAAAGGGTTATTATTAGATTTATTATGAGAAAAAAAAATTCCCTCATCAAGAAATAATTATTTTTAACAAAACCACATGTGCCACAATTATTGGCACCCCTGTATTTTTTATATTTGGTCGCATATCCTTTGCATGCCATAACTTCCTGATGTCTGTGACCCAACAACATCAAAAGACTCTTGATATCTTATTTTCTGGTACTCTTACAAGCGATACTATAACGTCTCTGCATTTTAATGGATCTCTATGGGAATTGGGGGGTGGGTCTAGATTTAGCAGTAAAGTACTCTGGAACTGTTACGTTTCCCTCAACTGGTATGGACCCAAACGCAGGACTCGGAGACAGACTCACAATAAAAGCTCCACGGAGCAAGCCAACAACGAAGAGGGCGAGTGGGGTGAGGGACTGGATCCGGGGTTGGCGATGGCAAAGGGGCAGAGGAGGAGGTGGAAACAGGAACACAGCAGGGCAAATGGCAGGCGAATGGTGACGGACTGGAAGCGGGGTTGGCGAGGGTAAAGGGCATACAGGTAAGCAGGCTGGCAGGTAACTGAAAAAGCAAACTCAGACAGGGTTACTGAAAAACACAAACACGACAACTTGACTAGGCATAACAAACTGGCGACGAGACAGAGAGAGAGAAGGGAGACTAAATAGTGCGGCTAATCAGTAAACTAATGAGTGAGGCATGAGGAATGTATGCGGGAATGAAGGAGGAGATGAAGGTGCGTGAGGAATGCGAACCGAGGGGGCGAGTGATAGGGCGAGAGATAATGAGGAAACGAGAAGGAAAACCACGCCCAGTCTGCACAACACGAAAGACAGACTGGGTAAAAGTAAAAACAAGACATGAAACAAGCGGAGTAGGAAAACAGGGAGAACAAAGGGAAGGTGGACTGGAAAGGAACGGAGGACGTAACAGGAACAGTATGGAAAACATGGTTGGCTAAATGGCTCCAAGTCATCAAGGGCCTGGTGTATTAAACAAGCCTTAAACCATCCCTCTGCTGCCAGAAATACAGTAGATATGGATGGATAACTTGAATGGTTTCTTCTCCTGACTTATTTTTCCATAGAGTTCAATAGGAAAATTTGTCAGGAGAAACAACCCTTAAAGTAATCCATCCATATCTATTGCATATCTGGCAGCAGAGTGATGGTTTGAGGCTCGTTTGATACCTCAGACCCTTGATGACTTACAGCCATTTTACCAACCATGTATTCCATACTGTTCCAGCATAATTTACAGCTAAATCTAGTCCCACCCAAAATTAGATTTTTCTAATTTTTTCAGTGTGACATTGAGCTAATTCACCAAACGGAGACTTTTTTATAACCCTTTTCACTCATCCTTACCAGCGGTGCCAATAATAGTGGAGGGCACTGTATATATATGTAGATGCCACATTCGCCGCTGTGGAACGTTGCAGCGATATTTATTGCGACGGGCAAGATCCGTGTCTAAACGAACGGCCGTTTTTTGAGAGATGCAGACCTCCTCTGATAAAATCTACCATAAATCGCTTAATTCTTAACCAATTTTTGTGAAGTTTGGCTTGTTATAAATGTGAGAAATTTTTTTTTTTTAAAACACTTGATTTCTCAGAACAGCTATTTGTAAAACGTCCTTTTAGCTATGGTACATCAGTTGTCAAAATGTTGTCAGAGCCGATGTTATTTGTAGCTGCTAAGAAAGCATTAGAGGGCTTATTTTATTAGGTTGATAGCTGCACATCTTGGATGTGGTTGTACTAGTTTTAATACATCGAGATGTAATACACCACTTATTAAAAACACTCATTTACATTGCCAGCTGTGGTAACAGCATCATATTCAGCATGAAATTGTACACTGTGCTGTGTTGTCTACTGCATATAATTAATCTTGTTCGCTGGCTTGGGATGCAGATGCAAAGTGTCCTCTGATATTCATACTTACTGTGCAAAACAGGTACTCTGTCCCTGTATGATGTATCCTAATTTGCATGTTATTTAATAACATGGTATTTCCATTTCTTCCGGACCATGATTTATTAAAATTCAATAACATAAGTCTGAAAACACCCATATAATCTTATTCTTTCTTTAATTTTTTTCCAAGTGAGATACATTTATAGGGTTTTAATAATTTCATTCACCACTTAATCCTAATATTCAAAATACATGAATATCATATTACCACATAGCCTACAGTGCAATCTGTATTTGTGCAGTGACACATTTGATGTTGTTTTGGCTCTGTAACGTTACTCCAAAAATCCTTTCGCCACACAGCTATGACGCAGGCTGTTAAGGCAGTGTACAGGACTGGACCCGAACGCAAGACTCTGAGACAGAACTCGATGCAACAACTCCACTCGGGAGAATATTTATTAGAGGCAAGCAAGCAATAGGTAGGCAATGGGCAAATAAAGGGAGGAAGGCTGGATACGGGGTTGGCAAACTAAAGCGGGGCAGGTGAGGAGTCAGGGCTGGTGGGGCAGGCAGGAGGCAGGCTGGACGGGCTGAATAAATAAAAGACAAGCAGGATCAAAAAATCAGAATGCCTGGGATTGATCTCAAACGGGGCAGAGAAAACGAACTGGCAACGGAAAGGTGTGAGAGGACAAACTAAATAGTGCGGGGAACAGGTGAAGGAACTAATTGAATAACTGAAAGGAGTGAGGAATGTGAGTGAGCAGGAGACATGATAGGCTGGCAAATCAAGGGGAGAAACGGGGAACTAATAGGGACCACGCCCAGCCTGCACACAAATACACGGAACAGAGACAAACAGGGTATACTGAACATGACATGGAACACAAGGACTGGGAATACAAAGGAAACGAAAGGGAGGTGGACTGGAGGGAAACGGCGGATGTTACACAGGCTCTTCTGTCTGGATCCTTTGGAAACCTGTGACAAAAACAAGTCCATCTCAAAAATACTATTATAATAGTTACTAATTACAACCTGTCATGTAGCTGAATCATAGACTACAGTGCATAGTCGACAAGCAGCCTAAATACGGCCCAGTCTAACGTTTTAAACGAGATTTAGGCTAATTGTCACAAGCACAGGTGTTGCGGACACCATCTCATAAACACAGGGTGATAATTTGCTATATGCCAATAACACAAAGAATGTGATAATTGTCAAATCAATATCAATTTTTAGACACTTAAGTCATGCATTGCTTTGATAGCTAATTACTAACATTACCTTTTTACTAAAAGTGACTTATTAACGTTAGCTAACAGCCTAGCTACATGTTTTCATTATCATCCGGGCGATAGCTAGCCTATAAATACGCTTTCGTAAGAAAGGCGCTAATAAGTTCACTAATTTATGTGCCAGTAACCTAAAATACTAAAATAGCCACTTGTGAAAAGTTATCCCACGATCCTTGCTTTTGTCGTTTCTTCCATTTGTTTAGCCAAATTCCACAATTTTGTGGCCTTTTTCAAGCAACTGATTCTCACCATTGCCCGCCACAATATGGCCGCCACACAGATGTATCTGAACAGTAGAATACGGCATCTACGTATATATATCTATGGGTACACACATAGGCACCCACTCCACTGCGCTCAGGTCAAACACTGTCTGTTTTCCCTCATGGTCTGAAGACGCACTTTTTCAGACTCCACCTCGACTAAAGTACCTATCTAGGGCCAATTCCATAGTACTTGCTTTTTTTCGTTTTTTATAGTTCAGTATGTATAGCCGACTGTGTGTACTAGCCTACTCTATGTTCAATACTACGGATCCTAATAGTTCAGTATGTATAGCCGACTGTGTGTACTAGCCTACTCTATGTTCAATACTACGGATCCTACGTTATGAGAAAGTTGTTCTTTGTCGGATCTGCTTTGTAGTCACTTCAATGACCTTCAGTATGCACTTATTGTAGGCTACGTCGCTTTGGATAAAAGCATCTGCCAAATGACTGTAATGTAATGTTATTTATTTTCAGTATGTTCAGTATCTGTTCGTGGGGTACGATTCTGACCTGAACAACCATTTACTGATCACCCTGACTACCCCCAGGTCTCAAAAACTGGATTTGCACAGAAACTTTCACACCAAGAAATTGGCAACAATTGATTTTAGCAATTGAGGCCTTGGGTGATTTACACAAGAACTTGCGTGTAACTAGGGCATGCCCTGGGCCTACAGCCAGGAGCAGAACCGAAGCAGTGCGCAGATCACCTATTATCTACATCTAAATCCTGCCTCTGGGGTTGGGTATTTAGCCAAAATCTGATCAAAGAAAGATCAAGTGTTCCCAAACTCAGAAAGAAACACTGGATATAAAATGTATGCATCAGCTACGGCAGCTCTTGTAAATGAGAACACTGGCCCGGCCTGGGTGACAGCCAATAAGGATGTTTAGAAGTCGGAAAAAAGGCTGGGTTTTTCCAGAGAATTCTGATCCAGACTGAGTTATCTTGATCAGTTTTGTTGGGTGTGATCAAAGACCATTTTTTTCTCCTTTCTAATGGCGCGCTTTGAAACGGTGACTGTTTCATATCACTCTTCCAGGCACAACCTTCACTCTTTCCACAGGGAAAAAGAAAGCAAATGACAGAGCGTTGAATGCCACTCTTTTAAATTATGTGAGGGGGCCGACAAAGAGGGTAATCTAGGGCAATCTTCCGATCATTAAAGTTAATTTAGTGATTAGTGTAACTTAAATTCCCCTCTTTAAACTCACGAACAAAAAATGGACTGCTCTTAAACCAAGTAGAGAGTGATGTGTCTTCCCTGCCTTTAATGGCTCTGGTGCAACCTGGCTGAATTATTGATGCGGTTGCTTACGCTTTATTGTCACTCAACGGCCCACCCCAGTCCAGTCACAGGAGACGGGTTAACAGGCGACTGCCCATTGTTTGCTGAATCCAGTGTCACGCCACAGCATTGTTGTTTTGGCCCTTTGACTGGAAAACAGAAGCAAACCACAATGCAAATGATGATAACGACGAGGCGCGAGGCTTTGCTTGCGCCCGGTTAGCCTTGATGTAGCAGGGAGCTTATTTAGAGTTTATTACTGCTGCGCTCCCGGGACCTGACTTGGCACCATTGAGTTTTACTGGTTGAGTTTACCAACATTTTACATTGCCTAAGACCGGGAAGCGGTGGGCTGAAAACAATTGGGTTGGCAGATCAGAGAGAATACATATATATGTGTTGGCCCTATTTTGAATGTCTTATGTATTCATTTTTTTGTAATTTTGATTGTTTTTTTAAATTTTATGCCATGCATGTATTTCAGTGGTTTAACAACACTGCTTCTCTTAACGTGAAAAGAAAATGTATTTTAACTTGACTTTGATAGAGAGAGAGAGAGAGAGTGGATAGAGAGAGCGAGAGTGATAGAGAGAGAGAGAGAGTGATAGAGAGAGCGAGAGTGATAGAGAGAGAGAGTGATAGAGAAGAGAGAGAGTGATAGAGAGAGAGAGAGTGATAGAGAGAGAGAGTGATAGAGAGAGAGTGATAGAGAGAGAGAGAGTGATAGAGAGAGAGAGTGATAGAGAGAGAGAGAGTGATAGAGAGAGCGAGAGCAAAAGAACAAATGAAAGAAAGAAAGAATGGAGGGAGCAGGGGATTGGGTGGGTGTTATTTCCTTTGCTGAAAATATGCTTGGTAGCGATAGCAGCTGGATACTTTTTATAATAGGAATGCGTCTCCATGGTGTGTTGTTAGGAAACGACAGTTAACGCAGAGGGCGGAGCGAAGAGGAACACCCACAGTGGGATAAAGACCAAACAGGCAGAAACAGGGGGCCGGGACATCCCTAACACCCAAAACCATGCATTCCTACTGTGAGGAGTGGAGAGAGTGGGAGATCTGCCCGTTCAGGCGTTACCTGCAGGCCACGCCTAAGCTACCCACATGTTAGTGCATACAGCGCATTCACAAGCACAATGCACTTACCAAGCGCCAGACCATGTTGACATGGTTGATAACCCGACATGGCTTAAAATGCAAAAACCCATGAATGGGATCCGGAGAGTTCCAGTCTCGCCATGGGTGACGGGGGTGTATCATTTACTGGCACCTTCCATGGCCCAAGAGCCAAAAACATGACAGAGGACTTACTTCCTTACCCCATTTGCCACACACTGGAGGCGTCATCCAGACATTCCTCAGAGCAGGAGTTCAGCGTGGGCCTGAGTCGCCCCTCCGACCCTAACCTTCTCCACATTTACGCATCACAACAACAATGAGCTCCGAGAGTCAATTATGCCCTGTGCTTCACGGACATCAAATTCCCTTTTATCAAATTCATCCCCGCTGGAGAACTCTATCCCCTCTCTATGTAACCGTAAGAAAATCACAGCAATGTGAATATACGATAAAAACCCTCAGGTTTCTCTGGAAGGGCTCTTCCTTGTAACTGGGAGAGACCCAAAAGCGTGGGTGACAGGGCCAGCTTTGTGACTTGGGTGTCACGGCTCTCCCTTATCAGCAAGGCCTTGTCAGTCCCCCAAGAACGGACATCACTATGGGTCTTACCAACACACACGGGAAAGAGGATTACTGCAGATTTTGTTCAGATTCCTCTTTATCCTGTTTATATGGAAAGGATTTATTGTAGCATACATACACTTCACTGTTTATCTGTACAGCACTGTTGTATTTCCCCTCATTTTTTATTTTAACCCTATCCATGTCATCTTGCATTTCGTCTCTTGTGGGCATTATTTTTTAGTGTGTATCCTACTGGAAGCTCTGGCATTCTGGGCTTGTCAGTGTTAACCCTTTCCACCAGGGATCTCAAAGTGCAGTTCTGGAGGGCCGCTGTGTTTGAACTTTTATCTCCAGTCCTGGATGGCTGCAGCTCCTACAAATTTAACTCCAGTTCTGGAGGGCCGCAGTGTCTGCAGGTTTAACTCGAGTTCTGGAGGGCCGCAGTGTCTGCAGGTTTAACTCTAGTTATGGAGGTCCGCAGCATCTGCAGGTTTAACTCTGTGAGGCTGCATTGCCTTCAGGTTAAACTCTGGCCCTAGAGGCCTATATTGCCTGTGTGGTTCTGTGAGAAGACAAAACCCTGGGAAAATTCTTGGTTGGGCCAACCATTATTTATGTTTGTATTTATATATTAAGACATTTGTGTTTGACTTGGCACAGCCAAACTAATGTTTTTCATGGTGTTAATTTTTTTATTTGGTAACACTTTACTTGGACTATGTATGTCATAAGATATATATTGTACTGGTATTAGCTTGTCATAACACCTGTGGATCTCTTATATGGGCTTTATGCAGGCTTTATGGTGTTCAAGTAAAGTTACTTTGAATTCTTACAGAAGCTAAGAAAACGCGAACGATGCAAGCGTGCGCAGAACAAGTTCTGTCTGGAAACCTCGCGCTGTAGCCGACCATGATCGGCTAGCAATCACACATACCATACTCAACCAATCACATGCACACACCTCTAATGGAGCGCCTTTTTTAAGCCAAGAATCAGTTCTCTCTGTACTGCTTATGCTGATGCGCTGCTCCTTGTTTGCTTATAGCTTATGTTGAAAGAAATTTGCTGTCACCCTCCATGGGGGGTTTCTGGTCATCTCCTGTTGAGCGGGGGGAGATGCCCATGCTCCGGAGCAGTACTAAAGCAGATCCATTCACCGCCAAACTAAAATAATTATGCAGCACATTCATTCATTTAACATTCAGTCATTTAAATACGAGTTGTCCTGACTGAAATGCCATTATGATAAAAGTGTGAGGTGTTCCCGAAATAATAATCTTTAAATTATCTTACACTTCTCAAGTGAGTCATGCAATTTGTGAGAAGCATACACAGTTTTCTTTTTGCTTTGATTTCAAGTTTACAATTGAATCTTTCATAAGATAAAAATAAACGGACTAATTTAAATTGTAGCCACTTTCCCTCTGAGTGCTGAGTAATTGCAGAAGCAGTCAATTCTGGAGAATGAGTAGTGGGTAATTATGGGTTTGGGTTCAACCAAACATATATTCATTAAGGGTTCCATAAGGGTTAAAGGGATAGTTCGGAATTTTGGACATAATGTCTCAATTATGACTTACCCATGATGTAGTTGATTGATGGAAACCATTTTCAGCTAAGTCCATGCTGTCCCTTCTTTTGGACATACACACGTTGCTAATGCTAGCGCAACTATCGTTGAATCCTTTACTTTGTGCTGACCTAATATTCTCTGTGGAAGTACGGCGGCGGAGCGAACGTGGCCATTGCAACTTGTTACTCTTCTTTGTTGTTGTAGTCGACCAGTGCCGGCACTACATTCGTAAGTAACGTAAAGTATCGCTCCCCCGATAGACTGTCGCCGTATTTTATTTGCTTTGGGTGCACTGTGGAGTGTTTAAGTGCTTTTGGTAGTGGATGCTACCGGTTGCCATAGAGTTGCGCTAGCATTAGCAACGTATGTATGTCCAAAAGAAGGGACAGCATGGAATTAGCTGAAAATGGTTTCCATCAATCAACTACATCATGGGTAAGTCGTAATTGAGACATTATGTCCAAAATTCCAAACTATCCCTTTAAGGAATGCCCTCAATTTATGGACAGAATCGTCACGTTTGTAAACACCAATTAGGCTTGTGCCATCGTGTGCAAGGCAGCATCGAGCCATCGCCGATGGTCGATTCTATCGAGGGGTGCGCGGGCGGGGGCTATTGAACAGCGGGCCTTTTGCTTACTTATTATGGCATACCATTGCAAATTGTATTCACTATTTTGTCCAAATATAATACAGAATAATATACAACAGATTTCACGTCTATTCTACATTATCTAGTAGAGGCTATTTATCTCACCTGGCCGCTGTCCAACGAGACGGTCAGCATCACGGTCAGCGCTCAGGAGCTATAGTTCCCTAAGCCTTTCTGCGCCCTCGTCTGTCTTATAGCAATTTGTTTCATTTTACTAATTTCATTTCATTTTGTGAAAAAGCTAGACTAGCAGTCATCACGTTCATTACCATTTTTGTCTTGTAGTGAGCGATTCACAAGATCCCCTTTATGCCGCGTGCCATCCCGCACAGTCTATCTCCATCTGCAAGTAACTTCTCTCACTTAGCACTATTGGGTTAGACCTTTTTAACTAACCTAATGTAATAAAAAATACATAATAATTTACCCTGAAACTAATGCTTTTTATTGATAATCAGAAACTATTTATAGCCTTAACCTATGAAATAAAGAGACAACAAGACTTACGTTTGACTGAGATTTCTTTTCGTTATAGGGGACTTTTTTCACTGATGAAATGGTTAAGCTAGGCTATATTACATTGTAAATTGCATTATTTACTATTCTACATAAGCCTGTTGAATCAATTTGAGATTATAGCCTCAACTCCTAAATCGTTTCAATGTTTCGCTTGAGCGACGAAGACATTCCATGTATCAATCATAGACTGTGGTATCAATATAGGAATATAGCGGCCACCTTTTCATCCAATCTAGTTTATTTCTCTGATAACATCTTTCATTAGTCTACAGTCAGATTGTACAATATTAGGCTATATTTGTTTCCATGCCCCTAGTCCGACACCGGTAAGATTGTTGTGCTGTTAGAATAAAAAGGCTGTTGAGGGATATATGGCTACAGCTCACCACTCCGTAGCCTAAGCCAACACTCCGTTCTAGACTGAACAATAGTTTATCAATAGTACTATTGAATACGAAATATAATTTGTTTAATTAAGCCTGAATTAAATTATATAGTTAGTTGCACTGTGGTCTAACAGAAGGTAGGCTATCAGCGTGATTTTTGTTATGAGAACACAGGCAGAAGTCAAAAACCGGGGAGGCAGAGGAGGAACAAAAAGAAAACAAAACAGACTGAAAACAGAAATTAAACAACCACAGGTAACGGACGAGGGATACAAAAAACTCGGAAACAAATAACTAAGAAACTAACAGATAACTCGGAATAAACTTGGAAAAATCATACAGCAACACAGAAGCAAAAAATCTTGTGAAAGGAACTCGCAAAGACAGACTGAAATAACAGGGGTTAAATACACAGGGAGAGACAGACATAATGGGAATCAGGTGTGCAGACATGGGGAGGGGAGTTTGCTCACAGGTGAGCACAATGAAACGATAAGGGAAGCTGATAGTACAATAACGAGGGAGAACGTAAGACACGGACTGGACCGGAACCAAATACATAGAAAACATGACATGGACTCCAATAAGACAAGTGCATACAAGGAATAGGAAAGAAGAAACGAGAGTCAGCTGAAGTTAATAGAGGAACCAAAGAAAGATAATTAGTGATAGAACAGGCAGAAAGAGAGACAGCTGCAGCGAGGAAAGAATATGAAGTTAGTAAGTTAGTAGATTAGTAGAAAACCCTGGTTCTATGGCGTGAGTAGATTAATAGATTAGTATATATACACAAGTTAGTCATTAGTAGATTAGTAGACCCTAATTGTAAGATGTTAGTAGTTGTTAGTTAATTAGTATTATTTACAATGAAGTTAATTAGTAATGAAGGAAGCGCATGACAGAAGAAATACAGAGAAAACGAAATCACCAAAGGCTCCTGAATAGTGCGACGACAACAGGGAGAGACAGTAATACAAAACATGGAACAGTGAAAGCACAAAATAATCAGAATGAATAAACATGGTAAAAATAAGAAACAAACTAACACAGAATACAGAAACCTAACAATTTTGCTCAACCCAGGTAAATTATGGCACCGTTGCGCTGCATAGGCAATCACATTTCAAAGACGCAGACAACACGTTACATTGTAAATGCATGGCAGAGTAGAAAATTTATTAAAAACACAGAATGAGAGGCGAAATTTAAATTTAAATTTTAAGAATTTAAAAAAGAAAAATCGTCCAGGCATCGACAAAGATAGCCATCGCCGATGGGTTCAACCATTGTCAATAGTCAATTCCATCGACCATCGTCCCCAGCCTAACACCAATACCTGTACGTGGAATTAGCGATTTTCACCGAGGGGAGCACAGAGCAACTAACGAACATATTTCGCCACCATTTGGACTCATATCATGGCCAGCACAACCCAAACCCAAGTTCTACCAAAGTTCAGTTGTGCTTTAAAACCCTCGTATGATATACTTTGCTGAGTACATTCAAAAAGTGCACAAACATTTGGTCGCATAAATATAATGTACAGTTTCGTTTTAAAAAATGAGACGCAGCTTCACTGACGTTTTCCTTAAATAACAACAAAAACAACACGTGAGATGGCTGCGCAAGAGTGCGACGTCTTACGAAGTATGGTTGGAGAATAGCATGGCGGATATTCTTTGCATTCTGCACGTCGCATGCTAAGCAGTGCACATTAAACAACACACTTCTGCCAGTACACTGTACACAGGAGACAGGGCACAGTAGATAGGGCTCTGATTCGAACACAGCCCTGGAGTCAGGTTAACAGGGTGGCATGGGCTGCTACCCAATCGCTCACCTGAACTGGAAGTTACTTGTGCAAGAAATGTACTGCAAAGGGTTCATTTATACTGCTGAATACACATTTTTACTTATTTTTTTGTTATTTTCTTGTGCATTTCAGTGCACAATGTAATCTTAGATGGCAGATTACTTTCAAGATAATTGGCACTTTATTAGTGGTTATACAAATAAAAGTTTATTTATTTATACAAAAAAAAGTCCTGCATATAAAAGTTTTAGGGCTAATTAAACAGTTTAACGTATAAATAATCAAATATTTTGTTGAACATAATCAACTTAGGCCTTTCCTCTAATGTTTTGAGGCAGGAAATATGGAAAATATTAATTTATCATTCTGGTACGCAAACTGTCCACATTTCTTTCCCTGTGAACTTAGCATGAACCCAGCTAGTTATGGCCAGGTATTTGGCAATATTAACTGCAGTATCCAACTGCAGATAGCTTTACGTAGAAGCAATCTGATTCTGCCAGATAAGACTACACGTGAAAACCCATCTGTTGGGGGGGGGGGGGGGGCTGATTGAGTCCTCCAGAATTACATTATTGGCTGCAGATAGGAGCTGTTGTGGAAGTGTACAATGGTACTTCTGGAACAACAATGGCTGCTGATTATTCAACACCGGGTCAGCTGAGTCATGTGATGGTCAATCCAGGCCAGTAAAGGACGTAAGCCCAGTGGGAGCTAAAACCAGCATTAACAGTGGCCCACACACTCTGGTTTGAGGGATTGCTTTATGGGTAGGTGTGGGTTCCATCCTGCTTTTCCAGCATTGAGATTTCCAAATTCTTTCAAGTGGACAGAAATACTTTGGAAAGAATGAATTAAACCATATTTCTCTGGCAAATGACCCCCTTTTTGCATATGACCTCCAGGCTGTACGGGTCAGCATGTCATGTGGACTGTAACTTAGAAGGGGTGTGCACCCAAAGAAAGACCTTTATACTCACTGTGACATCATCCTATCTCAAGGTCATGTTGGACACCCAAGTGCTATGATTCGTGTTTGAGTCATGTGCTTTCCTTCAGTTTCTCAGAACTTTCGACAATCTTTAACTTTGAATCTTGAATAAATTCAGGTGTTATTGTATGGGGTGCCAAATGTAAAGTAAAACACAACACGTTTTTCCTGTGTTTTTTTCTCAGATTTAGCATAAATGTGGCATTTTCCTAAGATTTATGCTAAAATATTTTTTTTTTCCCCAAGATTTTACAGACATGCTAAATAAACCTTTTAGTTGATATTTTCAGATTTAATTAATAAATCTCAAATAAGCATTTCCTAAATATATAACTTAAATGTTAAATCTGAGTTTTCAAAAATAAATATTTAAAAATATATATATATTTAGCTTATATCTTAAATCTGTTTCATAAATAAATATTTATTTAAAAAAATAAGATTTAGATTAAATCTTAAATCTTACGTTTTCCAAAAGCAAGATTTAAGATTTAATTTAAATATTTAATTTCAAACCCAAGATTTAAGATATAAATAAATATTTATTTTTTACCACAAATCTGTGTTTAACAGTTAAATATTTAGTGAAAAATAAATATTTATATCTTAAATCTTGCGTTCTAAAATAAATATTTATATCTTAAATCTTGCGTTTTAAATTAAATATTTAGCTTATATCTTAAATCTTGCGTTTTTATAAAAACCAAGATTTAACATTTAAATAAATATTTATTTTATCACAAATCTTGGTTAAAAATAAATATTTATATCTTAAATCTTGCGTTTGTAAAATCAACATTTAGCTAAATCTAAATCTTTAGTTTAAATCTTTTGAAAGATATACTAATTAGCCCCGCCCCTTGGTGACTGGTATCCAATGGAGGGAGGCGGGGAAATAGCTGGCTTTAGTGATGGGGGTAATTGAGGGTCTTCTAGCGAAGTGTGAAACTTCACGTTAATTTCTATATAAATTCCTGTTTGACACACATTATTTACATAACCTACACACAGATAGCATCTGTATTAGCGTATTTTATCTTCTACTGAAGTTTCTCAACAGGGGCACCAGAGGGCACGGGTGGACTTTAAGAGATGCTCATGCTGGGAGACAAAAAAGAAAGGTCGAGAGGTGGGCTATCGTGTTATAGAATTCATAGAATTTTTATTTAGAAAAACTGTAGCTACAGTCCATGTGTGTCAAATGGTGTAGGCTATTTGTCACCGTGTGCCTCAGTAGGTCACTATAGCCTATTGCCCATCCTTGGTCAAAATTGTGCCTATTGCCCATCCTTGCTAAATTGTGTTACGGATATAACTTTCTAATCTTCATTCAACGAATTACAAAAACAGTAACAAGGCGCATATTCATAGCAAACAATTGTATTCAGTTGGAAAGACATGTAAAAATAAATGTATTTTCAAATGACAGATGACCTTACACCTTTATAAATGTTCCAATCAAAGAAATAGGCTACTTTGAAATGACAACTATGGCATTAATGGAGACCTAGCCTACAATTAAACTTCACAGACAATGTTGAATTTTCACTTCAATTAGCCTATACTGTTATACTGTAGGCTACACTGTCGCGCACATGGCCAATCGTAGCCTACTCGCTAGCTTGAAGTTGCCACAGACAGAAAAGTTTTGTAATTTGCTCATCCGAAGTAGCCTACCGATATCTTAAAAGGCCAGTTTATAGTCCAGCGACAGTGTGTCACTCGACTGAAATCGCAGAACTTTCATAAACATTCTATTGTCGCGCTACGTAGGCTACACTGTGGTCGTTGTCGTTCGCAAAGTATAAACGCACTCCAGCGACAGTTTACACTCAGGGGACAATGGAGGAAGAAGCAGCTTTAATAGGCTAGCCTACATCTCATTATGTCTTCTGCTTTAGGCTACCCCTTTTTTGTCGGAGGCCTCTGAAATAAAGTTTATAAATGTCAATTTCGAGCGCACCGTATATTGTTTGGAATGTCATTCACTGCGTCTTTCATACACTTGTAGGATGTGGGTTTTGAACGAGGTAGCAAATAAAACGTTTGTAATTAAACCTCAACATTACATTAGTCATTTAGCAGACGCTTTTATCCAAAGCGGCATACAATAAGTGCATACAGAAACGTCATCGAAGTCACTACAGAACAGATAAGACAAAGCACAATCCTTCCCATAATGTAGTAGCAATCCCTAGTAATTAACGTTGAATGTAGTTCACAGTAAGCTGTGGGTAAATTAGCTATACTACATTTCTATTCTAAATACTATTATATAGGCCTATAACATTGATGCAACTCATATTAAACGTTATTTAGTAGGAAAAGCACGGAGGGCATAGCCTACGTTAGGGATGTAAATAGCTAGCTACAAGATGGGACTCATTGGGGGAGCAGCCTACAATTCTCTAGTTAGAGAATGAGGTTCAAGAATGTGGAGTAGCCTATTTCACTCGCTATCAGAATACCACGGATCAGATGATGGGCTGTCACTGAGTCTAATCACTAAATTTAATCTGGCAAATCTAAATTAGCCTACTGTGAAAACAAATAACTTTGCAATGCATTCGCAGGCGCCTACAACGCTACAAATGTGTAGTCAAGCTGCAAATGTGTATTTGTAACCATTCACAATAGCCTAGGCTACAGACTAATAGGCTATCGTAGGCTAAATTGTAGCATTGGAAGCGAGCTGCTTCTTGTTTTGGATTGTAACGTTTTCTCAACCTCTAGCAAAGCATCAATTGGTGAAATTACATCGTTGTTATTATTATTAGGCTATTTATAATAATAATATTAAATTGTGCTCATTTATAATTATATTCACGCGCTTGCTAGGTAGGTAAGCTATGGGTAGGTAAGCCGACCCTATGGCTGCACGCACAAAGTTTTCCAACAGAGAATTCTGTCCATTAACAGTTAGCTTATGTGCTAGCTAGTAAGTTGACAGCTCGACCGAAGCCTCCACTGTCCGAGACAAACGTTACCATAACAACAGAGGCAGCGACAGGGTCAAAGTTGAATTTATTTTATGTCTCAGCGACATCTTCAGCGACCACAGGATGACAGTCGCCCGAAGTATGCATGTCTCTCGATGTCATTATCTTCATGCAACTGGCCTTTAGGCTACTAGATTTACGGAGAGGGGGGTTGTAGCTGAAACGGACCAGTGTACACGGACCACTCCGAGTTGTCCGCGAGTGGTCCGTGGACCAGTAGGCTAATACATTCTATAGGCTATAGCCAAGCGCTTTTCATTTTACAGAAAAAATCTCAAAGTGGTTTACAACGGCAAGTAGCCTACAGCAATTAGTAACAGATAGAAACATTGGAACGCAGATAGAGAATGGTTTTCAACTCAGTATACATTCTGTGCGCGAGTGGTCCGTGGACAGACGTAGTGCTCCGCATGTACAGACGTTTTAGTATCTAGCATCTTACTTTAGCAAATTACTAATGAATAGCCTACAGCAATAAATAGGCTACATAAACAAAAATAAAACAAAAAAAGAAAATAGCCTATTACATGTGAAATTAATAAATAGGCTAATATTACCTATGGATTGATCTGTTTACCGTCTGAAGTGAACATTCGTCCATCTGAAGTCAATGTTATAGCCGGCTACTCGAAGAACACTGGTGTGCTGCAAATATAGCCATAAATAACCGATTATTTTAATAATACCCAATGCGGTGGTGACAGCATCTGCGGTTACTATGGGACACTAGAGAGCGGACCAAGTGGTCCACAAGTGGTCCGTGGACAGATTTATTGTTTAAACTAGATTACCATTTTAAAAATCCATTGTAGGCTACGCTGCTATCCGTTGTTGACTACCCTAGGCGTTTATTGTCTAAGACAATTTGACAGTATTTGCTTCAAGTAGGAAATATGTAGACAATAAAAGTTACAACCTGTGTCGTAATAAAACATTATGTAGCCTGTTCATCCACCAGTGATCATTTACAGACTAGACTAGTCAAGTCAAGTTTATTTGTATAGCACATTTTCATACACAAGGCAACTCAAAGTGCTTTACATAAGACATAGAAAGACATTATATAATATATAATATACTAGCGTGCATCGGTATTGTACATAATTCAGTGGTCTGTCCACGGAGCACTGGTCTACCACTTGGGGTGCTAAAGAGCATCACGGACCACTGCTCCGTGGACAGGCCTAGTGGTCCGTGGACCTTCATCAGTGCAGATCTTCATCAGTGCATGTAGCCTACAATGATCGCACAATAGCAACAGTGTTTTCATGCTTCGACGTTCCACATATTTTAGGATGTAGCATCTCACATGGCAAATGAATAATGAATGCAGCAATAAATACATAGCTTCCAAAATTTTATTTGATAGTTTGGATTTCCACGCCGAGCGCCTGCATAGGCTATTAGCTAGCCGCTTGCATCCTCTTGCTGGACCTTTTTATGTCTGAGCGAGTCAAAAGGCTGCTAACAGGATGTCATGCCAGTTGATGAGGTCTTGGGGCTGATTGGGGGATACCTGACGGAATAGGAGGAGACAACACCACCACCACAACAACAACACGTGCTAACAAAGATAAATTTTTGCACTTTATCCGCACGGGGGGGGGGGGGCGATGCGCGCTAGTCTAGTGAATGATCACTGGTGGATGACAAGGCTAAATAGCCTAATGTTTTATTACGACACAGGTTCCATCTTTTACTGTCTACATATTTCCTACTTGATGCAAATACTGTCAAATTGGTAGGCTAATCAACAACAACGGATAGCAGTATAACCTACAATGGATTTTTAAAATGGAAATCTAGGTTAACCAATAAGTGTGTCCGCGGACCACTCACGGACCACTAGGTCTGCTCTCAGTCCAGGCAATAGTAACAGAATATTAAATGTCTGAGCGTTAACCGCTAGGCTACAGTAAGATGATAGCTACTAAAACGTATCGTAGGCTACCACTAAGTCTGTCCACGGAACACTCGCACATTGAATGTACCCATGGACGGCGCTACACCGGGGCAAGGGTGGGCTATAGCCCCGTCACAAATTTGCTTAGCCCCAGTTTAGCCCCCCCAGGCATTTTAATAACATTTTTATAATTATAATAAAAAATATATATAAAAGTAAATCAACTATTCTAATCCCTTTCTGATATTCACCCTGGCTACGCAGCGTATGTAGCCTATGCTCTGACGTAGGCTACGGATGTGGGGGTGTGTGGACCTCACGCAAATGACACAATAACGTAAACTGATTTCTACCGTTAGCAAACCAGTTTTCCCATAGCCTACAATACATCAGGCCTACAGAGTTCGCCACCACGTTAAAAAATATTAAATGGAAACGTCATTGTTTGAAAACGAATTTACTATCATTTTAAAAATCAATAGAAAATGTGTTCGCGTAAGCTCCATGTGATCCGTCTTCGGAAATGATCAACTACTCAACAGATTTGTGAGTGTGTGGACCTCCCTAGGTAGCAACTCCCAAGTGTAAACTACAGTGTTTTGATTGGCGGTAGACTAATCTCACAACATCGGCTGCTTGGCCATGCACAGATGAGTGTATTTGGAAAGCGAATAACTAACCTAAATTAGCTAAATGATCATTTTCAATCTTCATCATCTCGACTTCAGCTAATAAGAAGAGCTTGCCTCCAAAAAATGGTCAGGTAACGTTAAAGATCTCATATTAATTCCATGTAGCTAAATGTAGGCTATAATCTAAGCCTAAATTAAATGGGGGAGGATGGTGACAGTGGAAGCTGTTCTGATAATACAGAAACCAACGCAAACGTTACGGTGCAGTTTATGAAACACACCAAGGAGCGTAACTAACTCATAAGTAAAGTTTGCGATCTTCGTTAGATAATGAAACTCCTAAATGTCCCAATCACAGAGCAGCGGTTAAACAACGACATTTTAGCCATCTTTTTTGACATGACGTTACACTGATAATTTATCCTCTCTTCTCACATCCTTTTTCATTATTTTCCGGTGTATTATTTTCTTTGATGTCTGATATTTTTAAGTAGGCTACTCGTATTGATGAAGCCAAATGACATTTACTGCTATTTCAATTTACAGAATTATACAATTCTGACTTTTGTATGGATGCTCTGCCACTTGTGCAGGCCCCCCCGGCGCACACACAAATGCCATCCTGGGGGAAACACAGCTAACCTTAGCACCCCCATGTATTGACCTAGCCCACCCTTAGCCCAGGGAGAGAAAAGTTCCTGGCGCCGTCACTGAATGTACCGAGTTGAAAATTCTTCTCCATTTGCGTGCCAGTGTTGCTGTCTGTTAAAATAGCTGTAGGCTTTATTTTTTTATTATTATTATCATTATTTAATTTTTTGTAGCACTTTGATTCTCTGTTTGCTGTATTTGCCTTTGTCAAGCACTTTGATATTTTCTCTGTAAAATGAAGAGCGCTATATAGAATGTATTACTGGTCCACGGACCAGTAGGTCTGTCCACGGACCACTTGGAGTGGTCCGTGTACACTGGTCCGTTTAGAAGGACGACTGTTTACTTCAGACGGTAAAACAGATCAATCCATATTTTTATTTATGTGAGATCTAATGATAACGTTAGCCTACATATTTCCTTATTTTTGCTTATGACCGCAAATGACTTGAGACGAACGACTGTTCACTTCAGACGGTAAAACGAATAAATCTGTAGGTTATATTAGCCTATTTAGGCAATTTCACATGTAATGATACATATTTCCTTTACTTTATTTGTTTATGCATTTATTGCTGTAGCTCTGTAGCTATCTGCGTGCCAGTGTTGCTGTATGTTACGCACTTTGATGCTCTGTCTGTTTCTCTGTTTGCTGTAGGCTACTTGCCGTTGTAAAGCACTGAGATTTTCTCTGTAAAATGAAAAGCATTATATAGAATGTATTACTGGTCCACGGACCGGTAGTTCTATCCATGAACCACTCACGGACCACTTTTGAGTGGTCCGTGTACTCTGGTCCGTTGCTCTCTAGCGCCTCTACTGGTAGTGGTCCGTGTGGTCCGCGGACCACTTGGAGTGGTCCGTGTACACTGGTCTGCTGCTCTTTAGCGCCCCTAGTGATACAGACCAGTGGTCCGTGTACACTGGTCCGTTTCAGCTACAACCCCCTCTCCGTAAATCTAGTACACTAAAGGCCAGTTGCATGAAGATAATGACATCGAGAGACATGCATACTTCGGGCGACTGTCGTCCTGTGGTCGCTGAAGATGCCGCTGAGACATAAAATAAATTCAACTTTGACCCTGTCGCTGCCTCTGTTGTTATGGTATCGTTTGTCTCGGACAGCGGAGGCTTCGGTTGAGCTGTCAACTTACTAGCTAGCACATAAGCTAACTGTTAATGGACAGAATTCTCTGTTGGAAAACTTTGTGCGTGCAGCCATAGGGTCGGCTTACCTACCCATAGCTTACCTACCTAGCAAGCGCGTGAATATAATTATAAATGAGCACAATTTCATATTATTATTATAAATAGCCTAATAATAATAACAACGATGTAATTTCACCAATTGATGCTTTGCTAGAGGTTGATAAAACGTTACAATCCAAAACAAGAAGCAGCTCGCTTCCAATGCTACAATTTAGCCTACGATAGCCTATTGTTCTGTAGCCTAGGCTATTGTGAATGGTTACAAATACACATTTGCAGCTTGACTACACATTTGTAGCGTTGTAGGCACCTGCGAATGCATTGCAAAGTTATTTTCTTTCACAGTAGGCTAACTTAGATTTGCCAGATTAAATTTAGTGATTAGACTCAGTGACAGCCCATCTGATCCGTGGCATTCTGATAGCGAGTGAAATAGGCTACTCCACATTCTTGAACCTCATTCTCTAACTAGAGAATTGTAGGCTGCTCCACCAATGAGTCCCGTCTTGTAGCTAGCTATTTACATCCCTAACGTAGGCTATGCCCTCCGTGCTTTTCCTACTAAATAACGTTTAATATGAGTTGCATCAATGTTATATGTTATAGGCCTATATAATAGCATTTAGAATAGAAGTGTAGCATAGCTAATTTACCCACAGCTTACTGTGAACTACATTCAACGTTCATTACTAGGGATTGCTACTACGTTATGGGAAGGATTGTGCTTTGTCTTATCTGTTCTGTAGTGACTTCGATGACGTTTCTGTATGCACTTATTGTATGTCGCTTTGGATAAAAGCGTCTGCTAAATGACTAATGTAATGTTGAGGTTTAATTACAAATGTTTTATTTGCTACAAATGTATGAAAGATGCAGTGAATGACATTCCAAACAATATACGGTGTCCTCGAAATGGACATTTATAAACTTTATTTCAGAGGCCTCCGACAAAAAAGGGGTAGCCTAAAGCAGAAGACATAATGAGATGTAGACTAGCCTATTAAAGCTGCTTCTTCCTCCATTGTCCCCTGAGTGTAAACTGTCGCTGGAGTGCGTTTATACTATTTGCGAACGACAACGACCACAGTGTAGCCTACGTAGCGCGACAATAGAATGTTTATGAAAGTTCTGCAATTTCAGTCGAGCGACACACTGTCGCTGGACTATAAACTGGCCTTTTAAGATATCGGTAGCCTACTTCGGATGAGCAAGTTACAAATAACTTTTCTGTCTGTGGCAACTTCAAGCTAGCGAGTAGGCTACGATTGGCCAGGTGCGCGACAGTGTAGCCTACAGTATAACAGTATAGGCTAATTGAAGTGAAAATTCAACATTGTCTGTGAAGTTTAATTGTAGGCTAGGTCTACATTAATGCCATAGTTGTCATTTCAAAGTAGCCTATTTCTTTGATTGGAACATTTATAAAGGTGTAAGGTCATCTGTCATTTGAAAATAAATTTATTTTTACATGTCTTTCCAACTTGTTACTGTTTTTGTAATTCGTTGAATGAAGATTAGAAAGTTATATCCGTAACACAATTTAGCAAGGATGGGCAATAGGCACAATTTCGACCAAGGATGGGCAATAGGCTATAGTGACCTACTGAGGCACACGGTGACAAATAGCCTACACCATTTGACACACATTTAAAAATTCTATGAATTCTATAACACGATAGCCCACCTCTCGACCTTTCTTTTTTGTCTCCCAGCATGAGCATCTCTTAAAGTCCACCAGTGCCCTCTGGTGCCCCTGTTGAGAAACTTCAGTAGAAGATAAAATACGGAACAAACCGAGTCCTGTATTAGCTTGATGGAGACGCAAGGTTTGTCTGTATTTCTAGGCAATTGTAACCATATCAATGTGTAATAACATTAGCAGGCGAACCCCTTCCTAACCAGACACTCGCGACTATATTAACCAGTCGTGTCAGACTGCTGGCCCCCATGCAGTTTGTCAACGTCATTTCGCTTCCTATCTCAAGTAACGTTAGCTAGCGACCTAAGTGCAAACAGTAGTTTTAATGTTTCGAGTTTGTTTCAAGAATCCTGCTATTTTATGACATTACCGACAGACAGCTTAGCGAGCTAGGTCACTAACCATCTATTGAATCAAGCTGCGAGTTTGTTATTTGGCTTGGCTGGCTGTTAATATTCAACTTCACCATAAGAAATCGGTCAAGGAAACGCCAATATGCCCAAAACGTAGCCTATGCTATCTAGTTAGTTCTCTGGACATCATACATGATTATAACAGATGCTATCTGTGTGTAGGTTATGTAAATAATGTGTCTCAAACAGGAATTTATATCGAAATTAATGTGAAGTTTCACACTTCGCTAGAAGACCCTCAATTACCCCCATCACTAAAGCCAGCTATTTCCCCTCCTCCCTCCATTGGATACCAGTCACCAAGGGGCGGGGCTAATTAGTATATCTTTCAAAAGATTTAAACTAAAGATTTAGATTTAGCTAAATGTTGAATTTACAAACGCAAGATTTAAGATATAAATAAATATTTATTTTTTTCTAAATATTTAAATTTTTTACCAAGATTTGTGATAAAATAAATATTTAAATGTTAAATTTTGGTTTTTATAAAAACGCAAGATTTAAGATATAAGCTAAATATTTAATTTAAAACCCAAGATTTAAGATATAAATAAATATTTATTTTAGAACGCAAGATTTAAGATATAAATAAATATTTATTTTTTTCTAAATATAAAAACTTTTAACCATGATTTGTGATAAAATATTTATTTAAATGTTAAATCTTGGTTTTTATAAAAACGCAAGATTTAAGATATAAGCTAAATATTTAATTTAAAACCCAAGATTTAAGATATAAATAAATATTTATTTTTTTCTAAATATTACAATTTTTAACCAAGATTTGTGATAAAATATATATTTATTTAAATGTTAAATCTTGGTTTTTATAAAAACGCAAGATTTAAGATATAAGCTAAATATTTAATTTAAAACCCAAGATTTAAGATATAAATAAATATTTATTTTAGAACGCAAGATTTAAGATATAAATAAATATTTATTTTTTTCTAAATATAAAAACTTTTAACCATGATTTGTGATAAAATATTTATTTAAATGTTAAATCTTGGTTTTTATAAAAACGCAAGATTTAAGATATAAGCTAAATATTTAATTTAAAACCCAAGATTTAAGATATAAATAAATATTTATTTTTTACTAAATATTTAACTGTTAAACACAGATTTGTGGTAAAAAAATAAACATTTATTTATATCTTAAATCTTGGGTTTGAAATTAATTATTTAAATTAAATCTTAAATCTTGCTTTTGGAAAACGTAAGTTTTAAGATTTAATCAAAATCTTATTTTTTAAAATAAATATTTATTTATGAAACAGAGATTTAAGATATAAGCTAAATTTATATATTTTTTAAATATTTAATTTTGAAATATGTTATATATTTAGGAAATGCTTATTTGAGATTTATCAATTAAATCTGAAAATATCAACTAAAAGGTTTATTTAGCATGTCCGTAAAATCTTGGGAAAAAAAACTCATATTTAGCATAAATCTTAGGAAAATGCCACATTTATGCTAAATCTGAGAAAAAAACACAGGAAAAACGTATTGTGTTTTACTTTACATTTGGCACCCCATATTATTGTTTTTCCTTCACAAACGAGTTTGTTTTGGTGATCGCTAAACTCTCCGAGCTTTGACTGTGACAAGAAAATGAGATGCTTGAATTTAAACATGACTCAAAGCTCGAGGACAAATGTTGATTTAATCCAGCTCCTTCTCGTTCCGTCTCCTTTCTCCTCTTTGAGGAAAGAAATGGTGTATTCCTTCCTGTCTTTACTCTGGCGAAGACAGGCCCTGTGGTCGATCAAAGTCCTCTTCCATGACAAACGTATCCGTCCAGTAAAAGTGACAGGGGTGGGGCTCTCAGTTGTTTCTTCTTTAATACACAGACGACACGGCAGCCTCTCCCAGGGCAAAGGTCACACCCCGGGCCACAGCAATCTACCACGCCCCTAGCTGCACTCTCATAGCCCGCAACCAGTCACACATGTGCACGCACAAATCCCCACTCGTGTGCATAGAAAACGCAACAAATACATACACAAACGCATGTACACAGACACACATGTACACAAACGCACGTTACAGACATGCACGCACACACAGACACACACACACACATAAATGTTTGTGCATACATATGTGTACACGTAGAGAGACGCACACATGCGCAAACATATACACACATACACATGCACACACATACACAAACACACGTTAGACATGCAAACACACACATGCACACACATACACAAACACACGTTACAGACATGCACGCACACACACACACTCGTATAAATGTTTGTGCATACATATTGTGTTTTTTATGTACGTATTCCCTCAAATACACTTTGCCATACATGCACGTACACGCACACACACACGCTGCGTACAACTAGAAAGTGGCCAACGTGACTTGCAGACACCGTTGTGTATGAGCATGACCACAGTAACTCCACACGCTTCTCCTGTGCTCTGTGGCAGATCACACAATGCCTTCTCTCTGCAGTTCAGACCTCCTCTCTCTCATGTCAATCAGGCCAGAGCAACGAGCTTCTCATCTAGTATCACCCTTCTGCCGATCTCAGCGTACACATGAGGCATTTCACTGTGACTCTGTGTGTGTGTGTGTGTGTGTGTGGTTAGGTGAAGAGTGGGGGGGAGAGTGAATGAAGTAATTTCAAGGGAATAGTTCCCAGTAATGTGCGGCCTCAGCAGAAATGAATAGCCCTGAATTATGTGCTGCTGTGGGGAGATTTGAGCAATAAAGGGGAAAGAGGCCTGCAGCAGCAGGCGAGCGTGCGGTCTGGCATTCGTCACGATCGCCGCGGCGACGACAAAAATAGAGCCGGGGCCTGTGTCCGTCACGGCCGGCCCGTCGCTGTGTTTGAGGATTTGAGGACCGCGTTCTGCGTTCTTAAAAAATTCTAAAAAGTTGTGTAACTCGCTCTGGATAAGAGCGTCTGCTGAATGCCTTTAATGTAATGTTCTTCCAAACTAACCGAGGGACACCTCTGGGTTTGGACAAAACGGGCCTCTAAGGAAACCTCAGGTGTCATCGGCCAGGAACGCAGTTAAATGAGCGTCATATACAGGACGTCATATAATAACAAGTCCAAAGTTTCCATGGAGTTGTGTAGGAAAAATATCCGGGCCAAACTACGCCGTTATTGGCCTTCGCTCTCCGTATTGGGCTGAAAGCCGGGTTAAAGTTCTCGGTCTCCTGTGAATCCTCGTTCATCACCCTCGCCCCCTCCTGCTCTCCCTGCTCCTCCTGGCTGTACCTCAGGAGTGTGTGCTGGAATAAAGGAGTCACTCCTTTCCCGGCAGGCTGCCATGAGTGTGTAGAATCCCGTTTGTTGTCAGCAGGTGTGATGTTGGACGGCATGTGTCCAAATATGGAAAGAATGTCTTCATTATTTTGGAGAGGTGAGGCGGTGAGGCGATGGTTCTCGGTTACGGTAACCGTAACCTGCCGTGGTGTGCGATCAGGAGGGCGCGGCCAGGGACGAGTGGCAGCGGGGCAGACGGCGTGGCGGCTGAAGTGATTGATGGGGCCCGGGCACATTCCCGCAATCCCTCTGTCGCCGTGCTAAACGAGGGTCCCCCTCTGAAGGCCTGCTGGGAGCAGACCTGCAGCCCTCAACAAGTAGACAGATTTATCCTGAGCCTCGCAAAACGGGCCACTACTGTGAAAAACAACACTACAAACACAACATATCTTATTAAACAAACACTCACAGTTAACATATACAACTGCATATATGTCATAAAGTGCAAACACTGCGACATAAAATATGTAGGAGAGACAGGAAATACAATCAAGACCAGATTGGCACAACACATATAGAAATCATAGAAAAATAGACACACACGTAGTGGCTCATTTCCTATACCATGGACTTGAAGCAGTAGACATATCGGGCCTCCATTCAAACATTAACTGGACACAGGAAGACAGACGTAGGACTGAAAGACATTGGATTAGAAAACTCAACACCATATTCCCAGGAGGATTAAACCAACGCTGGTAAAACTTCAACACAAGAGGGACCAAATTCTTCCTACTTAAAGGCTACAGTACACTGAATGGCCAGTGCAAACTTTTCTTTCCCAAGGGGCCCTCATAAGGGGTAGCTTGGGAAATAAAGATTTTTTCCTAAACCTGAGCCTCGCAAATCAGAGCCAATTATGAAGGCAGAATTGTGAAGAAATTCAATCCTGGATGTGTAGTGAAACGGACATGACTCACCTGCCTGGTGGCGCGGCCATCCTTATCTCAAACAAACAAGCCAGTCCCTGGGTCTAGACAGGGATCGAGGAGGCGGTCGGCCATCTTTTTTATATAAAAGCCCTCATCCAGGCCCAGGAAGACTGCTACTCTTTGAAACCCAATTGGCAACGTTGTGAGACTTGCAATGGGATCACTCCTTACCTGCTGTAATGAACATAGGAGACACTGGAAATGAATGTGATTCACATTCAAATATGAAAACAATGGGCCTCATTGAAACATTCCTAAATATGCGCGTACATTTACAAACTAATCAAGATAATATGAAACATTTACGCTGGATTCATCAAACCGTGCAGGAAAGGCAGATTTGTTTGTATTCCGTGCGTATGTTCATCATTGCCGATTCATCGTATGCCAATTCATCGCCTTATTTTGCGATTAGCATAAATCCACGCTCATGAGTTGCCTTATATGGAAGTTGTCACTTCCATTTAAAGGTGCATACTAAGTCAAAATGGCCCAGAAAAAGCAAAAGAAAAAATTATTCCGACACTGAAATCAAAGTTTTATTAGCAGATGTTCAATCAAGGAAAAAAAAAAAAAGGTTTAGTATTGTCCATTCCGGTGTCATAAAGTAAATAGTAAAGTAGCCTACGTGGTAAAGTAAAAAAACCTGGCGGGATATAACATGCAGGAAATTAAGAATCTCCCGTCACACAAGCTGTTAAAGTCAAGTATTTCTGTATTGCCTCCATCTGCCAAGCACTAGGCTATGTTCTTTCTCGCAGCCTGGAAATGAATAAAATAATTAATTTATTAATTTAGTCATTTCTTTGGTGTTCTGTGCATGTGAGAGGTGGTTTGAAATCCCTGATCCCCTAGTGATGGAAAGAGGTAGGCTCATCTATACTCTGACACAGTAAACTGCAATTTGACGTATACCAATAAGCCAGCCGTCTCTCACCGCAGTGCTATGCAATCAAGTGCCAACTGTACCACCAGGCACCGGCCACCGGCCAGGACGTTGAGCAACACATTTCACATGACATATGAGCTGCACAGATGTGATAGCCCTTTCTATTCGTATATACAAACGTATCTTCGGATGGAGCCTTGAGGCTACGTTTGTGCAATAGCCTATGGTGACGGCACCAATATCATTGGGCAGATTGGCAGTTTCAAAACCCAAGAACGACTAACCAGCCATACATCACTCTCAGCCAACAAATAGCCTAGCCTATGCGCTATCCTAAAGATGCATCAAGGAGCCAACTCCTCCAACAGCACAAGATCAGCCATTGCAATGCTGGCTATATAGACCTTTAAGGCATTTTATAGCAATGTGTGTTAATTGGCATATTTAACGTCATATAACATTTAATTTAATCAATTCAGAAAAATAGTAGCCTACTGGGAGCATTATTTAAGTTATGGGTCTAATTAAATAAATAGCCTACAATTGATTAATAGGCTTAATCTAAAGTGCTTTCTTTTTACAGTTGTAGCCTAATTGCATTAGCATTGTGCACTTCAAAGGCTACAATAAAAATAAATTCATAGGCCTATTCTAATTGACATTCATAAGCTACATTTAGTGGCATTTTGAATTTTGAATGCAGTATGCATGGTCCTGAGCAGGTGTAAATTTTGTTCATACGTACGAACCAATCTGAGATACAAAAACTTTGATGAATGCCAAAATACGAACAAAATTGCTAATACAAATTTTACGTGCAATTTCGTTCTGCTCACATGCTCTGCATGAATGAGGCCCAATATACGTACATTTGCACTGTATTGGCAAGTAACAAAATAAAAAATAATACCTATCATGTAAAATGTTAGGGATTTCTAATTTGTTCTTACAACCTCACCAGACATACTCAGAGACATAGAGATAACACACAGGGTCCTAATGATTGCATTACTCTTAGCAAGGAGGTGTTTAGCAAGGTTCAGTAAGTAGGTGTTCATTTTCCAGTCACTGTGCGTAGACATGCCATCACACTTGCATTTCCTGTAATGCTGACTCAGTTAGACCCCAGACCTGCACAAACTTGACGGTCAACATCTGTTTTCTCAGCAACCCCCATCACCAACAGCACCTGAGCAGGTGGGCTGACTGCCGACACTCCCCAGTGACTGTACATGTGGGCAGACGGTTCCAGAAAGCTTAACAGCAAAGATCCTTTCTGATCTGATAAACCGAAACTATCCTAAAAAATGACTTGGTAACGAGATAAAATTTGGAGGACTGTCGAATAAATGCATATTTCTTCCCTGTCCTTGGAACTAGAAGACTGGGGTCTGGATATAATCAGCATTTGTAATTAACCCAATTAAACGTGTTCATCAAAATCAATCAATAATTTTTTCAATAAAAACAGTTTTTGCAAAAAATGTACGTTCAAGAATTTTTTTGTTTGTTATTTGTAGTCAAATACTGATAGAGTCCAGGCCTGTGTGTGTGTGTGTGTGGGGGGGGGGGGGGGGTGTGGGTGGGTGGTGTGTGAGACAGAATAGTGTTAGCAATTTACAATAAACTATATTGTGCCCAGGACAATGTGATGGCCAGCTTTAAGACTCTAATGCTAACTGCAATGAGCTGTACAGTACTGTTGACTGTAAACCTTGTATTTTACATTAAATTACATGTATTTAGTGGCTTACAAGGAAGGAGAATGTGAGTGCATCTACATATAAGTCTAGTTATACGAGCAACATTGGCAGACCAGCAACTGTATGTGCAACATTAGAGTACAAAATGTACTTATACCAACCTTAATACCAATACAAATAATTAATAATAATCCATAAAACAAACCAAAATCATATCAATGAGCTAGCATTCATATAAAACAGCATGCTATAACAATCCTAAAGTAATTATTAAAAGATTATGAGGGGGTGGGACTAGGATGATGCAAGATGAATTCCAAGATGAATTCTTGAATTCTAAGATGCAGTCTGAATACTTCATATTGAATTAATGAACGGCAGCTGGTGCCAGAGTTGATATGGCCTTCAGTCAGCACAGATTCATTTTTGCCCAGTAGGAATAATTCTTATTCATCTAACTGATACATAGGCTACTTGATTATGGCCATCAGATCTAGGTTGTTTGAGTATTTCAAATCCTTCAACTCTTTACACATCGGATCCCTGAGAATTTTCAAAGAAATATGTTACTTGTCGACATTAATCATCACGTGAAAGTAGAATTTTGTTCTGAATATCGATGAAAATGGGAGACTTGGATGAATAGGAGGTATCCTCTTACTTAGCCTTATCTCATTAGCCTGTCATTATGTAATTTAATACTGTTACATGCAGGAGATAAAATGAGTTGGGCGTGGCTTCTGATCGGGCAGTTGATTAAATGCACCACACCTTTAGTAATCGCCTGCAGGGTTATAAATTAGGCAGCATGTTGACAGGTGCACAGTGCACAGTTTTATTGTGTATTGACTGAATACAGAGACAGACATTCACAGCATGGCTCCCATAATCCCAACCTGGTCCTTACCTGCAGGGGTGGACGAAGTCACATCACCTGACAATGCGGGCAGACAACCCTCTCATTTTCCTTAAACTTGTTTTAACAAGATAATAATTTTTTCTTGGTGCATTTAAATGGGGTGGGGGGGGGGGTGATTAGGGGGATGCAGGTTGAACAGAGCATGTCAACTCCCACCATGGAGACGGCTGTCAGGGATTTCTTTGTATATGAAAATTCTAGCACGGCATCACGTTGCTTCCTGGTTCTCACGACACTATCTCGCATACCGTAACGGGAGGGCAAAGAGCTCATGTTAATCATTAACATCCCTCTCCTATCGCTTCAGTTTTTTTCTTCAGTTACCTTTGTGAATTTTGTATGATGCACTGCAACAATTTCCATTTTTTGTGTCCATTTTCGCTCTAAGATTTTATACGAGTCTAGCAAGGATCAAAAATGCTCTGTTAGAGTAAAATCCGATGTCAAATGACTAACATTTACCGTGAAGTATCCGAGGACTGTAGGCTACTTTATGTGCGTCTGTGTACAAAATAGTTGAACAACCCCCCCCCCTACCCTGCCCTGCTTATCTCCTGGGAATTCAGAAGGCAGAGTCAACTTACAAACAGGGGGAAATTGTGCAGAAAGCGAGGGAAGTGGTGGGTGGGGCAGCGGGATGCTTGGTAGTTTTCCTTTGCTTAAAGCCGCTAGCAGCTTTGTTCTTTGCTACTGGTTGCGTTCCAGTGCTCCATGGCTCAGACTTTCTGTCTTTCTCCTTGCAGGTGTCTGTCCTAAAACACAAGGTTCACCGTTCTGTTTGTCGAAGCACATCAAAAACACACAGTAGAAATTCCTTTAGGAGTGCCAATGCACGGATTTTAAAAAAAAAATTGAAATGTAGTTTTTTTTGTGAAGCTTTTGTGTGGTCTTAATAGTTACTTACTGAGTCAGAGCTTTTTTACTGTTTACGGTTTACTGCTAGACAAATGCATGTTCTGGGAAAGATGCTATAATTTGTGATGTAATGGTAAATTTGATTTGTTTGGGCATGAAATAACGGGAGATTTTTCTCCTGGTCCTTGAGACAATTAAGGTGTGAACAGTACTGGAATGTAACAGACTGTGTGTGAGATCTTCCCCAAACCCCAAATGATTTATCTCCTGACAGATGAGTAAATCATACAGTTTGGGTGACAAACATGTCACCACACCTTTGCATCATCAGTATCACTAATCAGTTTATATATTTTTTACATAAAAAAATTTGTCGACAATATTTCAGATTGTCTGCTCATTTCGACTGTCCCATCATGAAAATTAAATTGCATCATAAAAACTTTTTTTTTTGTTTGGCAAAATCAAACTGTACATTATGTGTGTGTCTATTATATATACTATATATAACATATTTATTATTTCTTTCTTTCTTTCTCTCTCTCTCTTTCTTTCTTTGTTGTTCATTGAATGTGGGTGGTGTGTGTAACTTATTAAGAAATATGCCTAAAGCACTGAGTCCACCTTAAATGTGATCCATGATGTAATAGGCACTATAATCATTAAGTAAATTACACACAGAGAGATGGTGCCATCATAAATGTTAAAGGGGTGAGAAGACAGCCTGAGGAGAGGGGCGGGATTAGGGCGGGTGGGAGGGGTGGAGTCAGGGGGCGGGACACTGAAGCCTGGGGGAGGGGGGCCCCCGGCGCTATATAAGCTGCCAGACTGCCTGTCCTGAGCGTCTGTGTGCAGTCTCTGCAGCTCTACTGAACCGCACTGTTACCACAGCTTTACCCCCACGAGCCTGTCAGCTCCGCCTCCAAGCAACATGAGCTACAAATCCAGCTCCTACTCTGTGCGCTCCAGCACCGCCGGGCCGGCCTTGCACGCCTCCATGCGCCACTCCCTGTCCTCCTCCCTGCCCGTCCATCGGGCCGCCAGCGTGTACGCCGGGGCCGGGGGCTATGGGTCCCGCATCTCCTCCGTGTCGTACTCGGGCCGTGCGCGGCGCGCCCCCCGGCGGCTCCTTCGCCTCCTCGGCCCAGTGTGAGCGGCAGCAGCGGAGGGGCCATCTGCACCAACGAGAAGGCGGCCATGCAGCACCTGAACGACCGCCTGGCCTCCTACCTGGAGACGGTGCGCAACCTGGAGCAGGCCAACGGCAAGCTGGAGCTGCAGATCCGTGAGTTCCTGGAGAACAGGGGCCCCGACGTCCACGACTACAGCCGCTACAACTCATCCTGGAGGACCTGCGTAAGAAGGTGAGAAGCGTGGGACGGGGGGGGGGGGGGGGGTGATTCGGAACAGGGAAGGAGGAAGCCACTCTCTCTAGGGGGAGGTATTTAGTGGTTTCAGAGGAAGGGGAACTGCAGGAAGAGACAGGGATTAACGGCAGGTGTGGGAACAGAGGCTGGCATTGTGGGCCCGAACTGACCTGTTGACATAGGCAAATGAGCGGCAGGTGCGTCTTGAAGCTCCACGGTCGGTTGCAGGAAGATGGCCGACGGCCAGAGAGGACAGGTTCGAGCTGGGGGGTGAAAGTGGAAGTTCTGAAGGCGGTGAGGCTTAGCCTGATGTCCTCGGTGTCTTTGTTTCTGGCATGTTTCCTTGTGCGTTTCCTTCTATGGCCTAAAGTTATCTATTCAAGTCATATACTGCTCTGTGACTCATATGGATTTGATTTTCAAATACCCCAACTCTTTATAAAAAAATATAATAACCCCAGGTGTCCTCGATAGTACAGAAAGGGAAATTGAATAGGTGTAGGCTTATTAAGTTTTAAAATGTATTCAAGTGCTCTGGTTGAATGTTATTTTACTTTCCTTTAGAAGTTCTACATCTGAGTGAAGGACATGCCATACATGGTCATTGTTTAAATATGGATTTACAATATGGTTTTGCAATCATACTAGTAGTTTGATAAGTCAGTATTGAGATGCAATACTGCACTGATAACAGGCTACACATTCACACCTAACCCAATTACATTTAGCACATTAATCTCGTGTTAGGGTGGGGCATATCCAACTTTCTGAATGTACAGTCAGATAACCATGAATAAGAACACAGCACTTATCAGATAGTATATTTTAGAGATTAATCCTACATAGTCACGTAGGGCATCTTTCGAATACACATATATCAACATATCAACATATATCAACTGTATGAACACATTTCAATCCCTTCAACAACAGCCATTCATGGAGTCAGCCCTCATTTTTCATTAATTCAATGACAATCTGAAATGTTTCCCATTCCCACTTTATTAGGGGACCAACCGCAGGAGTGACTTTCTGGCGGAGTATGGAAAAGGCGTTTGTGGGTTTTGTGACGCACAAGCGTTCACCTGCAAAAGAAAAATAATCTGAAGTAAAAATAAACCCTTCCAGTTCTGGGAAGGAATGAGCACAGTTGTTGTCTTTACCAAACTTGGAAACCAAGCTGTTTGCCGGGAGACCAGCAGCCATAAACTCTGTCAGTTAATTTTTTTCTTTCTCATTTGCTATAATCTGAACATGGAAACATGATCACTGAAGAAGGAAAGAACCCAGTCTGTTCCCCCGAAGCCGAATATGCAAGCTGCTGTAACTAATGATACTTAATAACTCCTCAAACGTTACAAACGCCATTGTGCCTCATCGGCTGCCCGCTGAAAATCACATTTGGCTAATTTTTTGTTGTTGTAAAGCAGGATATGACCTCGTAGTAAGTAAAAATGTATAAATAAATAACTGCTCTCACACAAAGAGAGTCAGGAAACCAGCCTGTCCCCACCTCTGCTAATTTACAGTCCTCTCTCTCCTGACACGTAATCCACTTTCCCAGATGGCCTGCTGTTTGTTAACCGTAATCTCCCGGACTTTGTAACCTGCCTCCCTCCCCTTATCTCCTGTGAACTGTACCCTTTTTTGAAGTTAAGGGTGTGTCCCGCCGCTTGTAAATTTATCTTGGCACCACTTTCACCTTTCCTTGTTAATGGACATTATATACGATTTGTCGAAGATAGCGTTACTGCGTTTATGGTATAGGTTTGCAGGGTTCCGACTGATATTTCTGCCTCTCATTCTCTAATTAACACAGGTGATTCTCACTCAATTTCTCTCATTCAGTAGTGAAGATCGTATCATGAACACTGCCTTTTGTTTCCATAGAGACATTTCTCCAGATGTTACTAGTTCAATTTATAATAGGCCAGCATATATTTAAATAATAATAAGTAATAATAGTGCATTTTAATAATACATTTTATTTATAATACACCCTAAAGGTACTTAAAAGCCGTATCTTCTGTAGAATATTCTGGCAGTGCTCAATAACCCTTTTCCTATCTCCATCCATCCCAGGTGTTTGACGCGACCGTGGACAACGCTCGCCTGGTGCTCCAGATTGATAACGCCCGATTGGCAGCCGATGACTTCAGAGTCAAGTGAGTGGTTCTTTTCCAGAAAATACCCAATGTATTTCTTCTTGTGTGGGCTGTGTCGGTGGCAAGTTCGCAGCCGTGTTTCCCGTGGCTTGACCGGCCTTGCGGGTTGCCTCTTGCAGGTTCGAGTCGGAGCTGGCTATCCGTCAGTCGGTGGAGGCCGACATCGTGGGGCTGAGGAAGCTGATCGACGACACCAACATGGGCCGCTTGAACTTGGAGAGCGAGATCGAGGCGCTCAGAGAGGAGCTCATTTTCCTCAAGAAGAACCACGACAATGTAAGCGCTCCAACCGCCCGCGGTTGTTTCGACATTCCAGAAAGCCCTAAGGCCTGCCGTACCGCCTAGCGTTAGCGCATGCGGAGCAGGTTGCCCGTGTGATTCGTTCTCCCTGCTGTCTCTTAAACAGGAAGTCATGGTGCTGCGTAACCAGATTGCCGAATCAGGAGTTCAGGTGGATGTGGATGCTCCTAAGGGGCAGGACCTGTCGCAGATCATGGAGGAGATCAGGGCCAAATACGAGAAGATGGCGCTGAAGAACCAGCAGGAGCTCAAAACCTGGCATGAGACTCAGGTATCTCCCCTGCTCTGGCAGTCTTCCTCTCCCCGCTGGCATTCCTGCTTTCCCCACTGGCATTCCCACGCTCCCCATTGGAATTCCTCTTCTCCCCATTGCCATTCCTATTCTCCCGCCGGTATTCCCACTCTCCCTGTTGGGATTCCTGCTCTACCCATTGTTATTTGTGCTCTCCTTGTTGGTATTCCTGCAAGCCGGGCGTACACTGTGACGATAACCCATTTTGTTTGTTTCTCTCTCTCCTCCTCTCTCCTGGGACAGATGTCGGAGGTGCAAGTACAGGTGTCACAGAACACAGAGGCCCTTCAGGGCGCGCACTCAGAGGTCAACGAGCTGCGCAGGCAGCTGCAGACACTGGAGATCGAGCTTGAGTCCCAGAAGACCATGGTAAGGCACCACCAACCCAATGAGATTCAGTCTAAGGTAGCAACAAGCTAATGAGATTCAGCATCTGGCAACACATAGCCAATGAGCAATGAGATTCAGCATCTGGCACAGTGTAGCCAACGCGATATCAGAAGAGCTTGGTAAGAGGGTGACGCAAGGTCAATCCATGGACTGAATGATGGCATAGCTTTCTCTCAACCCATCATTTTCCCCGATTTCCCTCAACACCTCTGCCCTTCTCATCGCATCTTTCTCCCCCCCCCTGCAGAAAGGCGCGCTTGAGGGCACCCTGCGGGACACTGAGCTGCGCTACAACATGGAGATGGAGAAGTACAACAACATCATCCTTCAGCTGGAGGCAGAACTCACACAGCTGCGCCTCAACATCCAACAGCAAACGCAGGAGTACGAGAGTCTGCTCAACATCAAGATGAAGCTGGAGGCTGAGATTGCCACCTACAGGAGGCTGCTGGATGGCGGCGACTTAAAGTGAGTTACAGACAGAGAGAGAGAGAATATTTCCACAATGTTGAGTTCAGTGAGGACAGAAATTGAGCGTGTTGCATTTAATTGACCCAGTAGTGGGCTGGTGGCCATTAAACAGCTTCCCTGTTTCCTTCCCGACCGTGTTCAGGTTCCAGGATGCTGTTGTGGACCAGAGGACGGTGAAGACGAAGGTGATGACTGTCACAGAGACCCTGGTGGATGGGAAGGTGGTGTCATCCAGCAGAGAAACCAGGGAGTCCAAATCCTGAGCCCCCACCCTTACTCCACCCAGCCTCTTGCTTCCATCCAGCAGCACAAATATGGGCTAACAATCACAACTGTCACAATGACCTGTCCTACAAAAAGCAAAAGTGAAGTTAACTATTTATAAATTAAACTCTTTGCCAAATATATTGTCTAAATTGTCCAAAGCACCTATACACAGTGCACTGTTGTAGAAATGAAGATTGAGAAAACAAATTTAATGGGAATTTTTACTGTTTTTAAAGGTTTTTTATGTAGGTTGATCCAAGGGCTTCTTGACCTGACAGAGAATTCATTTGTTTTGGCCATCATTTTTTCAGAATCCCCTTGGTCTCATCACATGACAGGTTGTGCTGTCACCCTTTTTGCAATAAAAGCAAGTGTTATTTCACATGATGTCATGATGAGTTTGTTTTTCTCTTCTTTTTTTTTTTTTTTACAAGGGAAGCATAGCTCAGATTGTCACTTCCAATTATTTTGTATTCTTGAATGCAAACTGTCTAAATTTTTGTTAGCTTCACAAAATTACATGAAAATTCAGCATTGCATCCACGTGTAACAAGCATTAACCAGAACACTATTTACATTTACATTTCTGGCATTTAACTGACTCTCTTATCCCGAGCAACTTACAATTAGTGCACAAATAAAAGGCCAGGCCTGCAGTCCAATCCGTTAAATGTTCTGCCCCTCTGCACTTCCCCTCGCCACTTCCACTTGGGAGGATGTGACGCAGCACCAAAATAACACGAGTAGACACTCGAACCGACGGGGAGGAGCAAGGGAGGGAGCGCAGAATTATTAAAATTGGACCACACTTGCACTTGGAAATTCGCCAGAGCCAGTGACACCAGCAGACCATTGACAAAATTAGTTTGTGCAAAACTTTCCAATAAATTGCATAAGACAGCAAGCTCCAACCAACATCCCAGTTTTTATTCTGGCAAAAGAGCCAACTAGAGAATGATTGACAATCAATGTATTGATAGACAGCACTTTAAAATACCTCATGAGCAGGAATGGGGAATAATACACTTGTATGTTACAAAATACCTCCAAATCAAATGTATTAATAAACTGCAATCAAAATGGTGGATGCATATAGCCTAGATTGGTTTGCAGGTAGCATAGAAGTTTAAAACATAAAAGATCCGAGCAACCTGTAGCCTATTGAATATGAAATCCAAGCAAAATGTATTTTTAATATTGCCCATAAGCTTGCACTGGCTCATTTGCTGGCTACTCGCTGAACTGTAACGAGCTGATTATGTAGCTAGTTATCGTTAACTGGCCTGAAATAATCATTCTAATTCTGAATCCTAGTAGGATAACATGAAACTATTTGCGATATGTTTTAAAACAATTTTATCAAACCACTAAATCAATGCTTTTTCCTAATTTATTCAACATTTCAGTCATGCAATAAAAAACTTTAAAAAAATATCTTATACTTGGGTGCTGCTTTCTCTATTTTTAGGATTTTTCCTGGGAGATACGCAAAGGGGTTAAATTTAAACTTCCAAAAGCTTGGGTTTATAGTAAAGCATTCGGGGCAATTTCACTGCCCGAAGTCTTGCGGACACATACTTCACTTGCATTTCTAACGGATTGGACCGCACTTGCCCTTGGCAACGCCCAACTTCTGGTTTCTAAAGGGAGTGGAAGTGGTGAGGGGAAGTGCAGGGTAGAACATTTAACAGATTGGACCGCAGCCCTAGATTCATAATGGTGTACTGGTTGCACTATAACAACCCCACGATAGGTCACAAGAATTAACATGTGGAAGGGAAGGTCTTTTTGTTTTTTTTACAAGAATATAGAAGATGTTCGACATCACACATTTGAAGTACACATTTGAAGCACATACAACAATACACATAAATGCATTGGCCAAGTTGGGTGGGGTATGGATGACGCATGTGTTAGAAGTGGGATGTGAGTGGAGGGTGAAGAGAGAAGTGTGTGTGATTGTGAATTCATGTGAGGTGCAAATGCTAAACAGGTGAGCAACTGTAAATCAATTGATTCTACATAAATTTAATTTGAGAGTGTGAACACAGTTTATGCAAGAGCAGGATCCCATAGTCAGTTTGCAGTGTACAAAACACTCCTTACATCTGGCAATACATTTTTAGGAGTACAGTGTTTGCAAAGACCACAGGCAATGGACTACTGAGCAGTGGAGAAATGTGATATGGTTAGATGAATCATCCTTCACCATGTTCTCTGCAAACGAGTGCATGTGTGGGCGCACGCCGAAAGAAGCATAGAAGCCTGAGTGCTTGGGTCCAACAGTGAAGGGATCCGGTGGTTCCATAATGGTGTGGGGTGCATTTTCCTGGCATGGTTTAGGGCCACTCATCCCCTTAGAAGGCAAGGTCAATGCTGATCATTACTTAATGATTGTGGGTCAATCGAACGATCGCCTTCACCATATGTTGCAGCGTTTGTTTCCTGCCGGGTTGAAAATGCCCCTATCCACAGGGCATGTGCAGTCGCACAATGGTTTCATGAGCAACAATGTTCTCCAACTGCTGTGGCCTCGCCTCAAGGTGTCCTCACCAGATCTGAACCCAGGTAAGCATTTATGGGAGATTCCTAAATGGCGTCAGTGCTTTCTACCCCCATCAACAAGGCATGGGTTGATTGACTTTCTGGTGGAAGAAGGGTGCCTCCTCCCAGATGCTGGTAGATTCTATGGGTGCAAGTTGTTGTCTGTAGCATGTGGTGGCCCAGCGCCCTACCTGTACATTTATTTGCTGGTGTTTTGTATATTAGTGCATGTCTTCCCGTCCCTGGCTGAGGAATCTGTCTGGGGAGGAGCAAAGAGAGAGTCAAAGTCCAAAGAAAGAAGCAATAGAGGCAGTGAGGGAAGGCAATGCCCATAAAAGTACAGACGACCGTGCGGCCTTGCCGCAGTTCTTTGTGCGCACCTGCGCCCTCCCACTTCATTAGCATCGTTCGCCACCAGAATTGACGGACAAGCCGGACCGCCATGTCTCACTTCGCTGGACCAAATTACTCTTGGGCGAGCACCAACTGGAAGCGCCTACGCGTGTTGCATGGAGCGTCTATGGGGGCGCGGGAGGGAGGGGAACCTTGACCCATTCCAGTTCTGCGGTCGCGGTAAGGACCGGGACATACCGGTCACCCCTCGCGGCTTCCAGCATGTTTACCGTAGGCAACGAGAGGGAAAACATGCAGTCTCTTAACGACCGGCTGGCTTCCTACCTGGAGACGGTGCACAGCCTGGAGCAGGCCAACAGCAAGCTGGAGCTGCAGATCCACGAGTTCCTGGAGAACAGGGCCCCCGACGTCAACGACTACAGCCGCTACAACTCCATCCTGGAGGACCTGCGCAAACAGGTGAGAACTACAGGGCAGCTGTGTGCTGTTCTACACTACTCATTAGGTATCTCTCTCAACCCATTTAGCAGAAAAATAAGTTCTCCAAATAATCTTTTTTTTCTGACATTTTTTTAAATTTCAGAATACTGAAGGATAGGTTTAAAAAAATTGTAAAGAATGTAAAATCAGGCCAAATGTGTTGAGTTCCACTTTCAATCTGATCGCCCCACCCCACCATTTCAGAATGGTTACAACTTGGACTTTGAAACGGTCATAAAAAGCTGTTATCTTAGTATGTCTGTAGATCATGCTTTATTGCTGCTCCAATGATCTTTATCTCCTGTAAAGGAAACCAAAACTATCTATTGATCCGTCTCTCCTGCAGGTCTTGGAAATGATTTCAGGCAATGAAAATCTTACAATTAGGATTAACCAGCTGCATTTTGAGTCTGAAGATTTCCAGATGAAGTGAGTTTCCAGAGTCCTGTCTCACTTTCAGGCCACGTATCTCAAAGCCTTTATGAAACCTGTGAGCTTGAGAAAGTTTGAACTTAATTAGTTTGCATAAAAGGTACCCCTGAACAGTAGAAAACCACATCTGTGTGTGCGTGTGTGTGTGTATGAGTGTGTTTATTTCTCTGTTTTTGCATAAATGTGTATGCGTGTGTGTGTATGTGGGGGATGGGGGTGGGGGGTCTCCTGACTCTCCTACTGTTCCCTGTGTAACTGTGTAATTCTTCACAGAAAAAGAGTGGAAACACTCCGTGTTTGTATTTCAGAGTGGAGATGGAGACAAAGTCACGGCACTTGGCGGAGTCTGATACTATGGCCTTTCGAACTGTGCTGGACAGCATTAACGTGACCCGGATGAAGCTGGAGAGTGACGTCGAGGCCCTGCAGGAAGAGCTGATTTTCCTGAAGAAGAACCACGAGGAGGTAGAGCTACTGCAGTAACCCAGCTTTATCCTTCGTCCTTCAAAAAACAACCTTCAACACTGAAAGATGCACAGAGAGCAAAGGGAGAACGTTATTTGGCAGTAATAACCTTTAATATTTTTACACCATAATTATAGTGCACATTTAGGCTAGGCCTAAATCTTCCATTGTAATCCTACTCTGACTATATAATTCCATGCAGACATACAGTATATATTTAGCCAGCTAAATGAAAAGGTCACCACTGACGTAAATGCATATATTTTCATTATAAAGAGAACAGTTTTACTATTGAAAATAATTAGGACTGCTTTCATAGGCTTCATAGACATTCATAGACTTTTATCTTTTTTCCTCCAAACCTATCAAGTTTCTACTATACCACATGCACAAATATTACACCCTACAGGCCACACAGGACGACAGGAGAGCCACTGACTATAGTATACCCTTCAGACCACATAGTACTACAGGAGAGCTTGTGACTATTTTAAACCCTACAGACCACACAGTGCTACAGGAGAGCTAGTGATTATTTTACACCCTACAGTCTACATGATAGCACTACAGGAAAGGTAGTCACTATTTTACACCATACAGTCTACATAGTACTACAGGAGAGCTACTGATTATTTTACACCCTACAGTCTACATGATAGTACTACAGGAGAGCTAGTGACTATTTTACACCCTACAGTCTACATGATAGTACTACAGAGGAGCTAGTGACTATTTTACACCCTACACTCAACACAGTACAACAGGAGCGCTAGTACCGATTGGAAGAGAGGTATGTCTTTCAATGAGGACAAATGCTAGCCACTCTAACGACCAGCATGCTCTTGTATTTTCACACAATTACTGTCTGACCTGAAATGTGTTTATTCTTCCGCACAGTCACTGCATTAATACTCAATAATTACAGGAAGTTCTAGAGCTGCATATACAGATTGACCAATCAGGAGTCCGGGTGGATGTTGATGCTCCGAGGGGGGAGGACCTGGGGCAGATCATGGGGGAAATCAGTGCCAAGTTCGAGAAGATGGCGCTGAAGAACCAGGAGGAGCTCAAAGCCTGCCATGTTCTCAAGGTGCTTCACAAACCCTCCTCTTTCTCCTCCTGTACCAGCATCTATCTAAAAGGACAATTTTGTGAAGATACTACTGAAGCATTCCACGTGAACTTCACCTCTTCTCTCATTCTTTGTGTGTGTCTGTATGTATGTGTGTGTGTGTGTGTGTGTGTGTGTTTGTGTGTGTATGTGTTCCCCTACTCTCCCCAGATGTCTGAGGTGGAAGCGGAGGTGACAGAGAACACGACGGCCGTGCAGGGAGCTCGGACTGAGAGAAAAGAGAAACACAGGCTCTTGCAGTCCCTGGAGATTGACATCCAGACCCACAGAAGCCAGGTACCCCATTTCCTCCACTCTTAATGCCATCTACTGTAGCATGCAGGGGCTTTGAGCTCTGCACCTGACTCTGACACCTGCCTGCTCTTGACACTCCACAGTATGAAGCCTGGTTTTGAGGGCAAATGCTTTAAATGCTACTCGTTTAATATGACCGGTTCATTTGATCAAGACCTCCATGAGACCAGCAGCATCCAGTAATTTGTTCTTCATGACTGTGTGACCTTTCGGGGGTTGAACTACTGTTTGGGTACACACCTAACCCCCCCCCCCCCCCCCCCCCGGCTCCTAGAAAGGCTTGCTAGAGGGCACCCTGCAGGACACGGATCTGCGCTACAACATGGTGATGCAGAAGCACAACAACATCATCTTGCAGCTGGAGGCAGAACTCACGCAGCTGCGCACCAGCACCCAGGAGCAATCGCAGGAGTACAATATTCTGCTCAGCCTCAAGATGAAGCTGGAGGCCGAGATCGCCACCTACAGGAGGCTGCTGGATGGCGGCGACTTCAAGTGAGCCACAGGGAAGGGAGGGTGGGGGTGACGGGGAAAGGCAATGGCACAGCCTGGCCCAGACTAGACTCAGGGGTCTAGCGGAAACGAGGAGTCATTAGATGGTTTTGAAGGCAAATAATGAGGTTGGTTACTTGTGACTAAGAGGCCAACCAAGATTTTCCTTTGTGATAGCCGGTCGTCCCGGGAGATGCTCCGCCCTCATGGCAGAAGGACTGTATGCCAGATTGCTCCAGGATTTCCTGGTTTGACAGCATTATTTTCCACTGTCTATGTTCCTCACAATGACAGAACAAGCTGGGACACTCAGGAAGTCTGAGGAAAATGTGGCTGTGAAAGTCTAATGGTGTGTAGGCTTACTAAAGAGCCCACTACACCACAGCTCATTTCATTTGCAAATATATGGAGACAATAGAAGAAGCGCAATAATAGTAGTAATAATAGTATCGCTTGTAGGAGTACCAGAAAATAAGATATTAAGTGTCTTTTGGTGTTGTTGGGTCACAGACATCAGGAAGTCATGGTATGCAAAGGATATGTGACCAAATATAAAACATTATTACTTTATTCTATATATAAATGCAGGGGTGCAAATAATTGTGGCACACGTGGTTTTGTTCAAAATAATTATTTCTTGATGAGGGATTATTTTTTTCTTATAATAAATTTACTTCAATTGAAGGTTGGATTTTTCTCATTTTTTCAGTGTGAGATTAAGCTAATTCAAATAAAGTTAAAGTTATCATATTTAATATTTGGTTGCATATCCTTTGCATGTCATGACTTCCTGATGTCTGTGACCCAACAACATCAAAAGACTCTTGATATCTTATTTTCAGGTACTCTTACACGCAATACTATAATCTTTCTGCATTTGAATGGATCTCTATGGGAATTGTGGGGTGGGACTAGATTAAGCTGTAAATTACATGGGAATAGTATGGAACACATGGTTGGTTAAATGGTCCCCTAAAATGGATGGACTATGTATAAAAACGATGGTTCACCCGACATGGATGTAAACACCCTCAAATTAAAGCTGTCAGTCTGCTCTTTAACCTCATATTCCTTGTTTCATTTAAAATCCAATGTGCTGGAGTGAAATCAACAAAAATTGTGTCACTGTCCCAATACTTACAGACTGCACAGTATACAGTATACGTATGTGTGTATGCGTATATAGTACACACACTCACTATGTACATACACACTGTATAATACTGTGTGTGTGTGTGTGTGTGTGTGTGGTTGTGTGTCTGTTTGCATGTGAATGTAAATTGTTTCCACTTTCTTTCCTATATGTAGACTAGAAGATGCCATGGAGTAGCAAGCAGTGCCAATCCGGCTAAAGATGGTAACAGACCTAACTGGATGGCAAGGAGGTGTCTGAGGTGACAGACGTCAAAGAGCCATGATTCTCACATATTCATAAATGGCTGCCAGGCTTGCAGATTTTAAATCTATAACCTTAACTTTCATACTTGAAACTATTAAACCACAGGATTGACATGTCTAAAAAACTCCTCAACTGGCAGTGAGGCAGTCTTGTTATCCATTCATCTCTCTCAAGTAGGCTACTGTCTCTCACTGTAACTGTCTCTCATCCATTAATTAACACTAAATGGATTTATACTGACAAACTGCCTCTGGCTTTATTATTGCCTGAAACAACACAAATACAAATGCTCAACTCTTTTATTTTCAAGATTTGTCATTACTGTTGAACAGATTATTATAACATTATAAGATAAGAGATAAGAGTATTTTGATATTCTTCAGTCATGATATCATCACCTGTTTACCTGTGGAATGTGTTGCAGGCATCAAATTTGGAATTAGCATATATTTACAAAAATCAATAAAGTTGATGAGGTAAAACATTAAATATATTTTCTTTGTGCTGTTTTCAATTAAATATATGTAAAAGAGAAGTTACAAATCATTGCTTTTTGGAATTGGGGTTTGTATAATAATAGATGTAGCAGCAGTAGTCCTAGGAATTAAAGTAACACCAGTTTTGTAGTAGTAGTAGTAGTAGCTGTAGTAGAAGCATTATACCAATGTTATATTTTTATCATCTATTGGAACATTTGAGTTAATAAACACACAAAACAGGTATAATGAGTATCAAACATAGTTACAAGAATTCACTTCCATTTGTTTCACTATCAAGGGGGTGAATATCCACACAGGTTATCAGACATTTTCACATGGGTATCCAAGTGAAATGACGCTATTGGTATTTTAATTGTACCATATAGCTTCAAACTGTGAAGACAACACACAATACAGATGGCTAAGTCTTCATAAGAGACCCATCCTTTCACATTGTCTACCAATACTAAAACAGAGGTGTTTTTTTCACCGTGGAGACACTGTGCTTCTCAGCCTTGTGTCACGCAGCCCTTTCTGTCTTCACTCAAAATGGTCGAGTGCCTTTCTCTTGCTTTCCTCAGGAATCCGGTGTTTGCTCTGCGTCTGACACGCTGTTCCGGACGCCCCCCCCCCCCCCCCCCCCGCCACGCCAGTATTCCCACACAGTTTTGCGGTGTGACTCAACTGAAATGACACTTTGATTACTTGTTTTCCGCCATCCCTCAGTTTTTAATTTTTTTCTCTCAGTGACCATTTTTAGGTACCTACGGAACACCACGACTAGCTGAGCCAGCTCTGCAGATCTCGCAGGGTGATTGGAACGATCGGATGTAGCCTCTACCAGTGATTGGATGTAGCTAAAGGCGTGGTCGACCCACAGCACTGGAAAAGCTCTGGGTCCTTACAGCGCGATTGAGTTTGTGTGCATTTGAACATGCAAGTGAAGTTTATGTGAGGATTGGCGGCAATTTTTCTGAGGGAACATCATTCAACTCCATTGCTTTGAACTTTAGGGCCAAAGCATTGGATGCTCGCTTCTCTGGGTTAACTGTAATCCACTGCTTTATATCAATTAAGTGCATAAGAACAATGAAAACCACCAGCTCCCAAGGATCAGGGTTGGAGGCCTCTGGGTTACTTAATCGAAAGTTAAAATGGTATGCATTTGTCCAACTACACACTTCACAGAAAAAGCTTTCCAAATTACTTGTGTTTTTAAGACGCACACATATACATGCACAAATGCACACACATACATATTCATATTGTGAAGTGATAGTTTGTACAGCATACTACTAGGTGATATAAAAGAGGAACTTGAGCCATACACCCAAAGATGAAATTCCGTACTGGCTATGGTGAGGTAATTGCTCTTAACTTTACATTTCCTTGCGTTAACCTGTCACCCTGAACATGTGTATATAAGCCATGCTAACATTTATATATTGTCTGTTTAATCGCTGTTACGGAGCACTTCAGACAGTTAAGCATTCCCAAATGCTTGCCCCCTTTTTCCACAGTTGAAATTCCACTGCAAAATGACTGATTGATAGTTTGTATTGTCCCTACAGTTACCATTTAAGGAAAACTACTGACGTGAACATGAACTGCTTAATATTCCATACAGTCTGTCCTTAGGTACATTACATATTATGAAATAATGAAGGATAAATATTTTTGTCAAATTAATAGCATTACAAGTGCTGACAATTGAAGGGGTTTAAAGAATTAGGTCCGTTCTTTTGTGAAAAGCACCTCTTTTTGTTGTATATATTGGTTACGACGACTTTAACAGGCTTTTTTCGTTATGAACAATTCACGGCTATATTTCCATTTTGTAGATTTCATTTAAAAGCTGAGGTCCAGCTTTCTTTTTTAAATAACCCTTTTCCGCTAAGCTTGCCTGCTTCATAAAACTGCATTTCTGAAGTCAGATCTCCTCGGTTTTCACAGCAAAGGCTAGTGAAGGGGCCTCCCAGTATGATAGAATTCCCAGAATTCCCTCCACCTGCAGAGTGTTAGCAGCATGAAGGGCAGAGACGGAGCACAGAGCGGGTAGGGCCCTTTCATTCCGAATACCTGGCATTCCTCAGAACTGGCCAACGCTGACCGAGGATTAAACCCAGGTCTGCAGGCCGCCGCAGCTTTGATTATGTTCCAGTGCCTCGTCTTATCGAGCACACGCACCTCAGCACTCACGTTGCCGTGTTGCAGGTCGACTTTTTCCTTGATGTTTTTTTCTCGTTCTAACTTTGGAACTCTGAAATGTTCAATAAGGCTCGTAAATAAAGAAACCTCTCTCATCCGTCGAGTTTTAAATCCTTTACAGGAGGCCATTTTGGCCCTGAGAACCTACAGACCACAGAGATTGCTGGCAAATATCCTGACCGTCCAAAATTGAACAGCGCACCCCACGAAGGCCTGGAAAACACGTTTTCGCATTTTAGTGTTCTTTAATCTGAACGTTCTCCTTCAGAGTCTTGTTAACTCTCCAAACTCTGAACTCAGGAGCCCCCAAAACACTGATTTACACAGTATTATCTGGTAATAGCAGACAATGCATCCAGAATCTTTTTTTTAAAATTAATTCCCATCTTTCCAAAGTGCATGAAACGACATCCCTATTGCACCACTTTGCACGCAGTGCAGAAGCCGTGCAGTACAGGTCCCAGGGCCCGCTCTCCTCTGCCACATATATGTGTAAGACCATTGTTGTGCAAGGCAGCTTCCAGGCTGTGAAACTGCAGGGAAAGGTGAGGTATTTGCTAACACAAATACTCAAGCCGGTCGCTGAAGGCCGTGCAGGGTTATTTGGCATTCGTTCCCTCTCTACAGTGAGCAGGGCACAGAGCTAAAGAGACCCAGAGGAACTAACCGTTTTGGCAGTTTTAGAACATGAGTCAGTCCTAGCGAGCGGCGGAGAACTGAGCTGCGATTATTACAGAGAGCAGCGCAGAGTGCAACCGCAAGCAGCGGACGCCAAAAAAAAGAAATGAGAAGGAAAATTTTTTATCCCAGACAAATTTCCTCATTTCCAGTAGGCGAGCGGGCGCCGGTTTTCTGCTCCCTCCCGGCCACGTCCTCACCTGCTTGGCGATCCTTCAGCTGCGCAAACAGTATGGCCGCAGCCTGGGGTTCCCATAGCAACGGATCGCAAACACGGGTATGTTGTGTGCGCTCGCTCATTGACCCTTGAACATAAAAAGACTGCATAACCCCTTTCATCGGGGTCATGCACCTCGCACCTAAGTACCTGACATTCCAGGAGGGACGCGTATATCACCTTTCCAAAAAAGGGACAACTGTTCCACTGTGTACGAGGACCTGGAAACTGAGGAGCAGGGACAAACCGGGGGCGGGGGCAACTTAGGGAAAACGTACGAGTGACCTCCAGAACTCATTGACGTGCGGTTCCTTTTTCTGAATCGACGAAGGACTGCCGGGTCGATGATTAACTACCGCTTCACGGTTACCGATTTTACTGCTGCGTAGAAAAAAAACACGTGGACTTAACCTGGGGGTTTTGGGGAACGGGGGTGAAGCTGTGCCGGAGACCAGTGCCGTCGGGGGCCGGTTCGACAGCGGGACGGGCGTGTCGATTGTTTTTCCGAGGGTCAGAGGTTCAGCAGTGCGTGGGCCTCCGGCTCTCTTATTCAAACATGAAAGACATAAAGGAATAAAGGCCCTGTGGAGCCTGCACAGCTGGTGACTGCCGAGTTACACAAGTGTGCAAACACACACACACACACACACACACACCCACACGCATACAAATGTACAAACGCATAAATGCACGCACACGTACAGGCATGCACACACACAACAACATGCACAGATACACATACGTGCATACGCGCACATATCCACGCTCACGCACATACTCGCATACACACAAACATGCATGCAGAAATGCAGACTGGCATGCATGCACACAGGAGCATGCACACACATATACACACACATGCATGTATACATATACATGCAGAAATACATACAGGATGTATACTCGTACGCATACACAGAGAAAGAGTGAATACACTGTAGGTTGCACAGTCATTCAATAATCATATGACTAGGGTAGGGGTAGGCAACCCTGGTCCTGGAGTGCCAGTGGCGTTTCTGCTTTCTGTTCCATCTGAGCTTCATCACAAGTTTGATGGATGACTAAAAGTCTGAGCCTGAATAGTCTGAATGGGTGGAACGCTGAGTGCCTCCAGCACATGGTCACCTGCATTTTTAAGCCTGATTAATTCAAATGAATCCAGTTATGTAGATATAGGTTTGGATGGAGCAAAAACAAGGACCATCTCTGGCACTCCAGGACCAAGGTTACGTTGCATTCATTTGGCAGACGCTTTTATCAAAAGTGACGTACAATAAGTGATTACATACCAAAGGTCATTGAAACAACTACAGCCTGTACTAGATGATATAAAAGAAGAATTTGAGCAATGCACCCAAAGATCAAATTAATTCCTGACTACAGTGAAGTTCCTCTTAACTTCACATCTCCTGTTGTCCGGACATTTTCAAAGTAGGTTATTCAGTAGTTTCAAATTCGCCCTTACCCTGTCTTAAAACAATATGGGTTTTAATTTTCCACATCTTATTTCTAGCATATACCTATTTATTTATTTATTTATTTACTTAGTTTTATTCCTTTAACAATCAAATTGTTACATCAATGTAATGTCAGTGCAATGTCCGTTTTTTAATAACATTGTTTTTAAGACCCTTAAATTTAAATTTGCTGAAATTACCAATAAATCATAATAAATCAAATAAGGCTACAGTTGCTACAGTAATTGGGTTTTAATGCGTTTATACTGTCCTGTCTGAGGTGCTGCATGCTTTGTCCCAGCTTTTATATATGTATTATTGTCTTCAGATATAATATGAAAATTATATCACAGGATTTCTATTGACCAATCTATCATCAGTTAACAGTTAGCATGAAAACAGTTTAAACAATTGTCTCGTTGTGCATTCAGTAGGGTATAGAATGAATCGTAAATACAGTTTTAGCTTCTGACGCGCTGTGGCCTTTTCCAATCACAAGTTTAGCCATTCAGTCATTCCTTCCATCCCTATGATTTTCCCACAATTTTTCCATGCACTACAGCAATTTTGCAGGGATTTTCCATCTGTTTTTCTAAATATAGTATTCTTTCCTCAGTTGGACCGCCTGCATTATGTTGTAGGAAGGTTTTTTTTTGGTCCACTGCCAAACTTCATGCAATTCTTTTCATTTCAAACTTCCTGCCTCATCTGCTGTTCATTTTGCGATCCACAATTAAGTAATTTTATGTGTGATGTCACTTCAAATTTCTCTACTAGTATTGTGTTCCTATGCTGTAACAGGCTACGGCTTTGTGACGCTGTACCTTTTTGATCGTTACCTCAATTTCTTGATCTGTAAATTGAAGTTTTCTTGTGGTTGCCTGTTGTTCCTGATTGCTCCGTATCCATTACTTTGCGCCTTTGCGAATGAGGGAGTTTCATTTCTTTGTCTTATTGGGACCAGTCTTACTCATTTGGTTGATATGTGCTGGCATGTTTGACTGCAACAGAATCACAATATTGTGAATGTTTTTGCACTGTGACTATTTCCATTATAAATCTTACCCCCAGTTGAAGTTTTCACTTGAAGATTCCGCACATTTCATTGCATCCTATACAATTTAATATTAAATTTCTATCGGGTGATTTTGTGAATTTAAAATCACAGATTTGCAAAGCTCCAAGACAAAAGGCTAAATAGGACTTGTGACTAGAACAACCACAACTTTGTTTACTCAACCCTAAAACAACTGAATATAGCCCTTTAATAATCACAACTGAATTCAACCCTAAAACTCACAACCAAATTGACCCCTAAAACAATCACATTACCCCTGATTTTCCCTATAACTGAAATGCCAACTCCCCTATATGCTCCTTCTGAATAACCAGTGTTTTCTAATATATCCAACATTCTCTGTTTGTATTACCGCATGGCATCTGTATTTGTGTTTATGATACATATTAACTCTTGTGTATGGTACATATTAACCCTCACATAATAATTTGGTGATAAGCATGTAAAGTTGGTTGGCCATGTCTGACTCTCTACTAACGCTCTTTTCCTGGCAGAAGAGGTACTGGAAATCAAATAAATTCCATACATTCCTTCACAAACTGGCGCAGGCAAAAGAGCAAAGGCTATCATCAATCTGCTTCATCCGTACATAAAACACTCACACTCACATATACATACCCGCACCCAAACATGTCATCAATTATTCTCCTGACTCGCTGAACACTCACTTTATTGAAACGCCTCACATGATTGCTACCTCATTTCATTGTATTTATTTAACTATTGTTGCAGTTCTGTGGTAATGTCCATCCTTCTCCCTCCCGTCTCTCTCTCTCCCCCACCCCCGTACCCCCACCATCCTTCCCCATCGCTCATTAAGGGGCTTTTTGTTTCGCACCATATCTTCCGCCCCTCCAGGCCTTGAAGAGGAAGGAGAAGGGAGTACAGGAGATAACGGATGTAGCCGGCCAGTGAAGAAGACAAGGACATGTTGTTCTACCTAACAAGATGAGATGTCCACAGAGCTACGCATAACTGCAATATCAACCACTGCCGGCTTAAGCAACCAGAGTAATGGAATTTAAGTATTATCAGTTTACAGACTTTGTATAAAAACTCCCTGTATATAATCTTTGAGCAAAACTCTTTGAAACTGTGCAGTTGAGCTAATTGTCCTCCAGCAGCCATCTGAGCTGCCTCACCCCTGGTTTCTCCCATTCCTTTGTCCACAATTGAATTTATCCCTAAAACAATCACAACTGAATTTATCCCTAAAACAATCACAACTGCAGTTATCATTACATTACATTACATTATAGGCATTTAGCAGACGCTCTTATCCAGAGCGGCTTACACAACTTCTTATTACATTTATCCATTCATACAGATGGATATATACTGAAGCAATTCAGGTTAAGTACCTTGCTCAAGGGTACAACGGCAGTGTCCGGCTGGGAATTGAACCTGCAACCTTTCGGTTACAAGTCCTGTTCCTTAACCATTATACTACACTGCCGCCCTGTTATCCCCAAAACAATCACGGCTGAAGTAATTTACCCCTAAAACAATCACATCTGAATGTACCCCTAATACGACCATTGCTGAATTTATGCCTAAAACAATGGCTAACTTCGCTAAATCGTTAACTTGTTCCTGAAATTCTTCAGATTCTCTCAGAATCGTCAGCCAGCATTGTGCTCAACAATGAAGACCTTTGATGCCTTTTTTGTGTTTTATGTACATGCTGACTGCCGTGATAACAAGACAAAATAAACACTTCCCTGACAGGGGTGCCTAATCACCGGTAAAGGACATTTGCAAAAAAAAGAATTGTTGGTCAGTGTTGGGTCCAACAGATATAATATAAAAAGCAGGAAAGGCTGCATGTTAAATCTCTGGCCTTTAGACAATGAAATCCAGGAAATCCAGGTTCAAATTTGGGAAACCAGTGGAGGAAAGGTAGAGAAATTATTTTCACAGCTTGATTTCCAATAGTTACAAAATATGCTAATATTATAATAATATGCTAATTGATTAACAGCTAATATATGTGCATTGTTGCTACAATAACTTTTAAATATGAATATGCTAAATTAATAACAGTGATATATTTGCATCATTGCTACTGTAACTTTAACAAATTAAGATGCTAATTGAATAACAGCTAATACATTTAGGGCCTGATTTACTAAGACCTTTAGCGTGTGCAAAACCTTTTAGCACACGCAAAACCAATAACATGACAAATAGTAAGTAAATCAGGCCCTTAGTCTGATGCCGCAGTAAAAGCATGGCACTGTAGGTATTGTCCTATTACAGGATTTGTCCTACCAATCACTGAATACAATGTAAAAACAGGAACAGGTTTTGAGGACCTTGAAAAACCGCCCAGCTCAAGTTTCCGTCGGCCTCCTTGGGGTGGATTTCAAAACCCTGAGTTGATCCAAAGTGAAGGCCGGCTTTTAAAAAGTGCCCTTCTGCCGCTGACCTAATAGCTAGGCAGGAAAGCCTCATGCTTATCTAAAGAGAGGCACGCAGAAACATTGGGGTCCCAGGGTCAAAGGGAGGGAGGTTTAAGGTTAATGGACAGACCTGAACAGGCTGAACGTGCACTCTCTTAGCCCACCCCTCCCCCTCGCCACCATTTTTACCTGCCTGTGTAAATGAGCCGTGCTGCTATTCCATTCCAACCAGAGCCTTGTCCACTTCAAACACTTCCTCTCATCACAAAAACATTCCTGCCGGTTTACCATTACGATACAGTGCTCTATTGTTGTCTAGTTTATTTAGGTTTCCTTGTTTTTTTCCCCCAACCTGGAAAACAGGCAGTGTGGGGAAATACACACACACACACACACACACACACACACACACACACACACACACACGTAAAGTTGGCTCCAAATATACCCAAGTTTTAATACTTCTGACAGCAGACAGAGCAGGAAGATTTTATAATTTTAAAAAAAAAGTCATAATTTTAAAAAAATGTATACACATTTAACTATTCAAAAATAAACTCCTCTATATGCCTATCTTTTATGAACTTATTTCACTGGAAGATGGAAGAATGTATTATCTTTTGCATCAGAAGCTGATTGGACTGTGCATGATGTAGGTTTGCATGTTCTGTTATTTGAGATCAGGCATAATTGGTTCTCCATACTTCCGGATATGTGTGTAAAAGTTGGGCATAACCAGGCTTGATGTGGTGAATGTGTGGGATTAAATAATTAAACTGTTAAACAGTTCCAACCCTTAGTTAGGCAACATGATGGAGTACCTTAGAGCATAGGACATGATATTCTGTGATAATGAGGAGGGATATTAAATTACATAAACACAGTGCTTGGTTGCGCCGAAAGAACTGCAACTGGCTGGACAGGCTCAACAAACTGAGTCTGAGTGCCCTGTGCCCACAGGAAGGTTTTGGTGGAAATCCAGATCTAACTGTGTGTGTATGCAACGTGGTATCACGCGTATTCGTCACATAGCAACGCTTCTGCCCAAGCGTCACTATGTCATGCCAAAGGTAGCCTTTTGCGTCGTATATTGACGGTTGTGGCCACATTATTTTTCTTTGGTTGTGGCACTTCAATATTATGCTTTTTATGCTTTTTTTTTTTCTTCATCTGGTAGAGAGTTACGTGAACTCCTGTGGTCGGGCTCGCCCACTATCTTAACAGTTCAGGCATGAGCCCGAGTTACATGAACTCCTGTGAGGTTATGTTTAGGGGTTGGGGGTGGGGTACGGGAATCACAAACTCAGAAAAATCAACGCACACACGGCGAAGACTGAGCGGGCATGCTCGCAGTCAGTCATGAGCAAAGCCTTCGCCATAGTAGGATTCGTAAATTCGCGACCGAGTGCCTCAACTAATGACGCAAAAGGCCTCCTTCTGCGTCTAAAGGATGACGCCGTAGGCTGCTGCCCAAGCGTCACTTGATGACGCCTTGGGAATGAGACCAGGCTGGTGTATGTGTGTGTGTGTGTGTGTGTGCACGTGTATGTGTGTGTGCGTGCATATTTCCCCATGTGTGTGCATGCATGTTTATTGAGTGTGTAAGGGCTCGGGATCAGGATCGGGCATTGATCCCCGAGCCCCAGATCCGACCGTGAGGGGATCAGAAAGTTATCCCACCGAGATGGGAAACCAGTAAAACGGGAAGGGAAACTGCATGCCCGCGAACACAGCAGAAATGGCGAGGCGAGGTGACGACTCCAAGACGTGGGATTGGAGGCAGCCAGGCACCTAAGAGTGTTCTCCAATGTTTGATTAGTGCGCTCAGTCTGTCCGTTAGTCTCTGGGTGGAAACCAGAGGACAGACTGACGGACGCCTCTAGCAGAGCGCAAAACGAATGCCAGAACCGAGCGGAGAATTGGGGGCCGCGATCCGACACCACGTCCTGGGGGAGACCATGTACCCTAAAGACGTGGTCAACTACCAGTTGAGCGGTCTCTGGTGCTGACGGCAATTTAGGTAGGGCGATGAAGTGTGCCGCCTTGGAGAACCTGTCCACGACGACTAGAATCACCGTATTGCCTTGGGACATATCATATATCATACAGAAAGATGTATATACTGTATTTAAGAAAATGTATTTAATAGAGAAAATGTATTTAATATAAAATGTAAAGAAAATGTATTTAATATCTTCAAACACATTAATTAACTTCACTTTTTTCAATTGGTTTAAATGTAATTCTAGTCGCGCCACCTGACATATTGGTCGCACCACCTGACTTTTCTAAATCAATTCAAATCTAACAGGAATGAACTTGGACACCTATATACATTTTTGTCCTTGAACTCAAGGTTATACATATATCTTTTCAATCAAATACACATTTTCTGAATAAAAAGTTTTCCAGGGGTCATACCACCTGACATGGTAAGTTGAACCAACCTCACTGTTACTGAAAAATGTCAAATTATGTAATATTTGTGGGAGAGTTACTAACCTTGTTATTGCATGACACGGGTCCTGTGGGGTCTTCTGTGTGATGTCACACCCTGTTGCATTGTTTTCTTGAAGGCACAGTACATAAAATGATGTTTTTATGTCGGTCGCCCCCCCTGACATATGGAGAAGTCAATTTCTCTGACAAAGGTTTTTTAAGTAATAGAATAGTTTTGAAATAGGACTGTTAAACTACTTTCCGTCATTTAAAAGCAATCTAACATAATATCATGCCAAACTATTTGATTAGGAATTTTATTGAGAAAATGATCCTTTTTATTGCAGTTTTGTTCTCTGCATGTATGTTCGGACGGTCGCACCACCTGACATTTTGGGACTTTAGAACATCAAAACTCAAAAAATAAATTGAATTTCAATAAAATGAGAAGGGGTTCTCATAAAGGAGATATTGTAGTGCAATTTGAAAAATGTTTTTTTATTATTGTTTTTAGGAAAGTAATGAATTCGGACACAAAAAAATCACATCATGTCATTGACCCATCTAAAACAATATTCCCTGCACATCCATGGTTTTAAGTTCGAACTGAAGAAGAAGCTGTATCATTCAGAAATTTGCTACAGAATACATTTATTTCAGAATAGTCACATACAGTATATATATAATAACCATAACATACATCGCCTAATGTATTTAAATATGTTTAAAAAAGAACATACGAAAACGCGTGTGTATTTACACAAGAACAGCAACGTATTTCAGCCCTAAGTGCGACGGGTGGTCGCTGTGGAAATGTCGACTGTACGGGACTTTGGCGAAATATAACAAGATAAACTCTTCAAGGTTCATCAGAAAACAGCTGTAGCTGAATATACTGGTAAGTACTTGGTTTCTTAAACATATTTATACGAGAGATTTTGGAGAAAGAAATTAGGTGTCTTCTAAACAGAAAGTGCATCAGGTACTGTATATAGTACAATAAGCAAGGGAAAACGGCGAATGCTCATTTGTACGTTTAAAAAAAAAAAAATTGTTTCAATACGTGAACATGATTTTCTTAGCGTATATAAACGGTGCATACAGTCTGTGGCTGTAGCCAGAGGAGGGATGTAAGTTCTTTGGGCTATTAATAGCACCCTCCTAATTTATTGCACTGCAGTGTAACTGGAGAAGCTGAGGTTTTCGCAAGAGGCTACCCTTTTAAAAAATACTGCGTCAAAATTTACTGGGTTTTCTTAAAGCTGTAGTTTATCATTTCAGACAAACATGAATACTGTAATTGAGACGGATATGTCTCAACCACTAGGGGCTAAGTTTATAGAGTTAAATAGCCCGGAAAACACCTGGGCAGGTGATACCAATAAAGACGGGTGAACGGCAAAACATGGCAAGCGCGCCGACCAGCGGCCGCAACGGGAGCCTCCACAGGGAGGAGAAGGAAACCTGCAAAAACCGTGACGGTATGCTTGTGTGTTTGTGTGTGAATGTGTTTATGTGTGCTTGTGGTCACTAAGTGTATGTCCTGATCTAACCTCTCTTTCATGCATGCACCAATTCAGGTGACGACCACGCTGTTAACTGAGAAAAATATGCACAGGCCCCAGGCAGGAGAGTAGATTGCCACCCATCTGTGATGCACCTACTGGGTGCTGATTGAGCGGGTGGGTCACTCACTTCCTTTTTTATTATTCGCCATTTGTGCACACATTGTAACAGTTTGGAGCACAGAAGCCATCCCTGTGAGGCCTGAGACACCTGGGGCTTGTCTATGACAAGCGTTCGGTCGCAGTGCTGAGAGGCGCCATCGTTCTCCTGCCTGTCATGTGACCTTCACCGCACCTGGAACTCATTGTGGCTTTCAAGCCCTTAAATGGAGTGTGAATATTTCACGCTTAGCCCGCTTGCAGGTGTGGCCAACCTTGCAGGTATATTTTCCACAAGCACTCAACAGAGAATAAAGTGAAGCTGAATCGTCTGATGATGGCTGGTAGGCATTTAAACTGTCACACTTGTTAATCATAGAAATTACAAACCGGTTCAGGCCGGTTAGCAGTTTGTTGGTAAGGGCTGAGCTGCCCCTATATTATAGCATTTCACCTCAGGCTAATACTGGACTTGCCCCAATTGCAATGCAGATATTAACGTCAATGTTCTTTAAAGTAGCCAAACAAATGTCTGACTATAGTGTATGAGGGTGTTTAGTATGGCAGTTTATATATATTTGATCATTTTTTTGATCATTTTATATTTTTATCATTTTTCTTTTTCTGTTTTTTTCTGTTTTGCTTAATTCGGACAGGTAGATAGCAAAGAGGGTAACAGTCACAGAAGGGATATCAGCTCAGAAGGTGCCATGTTGGGGTATGAAATCCCTGCCCACACGGTGGTACTTGTATATGGCTCGAGAGTGTACTGCAGGTCGCGCCATTTTGATAATTATTTTACCACGTCTCTACTCACTGACGTATGCAGATCCTATGACGCGACTCATTTCGGATAGAAACATCTGCTAAAACCCTTAAGACTTATTGGCCTAAAAACACACACAACAATGGCATCTGCCCCTACATAATACACCAAACCAATATCTTCAACACCTGGATCAAATAATAATTTGCAACCCTTTTGACACCAGAAAAACATCCTGCAGATTACTAACAATTTTAAGAGAAACATCTGTTTTTTACTGAAGTATATGTTGCAGCCATAGGAAAACTATTTTTAATTCAGGATTTTGAGATTACTAACTATGTTATGGCATGATCACAAATTAGTTGGATAAAAAGCTTATGCAAACACGCATTGCCAGTTTAAGGGCATATAAAATTCAATCAAACGAGACTTTTTTCAGATTCAATTGAACAAATCTTACAGGTCGGAAAAATCCAAGAAAAAAGGCGTGGCCTGATATTGTAGCAGGAGCTTTTTTTTAAAAAGCAAGTGACCTTACCCTTTCCAAAAAAAAATCTGTTTTCATGTCTCCAACTTCACAGTACTTATTGTTTTAATATAATTAACAGAACATAAACAAAGATGAAACAAATAAGTTTAAAAAGTATTAAGTGAATAGAGAAATATCATCATACTCGATTTGTGCAACACCCTAGGAATGAAACGATTAAATAACATAGTCCTGTCTCAGTTTAATATGTTGAGCATATGCGGTGTGTCGAAACACAGGCCAAATGGCTGGTTACTGACTTGAGGCTGGCCAGCTGCTTTTATATCTGAGTTGTTATAATAGGCATTTTGTCTGCCCTGCTTAATTTGCCTGTTTAATTTGCCTGCCCTTCTTGTGTCAGGCTATTGACGTCAGCTTTAGTGGACAAGACATGTAAACGTGGCAGGACAAAGTAAACAAACAAAAAAACATGGCAGGACTGTGGTTAACTGTGGTTCACTTCGTAGCCTGTATTCATTTTAAGCACTTTGCTTTGAGCTTCTTTTGGCAGAAAATAGTGTCTGTCGTTCATTCATATTTTGATTAATTAAAATTATTCAATAAATTGAATATAGCCAACATGTAGCCTACATTTGTCTTATTGTTCAGGGTATTGTTCAGGGTAGTAAATCAAACTGTTTATAAAACTGCAGGATGAAAATTTAATTCAAATGTAAATCTATTTGTTCTTAAACTGTGGTAGATTAAAACATTAGGCTATACTTGTAACAAACACAAACAAAGTTGATTCTGACCTGGCAATTTCTTATGTAATCAAATGAAACAAAATTTATCAATTACCCCTTAGTTTTCTGAGATTACCAGGATTGTAGAAAATCGTGAAATTGCAAAACGTTTATTTTCCTATGGTTTGATATCGTCCTGTGCTATGGAGTACTAAATTTTCTATGCTTGAAAATGTGTGACCCATACAGAGCTTTTAGTACAAAATGGCAGGTATTTTAAACCCTCCTGGTGTGATCAATCAGTTGTGTCAGTCACTCTGTGAAAATAAATTTTCACTGGTACAAATCTCTTACTTCTGGTGGTCATATTGCGATAGTGTGAGCAAAGTTGTCTTTATTAAGGTGCGTATAAGGTACCAGATTAATCTGGAGGGTTTGATGGAATTGAATATGCCCTTAATAGGTGCATTGATTGAATATGGCCCCGTGTGGTGTGAATTTGTAGTTTCTGTAATAATTAGAAAATAAAAATGAGAGAAGCATGGAGTGCAGTGGAGGGGTGGGGTGGGGCGGGGTTGTTTCTGAAGACCAAGTCATCAAAAACTTTAACTGCACACAAAAACGGTCTGGTCCAATTAAAAACAAACACTGAAACTAAAATAATATTTGAAAATCCAGGGAACTATCCCTTCAAATTGACACCGTGCTCAGGGTCACTTAAATACACTTACCTGAAAAGATGCACGATTGCTAGTTTTCATCTAAGACAGTGAACGTTAAAGGGGATAGTACTGATAAAGCAATGCCATGATCAGCCATCCATGTGGCATAACTTATGAGGGCTCTCTCCTCCTCATCTGTAAGGGCGTAATTGGTATGTGGGCCACGGCTGTATTTACTATGCTTATAATCATGCAGTGTGGTGAGTGGTATCCCTGTCTCCCTGGCAACACTCCTCAGGCTTTTCCCTGCCTTTAAATCTTGTACTGCCTTCTCCAAGGCCTCCCTATTGTACTGCCTTCTCCAAGGCCTCCCTACTGTACTGCCTTCTCCAAGGCCTCCCTACTGTACTGCCTTCTCCAAGGCCTCCCTACTGTACTGCCTTCTCCAAGGCCTCCCTACTGTACTGCCTTCTCCAAGGCCTCCCTACTGTACTGCCTTCTCCAAGGCCTCCCTACTGTACTGCCTTTTCTTTGTTTTCCGATCTGACATTTTCCTCCTGGCACTTCCCTTTCCTATTGCACAAAACATTAACAGCATGATTCTCATCGTGACAGTAAATAATTATTTTTATTATAATTATTTTTAGTATTATTATTATTGCTATTATTATTGTTGTTGTAATTACACATTATTTTATTTAACTTATAAACCATTATAATAATATACTAATATACTAATAAAGTTTTTAGAAATAACAATCAGAATCCCACGTCTTCGCTGCGACGCCGAAAGTAAGGCTGTGTTCGGAATCGCTCCCTATTCACTCCCTCCCTATACACTACTTAGGGAATCTACATAGGGCACTAGATAGGGATTCACTGGTGGAAAAGAAGGAGGTGATTTCGGACACTACATAGTCTGAATAGGTTACTTAGCAACGCGCAACGCTTGCATGACAGCGGTCACCGGCTTGGTGAGAAAGCATGCAAGAAACGGTAAAAAAGTTTTCTTCTTTAATTTTGAACAAGGGTTTTGTTGTCTCGTTGTAGGTAGATAGGTAAGTTAGGTAACTAGGTAGCTAGCTAGCTAATTAAGTTGCATTTTCCATTAAACAGTAATTAAATTAAAAAAATAGCTAACACTTTGTAATATATTTAATCTACCGCATTTATTTATATTTCGGTTATAAAGCCAATTAAACTGATTTAATATAGGCTACAAGATGAAACTTGCATTTATATTTACATTTGTAGACGAGCGCAGGCTCAGCCATCGCCATCTTGACAAAAAAAAAAATCTCCGGTCATGTAGTGTACATCGTTTGTACCCTACATTTTGTAGTGCATTGTGGGGGATATTGAGTGACTATTTAGGGTGCCAAATTGACATTTAGAATTTTGGACACCCTACAAAATGGCCGATACCCTAAATAGTGCACTATATAGTGAATAGGGAGCAATTCCGAACACAGCCTAAAAGTTGGCGCGCTGAGCTAGCTAGCAACAACCTGGGCTGCGTTCGGATCCAAAATTTATCCTTTCTTCCTGTCGTTGCCTTTCCGTGCTTCAAGGGGGGAATCCCCAAAATGCCAGGATGAAATATGGCAGCCACACCAAGTGTGATTCGGATCCAATTTAAAAAGTAATTATATTCCCTCACTCCCTCGTTTATCCTTCCTTCCACCAAGGGTATGAAATACAAGCTTCCAGCAAGAAGGAAATCCCACAATGCAATGCCCCACATAGAAAAATTGGGCGCTCACCACAGAACTATGTGGCGGCATAGGCTGCGTCCCAATCCATATGGACAAAGTCACTGTGACGTCACCCATAGCCTTCCCACGGCCTCGTAAAGTCTTTTTCGCCGCCGGTTTGTACAAACTGCGTCTGCTCCGTGGAGCCGAAGAGGACTCAACCTGTCCCTCTGATTGGTCCTGAACAAATGTTAATACCCTGTCCAAACGACACAATATTTAAAAAAATCAGCACATGCAGAGGCATTAGATGAAGGAAAGGCACCTATTGCAATTACATTTTTTTGTGGTAAAAAATTATTGACTGAGTATTTTGAACACATTGCTGCCATTGACTTACATGGTGAAAGACCTATACTGGAGCCAATCGCAGTGGCGCTAGTGAGCAACGGCACAATTGCCGCTCCCAGCCCAACCAGGAAGTGAGCTTCAGAGCGAAGCCCTTTTTTGGCGTGACACCGGACCACAGAACAATATACGAACAGACCTCGTTGTCATGGACGGCGCTACACCGGGGCAAGGGTGGGCTATAGCCCCGTCACAAATTTGCTTAGCCCCGGTTTAGCCCCCCCCAGGCATTTTAATAACATTTTTATAATTAGGCTATAATAAAAAATCAACAATTCTAATCCGTTTCTGGATATTCACCCTGGCTACGCAGCGTATGTAGCCTATGCTATGACGTAGGCTACGGGTGTGGGGGGTGTGTGTGTGTAGGGAGCTCAAGCAAATGACAAAATAACGTAAACTGATTTCTAACGTTAGCAACCCAGTGTTTCCCATAGCCTACAATACATCAGGCCTACAGAGTTCGCCACCATGTCAAAAAATATTAAATGGAAACGTCATTGTTTGAAAACTAATTTACTATCATTTTAAAATCAATAGAAAATGTGTTCGCATAAGCTCTCCATGTGATCCGTCTTCGGAAATGATCAACTAGCTACTCAACAGATTTGTGGAGTGTGTGGACCTCCCTAGGTAGCAACTCCCAAGTGTAAACTACAGTGTTTTGATTGGCGTTAGACTAATCTCACAACATTGGCTGCTTGGCCATGCACAGATGAGTAGATTTGGAAAGCGAATAACTAACCTAAATTAGCTAAATGATCGTCATCTCGACGTCAGCTAATAAGAGCTTGCCTCCAAAAAATGGCCAGGTACCGTTAAAGATCTCATATTTCTTCCATGTAGCTAAATGTACAAGCTAAATGAGATATGGGGAGAGTGGTGACAGTGGAAGCTGTTCTGATAATACAGAAACCAACGCAAATGTTACGGTGCAGCTTTATGGAGCACACCTAGGAGCATAACTAACTGATATGTAAAGTTTGCGATCTTCGTTAGATAATGAAACTCCTAAATGTCCCAATCACAGAGCAGCGGTTAAACAACGACATTTTAGCCATCTTTTTTGACATAACATTACACTGATGATTTATCCTCTCTTCTCACGTCCTTTTTCATTATTTTCTGGTGTCTTATTTTCTTTGATGTCTGATATTTTTAAGTACTCGTATTGATGAAGCCAAATGACATTTGTAATGCCATTTCAATTTACAGAATTGTACAATTCTGACTGTTGTATAGATGTTCTGCCACTTGTGCAGGCCTCCCCAGCGCACACACAAAAGCCATCCTGGGGGAAACACAGCTAACCTTAGCACCCCCATGTATTGACCTAGCCCACCCTTAGCCCAGGGAGAGAAAAGTTCCTGGCGCCGTCACTGCTCGTTGTGAACGCGAAAGTCTGCCAGATACAATTGCAGGATTACAGATTGGTATTGCTAACATTACAGTAAAAATGTAATCTAAAATTCCAGGTAACAACAAAATATTTTCTGTTGTTGCAGAGTTTATGCATAACACTGAGTTTGTGTAGCGTTAGTCTGAACCAGGCATTATCTGGCTACAGCTGGTAGCTACGCTTTGGTAACTTATGCTATAAGTTATAGCCGCGTAGCCAGTTCGAGCTAACGCGATCTATAGGCTACGACATATAACGTTAGCAAGCATGCCCTTCTTCCAAGAACTAGCCGCCAAATAAAGTAATGTTAGGCTATCAATAATACCAATTACCAACCTAGCTACTATTCATTACAGTTGTCTGGCAAGCAGAAAGTCCAATCATGTTGAAACTTTAGACCTACCTTTCCAGTCTGTTTTTAAACCAATTCGTTCCCGAAAATCTCACTACCTTCTAAAACTAGTAGGCTACCTATGTTTACTCCAGTTTTCAAGCGAGGTTTATCCAATTCCCTTTTATTTTTCTTTCTGTGACTTAGCGCCGGTGTAACGGGTCGCTGTGAAATGTCTAGCTGGTGAACTGGCTACTGGCAAGGTTACTCTCACAGTTGATTGGTCCGCGATATGGTCATGGTCATAAGCCACTGTTTTGAAAACAAAATTTGGAGCGAATTGCTGGTTTTCGAATGCAGAATTTGAGGGTATAAACACAGTCTATGGTGCTGGGTTTCTCTCAGAACAGTTATTTCTATGATTGCTACCAACTAAGCATGACTACGGAAGCCCTGAAGCGCAAGGTAAAAAAAAGCTATACCGTTTAAACGAGATAGTAAGTCGTTAGTTATTATCTTGTTTATTCGAGATATTATCGCGTTTATACGAGTTATTAACTCGTTTATAGGGCACGTTTTTACGAGATATAACTCAGCATGAACTCTGATTTCAGTGTGTATATTTTGAGTGCAATTAAAGCTGTTTTTGAGTCCTTGCCTGCTTCATTTTAACATGGGGGGACGGGGGGCTATATATTTTTTAAATATTTGTAACACTTAAAATATAGGCTAATGTTACTGAAAAACACATTTGTTAACTCTAGCTACGTTGTGTATTGAACGAATGATGCATCTATCAGGTTTAGAGATAATTAGCTGCCAACAGGTGCTGTTTATTAGGCTATATTTTATTAGAGATTAAAGGTTGTATCAGCGATTTTGGGTCGAAACATAAATGATCACATTCATCTGATTTTTCCTCACGATCCGCTAGCTGCCCGCCCCATAAGCAGGCCGTCAAAAAACCGCGTCTCTGTAGGCAGCCTATGCTCCGAGATCGATCTGATCGAACTGATATTTTACGGTGCACTTGTATCGGTAATAGGAGAGATGTTCTCATTCTCGTCAGGAGAGGGCGTTATTGGTACATGAATGTCTGAAGTAGGAGATTAGATCAGAGTCCGGACCACATACCTAACTGTTCTTATGCTTCGCTCTCAACTCTGATTTCAACGTGCATTGTAGCCTAAGTGCAATTAAAGGTATTTTTGGGTTATTGCGTGTGTCGGCTACTTGGTGCTTCCCTTGGTGTAGGCTATTTCATATTTGGTGTATTGGTGTATTGTGTATTGGATGAACGATGCATCTAGAGATAATATTAGTTGGCAACAAGTGATGGTGTTTATTGTATTTTATTAGGGATTAAGATACAGTTGGTGTTTTACAGTGCAATTGTATCGGTAATAGTAATTGTATCGTCTCTCCTGACGAGAATGAGCACATCTTTCCTATTACCGATACAATTGCACTGTAAAACACCAGACTGTAGCTTAATCCCTAATAAAATACAATAAACACCATCACTTGTTGCCAACTAATATTATCTCTAGATGCATCATTCATCCAATAGCTACACAACGCAGAGTTAAAAACGCAGCCGACAAACTTTTATATTTTAAAGTGTTTTGTCACGCTCCCCATGTTTGAAATACACCAAGGGAAGCACCAAGTAGCCGACACACGCAATAACCCAAAAATAGCTTTAATTGCACTTAGGCTACAATGCACGTTGAAATCAGAGTTGAGAGCGAAGCATAAGAACAGTTATGTGGTCCGGACTCCAGTCTTGAAAATGTTGAGGAATGTATGACAAACTCAGAATCCAGAATGAAGCTGATCTAATCTCCTACTTCAGACATTCATGTAACAATAACGCCCTCTCCTGACGAGAATGAGAACATCTCTCCTATTACCGATACAATTGCACTGTAAAATATCAGTTTATGCATTTAATCTCTAATAAAATATAGCCTAATAAACAGCACCTGTTGGCAGCTAATTATCTATAAACCTGATAGATGCATCATTCGTTCAATACACAACGTAGCTAGAGTTAACAAATGTGTTTTTCAGTAACATTAGCCTATATTTTAAGTGTTACAAATATTTTAAAAAATATATAGCCCCCCGTCCCCCCATGTTAAAATGAAGCACGCAAGGACTCAAAAACAGCTTCAATTGCACTCAAAATACACACTGAAATCAGAGTTCATGCTGAGTTATATCTCGTAAAAACGTGCCCTACAAACGAGTTAATAACTCGTAGAGCCGTATAAACGCGATAATATCTCGAATAAACGAGATAATGACTCGTATAAACGTCTTACTATCTCGAATAAACGACATAATAACTCGTATAAACGAGATAGCTTTTTTAAAAAAACATTTTCACCTTGCGCTTCAGGGCTTCCGTACATGACCGTTCCCCGATATATATATTTTTTTTAAAGTTGCATAGGCCTACTCTAGCTTAAAGGGGGAACTTCCTTAATCCAATTTTATTTAAATAACTTTGGATCTAGCCTATGTCATGATTTTGAGAAAATGTGTTCTTTTTATTTTTATTTCTGGAATTAAACATTACCAGCTCGTTATTCCATAGATTTTTTTTTTAAGTTTTCCGATGGCCTCAATAGACATCCATCATTATTGCCAGGTATACACAACAAAATAATTAATTAATTTGATTGCACATTTTTTGTTGTTGTTGTTTTGCTGAAAATTCTCAAGGATCAGCAGGAGTGCTTTCCAATTTTACCGGCACATAGAGTTAGCCTAAGGAGTTATTTTACAAAAAGAATTATTTTATCCCAGACATCTTTTACGAAGACACATGGAGTACTTGCATCAGTGCACGTTTTTGTGCCAATAACGCAGGGCTAACTGTCAGATTATGAACTCAAGGGCAGAGGTCTAGCAGTAACTTTGAATTAATGAAAAAAACGCTGTGCCGTCAGCTGAAACAAATGAAATGTTTATCTTCCCTTGCGTGGTTGTCTTTTTTTTGTTGATACAGAAGGCACAGCCAAATAAAGTGTTATTAAAGAGATGATAAATCCCTGCTTTGTGAAGAATGAGAGCTTGCTTTTCATGGGTGCGCTGTGCAGAAGAATGAAGCCAACAGGAAGGCCGCACAGAACCCAACACGTGTGTCTACAAGCCCTTTTCTTTTTTTTCAGTGAGTTGACAGAATTCCATTGTAACCTTAAGCCGCGTTCACACACAAACCTAAACTGGTTTGGGGTAATCCAGATTGAGAGATGGATTTCCCTGTGTGGCTCTGAGTTTACACCCTGAATTTGGCCCAGTAGGGAGCAGAGTTTAAGGTTGTGAACAAGGACACGCAGCTTAAGGGGAGGGGGGTATATGTGCACCAATACTCATTCAACAGCCAGAGACCAAGAACCAGATAAAACTAGATTTATCCCGTTTCTTTTTGATAGTAGGAAACAGCTTTTCCAGCAGTCAAAGAGAAACCAAGAACAATGCAGTGTTCTTGACAAAGACAAAAAATAAAACAATTAACTAAGTTCCTTTTCACATAAAGGAATATTATTTCAGCTGTTTCATTGCTATTCCAAATATACTAAATTCTGGTGAGGAACAGGGCAGGGCCCTGCCGAGACGTGAAGCAGCTTTCCTGGCTCCACGTTCCTAAGACCCCCCTTTGGCCGACTCGGCCTATGGCCTCCGCTTCCTCAAATATGCCCATAAAAGGGGACGCGTCGCTTCTGGGACGTAGACTGTCTCCCACGCCCACGCATTTGCTACAGAGGAAAAATAACAAAGTATTTGCGGGTCAAGGGGAGGAATGTTGCACAACGCTGGTTGATATCAGCGTCAAACCCTGAGAAAAGAGCACGGCAGGAAAGAGAGGATGGCTCGGGAGCGCCCCCACTGTTCGCCTGTCCCAGAATGACCTTCCGCACACTGCCACCCCCCCCTCCCCTCCCGACTCTGAGCTTGGCGAGACCCCACTGCCCTACCCTGCCCTGTTCTGCCTCAGCATGTGAGAAAATACCAAAGCTGGCAAACTAATTGGAATAATTTCAGATGCGGGTTTGGCACGGGTGGCGTGCCTGCTGGTGCGCCCTGGGGAAAAAACGGCGGCCAGCGACTGGGCTTTTTTTTTTTTTTTTTACCCCGCGCACACACGCGGCTTTCTCTCTGGCATGAAATCGACGTCTGCTTTCGATTATGGGCCATTATTTTGGGCCAGCTTCAGCGAACCCACAGCACTCCCTTTGTGCGTGATTTACGGTGCGCTGTTCGCGCGAGGTGCCTGAACGCCCGCACTGTCCTGCCGTGCGCGGCGCGTCTGGAGAGCATGCCGGGCACAGATGGGCTGAGGTGAGCCAGGCAGAGAAACCTGAGTGTGGGGCTTTTTGTGTGATTAATGCAGATGTCTTGCAGGTGTGACTGAGTCACAGCGAGACGGCTTTGAGAAAACGAGAACAGGAAAGCGCAGACGCGCACCACATCACACCACTCATATTAATGTGTGTGTGTGTACAGACGCACACTTACACAAATGTGCATACACGCACAAATCCACAGAACAATAACCCCCACCGCACATACACCAAACGCACAATATCGCAACAGTAACAGCCACAAACACGTACTGTACACATGCACAGACATTCATTCATACACAGAAAAAAACATACACACAAAGAATTAAATGTAAAATATCATACACTGACAAACATAGGCAAAGTGCCCATAATTTCCCATGATGCTCAGTAACACAGACACAGTGGCGTAAAAGTGTCTGGCAAGGATGCACCATTGACGTCCTTACACAGTGCAAGTGAAATCGGACCACCCTGCAGTACACTGCAGCTGCTGAGATCGGGGCAAAGGTACATCCTGATCCGCCATTCAAAATGCACTATTTTAAGACAGTGGAGCAATCCACTTTGCTCAAGAAACTGTGCCAAGCGGTCTGAGTGCAGGGACACGCCCCTCCATCCGGAATATAAATCTGCCGTGCTGGTGCCGACCATGACCCCGAGGCCCGCAGTGACTGTAATGTGTCCCAGGGAGAGAGGGATTACCCCACCTCATAGTGCAACAGCGCCTCCTCTGGAGGGTTGAGAGCGTGCGCTAGTCTGCATTCTCCGAAATTCAGGAAGGGCTTTTCAAGAGATGGGACGCATGTTCCAAATCAAAAGAAGAAATGTTTAAAAAAAGGGGTTGAAACTAGAATTCTCTGCAAAAGGAAAGCAAATTGTGGTGACAGTAGGTAGTGGGCACAGGAAGAGAAGGACAGATAAATAAGGACTGTGGTGCATTTAAACCAGATTTAAACTGATCTGAAAGCCTCACTCAGTGCCCCCACGGCCAACCGCAAATACCAAAGGTTACATAAGCTTGTATTTCCAGATACCCAGTGAAGGTGATTTAAATCAGTGTCACCCAAGACCTAAATGTAATGGTCATTGTGTTTGGGCGGGGTGGGGGGTGGGGTGTACTGATGTCATAAACTTGGTATTTGGAGATCAACGGTATCCATAAATCAGCCGTTTTTGCACAGGGGCCTCACCTTCTCGACCTATCATACAGCACGCTTCGCTGCCGCTAAATCCTTCAGTCTCTCACCCCCCCCCCCCCCCCCCTCATCTTTCTCTCTCTTCCACTCCCCCCCTTTCTCTCTCTGTCTCACCCTCACTCCTCTCATCCCTCATTCACTGAAAAGGAGAGATGAAAAGAGTGCAGTAAGATGCAGGAAAACAAGAGTTGAGCTCTGAGCGGTTAAGCTGGCTCATCGACGTTGTGTTTACATTAAACACAACCTGCCCAGGCCAGGTCTGAGCGCACCTAAAGCCCCCCAATCCGCACGCCCTCCTCCTCCACGCCCGTTTTCCTGTTCCTCCGCCCACCCGCAGGCGTAGCGGCCGAGGCGACGCCCCCTCCGCGGACTGTGCACACGTGAGACACACCCTGTTTACACGGGCTTAGAGCAGGTGAGTCAGGTGAATCACAGGCCTTCAAGGTTAATGATGGAAACGGTGATGGATTATTTTCAAAGACCCTCTTGGTTGTTTCAGAGATGCATTACTCACGCAAAGCAAACACTTGTTATCAAAAGCATTGGAGGTTTGCTGTCATGAACCCTCAACCAAGAGCTGATGTAGCCCCCCCCCCTCCCCCCCCAACACACACACACACACACACACACAATTGCAATCACGTCAGAAACAGTTTTACCTGGCAAAAGCTGGCTCTCGGGGGGTCTCTTGTTAGAGTCTCCATGTCAGCGCTCTAAGATCTCTTCACAGTCCAGACAGATTACTGCCACAACCTGAGATAAGTGTTGAGAAAGTAAGAACCGTCCCACCCAAACAAGGGCTCCAGATGTGCGTCGGCCCGTTGCTGTTCACGTCCGTGAGAAGCGGTAAGCCCCTCTAAGCAATCAAAATAGTCACGGTAAATCATCAGCAATTTTTCTGTGTCATGTTTTAACTAATGGCTCCAATCAAACTAATCCCGCCTCTTGTAGTTTCAAGTCAGTACCCCGATTGCCACTATAGACATTAGCTCAACCCCTCCGTATCTCCTGTGATGTCATCGCATAACAGGCTCTGTCTGTGGTGGGGAAAGTGGTGCTACAAAATTATAAATACTGTGGTGCCGTAGGTTGTGCCGTGCCCTGCGGTTTACCTCTGGGATTAATGCTATAACTCCCAAACCTTTTTTATTTATTTATTTATTTCGGCATGTGTATGATCACATTGCATCACATTTCTGAAATATTCATTTAACAAATACATTTCCTGCCGAAAAGGGATACGGGAAAAAAGCAGCCTGCTTATCAATGTCCCGCCCCACTTCCCTCACGATTTTAAATGTTCATATTATACATTTGATTAAAACTGATATTTTTAGTATCACAACAGCATAGCTAAGTTTTCTTTATAGCAAAATTGATCAAGAAGGAAAGAAAAAATAAAATAAAATAAAATACTCTAAAGTAAAACAAACCGGATTTTTAAAGTCAGATTATTAAAGTCCAATTAAGTAGGTTTAAATGTGCATGTCATACATTGGTCAAACAATTTGTTTCAATGTTCATATTATACATTTGATTAAAACAGATATTTTTAGTATCATAACATCATAGCTGAGTTTTCTTTATAGCGAAATTGATCAAGAAGGAAAGAAAAAATAAAATAAAATAAAATACTCTAAAGTAAAACAAACCGGATTTTTTCAGTCAGATTATTAAAGTCCAATTAAGTCGGTTTAAATGTGCATGGCATACATTGGTCAAACAATTTGTTTCAATGTTCATATTATACATTTGATTAAAACAGATATTTTTAGTATCATAACATCAAAGCTGAGTTTTCTTTATAGCGAAACTGATCAGGAAGGAAAGAAAAATAAAATAAAATAACTACTCTAAAGTAAAACAAACCAGATTGTTAAAATCAGATTATTAAATACCAAAATAGTAGGTTTAAATGTGCATGTCATACTTTGGTCAAAACAATTTGTTTCAGTTCCACGTCCAACATTCTCAAATTTTGTTCAGCTAATGTCCAAATTAAACGTGTCCGTTTCTACGTTTTTATGATGTTCTGTTGTCCCCTGTAAATTCCGTGCATTTAGCCTGAGTTGGTATGATTGCCAGATCTCGGATTTCATTACCCCTCGCTATTTTCTGCACTGTCCTCCGGTGGCTTGGTGATTTCTGCCTGCATTATGGCTATTTTTCCCTTGATTTTGTTGATGTCCGATCTCAAATTTCTCAGTATGATCAGTAATTCCCTGTTTCCAGAGACGTCACACCCCATTTTTCTCAGCTGTCGGTACATCACGTACTGGCCAAATCCTAGGCCGATTAGACCAACCATCATGAATCCAAGCAGGTACACATCTTCCACATCTTCTATATCTAGTACTGCCAGACACACTACACGCCTTAGCTACAGGGTGCCCAGTGCACTTCAGAATAAGGTCCTCTATACCAGAAGATTCCAGAACATTGTTTGCATCACGAGTGCAGCAGTCTCCCTCAGATCTTGGAGAGCCAGCAGTCTGCTTTTATTTTCCACTGGCTAATTGATGGACCTAATCGCTGCCTTGATTGGATTAGATTTAAACCCCTCCGCCCAGTTATGAAAATGGTCAGAACTGGGGCTGAAAGCCTGACAGAGTCTGGCCTTCCAGGTCCAAGATTGGGTCCCCTCCCTCCAAAATAATACACCACAATTGTAGTGTTCTCAGCCAGAGCCCCGGGGTCTGCCGGGGGCCCCAACTCTGACCCTGGAGAATCGCAGGGTCTGCTGGGGTCCCCAGCTGCTGGTTTTTGTTCAAACTCAGTGTTTAAGTGCTCAAATAAACCAGTTGACTGCACTGTTCAAGGCATACTGAACTTTGTTAGAACATAATATTGTATAGCTACCTGGCCCCGATATGAGTCATAATATTCACGCTCATCTTCATGACTTGCTCCAGTGGTCAGCAACTGGCTAACGGAGAATGACATTTTTTTTCTCTTTCCATTCACTCCCATTGCATGACGAAACAGGTCTGAAAAGCACACTTTCAGCACATAACAGAATGCAAACAACGTGGATTATGCCGATATATAAAATCACGACATCCAGAACTGAACGCTTGAAACTTTTGAAACAAATATTGATTGATTTGATTTTGAAGAATTATTTTCTGAGAACAAGCAACTGTTGCTAACTTCTTTGCTAACTTGCAGTTTGTTTTCTAACGCACACTTCAGAAAGTAGGACCGCTTCAGGAAGGAAACAAGGACGTTCCTCATAAGCTAACAGCCGGATCTTCTTCCAAACCTTTCTTTGGAAAAAGTGTAAAATATCATGAATGGAGCTTTTTATCTTTTCAAATGTTCTGTTCTGGATGTCATGATTTTATATATCGGCATAATCCACGTTGTTTGCATTCGTTTATGTGCTAAAAGTGTGCTTTTCAGACCTGTTTTGTCATGTAATGGGAGTGAATGTAGAGAGAAAAAACTTAATTCTCCGTTGGCCAGTTGCTGACCACTGGAACAAATCATGAAGATAAGCGTGAATATTATGACTCATATCGGGGCCAGGTAGCTATACAATATCATGTTCTAACAAAGTTCAGTATGCCTTTATGTCACTTGGTTTATTGAGTCTGAATTTGTTGCTGATTTTATAGTGAAACCAAAAACCAGCTACGCCTGTGACTCCCAGTAGCACTGCTTACAAAGTGCATTCGCACCTCTCAGTCTGTAAAAACATTTTTTCAGGTTGTTTATGATAATCTTAAGTACAGCGTTACCAGCACTGGTGACATTAAATCCCAGTTTCACCTCTGGCAAATGTTTCCTCAAATTAGAATATTTTAGTCTTAAACTGCATTTTCACAGGAATCATTCCACAAGCTGTTTTCAAAAGATAAAGGGACAGCGGGCATCACGGAACAGACGGCGTCTGTAAAGCTTCATCTGTCTTGGTTACGTGCCAGTCGGGAATACTTTTTTTTTTTTTTTTAAAAAGGGGAGTACTGTACACCGTAAAACAGAGCACTTGTTGTGATAGACGGCACTGGTTTCCTCACACTTGAGTGTTTAAAGACACTCAAGTCCTCGTTATCATGGAAAAACTAAATAAAGAAGCAGTTTTCCGTTTGCTTGCCCCATTGGCGGTGTTTGCCCAATAAAACTTTGGAAGTGTCTACAGGAGCACGTGGTCTGCCTGCGTGTCTTTTGCAATGTTTGCCGTCCCGTCTCCACTCCACAACATGGTGGTGTTACTGCAAACACTGCAGTTTATGTGAAATAGAATATTTCAGCACAGCCACTACAGTAGAAATACCAAGGGAATACTCCAAGAAAAAAACTTGCTGAACTCTAAATGAGTTATTCTCCTTCTTTTCTGCCCGTTTGCCATTCATCTTCTGTGCCTCCACCCAAAAGGAATACATGAATATTTCAGCCCCATTTGGAGATCCTCAACCCTTATATTATTATACAGTGTTTGCTAAATGCAGGCCTGGATTCTATCAACCTTTTGTCCTTAACATTAATTCACAATTAAATACAAAATCAGTCTGGTGAGCTCAGCCATTACAAAAAAAAACTTGCAAAACTGTTAAAATAAAATAAATCATCCTTGCACTAATTTCTTAGTTAAACTTCAAATTAGTAAAAGGACAAATATTGACTGAATGTATATGCTCTGTTTGTGGTGGGAAAGGTGGTGCTACAAGACAATAAATGGTGTGGTGCCACTGAGTTACGCCATGCCCCATGGTTTACCTCTGGGATTAATGCTTTAACTGCCAAACCTCGGCTGTGTCGGAATCTGAGGCCTATATACGGTGTCCTGTGCAGTCTTCCTCAGAACCTGGAGAGCCAACAATTTCTTGTAAGGATATGCAGTAGGCAATATGTTGGTAGGTAATGATGCGGGGACTGTGACCTAGAAAAATACTGAATAAATATAATGGGCGTCTCCCTGATATCGGTTCTTATAGTTCCCGTGGGAGAAAAACTCATTGTGTACTGACTGAAAGACATTTCTAGAAAAACTCATCAGCAATGATACATCTCTAGAGAGTGAACCTATTTGCTGCTTTTAGATTCAGAGGTGATGATCAAGTAACATTTGTATGAGGCTACTCGAGGTTGAGTTGCCACAGAACAATACCCAGGAAGACAGATTGAACAGATTGTGTGCATTAACCTTACAGTTGTATGTCAGAACATGCAGAACATTCACTCTTCACAGCAACAATGGACAATTGCTTCTCCTCACAGAAGAGCACAGTCCTCGTAGCTACAACAAATCTTACTCCATCGTTGCAACATGATTGCTGCTTTGTCTCTCGTTCTGAACATTTTGTGTATTTTGTTTAGAAGTTTTCTCAATGGATTTCCCTATTGTGTACCAGTTGAATAGAACAGAATACGCTTCATTGATGTCCAGAAGGGAAATGAATCTTGCCATCAGCATTAGACAGAAAATATCATACAAAAGCATACAAAATAATATTTGCATCACATACAAGGCCCAATTTTTAAAGATCCAGTACGAGAATCAGTTACAGTACTAAGCTTTCCTTGAAAAGAAATTCACCCTATGTACAAAATGCAAACATACTTCACATTTATTTCCAATACTGGAAAGGGACATCAGCACAGCAGTGTACACTAAAAATACACACCTGGTTGACCTGTTAAGACATCGCTCTCATTAAAGTACACCGTAAACAATAAGAGCTAAGAGCGGAACACACAAAGCTCACACTTGACTGAATGAGCATGTCCAGATTGGGCTCCTGGGAAACAGCAGGTGATTGCTGGCTTGTCACTGAGCAGTCAGCCCTGAATATGCCAGCATGCTGACTGGCTCCCCAAACTAACAGAGGTGGTAAGTCCACCAGCAATTCACCTCCTATAGAAACGAACACAATAAAACCCGTCCCAGTTTGGGGAGGCAACATTCTGGGGTGGGGGGGGGGGCAGCCAGGTGGGAGGGTAGTTTTTTAAACATTTGCTGTACTCGTGAAAAAAGGTGTTTGATCCGCCTTGTCATAATGTTGATGTGGGGCATTTACTGTAATCTCTACATAATGACTGACTGAGCCAAGCTCTCTTCAACACTGAAACTGATGACCTTATGCCTTTCTTATCTTGTTTACCCAGCAAACCGCTATGAGCATTTCCATTGGCCAGTGGTTGCCAGCCTGTGATGATTACCTTGTCAGGCCTGCCCTCGTTTAGTACGGCAAAGTTCTCACCTGGAAACCACACCCATCCCCAGAGAAATGCAGAGTACTCAAAGTTCCATTATGATTCTTTCAATTCAGAAAGACCTTCCGTGTGCACATTTACATGTACATATTCCCAGGTTAGAACAGGTTCCCAGTTTCCTGTTCCATATACACTCCTGTTTAAATATCTCTGGGCTATTTATTGTGTATTGGGTTCAAACTTAACTTATTGGGTTATAATTTAACTTTACCTGAACTTACTTATCTCCTGATTCACCAAAAGTTAGGATTTAGCAACAAAATTCCAGCATAGTCTTTACTGCTTTTTTATAATTTGCTGATAACCTGAATTGTGGCCGTCAGTGTCAATAATTGAATTGAAGCCTATACTATGCTAGATACGGCTGTTTAGGTGTCAATTGGTTAAACATTGCGTAAACTGATATGTTGCAGTGGACCCACCTGATTATAGTGCAGACTTGATGATTTACCACAATAATGATTCGATTAACTATGAGAAAATTTTTAATCCTCTGCATTTTATAAGTTGAAATTTAACATTGTGGATTTTATCAGCTGTCAGGCAGGGAAGAGTCTCAGTTGTCTGTACACCCATTGAGTCTGGTGGTTATTATATTTCAGACCTTGGCCAGACGATACTGCAGCATGTGTGGGGGTGTTTCTCTTTCTCTGTTACCCTGGCCTTCACCACCAAGTTTAAAGATAAAGCCTTACCATTAGTTTAACGAAAAATACGTACTGTACTTGTTGCTAACATTTGAGTAAATGCATTTTATAAATAGCTATGCCAGAATAAAGTTAAATTAAAGACACAAACCATTTAAATGATTGCCCATTTTTAAAGAAAAGGCTAATGAAAAAACAACACACATTGTTCACTCACCTGTTCATTCCAGCATGCCAGCCAAATGGTTAAAGAATAAATGCTTATTTTATGCGCCTTTTAAAATGTTGAAAGGTTTTCTTTTTTGCTTTTCCTTTTTAAGTAAAATATGTCTTTCTTAAACATAGATTTAGTGGTGTGACATGACTGTTTGTTCTTGAATGGAAATTCACTTAAAGTTCACTGGTGATTGGCAGCCCATTAAATCGTAGCACCCCTGATTGCTTAAACTGTAAAATGTCATGTCAATTACATTCTGCCATGATCACCAATCTTCCTGTAATAGGCAGCAATGTAGCTTTGTTGTTTTTAGGATTAAAAAACTTTGTTTTCAGGATTAAAAAAAACTTTTTTGACAGCTGAATAAATTATGCATAGAATAATAGTATTTGTTTTGATCCTTTATATATAATATAACTACTAAAACGGATTATGGATGGGTCTTGACATGCTACAAGTTTGAGTTTGTTTTAATACTATGTGGAGACTGCTCTCTAGTGGAATCATTTTAGACTGCAGAGGTTTAGTTTGCTACTCCAGGGCAAGATATGGTAAACTTGTACTGGATGGGGGTTTCTTCCTGTCAAAATAAATCATAAATGTATAAATAAATAATTGTTGAAAGATATCATTATATCAATAAATAAATGGTTAGATGCATAAATCAATATAGAAGTTATAAAACACAAAAGAATTCATACATGAATAGTTTACTTTATTATTTAATTTACAACTTTATTTATTTGTTCTTTAGCAACAACCATATTGGCTATCCATTAATATGCTGTGGTTTTCAAAGAATACATCCAACTTATTCTTGACAAAGTTGTACATAGTAGAAAACTAAATAGATAGATGATAGCTAGTAAAACTAAATAAGTTTTTACTGTGACCACTACTGTATCTCTAAAAACAAACAAACAAAAATAACCCAAGAAGGTTGTGAGGGTACTAAACAGTCTATAATAAAATAACAATCAACCAAGGTCTGGGCCAAGGGGGACACCTGTTAAGAAAATAAAAGTACTAGAGAGAGGGGGTATAGGAAAGAAGACACCAGTGAGCTGTGCTTTGCATACATTTAAAGGCTTATAAATGCAAAGGACAACAGGGTTACCAGTCAACAGGAGTGCAGTTTCTAAGGACTGCACCCATCATAATACAGAACATTTACTCTCTTGCCTCTTTAAGCCCGTAGCACAATATTGGATAAATTCAAAGGCATGATTCAGTATGAACTAGAGAGACACAACTGCAGTCTCCTATTGCAGAATGTAAGTCTCACTTGGATAAATAACGGTACAGTCTGTTGTTTTTATTAATGGGCCTTGGACCATCTCCCTGGCTCAATCATTGTTAATTCATCATTTTCTAAATTTTGTCTTGATCATTTTTCTACAACTACAGAGGTCAGCTGATGACTCATTTGACATTCACACTAACAATCCAATTAAACAAGGTGGGTAAGGGATGCAAGAGATTGTTAAACCAATCACTGGGCAGATTAGGTAGCTGGAAGCAACAAACCAGGATTAAAATTGGGAAGAGATTATTAGTTGATCCAATCCAGAGAGGAGCACGCCCCCTATTGGTCTGGTATCAATGCCATCAGCTTCAGTCTGGGATGAAGCTAAATATTGTGCAACTTTCCATTAAGCTGTTGATGAGAGTTGTCAAGGCTCATGTAAACTCTCATTTCAGTGGGTTTCACTTCCCATCGCACAGCAGTGAACCATCTCACTATGCCTATGCGATCCACCTCTAATTTTACTACAAGGACAGGTCTGCAACCCAAGTGCTGCACAGCTCTGCTTAGCTTCAACCACTTGACAAGAAATGGCTACTATATTATTTCTGCTGGCTAAATTAAATGACACAAGTTAAATTATGAATTTGCACAGTTAAATGAGAAAATACTCTAGATGACCTCAGAAAACTTATTCAATCTTGTGATTTCTTTAATAATGCCTTTGATCCTAGTTCCTCCTCAAGGCCTGTCTGGTTTTTTTTTTTTCAATTTGAGCTTGAAGGCCATTTATCATTTATGTTTTCTTACATTTTGTAGTAACAAAATGCTTATTTGGAAGTCAGTTTGACAAACTTTTAAAATACACAATGAGGAACACAATCATAGGTTTAGATGCATAGAGCAGACTATCTGTGCATATATTATGTATATAGGCCTATAGCAATTTCAATGATGAAAAGATTGGCACATAATTTACATTTTGTTATGTGCATGATTGCAAATTGAGCTATAAACTGGCTAGAGTGACACACATTTTAATGGTAACTTTTGAAATTAGATTATCTGTATTTTTTTAAATTCTTCTCAGAAACAAAACGCATGCAGGCTAATTCTATTTACTGGATAAAACAATACTAAAGCAACTTAAAGGTTGAGAGGGGAACCAACTCGGCAACTTGGAACACGTGCACTGATGCGCGCCCCCGACAGTTAGCATGTGACGCCTCCATCCGGGACACTGATGCGGACTCACTCTCCATCATGGCGGCGTCAGGTGAGGATTATGTGGGGAGGCGAGCTGGGCCGGTGTGGATAATACGGAGGGAATGAGCGATCGGTGTCGAGACACGTTTCGCCGTTGATATAACATGAGTGTTAACTACTGAATATGGGAATGTCAGCGCTATGTGAATTGCTCGTATAATAGATGGATGGGAAAGGTTTCAGATAGCGAGGAGTAGACGCAGCGCCGGGAAGTACTGGAAGCGAGGGGTAAAGCTAGCTAGTGGGTGAATAGGTTTTTTTATATTTTTTTCCTACTTTAGTGAGCCTTCCGCCTACATGCGCCATACCCACGACATTGAGGTGTTGCGAAAAACTATGATTGTTGTTTCGGGAAAATGTTTGTTTTTCTGCGGCGTTAATGGTCGTTGAACGTAATGTAGCCAGCTCACAGTATTGCTGCGCCAATACTTCCAGGGCTTGCCACATTGTGTCCGCCTCCTGGCGCTGAATTAGCCAGCTAGCCAAGCAGGCGCACTGTGACCTGTAGCGCATGCGCGCTGATTGAGAAGGAGGGGCTCAGTTGTGGTGGGGGGGTTTGCAAGTCCCCACGTGTACTACTGGTGGGCTGGGGGGGGGGGGGGCGCTAACTAGCTAATTGAGATGGTGGTTTGTTAAATGGCAATTAATTTTTAGCTAGCTTTAATTTTAAGATTGCCATTGTTTCGCGACGTAACCGGTCTTCGGTAATGTTGCATTGCCAGTTATGACTCATCTTTATCCGATCGTAATCGCGACTGAAACCGTCCCGGGGCAAGTGATCACGTTAGGCCTGCTAGGCTAGCTAAGTAGAGGTGGAGGGGGACACTATTTGGCAAGGCAGCGCCTAATGCTATCTCAGCTAGCGCCATAGTCCACCCGTGTAGGCCCGAAACCGCAACAATGCTGTGCTTCACATCCAGTTACATTTTTTAAACGCGTTGCTTGATCCTACGCCTGTACTTAACGGTGGCATGTATTTTATTTGTGCACTGTCATTTAAAAACAGTGGATGTGCTGATGATTTCACAAGTTGAACGCGTAGAAACCGGTCGAACCCTACACGTTTAGACACCCGTTACATACAGAAACAAGACAGTTTGTCAACGTTGAACATGTAACGTTACATACGGCCGATTTATAGATACATATTTTTAAGTCTCATATTTTTATTTTCTTGGGCCGTTGTAATAAGTAACGAACGGTCGGAACCAGCTGTCCAGTGGCCGTTTCACTGGGCTTAAAGAAGCCTGAATTGTTAACTAATTTAACGTTAGCTTGAGCTTGGGAGCAGCTAATCAATTTTGATAGTCACCGCTAGCTAGTAACGTTAACGTTACTGTACGTTAGATAAGTGAGGGTGTAGCCCACATGGGGCCATGTCCTTTTTAACGTTAGCTGGCTAACATTAGGGAGTTGATCAGTTAATTTTCCCGCTAACGTTAGCCACCACCAGTAGACGCCTCACTAGCTAACGTCAGATGGCTACCTCGCCTTTTTTGTTCGACACCCACTGATTTAATATTTCGTCTACTAGCCGAAACTTGTCGACAGTGTTTGGAAAATGTTAACTAGCAAAGCTACGAACTAGCTAGTGTAGTTTAGCTACCGTCAACTTTGGCTGTCTAACCAGTTCCATGCTTCAGCTCCGTTCGGTTGTCATTTTCATGAAAACCAGTTATTCGTCCTACAAATTACTAACGTTAGATTCAAATGACTCAATTTCGTTCATTTAACTAGCTAACTTGGCTAATATAGTTTTGTGGGTTTTTGGTTTGGATATAGCTTCTTTGCTATGTGCAAATGTAATGTCAGTCACATTTTTGTCGCTTCCCTTACTTGCTTAATGTAACGTTAGCTAAACGTTTTTGTCAACTTCGTTGTCAGTGATTCCACTGACGTTAGGCTTCATTTTCATTTAGCTGCCCAGTTCCTCATAAAACTCGTGTTTTTTTCGTGACTGTGTTTGTTGTGGTGTCTCTGATCAGTGTGCGCCGTAGCTCCCGACATGGGAATGCTCGTTGTGTAAAAGAATGCCCTGACTGTATGGTTTCTCACAATGGATCCGGGGCTTTCTTTGTTAAACACCGCGCTAGATCAAAACAGCCATGCTTCTTTCTGAAACAACACGTTGCTGTGATGTCCGGGCTTTTAGCGCACCTGTACAGGCATCGTGTTTTTGTCGTCTATCTACAGAGTCTGAAAACCGCCTTCCAAAATTTGATATGCAACGAATCCTGAAGCTTTGAGCGTTGCACGCTTGTGCATTGCAACGGTTTCGGGTTCTACTATACTGCAAGATTGCATTATTAGGCATCCAGAAGAACTAAGCGTCACATTAATACTTGAAGCGACTTTTCTGGATACATAATTTAAAGTGAACCGGTTAGTGTGTGTGTGTGTGTGTGTGTGTGTGTGTGTGTGTGTGTGTGTGTGTGTGTGTGTGTGTGTGTGTGTGTGTGTGTAGAGAGGGACATGTGTTTAATGTTGTAACTTGTGTGGCTCAGTTGTCCGTGGTAGATTTACGTTTACTTGGGGAATTACAAAAAAACTCTTGAATTGCATTTTGTTTTTAATAGAGCACGAAATAAAGTTTTCAATGAAACCCAACATTCTCAAACCCTTGTCAAAATTCTATTAATCTTTCCTAAGAGACATCACCAAGTACCCTGAACTGCCTTGCAACAGGCTGGGAACCCTTGCCATAGGTCATGTGTCAGTGTACTCTTTTAAAAATGAGTGGTGTGGGGTTGTTTGCCTTTCTCCATGAATTAGTCAAAACTGCATAAAGGAACCATGAGCTGTTCCATGCTTATCTGTATAAGTGTGTGCACAGTGCACACTGCCTTCTGTTCTGTCAAACTGGCTGAAGGCCTGTATCAGTGTCTCGGTGCAGCTCTATTATGGAAAGTTCACAGCCTTCTGAAGTGGTGTGTGTATTTGGCAGTCGCCATTTTTAAATGTTACCAGTGCAACGGCTGTTGCGGCGCCTTTTTACATGTCAACTGTTAATTGGCCATTGGTTGTCGTAGAAAAATTTGAAGTCATGCTGCATTCGGTTTTGGGGCTCATTGAGCAAAGCTTTGTGGTCCTGCTGTTTTCCTGAAACGTGCGTTGTTCGGTCCTTCCCTGTGGAAGAATTTGGGCTCAAGCCTCCTCTTGGGATCAGTGGGTACTCAGCCCGGCAGTGGAGGCCCCTCTGCTTTCCTGTCTTGAGAAACTTGGGGGCGGGGGTGTCCATGCTCTTATAAATAGCACTTTATTTCAGTTCAACACATGCAAGCATTTCGGCCCAAGCACGCAGATTCAGTGTTTCGAAACGAAAGCACTGTTTAAATTGGAAGCCCAATGCCAAGGCAGTATACCAGCCATTCCAATGCTCCAAATATTCATCTTGTTAATTGGTGATTGCATCCAGAGAGAACTATGTTCTCTCTTGGCTGCACCTATGCAAGTAAAGCCCAGAGACAATGGCAATATGCAGGGTGGGTGGTGGAGCGGGGGCATGCATTGTAGACTGGTTAAAGTGTGAGAACATTCTGTAGAGCGTCTGGCAGTCTTGAGAAACTGCCATTATCCTTTTAGCTTTGGGGAGAGGGGTTGGTGGCCCGGTGTACAATCGTTAGCTGTGAACGTGTCATTTTGGAGTATGTTCCCTCAGTTCAGTCTCTTTTTATTTATATTTCTAACTGATAGATCCCGTCTTTTCAGGCTTTAAACTTAAATTATGGAAATCATGCATTTTTTCTGGAGCTGGCTAGCTGTTCTTGTCACATCTCATGCACTGTGTCCTCATTGGCCGTTTCAAAACACATTGGCCTTTTCTGAAAGCTGCTTTAACTGACTGTCTTTGGTTTGACCACGTAGCAGCAGCAGCTAAGAAGAAGAATAAGAAGGGGAAGACCCTGACCCTCACTGACTTCCTGGCAGAGGACAGCGGGGGCAATGCCCCCCCAAGCTACCCCTCCGCCAAGCCTACCAGTTGGGCCGATGAGACAGATGACCTGGAAGGAGATGGTGAGCAACAGGAAGCGACTTATGACCTTTTAAATAATTTATTTGTTTCCGATTAAGAAATGAATGATTTTAGCTGTGTGATGAGGTTTGAGAACAGAATAATTGGGTTATAGTTACAGGTTTGCATGCTTTGAAAAGTGTTGTGTGTATGAGTGTAGAGCGCGGTTGTTAACTCTGAAGTGGGCTTGTAACTCTGAGGCTGTGGTTTTGATTCCCACGTGAGGCACTGTTGTTGTATCCTCATGCATGGTACTTAACCTAAGTTGCTTCAGTATGAATGTTACTTAACCTGAGTTGCTTAAGTGTGAATGGAATGAAAAGGTTGTAAGTTGTGTGAGTCTAAAATGTAGTGCAATGTAAGGGAGGTTCTAACCATCCGCATGCTTTCGCCTTCTTTGAGATGCTCTTTGAAGAGATGTTGTATATCTGTTACCTGACCCCTCTCCTTCCCCCCTCCCCCAGTCTCCACTTCCTGGCACACAGAGGAAGATGTTTATCGGGCCCCTCCCATCGACCGCTCTATCCTGCCGACCGCGCCGCGAGCCGCCAGGGAGCCGAACGTGGATCGGTCCCGCCTCCCCCGCAGCCCCCCCTACACCGCCTTCCTGGGGAACCTCCCCTATGATGTCACAGAGGACTCCATCAAGGACTTCTTCCGTGGACTCAGTGTAAGTGTCATCCGGCACCCGTCGCCCCCCGTGACAGCACAGTGGCAGGTCAAATACACACACCGAGCCGCCCACCGTGCCTCATATCCGGTGGGCACTCTTAGCCTCTGTACACCGTCTGTGCAAAGTGAGTCATCTGGGGCCGTAAGGTGCACTCGGGTCAGCTTGCTTTCTTTTCACACTGTCCATTGGGTCATTCCAGAATAAGGCTGCATGTAAAGTTACATTACGATGTATGCTTCGGGACAGTTTAGGCATAACTAAATGGAACACCGATTAGAACCCCGGCAATGGACTTTATAAATTGGCCATTGTTAATTAACTTGACATGTTTTTTTTTTTTGTGTATTTGCTGAAGCAAAGTATTTCCCCTGAATTTGCCACAGTATGAACGATCCCGGTGTTGTGCCTGTCTAGGAGGCCGTAGGTAGGCTACATGTATGCCAAATGAATGCAGATAAAGTAAAATTGCGGTTCCTCAAAAAGGAAGTAGCCACCAACACCACATGCTTTTCGCTTAAATGTCTGAAATGTTTAAATGCATAAAAATGTTTTGAATCGGTCAAGTGTAATTGTATCCCTTTTAACAACACTGCGGTGTTGCACGTGCAGCCCTGTTGTAAATGTGTTGTAAGTAGGGTAAGATTCAGCAAGCTGAGCGATGCTGGAAAGACTGTGTGAAACCTGATACCGGTGCTGACCCGGCTCGGCGCAGCTCAGCTTGGCAGTGTGAACAGGCCATGCGAGCAGCCCAGGTACCAGTACAGGGAGAATGGGAAGAGAACGGTCTCGCTGGGCTGTGCAGCCACGAGGGGTTTCACCCTGATCTGTCTGAGGCCGCATTTCTCCTGGGAGTTCCATAGATTTTGTATTTTGGTCTTGGGAGTTCTCTCGCTATGCCAAGTTGTATTTGAGCCTCTAGCTTATATTTAGCCGTGTTGAGTTGCGCAGCTGTGTGTGTGTGTGTGTGTGTGTGTGTGTGTGCGCGCGTGCGCGGGCGCATGTGAGCAACCGAGCGCATTTGTGTGTGACTCATGTTTCATCTCTGGCGCACTCTGGGTTGAGTTTGGGTGACCAGGCTGGTTGGCTTGTACTAGAATGTTTTTTTTTTTTGTCTTTATATTGAGATTCACAGAACCCGCCCTTTTCGCCACACAGAGTACTGACTGGAGTTAATGTGCTGTAGCAGAGAGTCTGGACTAGGGAATGGTAGCTAGCACAGATGTGCTTGAATTGAGTGAAGGACTTGCTGGGCATGAAGTGGGCAGTCTTCACCCGCAGCGTTCCTTGCCCCCCCGGCGTGCGGCTGGCACAGCAACGATCGCTAATTCCTATTGTTTGGGGGGAAATAAAGCTGTCGTGCAAGCGGAGACATTTGAGACAAGCGGATGTCAGATGTGGATGTTTGAAAGTGTCTCTAGCGTGTGAATCTAACCCCTCCCCCCCGCTCCCCCCCTCCAGATCAGCGCTGTGCGTCTGCCGCGGGAGCCCAGTAACCCCGAGCGACTGAAGGGCTTTGGATATGCCGAGTTCGACGACGTGGACTCCCTGCTGCGGGCCCTCAGCCTCAACGAGGAGGTGAGACCATAAAAAACCCAAAGTGCTAATACAACCAGGCCAGGCCAGGCCCAGAGACTAAAGACCAGGGCCAGACAGCAACACTGACTAGGCCTCCACCTGCAGTCCCTCTCGCACATGCCCAGTAAGCCAACAGGGAGCCCTGCTCTTATTCGTTAGCCTAAAAACAAAAGCAAAACTCTGCAAACAGAGCCAGTATGGAGTGAAAGCTACATGCTCTAACAAGGTGTCTCCATCCGAATTTCATTCTAAATGAAGGCAGCAGTGACTTGATTTAACGTCTTTCCCCAGTGTATTATTTAAATTCTGCATTGCAAAGGGTTTGATAAGACTAAATTTGGGAAGAAGGACAAGGCCTCATATTGCAAGTTTTTTTCCAGTAATTAAAAATGGCAGAAATCCAAGCAATCGCTACCTTGCCGGTTCTCAGCCTTGTTCCTGGAGTACTTCCACGTACACTACCTGTCAAAAGTTTTAGTACACTTGTGTTTTAGTGCTCTGTTTTTAGTGTCATTTAAGCAGTTTCACTAAATGAACAAAAGTGGAAAAAGGTAAGAAGTGAATAGTCAGAATTTGAAGGATAGTGACCTTAATTTTGTTCATAAAGAAGCAGTATTTGCAAAAATGTATTTAGTTTATTTAGGCAAATATGGCTTCTTTATGAACTCCAAAATTAAAGTCACCATCTTAATTTAATTTCTTAATTTATCTTAATTTCTATTCATTTCATCCCAAACTACCTTGATTTTACTCCTTTTGTTAGAAAATCAAGCTAGTTTGGGATGAAATGGATAGAAAGGTCAAGGAGAACCAACCCACAAGTGCGGGACATCTGTGGGGACTTGGTTGGTATAACTGCTCTTGTAGAAAAAATGGCACAAATTTTCTCAACAGTTATTACTGGAAAATGTGTGTCTTGATTAATATAATATTTAGATTGTTTTTTTTTTGTGAAATAAATTGTTTTTGGGTTTTTTTCTCTGATTGCTTGAAAATTGTGGGTGTACTAATCAAATCAATATTTATTTATATAGCGCATTTCACAACCAGTTGTCACAATACGCTTCACAGAAAAAACCCGTTTAAACCCCCACAGGAACAAGCCAAAGGCAACAGTGGCAAGAAAAAACTCCCTTTAAACTTTTGAGCCATAATGTATGTCAGTTTTTCCACAGACCTTAATTGCAATTCTTGAAGCATCAAGTTTTTAACTGGAGATGAGGGATGGTTTACCCACCGTCTTGATGAGCTGCGATGTCAAACAGATATTCATGCTACAAAGAATTAATATTCCATACGAATTTAAGGACTTTCATTCAGATAAGTTCTCAGATAGCTAATGTGTTCTTTGTCCTTAATGAGCTGTGGTATATGATTAATTTTGGAAGACACATCTTGTATTCATTAATATATCAACAGCTGAAATGACTGAAATCCTAGATGCTAAAAGTTTGGAAACCTGGTCATAGAAACCAAACCATTTGTAAAAAATAAATAAATAAATTGAGAGTTGTAATGGGCCAAATCTGTATTGTCACAGACCTCTAACAGCAAAATTAATATGGAATGTGCTTTCAGTAACTGAATGTTATATGAATATGAGGCTGTTGATTAGTCCATTTTGGTATCTTGCCTGCATTTTTTTTAAATAAAAAATAATAATAAAAGAGAAAAAATTTATTTTTGCATTAACGGCTAGTTTTTCACACTAGAAAGCGATTGGTTTCTTTCAGTGGAGTGGTAGTGAGCTGCATTGTATATGGACCATGTGTTTTAAGCAAATTCTGCAGGTTTGCAGATATCCAGCTTGGTAAGTGCAAATATAACACAAGCAGGCTTTAGAAACGGATCTGGGTCAAATAAGCATTTGAACTCTTTAGATGCCAATAAAAGCACTGCAGATTACTGAAAATTAAAAATGAATCCTCACAAAATACTTATCAAATTCTTTTTATATGATTTTGGTTAGTAGGGGGCTTGGTTGAAAATTCTCAGGGACAGAGCGTCTTCAGAGTTCACCGACGCCCATAGATGAAAATGCATTTTTCACCCAAGTCTGTTTGGAAATTGATTCATTTTTATGGATGAACAATGCAGCATTATATAAACAGGCACTGTTAATGTAATGAAAATGGCACATCTTGGGTTACGTTAGTTGAGTACTGACAGCGGGTCCAGAAAACGGAAGGTTGTGTGATCAAACCTTGGGCAGACCGTTCTGTTAAAGGGCTGTACAAGGCTTTCTGTTTCACCAGTACTCTTGGAGGTTTCTGCATGGAGCCTGTGAATAAGGGTGCAGTGTCTGCTAGGGGCGTATCCAAACCCCAATGCCCTATTTGGAAATGCACAGATGTGCTTTTGAGAATTCAAGAATGGTAGCAATTTTTGCTAGCAGACATCAACTATAGACAGTATATTATTATGCTCTGGCTTTTAGAAAGTCAATATAAAAAATAAATAACTATGTTATTCTGCTTAGTCTGATTAGTAATTAGTGATTACTTAGTGATTCTGCTACTTATTAGATTGTAAAATGTAATTTGGAGCTGAAGACGGCTTTAAAAGGGCTAGAGTAATGGAAGTAGTAGTAGTAGCAGTAAATGTTTCAAATTAAAATTAGTTTGACTTGACTAATTTGAATTTCAGAGTTCCGAGCATCTTTTATTTCCGATGGTTTTGTATCTCTGAGGTGCTACTGTAGCAGGACAGACAGACAGCCACACAAAGACAGACACACACAGACAGACAGACAGACCGACAGCCACACAAAGACAGACAGACCGACAGCCACACAGACCGACAGCCACACAAAGACAGACAGACCGACAGCCACACAGACCGACAGCCACACAAAGACAGACAGACAGACAGACCGACAGACAGACAGACAGACCGACAGCCACACAAAGACAGACAGACCGACAGCCACACAGACACAGACCGACAGCCACACAAAGACAGACAGACCGACAGCCACGCAAAGACAGACAGACCGACAGCCACACAAAGACAGACAGACCGACAGCCACACAGACAGGCAGACCGACAGCCACACAGACAGGCAGACCGACAGCCACACAGACAGGCAGACCGACAGCGCCACTTAGGCAGACAGACAGCGCCACACAGGCAGACAGACAGCGCCACACACAGGCAGACAGACAGCGCCACACACAGGCAGACGGACAGCGCCACACACAGGCAGACAGACAGCGCCACACACAGGCAGACAGACAGCGCCACACACAGGCAGACAGACAGCGCCACACACAGGCAGACAGACAGCGCCACACACAGGCAGACAGACAGCGCCACACACAGGCAGACAGACAGCGCCACACACAGGCAGACAAACAGCGCCACACACAGGCAGACAGACAGCGCCACACACAGGCAGACAGACAGCGCCACACACAGGCAGACAGACAGCGCCACACACAGGCAGACAGACAGCGCCACACACAGGCAGACAGACAGCGCCACACACAGGCAGACAGACCGCGCCACACACAGGCAGACAGACAGCGCCACACACAGGCAGACAGACAGCGCCACACACAGGCAGACAGACAGCGCCACACACAGGCAGACAGACAGCGCCACACACAGGCAGACAGACAGCGCCACACACAGGCAGACAGACAGCGCCACACACAGGCAGACAGACAGCGCCACACACAGGCAGACAGACAGCGCCACACACAGGCAGACAGACCGACAGCCACACAAAGACAGACAGACAGACTGACAGCCACACAGACAGGCAGACCGACAGCCACACAGACAGGCAGACCGACAGCCACACAGACAGGCAGACCGACAGCCACACAGACAGGCAGACCGACAGCCACACAGACAGGCAGACCGACAGCGCCACACAGGCAGACAGACAGCGCCACACAGGCAGACAGACAGCGCCACACACAGGCAGACAGACAGCGCCACACACAGGCAGACAGACAGCGCCACACACAGGCAGACAGACAGCGCCACACACAGGCAGACAGACAGCGCCACACACAGGCAGACAGACAGCGCCACACACAGGCAGACAGACAGCGCCACACACAGGCAGACAGACAGCGCCACACACAGGCAGACAGACAGCGCCACACACAGGCAGACAGACAGCGCCACACACAGGCAGACAGACAGCGCCACACACAGGCAGACAGACAGCGCCACACACAGGCAGACAGACAGCGCCACACACAGGCAGACAGACAGCGCCACACACAGGCAGACAGACAGCGCCACACACAGGCAGACAGACAGCGCCACACACAGGCAGGCAGACAGCCACACCAAGACAGACATACAGACCAAGACAGACAGACAGACAGACAGCCACACCAAGACAGATGCACACTCCCACTCCCTGAGGGAGAGAGACTGCAAATCTGCCAGATTAGTTACGCAGATGTATCTCTCTGATTGAAACTAGAGGTCTGCATAACTGCGGGATTCCCACGGGTCCGTCACAGTTTTTAGCAGTGCGGTAATTTTTTATGTAGCTGCGGGTGGTCACGTTATTATGCTGCGGGATGATAACCAGTTTCAGTTTAATTATTAGACTATTTGAGTTATCCATGCCGCAGCCTGTTATTGCAGCTGTTGCTGAAAGCGCAACTAAAAGCGTTCTGTTTTGAAATGAACGTTACTTCATAAGTCAAACGAAAATGTCTTTTTTGTGCCAACATTTCAATTGAATTTAACTCTTAACCCCTTCGCGCAGATGGCAAACTTGGTCAATTCTCATCTATTTAGGGGGTGCTCTGTTTAAGGCTTTATAACTCCAGAGGAGTGTACAACGAAGCGAGATTAAGGGAATAGCGAGCTAAATAAAGCTTCAACCCTGGGTTTTCTGTATTACAAAGCCGACTCACTTTTAATCGGGGTATATTGCCACGGAAACTTACTCTGTACGGCTAACCTGCTCCGGGGCTGTTTATGTTCAGGATAACAGATTGAAGCATATAAAAGCACCGCCCTTTGCCCAATCAACTCCTTGGCTTTGGAAAGAGGTGTCGCCTTTACAAAGGATCCCGTAGAGATATGTGCGGATACTGAGGGAATCTCTTCGCAGGGTGAGATTAGTGTGTTCTGTAAAAGATTTTCCAGTAGTTCTGGAGTTCCAGTAAATGCTTGAGACTTTTTTTTTTTTTAATTATGAAAAAAACGTTGATGTGATTGCTTCAGCAATATTTTAACTCCTTTGCGTAGATGCATAGTGAAGGTGACGCCGGCGGGACCTTTTTGCTCAACTGAGACATTAGTTTTAACTTTATTGGTAGACTATTCGTGACGATTTCTGCCGAATACGGAATTTCTAAGTGTCACTATTTCCCCGTAGCAAGTCCATTTAACAAGCAACCCCCACCTAGTCTATACCTACCCATGCATGGCATAGTGGACAATAGCGTCTATGTTTGAGTTCATAAATATATTTATTCATCATATAAAATTAGAATTCCGTCATAGCAACAAGATAAACCCAACAATAGCCTGATCGTATGCCAGAAAAGCCGTGAAAAGCCCTGCTCACTCAAATGCAAAATAAACTGTATATGCTACTAAATATTAAATAAATATACAATCCTACCATTGGTTTTACACATCGAGATGTTCCTTTCAAAATTCAGTGGTCATTTATTGTCTGGTACAATCGGTTTGAGAAATATACAACACTTTATACCGCTATTACACTATCTGAAATGTCGACTCATAATACCCTCCATGCTTGCAAGTCTGTCTCATTCATTACAGTTCACTCTGGTTTAATTGTCGGCTCTTTTATCCAATGGAGTACATTATAACCTTAACAACGGTATATGCCATGTCTTCTTGGGTGCTTTGAACAATTTACTACAGCCCAGTGTAACGGCAGTTTTTGTTTTAATGGTCTAGTATTACGCAAGCTCTATAGAAAATGCATTAGGGAGGGGAGTATTCCCTTTTCTGATATGTATTTCACGTCTAAAATACTGATGGTCTCGCTGGCTACATACAGTTAAGCCGGAAAGTCTGCACACCCCTTTCACCTTCTCCACGTTTTATTACGTTACAGACATATTCTACAATAGATTGAGTTCATTTTTTGTCTCAAAATTCTACACAAAAATAGCCCATAATGGCAAAGTGAAAACAGGTTTTTAGACATTTGTGCTAATTTATTAAAAATCAAAATGTAAAATATCATATGTACACAAGTGTGCTGATGTTGATATGACACCCAAAAGTGAGCTGAGGTGCATTTTGTTTCCACTGATACTGCTTGAGATGTTTCTACAACTTAATTGGAGTCCACCTGTGATAAATTCAATTTGATTGGACATGATTGGGGATTGCCAACACCTGCCTATATAAGGTCCCACAGTTGACAGTGCATGTCAGAGCAAACTCCAAGCCATGGGGTCAAAGGAATTATCTGCAGACCTCAGAAACAGGATTGTGTCAAGGCATAGATCTGGAGAAGGGTACAGCTTTACAGGTCCCAAAGAGCACAGTGGCCACCATCATTCGTAAATGGAAGAAGTTTGGAACCACCAAGAATCTTCCTAGACCTGGCCGCCCGGCCAAACTGAGCAATCGGGGAAGACGGGCCTTGGACAGGGAGGTGAGCAGGAACCCGAGGGTCACTCTGACAGAGCTCCAGCGTATCCTTGTGGAGATGGGAGAACCTTTCAGAAGATCAACCATCCAGGCAGCACTCCACCAATCAGGCCTTTATGGTAGAGTGGCCAGACGGAAGCCCCTCCTTAGTAAAAGGCACATCACAGCCCGCTTGGAGTTTGCCAAAAGGCACCTAGAGGACTCTCAAAACATGAGAATCAAGATTCTCTGGTCTGATGAAACCAAAATTGAACTTTTTGGCCTGAATACCAAGCGTCACGTCTGGAGGAAACCAGGCACCGCTCATCACCTGGCTAATACCATCCCTACAGTGAAGCATGGCGGTGGCAGCATCATGATGTGGGGATGCTTTTCAGCAGCGGGAACGGGGCGACTAGTCCTGATAGAGGGAAAGATGAATGCAGCTAAGTACACCGAGATCCTTGAAGAAAACCTGCTCCAGAGCGCTCTGGACCTCAGACTGGGGCGAAGGTTTACCTTCCAACATGACAATGACCCGAAGCACACAGCCAAGAGAACAAAGGAGTGGCTTCTGAGAAAGTTTGTGCATGTCCTTGAGTGGCCCAGCCAGAGCCCAGACCTGAATCCAATTGAACATCTGTGGAAAGAGCTGAAAATGGCTGTGTACCGACGTTCCCCATCCAACCTGACGGAGCTTGCAAGGATATGCCAAGAGGAATGGGCAAAGATGTCCAGAAAAAAGTGTGCCAAGCTCGTAGCTTCTTTCCCAAGACAACTTGAAGCTGTAATCGCTGCAGCAACCAAGTATTAGGCTAAGGGTGTGTACAGATATGTAACCCCTAAATAACCTATTTTTGTCAGTAAAATAAAATTGCATATTTTCTAAAAACCTGTTTTCACTTTGTCATTATTGGCTATTGTGTGTAGATGTTTGAGGCAAAAAATGAACTCAATCTATTGTAGTATAAGTAACGTAATAAAACGTGGAGAAGGTGAAAGACTTTCCGGCTTGACTATGTACGTTCGTTTTTCTTTGTTGAAAAAACTACAGAAAAATGCAATCCCGGGGCAAAAGTATACATACTGTAGAGCACAGGGAAAAGTGATGTTTTATTGAGTTAGAAGAGTGAATGATTTAGCTACATATTTAGGTGTATGTAACACTGATATCAATGTTTTTATCTTAAACTTTTATCTTAACCTTTTTTTTAAAGCAGTGCAAAATGTAGCCTTTTGGATAGATTTGGAGACACTAATGGACAACAGGGCACACTGCCTATATTTTGCATCATAGACCTTTAGTAGTTCTGCATATCATACTCAGATTTTGCACACTTGTTGACATGGACTTTATGATCCAGGAAATGTATATATTTACCTGTTTCACTTATGTAGCTCTATTTTGTTGCAAACTAAAGAAAACAATTTTTTTTGCATTTTTCCAAAGTTTCTTTGCATTTGTGGCACTTTATTTTGACTTAAATTATGAAAATAAATGATGAATAATTATTATTCATGAAATATATTCATGAACAAACGTAGACGCTATTGTCCACGATGTCATGCATGGGTAGGTATACACTAGTTGGGGGGTTGCTTGTTATATGGACTTGCTACAGGAAAATGGTGACACTTAGAAACTCCGTATTCGGCAGAAATCGTCACAAATTGTCTACCAATAAAGTTAAAACACAGAGTTTGTGATTTCCACTAATAGTTTGCCTGCTGGAGCAACGAATGTCTCAGTTGAGCAAAATGATGACGCTAGGCACTGCGCGAAGGGGTTAATGATAATGGGGTCAGTCTACATGTAATAAAGGATTTGTTTATTTGCAAATTGTTATCCTAATGACGTTATTGCTATGAAAAACATTCATTTATTTTTTTCCGTTGCACCATACGAGCCATAGTTTTTACGCACGGTTTATGTAGGCTACAAATAATCTTAGTTATTGCATTAGATCAGGGGTCTTCAAACTTATCCCGCAAGGGCCGTGTGGCTGCAGGCTTTTGTTCCAACCAGGCAGTTACACACCTGATTCTACTAATCAATCACTAGAGTCTTTGCTAAGGACCTTGATTAGTAGAATCAGGTGTGTAACTGCTTGGTTGGAACAAAAGCCCGCACCCACACCGACCGGCCCTTGCGGGATAAGGTTGAAGACCCCTGCATACCAGGGATAGGCAACTCCAGGCCTCGTGGGCCGGTGGGTGTGCAGGTTTTTGCTGCCGCCAGTCACCCTGGCTCAATCAGCTAATTAGTTATATACACCAACACCGATTCACTCGTAAATTAGACTACAACAAACGCTACAGTACATGCATACAGGCATAAGAACGTTCATCAGCTGCTGTTCATATCGCGGAACATAGTGAAAATATCAGATCATGTAACTGATTGGGCTAATTAAATAATTGGTAACTGGCGGCAGCAAAAACCTGCACACCCACCGGCCCACAAGGCCTGGAGTTGCCTATCCCTGATCTATACATTCTCTAAGTGTCAGGCAATAGGGGATTTTATGGGGATGCGAACTTGCATTTGGGATTTTAAGGGGATGCGGCGTGTTTGCGGGCGGGTTTCAGACATGGTCTTGCGGGAGCGGGTGGGTTGCGGCGAGAATATATGCAGCGCGGGCGGGAGCGGCATGAAAAGCAGCGGGAGCGGCATGAAAAGCAGCGGGAGCGGGCGGGTTCAGAATGACTAAATCAGGCCCGCAGACCTCTAATTGAAACCAAAAAATAAAATCTACAGGGGTTAGCATTTCTAAAGTCAGTAGTGTTTTGCGGTCTACTTTTATTTATCTGTACTCTAGACTATTGTGTAATGTAGTTCTATATAATAATTCCTGATCATTTAGAACATCCGTGACCCACCACAGGCCAATATTATTTGCTAGAATACCTGTATCACTGCTGTATCTGTAACTGATACTCTTTCTACTGACATTGGAGCTCCGTGGAAGTGAACAACCAACCAGTGAATCCTTAAAGAACTAAAGAGCCTGAATGGGGGTAGCGACCCTGCTACCACTAGATGGCACAATTGAGGCACTTCAGAAAGACACTTGCGAAAGTGTGACATCCTGACATTGTGAAGTGGTATTCCCTCCATTGCGCTCACTGGCTGTCCTGTCTGCCTGCAGAACCTGGGAAACCGGCGGATCCGTGTGGACATTGCAGACCAGTCTAATGAGAAAGGTACGCTAACACCGTGGTTTACCCTACTACAGACCAGTCTAATGAGAAAGGTACGCTAACACCATGGTTTACCCGACTACAGACCAGTCTGAGAAAGGTACGCTAACACCATGGTTTACCCCACTACACACCAGTCTGAGAAAGGTACGCTAACACCATAGTTTACCCCACTACACACCAGTCTAATGAGAAAAGTACGCTAACACCATAATTTACCCCACTACACACCAGTGTAATGAGAAACGTACACTATGAGGTCACTGCAGCTCTGTCTTATTAAACCTGGGTTAAGATGGACTGATCTATCTGTGCATTGACTCCAAACATTGCTTACTTGGCTGGTTTATTTCTGTTTTGGTGTCAATGCTTGGATCCATCATAGTGGGTCATGCATTGTTTAACTATGCGAAATGCAGCCTAGGAAGACCCCACACGTTTTCCCCATCTCTCTCTCACACACACACACACAGCCCTGTTATCCTTTGCCATCTGGCCTACGAATAGGCAATCTATTTGGCCTGTACAGGTGTCGCTTACACCCGTCCCTCCTGTCCCCTCCCACAGAGAGAGACGACCGGGGTATGTCCGGGCGGGACAGGAACCGCGGCGATGGCGGCCCCGATAAGACAGACTCGGACTGGCGGGCGCGGCCGACTGGGGAAAGCGAGGAGGCCCCGCGGAAAGATGACGCCTTCGGTGAACGTGAGTGACGCGCGCCCCATCGGCGACGCTGTAGCTGAGGTGGTAGAAAGCGCGCCTGCTGACGCGTCCTCTCGCTGCAGGGTCAAAGGATCGCTATGAGTCAGACCGTTTCCGCGACGGCCCGCGCCGGGACAACGACCGCTATGACGGGGGTGGGGGCAGGGACCGATACCGCGACCGGTACGATGACCGGGACCGCAGAGATTACGACCGAGGAGGTGAGTGAAGACCGGGCTAACGGGCCTCTTCTGGGAACCTCTTGTGCATTGGCAGTAACCAAAAATGCACCAAAGATTCTGACATGCCCAGTAGGGCTGCACTATTAATCAAATTGTGATTACAATTTTGGCTTTCCATGATTACTAAACAAGAATAATCAAATTAAGATTTTGTAGGCACAGTCTGTTTACAAGTAAACTCACTTTAGTAATAAAGGAACACATGTAATAAAAGTATTATGTTCTGTAAACCAATGAATAATCGTGATCTCAATATTGATTAAAATAATCGTGATTATAATTTTTGGCATAATCGTGCAGCCCTAATGCCCAGGTTCATATGAGTCTACACTTTGCATACCATCTGCCATTGTGGAGCAACTTTAGTACAACGCAGTGTATACTAAGAAAACCACAACATGCTCGTGTCATGTCTTCCATTAAAGTAAATGGAACTTTTATAAAACCCACCCTTCCCTTCCCAGGCTTTGACTCCCGTAGCGGGGGTCGTCGCCCGTTCGGCAGCGGGTTCCGACGTGACTACGACGACCGGCGTGACGAATACCGCGGCAGTGGGGACCGGTATGGCGATCGCTACGGTGACCGTGAGGACCGGTCCGAGAGGCGGGAGGAGAAACGCGAGGAAAGAGGTGCGTTCTCTCCAGGGGAGTAGAACTGACAAATTAAAACATCAAAATGGGGAAATGTCATCCGTTTTAGTTCAAATTAGAGCGAGCTTTCCGGTCCTGGTCGCCGAAACACAATGGGCCTCATTCATGAAGCGTTCCTGAATATTCGCATACATTTATGTACGAAACGATTTGGTACGAAAAATTCATGCCGGATCCATCAAACCGTGTGGGTACGGCAGATTTTTTCGTATTCATGTACGCCTGTTCATACAAGCGCGTTCACGGTATTTTGTGATTGGCATAAATCCACGCCCATGAATTGCCTTATATGGAGGTTGTCGCTTCCATTTAAAGGTCCATACGAAGTGAAAATGGCCCAGAAAAAGCAAAAGAGAGAATTGTTCCGACACTGAAATTGCAGTTTTATTACCAGATATTCAATCAAGGAAAAGAGAATTGTTGGTATTGTCCATGGCGGTGTCATGAAGTAAATGGTAAAGTAGCCTACATGGTAAAGTAAAAAAACATGGCAGGATATAACATGCAGGAAATGCAGAATCTCCCGTAACACGAGCTGTTAAAGTGCAAGCCTATCTGCATCGTACGAGCCCATTGCCTCCCATAAAAAAACTGGAAATAAATGAAAAAATGCATTTGTTAATTTTGTCATTTTGTTGGTGTTCTGTGCGTGCGAGAGGAGGTTTTAAGTCCCCGATTCCCTAGTGATGGAAAGAGGTAGTGAGGAATCTGTACTCTGAAACAGTAAACAGCAATTTGACGTAGCTACACAGTCTCTCACCGCAGCGTTCTGCAAACGAGTGCCAACTGAAGCTGTTGTGGGTCCCACCCTCTATAGTCCCACCAGGCAACCAGGCCAGGACGTTAAGATACATTTCTCATGACATATGAGCTGCACAGATGTGACAGCCCTTTCTATGCATATTTTGCAAACTTATCTTCGGACGGAGCCTTGAGGCTACATTTGTGCAGTACAGTTGCGGCACCAATAACATTGGGCAGGTTGGCAATTTCATTAAAACTGGACACATAACATCTAACCAGCCATACATCACTCTCAGCCAACAAATAGCTTTTGCGCGATCCTAAAGATGTGCTCGGTTCTCTTCTAAGCAGTCGACTCGTCCAACAGCACAAGGTCCGCCATTTTTTATATATATATTTTTGTTTATATATTTATATTGTTCTTTCCTTGGTCGCTGTGGTTTTAGGTGTTCTGTAGGATTTGTTTCCAACCAAATAAAAAGATTAAGAGACTACATTTCTTAAACTTATTGGGGAATATACAACTTCTGGAGGCGTAACCTCACTACAAGCTGCTACGGAATTACTTGAAGTGTATTTTCTCGTTATGACAATGGACCCATGAATGCCACTATAACAGCCATTGTAAAGCCAGCAGGTCTTTGGAAACACCTGTAGATGACTAAAATATTCTTCATTGCACACAAGCTGTTCCCTGTTCTTCTGTCTCATCCTGAATGCAGACCAATAACCCTGTACCCTTGTTATCTCAGACCACTAAAGCTCCACTGGGCTTGGTCAGCAGTGAAGCTAATCAGGGCAGGGATCTGGTCGTATTGTAGTTGAGCCGGGCTGGGATTAGTTAATGCTGAAGCTAATCATTGCTTGGATTGGTTACTACTTGCCTGAGAAAATTAAATCTCTGCTAGATGTGGGGTGGCTGGGATAGGGGAGTGTGGTGTCCCTTCTGGACCAAGTAAAATCCAATGCCCCAGTGTAGCAATATGGCCAATGTGCTGTAGGAGGTGCCTTCCCGTGGATGAGACGTCATTAAAGATCCCACGGAACGTCTTAGAACAGCAATGGCCTTGACCAGTGTCCTGGTCAGAATCCCCAAAACCTGGCCACCTGGTCATCATCATCCACCTACCGCTGATTCGCTACACTACACCCACCTGGACTCCCCAATCCCCAATGCTGACAGGACAGCCATGTCGCGGTTAAGGCACTGAACTCTGAACTTAAAGGTTGTAGTTATGGGACCAAGCGGGTGAGGGAAAAAATAAAACCTTGGATCGTTCAGTTCTGGGGGCTACTGTAGGCGGTGCACTGGATCATGGCTACTACAGCCCAGACATAGAGATGATGGTGATTTAGAGGTGTGTAGTGGGCCCAGTGGAAGGTAGTGCAGTGGACTCGGTTGGAGATGTGTGTTTAACCCAGTAATGACTTGAACTCTGACTTGAACTCTGATTGTGTTGAACTCTGTGCATTTATGTGCAGTTCGCACAAGGGAAACGGGGCCAGTGTTCTACTTCTGTGAAGGTGAGATGAGTGTGCGTATTTAAGCAATAAGGTACGAGACGCAGTACTATATCGTCAATATAGTCACAGTTAAAGGGTGTTATGCCCGACGCGCAGCGGAGGGCCGGCAACCCTTTAACTGTGACTGTATTGACTGTATTGTACAGCGTCGAGTTACCTTATTGCTTTTATAAAACGGTTGCCAGCTATATTGTAAATAATATATAAGGACAAGGCACACTTTTAATAAAACAATTTTTAATTAACGTTATGAATTTAATTTCAGCAGCAGAGTAAATAGTCCCCAGTGTAGCTGTTGCCATGCAACACAAACAGCTAGGAATGGAATGCTAGTTAGCAAACGGACTAATTGCTAGCGTTATGTGCTAATAACATAACATAATAATAATATAATGTAATAGTTATAACGTTAGCTAAAAGTTATCTATATATAGCCTATACAGATCTGAAGTAACGTTAACTTGCTTTCACACAACCAGTCGGGAGACTGTTTCTCACGTTAACAGCTAAATAGCTAATTACTAAGCCTAGCTAGCTAAATTCCTACTAAATTCGTATTTCCAAACTGAATAAATACTGCACCTCCAACCACAAAAATGGTTTGCTAGATTAAAGTTGCTGTAACGTGCTGTATACAAACTTATTTTTATCTGCAGATTTAATGTTTTAACCGGTTTCATGAATCAGCTGTAGCTAAGCTTAAACTGTTGCTATCCTTACTAGCATAAAAGAGACAAATCTATGGCGCTCCAGTGAGAATGTCACTGCACCGTTAATTTCCTTTCCAGTGGATTTGGTTTCCAGTAGCTTTCGATTTTGTCCACTCACGGACATGATTTCTCTAGCCTCCAGCCCAGCATCAGAAAGTTTTTGCTGCAGACGTGCGGAGTGATATTAATTTAAACGTCCAGGTAAACAGGTGCATTATTGCATCATAGGGGTACTATATCGCAAATATACACACAGCTTTGAATGCCTCTCAACCAATCATAATGCGTGGTCAGAATGACCTGTTTTATAACATCTCATACCACCCCCCCCACCACCACCATCTCTGTTCACAGGTCCCCTCCAGAGGCCCAAACTGAACCTGAAGCCCCGGAGCGTGCCCAAGGAGGAGGACCAGGGAGGCCCACCCTCCACCCAGACCGGCCGGGCCTCCATCTTCGGCGGGGCTAAGCCCGTGGACACAGCGGCCAAGGAGCGTGAGGTGGAGGAGCGGCTGAAGAAGGAGCAGGACAAGCTGCAGAGGCAGCTGGAGGACGACAAGGGCCGGGCACCAGAGCGCAAGCCCAGAGAGAGGTGATGGCACTGGGGAAGGGCACTAGTGTACAGACCCAGGTAGAGGTGAGGGCATTGGGGAAGGGCACTAGTGTACAGGGACTAGTGTACAGGCCCAGGGAGAGGTCAGGGCACTGGGGTAGGGCACTAGTGTACAGGCCCAGGGAAAGGTGAGGGCACTGGGGAAGGGCACTAGTGTACAGGCCCAGGGAGAGGTGAGGGCACTGGGGAAGGGCACTAGTGTACAGGCACTAGTGTACAGGCCCAGGGAGAGGTGAGGGCACTGGGGTAGGGCACTAGTGTACAGGCCCAGAGAGAGGTGATGGCACTAGTGTACAAGCCCTGGGAGAGGTGAGGGCACTGGGGAAGGCCACTAGTGTACAGGCCCTGGGAGAGGTGATGGCACTAGTGTACAAGCCCTGGGAGAGGTGAGGGCACTGGGAAGGCCACTAGTGTACAGGCCCAGAGAGAGGTGATGGCACTAGTGTACAGGCCCAGGGAGAGGTGAGGGCACTGGGGAAGGGCACTAGTGTACAGGCCCAGAGAGAGGTGATGGCACTAGTGTACAGGCCCAGGGAGAGGTGAGGGCACTGGGGAAGGGGCACTAGTGTACAGGCACTAGTGTACAGGCCCAGGGAGAGGTGAGGGCACTGGGGTAGGGCACTAGTGTACAGGCCCAGAGAGAGGTGATGGCACTAGTGTACAAGCCCTGGGAGAGGTGAGGGCACTGGGAAGGGCACAAGTGTACAGGCCCAGGTAGAGGTGAGGGCACTAGGTGAGGGCACTAGGGAAGGGCACAAGTGTACAGGCCCTGGGAGAGGTGATGGCACTGGGGAAGGGCACTAGTGTACAAGCCTAGGGAGAGGCGAGGGCACTGGGGAAGGGCACTAGTGTACAGGCCTAGGGAGAGGTGATGGCACTGGGGAAGGCCACTAGTGTACAGGCCTAGGGAGAGGTGATGGCACTGGGGAAGGGCACTAGTGTACAAGCCTAGGGAGAGGCGAGGGCACTGGGGAAGGGCACTAGTGTACAGGCCTAGGGAGAGGTGATGCCACTGGGGAAGGGCACTAGTGTACAAGCCTAGGGAGAGGCGAGGGCACTGGGGAAGGGCACTAGTGTACAGGCCTAGGGAGAGGTGAGGGCACTGGGGAAGGGCACTATTGTACAGGCCCAGGGAGAGGTGAGGGCACTGGGGAAGGCCACTAGTGTACAGGCCCAAGGAGAGGTAAGGGCACTATTGTACAGGCCCAGAGAGAGGTGAGGGCACTGGGAAGGGCACTACTGTACAGGCCCAAGGAGAGGTAAGGGCACTATTGTACAGGCCCTGGGAGAGGTGAGGGCACTGGGAAGGGCACTACTGTACAGGCCCAGAGAGAGGTGAGGGCACTGGGAAGGGCACTAGTGTACAGGGCCAGAGAGAGGTGAGGGCACTGGGAAGGGCACTAGTGTACAGGGCCAGAGAGAGGTGAGGGCACTGGGAAGGCCACTAGTGTACAGGCCCAGAGAGAGGTGAGGGCACTGGGAAGGGCACTAGTGTACAGGGCCAGAGAGAGGTGAGGGCACTGGGAAGGCCACTAGTGTACAGGCCCAGAGAGAGGTGAGGGCACTGGGAAGGGCACTAGTGTACAGGGCCAGAGAGAGGTGAGGGCACTGGGAAGGGCACTAGTGTACAGGGCCAGAGAGAGGTGAGGGCACTGGGAAGGCCACTAGTGTACAGGCCCAGAGAGAGGTGAGGGCACTGGGAAGGGCACTAGTGTACAGGGCCAGAGAGAGGTGAGGGCACTGGGAAGGGCACTAGTGTACAGGGCCAGAGAGAGGTGAGGGCACTGGGAAGGCCACTAGTGTACAGGCCCAAGGAGAGGTGAGGGCACTGGGAAGGCCACTAGCGTGTGAGAGGTGCTGGATGAGGATCAGCAAAGTGTTATTTTCCTGTATTACTGCATTGAACTGGGCTGTGTCCGAATCAGCACCCTTCCATACTATTAGGTAGGCTTGTTCAGTAGACAGGACAAGAAAGTCGTTAAGTAGGCGAAATGTTCTCTAAATATAGTATACTTAAAACCCCTGTATGATGCACTTTCTTCCGGGGTTTTGCTGAGTATATTAGGGAGCACACTTCAGAAGTACATTTTGGTCGCATAAATATGACATGAAGCTTAGTTTTAAAAAATGAGGCGCAGCTTCACTGACGTTTTCCTTCAATAACAACAAAAGCAACACGTCACATGGCTGCGCAAGGGTGGGACGTCTTACAACACTTCCACAATACAGTTGAAAAATAGTATGGAGGATATTTCTTTGCGTACTGCACATCGCGTACTAAACAGTGAACGTTATATGGCAAACATCTGCCAGTACACTGTACCCAGGAGAGAGGACACAGTAGATAGGGCTCTGATTCGGACACAGCCTTGGTGTTCAAGGTCTCAGGATATAACACCCTGTCTGGGGATAATTAATAGCCATGTTTTTTAGGAACAACACTCACCTGGTATCATTTCTCTTCTGCATCCTGCTTTCCCCTGTAAATTCATGGCATGGATGGCAAAACTATAAACAGTCATTGCCTTGTATGCATCATTGGTTATCCAAAAATGTAATTTTATTAATGTAATTTTTCTTGTTAACCCTTGGAAAGATTTGTAGACAACTGAATATTTCAGTTTCTAAATGTTTGCCTAATTGCCACGGTCTTTCCTTACCTCTCTTCCTCCCTCCGCCGGTCCTCCTCCACCTGTCCTCCTCCTTCCCCCCCTTTCCTCCTCCCTCCCCCCTCCCCCCCTCCCCCTATCTCCTTTCCGCAGGCACCCCAGCTGGCGTAACGAGGACCAACCAGCAGAGCGCTCTCGGACAGGAAGCGAGTCCTCGCAACCAGGCAGCACTTCCGGCAGGGGTGAGCACTCACTGTCCATACAGGGTTTCCTTCAAATTACTCCGGGGCACACAAGGGTGGCTGATATACCTCAGAATTTTCTATTTATTAATTTACTCATTCATTAATTTGCTTGATCTAACATATTCATTATGAACATTAGATTGAGATCAGCTGTATGACGGCTGCAGTCATTGTACTGATTTTTAAGGTGTCGAAAACAGGTGTGAGCTGTCCTTTTTGTGTACACCTGTTTGGCTTATTCACTGAGTACGTTTATATGCACAGCAATATCCGATTACTGGAAACGATCAGCTTACGCCAGTAGTTAACTTATCGCGTTCACATGGACGTAAGAAATGTGATTACTCCAAAAGCCGCGTTTACATGATTCTCTCCATAATCAGCTCTGTGGAAAACGTAGCTACTAACTGCTTCCTGTTGTAAGGACAAAAATGATCCGCCCGTCAGAAATTTACATAAGTAGGCTATTATTATTATTATTATAGCTAGCTAGTAATTATTATAGTTAGTTATTTATAGCTAATTGCTACTAGTGGTTGATTTATATCATTGTACTAGCTAGCTTTACCGATCTCTAAATCTGGCCAATTTCCCGATAATTTTAGTTATTTAATGTGCTAGCCAAAAACTAGCTAGTGCAAACACAAGCACGTAACACTGAACAATATATTTTCACCGGTGAAATGCTAATTTAAAGGTTGTATCAGCGATTTTGGGTGGAAACATAAATGATCACATTCATCTGATTTTTCCTCACGATCCGCTAGCTGCCCGCCCCATAAGCAGGCCGTCAAAAAAACCGCGTCTCTGTAGGCAGCCTATGCTCCGAGATCGTACACAAAAACAAATGGTACTACCAACCACTCAAAACCAAAATAAACAGTATTCCAACCAATCACAATGATCTGCACAAACGCTAATACTCTTATCTCGCTGAAATCTTGACGGATTTACAAACGGTTTGGTTTCTTACAAACGTTATTAACGTGGTTATAATTCTGGATGCTTGAACACTATTTTTTAAAACATAACATAATTATTCATAAGTATGTTTGTTTGGGATTTCGCTTCAGAAGTGACGTCACGTTTGTGCAGATCATTGTGATTGGTTGGAATACTGTTTATTTTGGTTTTGAGTAGTTGGTAGTACCATTGTTTTTGTGTACGATCTCGGAGCATAGGCTGCCTACAGAGACGCGGTTTTTTGACGGCCTGCTTATGGGGCGGGCAGCTAGCGGATCGTGAGGAAAAATCAGATGAATGTGATCATTTATGTTTCCACCCAAAATCGCTGATACAACCTTTAATAACAAAATTCTGGAAGTGAGATGCTGAAGGAACCCCAGGCATAGCAAATGTTGACGGGTGGAATAATTTTGACGTTACACCGCCTGTTCTGCCTGACATGCGTAGTTTTGAAAAGCCGAAAGAAACCGGAGAAAGGTGTTTACATGTCCCAAAAAATCGAAAGTTTGTTCAAAAAACCAGGGGTGTTAATCGGGTTTCGAGAACATGGATTATGACCTTACATTATCGGATAAAGGTGTTTACATGACCATTTCAGTAACCAGAGTATTGCCATAACCGGGTTCCGATTGAAGTATTAGTGTGCATGTAAACGTACCCACTGAGGGGGTTACTGGTTGAAACAAACCCAGCATGTGGACCAGACCCCCAGGGTTTGTGTGCCCTTGCTGTAGTGTACAGCCGTGGTCCCCAAACCTGGTCCTGGAGACCCACGGGGTCTGCTGGTTTTCACTGTTAATAATCAGTACTTGACCACAGTAAATTCACCTCGCCTGGGTTTTTAGGTTCAAACTGGTTGCAAATCAGTAGCAAACTGGTTGAAAAGTAGAACGACCTATGAGGCTCTCCAGAACCCAGGTTGGTGATCCCAGTCTTTGGGATCAGAGTTCCCTCATATTGAGCTCTGGAGAGTGTAACGCCCCTGTCGCCCCCAGGTTCTCGGCGCAGAGAGAGCGAGCGGTCGGTGGAGAATGAGGTGTTCAGTGGCCGCGAGGACGACCCACCGTCTCCCGGGACACGGGCCCCACCCCCCAAGCAGGAGCCCCTGCCCCTGAAGGTGGTGCCGGCGCCACCCCCCCAAGGAGAATGCGTGGGCCAAGCGCAGCGCCATCAGCGGGGGCTCCACCGATGGGGAGAGCCGATCCCCCATCTCCCCCAGCAGCACTACCCCCCCAAAACTCAGCAGGTCAGAGGTCACTGCTGTAAAAAAACCACATACCCCCTCCACCCGTTTAGCCACTCCATTCCAAACCTCTTTCTCCCACAGCCACTCTACAAAACCCCTCACCACCTCAGTCGCTCTACTAAACCACACGTCATCTCAGTCACTTTATGCAAAACCTCTCACCACCTCAACGACTCTGCTAAACCTTTCACCATCTCAGCCACTCTATGCTAAACCACATATCATCTCAGCCACTCTGAAAAACCACACATCACCTCAGCCTCTCCATAAAAAATCACTCACCCCATCATCCACTCTTGTAGAAAACCACACATCCTCTCAGCCACTCCATAGAAAACAACCCCCCCCCCCCCCCAACACCCTCAGCCACTCCATGGAAAACCACACATGTCCTTGGTCCCTCCATACTACCATACTACTCAAACCAGGTTGTTCTTTGTGTGGAGATGTGTATGTTGGATGTTTTGTATGATGTTTGATACTTCACTTGATATGAGAAATTAATTTCTATCGGTATGTAATTCCAGTAAAAAAAGGCTAGTCCTTTGTGTGTACATGATGACATTCAGAGATCTGTGTTTCCAGAGTCACCAGTGAGATACTGGATCCTGGGTTCAAGAATAGTTGAGATGGAGAACATTTCCTTAAATTGCTAATGACCAGATATTCATCCACTTAGCTTATCAGCGACAGCTTTTGTTGATTGTTGGAATGTTTTTGTCTGGTGCCTCACAGACAGTTTTGCGTTTGGTGTGTGACGTGTGTATCTTTCCACAGCTCAAGCTCAGTGGAGGAAAAGGTGTCTCAGAAGGGCATAGGTAAGGACAGACAAACGGCCAGCAGGCCGCCTGCCAGCCAGTACTAACAGGAAACAGGAAGTGGTGGTCAGCCTGAGGATTCATCAGCGCCATAATGGCTGGAGCTACCATACGCTGTCAGTTAGGGATGAGAGAGCAAGATTTCATAAAGTGGGTGGAGCTAGTCACTCTGCACGATCGGTTACAAATCGATGATTGACAGCGAGACTACACTCCTCCCACTATGGCGCTCACGGAACTTCCCTCCCATCACTATTGAAGGGTCCCGTGGGCGTGGCCTCATTTCCTGGGGCTGCAGAAGTTGGCGGGTTCATCAGAGACACGCCACCCTCTGACTCATGAGAACCGCTCCCTCCTTCTTTGGACCTCCTCCCACTGAGCACAAAATAAAATTGCCTCCGCTATAAAGAAGCTGTTTATGTGGGGGGCTTCCCCCCTCTCTGATGGGCAGGCTTCTGGCTGTTTCAGTGCTCTGTGTGGAGCCTGAATGGCCTTGTTCATCTGAGAACTGGGCGGGGGGGGAGCTGGTTACGGCCTGTAGCCTCCTGGCTGTCCTGTCCCAGAGGCTGCCGCACTGGTTACGTGTTTAGGAGGGAGGGGAAGGGGGTCAGGCCCACTGGTCTCCATGCTCTGCATTTCCCTTTGTTAGTAGACCAGCACTGCTCCATTCCACTCCCCCATATCCCGGTGGGGCCGCCACCCACACCTTTACATCACTCGCTGCTCTGTCACATGACCCACGCGTATACTTTTTGGGGCAATCGTTGCCAGGTGTCAGGAAATGACATGTGACATGTCCCTGCTACACAGGAAATGACAATCACGTCGCTGAAATTCGCTCTCAGAAGAAGGGTTTGGTTTCCTTAATGACTTCCATATCCCCAAGCATAGCTTAAAGCTTTCCAGCTCAATAGAGCCATAGCTTTTATTGTATAGTGTTTCCATTACAAAAGTGAAAGAAGTGGCCATTGTTTGCTCTGCATTTAAGTAACTGGCAGTGAAACACAAGGTACAGTAAGTGTTGGGCCAGGGTGTTCTTGGCATTAATGGCTTCTGGCTCAGACCCTCATAGGTGTGTCTGAGGAACTCTGTAGCATTCCTGATTGGCCAGTTAATAAAATGAGTGATTGGTGTAAGGGAACAAGGTCAAAGGTGTCACAGTACATGGAAATGCACATGCCACACCCCCCAAATCTCCAAAACCTCCATTTTGACCTGCATCTGGACCCCCTCAATAATGGCGGCGCCCCTCATGTTTTTTTTTGTTTTTTTGTTTGTTTTTTTTAAGTTATGGGAAAATTTATTTGCAGTGGATTTTTGCCATCCTTTCCACTAAAGTCATCAGTTTTGTAAAAGGCATCAGAAAAATTTCAATTTCAGTTGGAAAAGGAATGGTGTTTAAAGGGTAACCAAGCACTGAAACAACTTATTTTAGTTGATAAGTTATGTATTGGGCCACACAAATGCTAGTGATTGACTAGTCCCAATCTCAAATGTTCAATGCAAAGGTTGATGTTTCTCATTTTGCAATGAAAGTTACTGGAATCCTGCCCTCTATGGGTTGAACGATAGAAGAAAAATATGTGATGTGTCAATGGGAGCCACGCCTCTCTGGTACTTCGTTTCGTCATCAGTTGGTAACGCCCTTTTATAAGGAGGAGAGATCAAGTTCAAGACGGGCGGTTTGGATCTTTGCACAGTCCGAGTGATGTCGTTCTGAGACATCTAATTGTATTGAACCTTTCTAACTTTTTGAGTTTTGATAATTTTTTTTTTTTTAAATGGCGTCAGTTTGATCCGTGATAGCCCTACTCAGTATTTGTAGCTACATGCACGTTCAACAGTGCTGCCAGTGCCCGCCCCACTAAACTTGCATTAACCAGTAACAACGTATAAGTTTACATTAATAAATATCAGTTACTTGTTTTAATGCATTAATCCTGCATTCAACTTGTAAGCTCAATGTGCGAATTTACAGACTGACTGCGGCGATTCGTCGTTCTTTTTGACCGCAGTAGCAGACGTTCAAGTTCGGTAGAGCAGCACATTCGATCTCGTTCAGTTTAGCCGGCTACTCGGTCTTTTTTTGTTGTCCCGCTTCAGTGACGCCAGATGGGAAATATTAAATTATCGTAGGCCTACGGGGGTCTTAAAATCATGTTTTTTAAAAGGAAATTGTTGTGCATAGACAAATGAAGAGACATAGGTGTAAGTATGTGCTATGAAATTGTTGTGCATAGACAAACGAAGAGACATAGGTGTAAGTATGTGCTATGTTTAAAAAACACTTCAGTTATACCAATCGTATTATTTGGGAAATCCCAACACAGCAATAATTAACGGGTCCTCCCCGTTAATGCACCGAACTAGGAATGGGGAAATAAAATTAGGAAAAAGGACAATTTAATCTGCCACGTTCCACATCTCTTCTGGTCACTTTGCCTGCTTGCCGGCCTCGCATCGTCTTCCAAAAATGCCTTGGGAAGGGAGGGGGATACTCTTTTTCGTGACAGACCGAGGTCAGCGTATGGAAAGGGGCGTGGTAGCCAGCCATAGTCCAGCCCATTTTTTTCTGCCGCTGGGTGCATTTTTTGAAATAACGAAAGAGGCGTGGTCTAGCTAAAACTCGGGGCTTGGTTACCCTTTAAAGGTACAAAAACGGCTGCGTTTACACACCGCTGTACATGTCACCTGGCAGCCAGAGTTGGCACAGCCTTGTGTGAGGTCAGAGGTCAGAGCCAGGAAACCTGGTATGGAGCAGTGCTTCCCCCCCGAACCCCTCCTCCTCAATGTCGGGTCTCCTTGCAGATGAGAACAAGGCGGACGATGTGCTTCGGGACCGGGTCCCTCCGCGGGGCAGGGGGGGGGCAGCGGGTCCCGGGACAGGCAGGGGGCGAGGAGACGCGGCCAGCAGAGACCGGCGAAAGGAGGCAGACAGGTCAGCCACTGGCAGCCCCTAGCACCCAGGCAGAGCAGCGCAGGGTCTCTCAGCTCCGCCCTTTCTCCCAGCTGTGAGAGAGAGCGCTGTGGGGAAAAACCTTGGTCCCGCCCACCTTCCTGTTCATTTGCATATGGACTATCTTAGCCCAGGTCCCAGAAGTAGCAAGCTGTAAAAATCATGCTAATCCACTGGTGTGCAAAAGCAGTCCTGGGATCCCTGTGTATGCTGGTTCTGCTGCAACCAATATCTGGACTAGTTGAGCGATGAAGTTTGTTCTTCCATTTCTCCACCTGCCCTTAAACTTGTTTTAATGCATTTCAGGGTTGACTCTTTACCATTTTCCACAAATTCCACAGGTTTACTGACCCAGGTGTCAGTGCTTTCAGCAGTTAGAACCCCCATTGATTTCACCTGTTAGTATGGGGGGTGGGCTATATGACCATTTCATACAATCACCAGTACGATTTCAATCATGATGCGCCTTTTCACGGAAATCGTGTAGATTGTCCTTTGAACTTTTCTGAAAAGCTACTCCAGGTATGATTGCTAACCAGCGAACTAGTGAATCTGAGTAAAAATTTACTCATTCTCGCAAACTCATAAAAAAGTCCTCTTTCTGACAAGTGAAATCTCAATGTGGCATTATGAGGGTAAATCATGCCTCAATAGGCATTACATGGATACATCTAAGAAAGATTAACAGCTATGGTTGCAATTATGGTTAAAATTATGGTTTGGACTTAAGCCAACATACATACAGGGGCCCCAGGGCTCAGCCTGCACACCACTGTTTTATATATACGAGTCACAAATTAACTTGAATTTTCTGTTTATTGGCAGGAGTGCTACATTTGGAGCAGGAAGTCTGGCAGTCAGTCAGGGAGTTTGAAAGTTATTTGTATTTGGAAGGCTTGTTCTTACATTCTGAGAGAGGCGGAGTTTAGGGACCCTGCAGCATCGATTTTATTTGCATAAACCCACCCACTGCGTCTGGTGTGAGGAATGTTGTGACAGTAGCAGCTTTGAGTTGCCAGTTGGGATGTCCCACATTTCAAAAAAAGTGGGGCGTCCCGTATTTTGTGCTTTCAGTCTTGAGATTCAGACTTGTGTAGTTCACAAGGAGTGCAGATGTAATTAATTTGCTAAATAACTAGCCATAATTGGTATCACATGAAAACTTTACACATGACCTTAGTGTGCATCACTGGGTTGTGTCCCATATTTGGGTAAAGGAATGCTGGCCACCCAAAAGCAGCTTTTTACCTGGCAATGAGCTTGGGTTTAACTTGTGAAACCCTCTTATGGGTTTTCTGCATTTGGCCATAGAGATGGAAGAGGCTGTCCATTAGGGCTGTGCCGGTAATCGGTTAACCCCCTTCGCACAGATGCCATATTTAATCAATCCTCGCCCATTATGTACTGTTCTATTTAAGGCTTTATAACTCGAGGTGTGAACATGACTGACAATTGGCAAATGCCTGAAATGAAGCAAGACACAATTTACAATATTTAGATTAGTTTATTTTCATAATTCAGGTAAAAAAGTGCCACAAATGCAAAGCAATCTTGGCAAAAATGCAAAAAAGTTGTTTTCCTTTAGTTTGCAATAAAATACTAAGAGATACGTATGTAAATCAGGTAAAACTACATTTCCTGGATAATACACTCCTTGTCTTTAAATGTGCAAAATTTGAGGGTGATACGCAGAACTACTAAACATCTATAACACAAATTTGTAAAATCTTCGGAAAACAACAGTTAAACAACAATTACGCTTCTCTAAGTGAATGTACATTGCTGTATATATTGTAGTTCATTGCATAAAGCTGTAGCGACAACTAAACTTGCTGTTGCGCTCGGCTGTCATTTGTTGTTCAAAGCATCCAATGAGACATGTTAAACACTGTTAGAAAGTTTATAATATCCCCTATTAGATGAGTTGTCAATGAAACCAGAATGAACTGGAATTCGTTACAACCGCCTGAACAGCAGGCATGGCTTTACGCATAGACGTTTCAGATTGTGTACTCGCGTTCTAAAAGGGTGTGTATTTCTCAGACAGAGTCCAAGACAATAAATTAATGCTGAATCTTGAAAGGGACATCTCTATGCATAAAACCAATGGTAGGATTGTATATTTATTTCATATTTAGTAGTTGATATTGATAGTACAATGACACAGTGTAATTACACAAGAATTTCACTTGTTTATTTCGCTATCGAGTGAGCAGCGTTTTTCATCCCTGTATTGGCATACCTTCGGGCTATTGTTGGCTTTATCTTGTTGCTATGATGGAATACAAGTTTTTGGTGGTGAAAGAATATTTTCTATAAACTCCCAGATACACTATTGTTCAACATGTCAAGCTTGGGTCGGTATAGTTGCTAGTGAGATTGGGTGGGGGTTGCTTGTTAAATGGACGACATGTAATGATAGTTGCACTTAGAAACTCTGTATTTGGCATATTTGTCATGTATCGGGTTCTAATTGATTGAATTGAATATCTTTATTGTCATTGTACATGTACAACGAAATTGGATGCAATCCTATCAAGTGCAAACAAACAGTAAAGTGCAAGCATCAGTTAAAGGTATATATATATATAAATAAATAAAAAGAAAAATACTTCTATAACTAACTATAAAGATAGATTAATAAAACTAGAACATGGAGTTTGTTGTTTCCACTCAGTTTGGTTGCAGGAGCAATTAATTTCTGAGTTGAGCAATCTCACGCCATCCGCGTCATGGCCATTAGGGCCAAAATAGGTAATTAATTTATTTTGCGCATACCATAGCAAGACACTAGTATAGCTACTATTCCCAACGACAAGTTGGGTGGTAGCCACATTTATTGCATCTAAGGTATAGGGGTATGCAGCGATGCCACTGTCTGTATCTGTATGTGCATCTGTATCCGTTCGACCATCAACATTATCTGTATCTGTCTTCGGATTTAAAAAAATGGAAGTGGGCGGGGATTCAACCGGAAGTTGTTACATATAGGAAATGTGATCTTTTCTAGTCTAAAATTAATTATTGCAATTTGAGAATTCACCCCCTCACTGTCTTTTTTTTCTTTTCAAAACTTTTTATAAGAACTATATTCTGTACTTTATACTTATTTATTGTTTTGTTTTGTTAAAGGTTGTTTTTGCTAACCTATTTGAACCTCCCACCCCCTAACTGGGGGACACCGAACAATAATTTTGGATAATAACTGGAAAAAATCTGAGGTAAAATATATAATCAACAATGATAAGGCAGTTTTCTAAAAGCATAAAATCATTCCATTATACATTTGAATGGAAACTATTTCCACAATAACAGCCCTTTCTGCCTATTTCATATTGTACTTTTTTTGTTTTTTATTTTACTAGATGAACTTCGATACATAGATGATTATGTATAGTAATATTATTATCATTAGGCTACTATTATAAACGCTGCTTTATAAAATTCAAGGAGAAGACTTAAGGATTATGGCCTAATGATTTATTGAGAAAACCACTCTAAATGAAAACAGTAAAATGTACAGTCCAACAAGATGGATTTCTGAGCTAGCCGTAACAACAAAGTTCTAGAACACCTGAAAAGCTTTTAATTCAGTAAAATTTAAAAAGTTTGGATATGGTTGCATTTCAACAGCTTTTAATATGCTTTTAGTATTCCATTGGTTAAACCGATCACCGCAACAAGCCTAGTTAAAAAAATAAAAAATAATTCTGCAGTGTAAAACGTGATATTTTCGTTTTATTAATTGCGCTGCAAGTTTGGACTCATGGAATGGCGTGATTGATGGAATTGATTACGCAGCAATACGGAGGCAGAACGGACGGTCGGTACAGTTTGAAAATGCAAACACAACTAGCATGAGTGCAATACTGATTTTGATAGCCAGGAAGTGACATTTCAAAACGGGACATAGGTTACTGATTCTAGCTGTTCCTTCGCTTTCTTTTAAAAGGTGTTTTTATGTTCTGAAAAAGTGGCGAGATTAAGCGCAGCTAAATTAAAGCGCGCAGCATTAAAGGGATAATATCTTTTGCATGCAAGATGTTGAGATTTTTCATTTAACGTTTGGTTTATTTTTCTTTTGCTTCCACAAGATTGACGTAGGTCTATATAAACAAGGCACGCTGTTCGATTATAACAAGCACGTTAAAGATATAGGTTGAGTATCCGTAATTTCAGGGACTGCCAATTGAGTCACACGGTCCATAACGAACATCCCTAATTATATATTTTAATGTTTTAATAAACAAATGAACAATCCAATGCTTAATTATGTAATGTTCAGAAGAGGCATACAGACATGTGGACACTGAATCAACGATTTCCCTGCTGCAATTGAATTATTTCCCGCATCCGAATCCGAATATGAACCGGCAACTTTGGATAGGAAATAATCCGTTTTCAACCCACTATCCGTGCACTTCCGGATTTCGGTTTCAGCTTCGGCTTCGGGCACACCCCTACTAAGGTAGATGATATTCCTCAAGTAGAAATGCGGCTGTTCTGTTGCGCTTGGAGAGGGGGAGGGGGGTATGTTGCTGTGTCGTTGCAGCAAGAAGATGCGTTTAAGGGTGGGCTTTTGTCACGGATCTGTGATTTCAGCCATTTTTTGACAGTTCCGTGACTTTCCCCAGTTTTTGCCATTCCGGTTATTTCCCCCGGTTTAGTGCTTTCCGTGATTTTCCGGCAGATTTGGACCGTCATCCTTAACATAGCCTACAGTGTGATTTGAATAGGTCCAAGCATTTTAACCATATTGCTAAACGCTGGGAGAAACAAAAAAGTGCGACCATGTATACATATTGTGTAATGTGCTGGGATCAACATTCCCGTCCTTGTCTGTTGTTGCAATCGGATGTTTGATAGCCTGTGTGAACAGTGTTGGTGCCCAGCGCTCCTTCCTCCGTTAAGGTAACGTTATCAGTAACAACAGGCGCTCTAATGAAGACTTAAACCTCGCAATGTACAACATGTACCAAAGCAAACTTTAAAGAAATAAAAATTGATACCCTGTAACCCTGTTTTATTATTTTAGTAATGCAATTTTAGTAGTTTCTAACCATGTTCGCTCTTTCTTTCCGTGATGGGCAGAAGTAATTAAATGTACCAGCCTATAAATGCATTGTATTTGTAATTGTTCCTAGCACCCGCTGATTTATTTATTATTTTGATTCAAGCACTTGTTACTGTTTCTACCTTTTGCACATATTATTTCAATCGTTTCCCACTGCTGCGAATAATATATATTAATGAATTGAATACATTTTATAAAAAGAACTCTGATTTATGCAGTTTTTTTACTTTGACTTCAATCAATGTTTTCTGTGACAAACACCCAGCCTTAATCATGTTTTATTAATCGACTGCATAGTAAGTTAGCGCACCATTGTTGATTACAACAATTGTAAGGGCATATTATGTTCAGCATATACCTTTTTACAGATTTGCACTAAAGATTGTTTGAATGAGGCATGTCAAGATTATTTTAATACCTTTTAATAGCTTATTTTATTTGGCTTCTTAAATGTCTCAATGGCAAGTTTTTTGGACACAGAGCCGTTTATTCGAGGCTGCTGTTCTGTTGACCGTTTACGTCTGTAGTTTTATTTGGTTTTATTTAATTCAAAAAGTAATGAATATGTGCAACACATTTTGCAAATAAAAATTGACGCAAGTGAAAATAAAATGCATGTTTAATCCCCCCTGGTTTAACCTTTAAGAACGGTTAACTGAGTATGCAAATTCTCTTACCGGCACAGCCCTACTGTCATGAAACCCTTTTGGCTTTCTTTTCTGTACTTGCTCGGTCGTAGATGAGGGCGTTGTACATTTCATAATGTATAAAACTGTTGTGTGAGCTTCGATAAAGGGAGAATGTTTGAGCTCAGAGCTACAGCTAAACCAGACAACATGCTGCTGTGTAGACTCTGTCCAACTGGCTGACCTCCGCTGTCGAAATGACAAAAAATGTGTTGTGGAGTTCAGCATTTAAAAAAAAAAAAAAAAAAGGGTGGAAGTTTTCTTCTCTTTTTTTGTATAAGGGTTGCAGTTTGTTTATGTGCATGTGTGCGGTGTGTGGGTCCTGTAAAAGCCCTAGTGTACTTAAAATTAAATTGAATTTGGCAGATTCCAAAGGCTGTCAAACTGCTGTCGAATACGGAGCAAATGTCCGTATAAGAAGTCCATCGTCCTCGGTTTAGTGTGTGTGGGTAGCCAAAGCTATCTTGTAAGTGAACCGATTACCTTGTGATTCATATTGTAGGCCTGTAAGGTTTTTAAAATTTATTTCTTTTATGATATGTCCTATTAAAAACTACTGTAAATGAGAGGCCGGGCGGTGGTGAATGAGAAGCCCGCTTGATTCAGAGAGGCTGGTGCCTAGTTTAGCTTCCTACTGGATTTCCATTGAATTAGCTGGTCACTATAGCATTCGGTTGGTCACTCACGTAGCATACGTAGCCTGGCAACCCACTGGATTGGCTAATTTTTTTTATTTTTTTTTGTAGAGTTTCTGTATTCACTTCTGTCATTTGCTGTTTGAGTCTGCATACGTATCCACAAGGCAACAGTCATTCAATGACTGCGAATGACTTACTTTTAGACAGCAGTAGCTATTGGATAAATCAAAAATAAATCTTAAACCTCATCTAGGCCAATGACACAATGTCTAATTCTGGTAGCCAGTGTTGAATTGGATTGCCCCTGTCCAAAAGAGAAAACGTTCTGCCCCATGTGGGATTCAGACCGAGATCTGGATTTGTAAACCGAAAGTTTACCACTGGGCTATCGAGAAAGATGCCTATTGTGTGGAATAGGCCTATCATAAGTTGTAATGCTCGATGGGTTTTGCTCATTCAATTTTTTATTGATTTTCAATGTGGAAATGAAATCAGTGGACTAATTAATTAGAAACTATGGTTTTTAGTTTTAATGGGTTAAAATGACAAATTTGACAAGCCACAGTGGCCCCCTAGTGGTAGTTGTCGACGTCCCCAATTTCTCTGAAATTATTTACATCTTAAACCCACAAAATTCCGCCGCAACCTTCATCTTGCCACCCGTCACGGACAATAAAAACACACCGTTTCTCTATGCTAAAATAAAATCATGTTCTGATGTAGGAACCATAATAGCCTGTAAATAGCCTCTTCTTAAATTCAAACTTTAAAACATGGATGTGCAGTGAATAGTTTTTGAGATATGACACTTAACGAGTAGGGCCTAGATGAAAATTGCTTCTAGTGGGCCAAATTTAATAAGGTTAACTGATTTCGTAAGTCCTGCACTTGGAATTGAACAACTGTTGCCTTGTGGATACTACAGACTCAAACTGCAAATGAGACGAGTTAAGTCAGAAAATAGTAACAAAAAATACAAAATAAATTGCCAATCCAGTGGGTTGCTAGGCTAGGTAGTAGGGGTGTATCCGGAGCTGAATACCCTATTCGGGAAAGCATAAATAATGCGTTGGAACAGATATTTTTTTCTACCCGAAGTTGCTCGTTAATATTCGGATTTGGGAGAAAAAAAACAAGAGAGAGAGGGAGAGAGGCACTAATTCGGCACAGCAAGCTAGCTACAGGAACAACGCCGAAATCTAGCTGCCACAGATTCCTTGAGATAGCCACTAACAGGAGTGATTAACACAAATGCCCTATCGAAATCAGCATTATTAAAAACAAACTGTGACTTAATGTTTAACAAAATAAAGTACAATATGAAAATCACAACAGCAGAAAGGTTTGTTATTGTGGAAATAATTTCAATTAAAATGTATAATGGAATGGTTTCATGTTTTTATAAAACTGCGTTTTCATTCTGAGTTGATTATATATTGTACCTCAGATTCTTTCCAGTTCTTATCCAAAATTATTGTTCAGTGTCTCCCAGTTAGGGGGTGGGGGGTTAGATAAATAAGTATAAAGTCCAGAATATAGTTCTTATAAAAGGTTTTGAAAAGAAAAAGACAGGGTGGGGGTGAATACTCATAAATTGCAATAAAAATTAATTTTAGGCTAGAAAATTACATTTCCTATATGTAACAACAATTCCTGTTTTTATCCGAATACAGATAATATTGATGGTCCAACAGATACAGATAGTGGCATCGCTGCACACCCCTACTAGGTAGCCTACGTAAGTAACCAGCTAGTGACCAGCCAATTCAGTGCGAATCCACTGGGTAGCTATGCTAGGCATGCGAGTTACCAGCCTAGGAATGATAGTGACCAGCCAAGTCGGTCTCAGATCCAGTGGGTAGCTATGCTAGGCACAGTTACCAGCCTCGGCGAATCAAGCCGGCTTCTCATTCACCACCGCCGGATTCTCATTTACATTAGTTTTAATAGGATACATCATAAATTAAAAAACCTTATAGGCCTACAGCATGAACTCAAGTAATCGATTCACTTGCAAGATAGCTTCGGCTGCCCACACACACTAAACCGAGGATGATGGACTTTCGTCCCCACGCCCCATCCCGCCGCACGGACTATGATTGGACAGTTGATTGCATTTATCGAAGTGCTCCGCCTTGTCAGTGACAAAATTAAATGCAATCAATTCACACTTGGAACTAAAGAACTAAGTGTACTTTTATAATTACAACATAGGCATTTTCAGTATTGCTGCATTGAAAAAGTCATGGCAGGATGGAAACGTTGCATAAACCCTGATGAAACGATTGCAAATTTAAAATGACAACGCTGATATGGAGCTATTTGCGGCTGTAGTGTTAAGGAAAAGGAAGGAAACGGTGAGTAAAATCAATTTATCAAATGTAAAAAAGGAGTTTGTGTCTCTGTTGTCCCTGCTTGCGCGCTCATACTGATATATCTTAAACGGCTCCAACAAGTCTAGCCTTGTTGACCAATTGCAGGCGAGGGTGTATTGGGCGTCGTGAACAAGGCTGTGCAAAATTTTGACTAGTTTGCCTGGTCAGTCTGCACACTACAGCGATCGAAGCCAAATGCGACACTCTCGTTTTGGTCACAAAATCCGTTTTAAGTATACTAGGGCCTTAAATGTTTGTATGCTTTTGAGTGTGTGTACTGCAGTGTGTGTGTGAGCATTTTTACAGTAAAAGAGATGCACAGCGGTCTCATGTCGTTCTTGGTGTGTTGCCTATAGAAAAAGACGGAAGACGAGAACGAGACTCCAGACCAGCAACAGAGCCACAGAAATATGAGGAGTCTCCCAGCCCTGTGAGTCCTCAGAATGCTCTATACCTCTCCTCAACGCTTCCTAATGCTCTGAAATGCTCTATGCCTCTCCATAATGCTCCATACCACTCCTCCAAGGCTCATAATGCTCTTAACCACTCCATTCCTCTCCATGTTTCTCTTAACTGCTCTTCAATACGAGACATACCAACCCCCTCAACACTCCACACTCTATAACACTCTTAACCACTCCGTTTTGCTCCTGAACACTCCATAATTCTCACTGCTTCATACCATTTCTCACCACTCCACACTGTTCCTCACAAACTCCATACTTCCTCACCTCTCCACACTGTTCCTCACCACATCGCTCTATAAGGCTCCTCACAGGTCCATCCCGCTCAGCACCAGCCCTTGTAGTTCCTCTGTGCTCCTCACTTCCCTTCACAGCTTTCCAGAACGATCTACATTGTTCAAGCATATTTGCAGCACCAGTGTTTTTTACATGTTTTTCCTTAGTAGAAGGTTATGCTGCCACAGTATGTGAGAAAGGTAGCAGTCGATGGAAAGCCCTTTCGGGGGGTGGGGGGTTGGAGGTCATGGGTCAATGGCTGTCTTTAAATGATACGCTCAAAATGGTCTTAACAGCTGAGGCAAACACCGTCGACCGACAGGCAATTGGATAATAACGATACAGCGAAAGCTCACCACGCAGTGTCCCTAACACATCCCCTCTCCCTCTCCCCCCTGCAGACATTCAGCTCAGCCAGTAAGTACGCAGCCTTGCTAATGGACGGCGAACAAGGAGACGAAGCGGAGGACAACGCCGAGTAAAAGCAGAAGAGCGAGAAAATGAATGAATGAAAGGAAGTCATCAGAAATTAAAATCAACTCTCCACATCGGAGCAGAAGCAGAACCCACTCCCCATCCCCAACCGCAACCCCCCCCCCTCCCCCTCACCCCAGCAAGCAGTCCACAGTCCCTCTTCAGGGACTCTGTATCTAAACATAGTAAAATACTGGACTTGTTTTAAAATTTAAAAAAGGAAAGTGCAAAAATGGTAAAAGTTGGAATAAATAATTATAATAAATAAAAAAAGTTGGGGAAAAGGGTGAAGTTATTGCTACTGTCCTGGTTATGTCATCGATGTAAACCGTCTTTTTTTTGGGTGGGGGGGGGGGGGGGGGGGGGGGCTTCAGGCAGCCAGAGGGGAAGCGTGTCCCCAAAGCAAGTCCTACGTTATGACTATTCTTTTGAGGTCCCATCAGTTAGCTGGATCACACTGGCAAAAGTGGGTTTTGTCGCCCCCCCCCCCCTTTTTCAAGGGGTGAGGATTTGTTGCATTGCTCTAGGACTACTGTAGGCTGTGCTGCCTTGGTTTTAGGTTGTGGCCAGTCCCGGTGTAATCTTTCATACATCCTTGGTATTGTTGTTCTGACATTAATTTTTCCAGGCTTGCTGTCTACTAGTACCTGTTGAATCTTTAGAAAATCATTAGCAAAAATAGATAATACACAGAAACTACTCAGTTATGACATGGATGTGGAAATGTGCCAGCAAAAACATATTTGTGTTTATATGCGGGTGTTTTGGGTGCTCGTTAAACGTGGCCGAGCCAGGGGGAGTCCTGGGAACTGTTATTACGTTAGCCGTGTTCCTGTTAGACCTTGTGCTCCCACCAAAAGGCCTGCTTAGCTTCACTGGATAACATAAGCCTGTGGTCCATCTGAGGTATGTGCACTGTGACGTAAGTTAGCCTTACAGATCATGACCTAGCTATAGAAAACCAAAGATAAGGCCTGTATACTGCAGTGTGTCTATCTCACCGGTTAGCCGTCTGAAGGTACACTTGAGAAAAGAAATGTGAAATGTATCCACTATAGAGTACGCAAAATACCGTCACATGACACATACTGACCCACCACAGACAGATCCATACACATACACGTCCAAAAGACATGTAGACCAGGGACTACGGATGACAATTGGCCTCCCTGGCTAAATCTGGCACGTTTATTAATGTTATTAATGTGCATTGTCCCTGTCAAACTAATAAATCCACATGCATACTGGTGTGTGAGGGGACTGAGATACGAGGTGTGTGTGGTAGGGTTTTGGCAATGTTGAATTGGCATGTGTGGTAGGGTTGGGACTGTCCAGGTGGTGTGTTTGCATATTGGGATTGGGGCAGTGTTGAGGCTGTGTGGTTGGGAGTGTTGCAGGTTGAGGTGGAGACAAAACGCTCTTTTTGGGCTGCGGTTTTTTTTATTTTTTTATTATACACTGCCTGGCCAAAAAAAAAGTTGTCGTTGCACCCGTCATGCATAGTGCTCACTATACAAACCTCTGGAGGCAGTGTTATGATCTGGGGTTGCTTCAATTGGTCAGGTCTAGGCTCAGCAACGTTATGCAGCAATAAAATTAAGTCAGCTGAGTACCTGAATGTACTGAATGACCAGGTTATCCCATCAATGGGAATATTCCAGGACGACAATGCCACGATTCATCAGGCTCAAATTGTGAAAGAGTGGTTCAGGGATCATGAGGAATCATTTTCACACATGAATTAGCCACCAGAGTCCTGACCGTAACCCCATTGAAAGTCTTTGTGATGTGCCTGGAGAAGACTTTACGGAGTGGTTCGACTCTCCCGTTGTCAATACAAGATCTCGGGCAAAAATTAATGCAACTCTGGATGGAAATAAATGTGACGTTGCATAAGGTTGTCGAAACAATGCCATGACGAATGCACGCCGTAATCAAAGCTGAAAGCGGTCCAACAAAATATTAGAGTGCGACTTTTTATTTGGCCAGGCAGTGTATAATTCTGTGTGTTTTTTTGGACTAGCTGACCACAGGAACAAAATAAATGACATTGACGCTTCCACATGTGCCGAGCGGAAGGCACCATTTTTTACTGCCTGGGCCCCGTTTAATTTTCGCATTTCACAAGTCACCCTCCCAAACTGACAGAGAATGTAACATCTGGGCCAGTGCCAAAACCAAACCTAAATCACTGCTGCTGCACAAAAGGTTTCATCACCCTGCTTTATTTACTGCAAAGGCTTACAGAACCTCACCCTGAATTCCACAAAATAACCAAAGTAATCCATCTCGGGAAGACCAGGTTCTTACTATTAGTACTGAGTTTGGAGCTGTTAAGTGTGGAGTCTTCAAGTTGGTTTGTTCATGTTTTGATGGTATAAACTTCTAGCGGAAGGTTCTATATGACATTTAAAATGGTGTGCTTGACCATGAGAGTTTAGTCTGACCGTTTTGAGTTTGGTTCATTTTGATGATGTGGGTTTGATCTCAACCCTACTTAACTTTCAGGGAGTCCTAACTTGCTTTTTTGTTTCTTTCCTGTTTTGTTTTTTTTTGTTTTGATTTCCTCAAGTTCAAAATCTTTAGTTTAACTGTATTTAACCTCTGCTATTGTAATGCACATTCTTGGGTAGCCACAACATATTTTACTGATTTGTTTCAGGGTGAAAAGTTGTATATAATAATGGCAACAGCTGTGTTGTATGTTTAAATTGTACAACAGGAGCTCAAAGAGTTGATATCAGAGGTTTTATTTGGCAAAGGATAGGAGGGAAAACAACTTAAGCCCCATTAAAACTGGCTGAGCAGCTTGTCATATTTGTTAAACAAAAAAGGGACGATTAAAGAAACCCTTGATAGCAAGCCGTTCGACTTTGCAAATTGGACGGAAACCAAGAACAGAAATCATTTCCACGACTTTAAAAAGAATTTGTACAAAGGGTCATCTGCTGACATCCTGTCTGCCCCCTCCCCCTTCACCCTCAGCTGTGCAGGGGCCCAAGGGCTGACCTTTAACCTGAGCTGAGATGGCTATTAAGAAGACCCCCCCCCCACTGTTTTTTAGCTGAGAGGAATGTTGCTGGGAAACAGCCTGTGTTTCCGTGGGACCCGGGAGACCACAGGCACTACGAACCCACAGTTTCCACAGGGAGGCGAGATCACCAGCCCGCCCGTGCCACACAACACTTTGGCTCCTGACCTTTTCCCAGACATGTCTCTGCCGGCTCCCATATTGTCTATCCTCAGAAGGCCGCAGCCAACAACGGATTGGAGGAGTGTAGTATAATGGTTAAGGAACTAGGCTTCTAACCTAAAGGTTGCAGGTCCCCAGCTAGGACACTGCCTTTGGACCCTTGAGCGAGGTACTTGACCTGAATTGCTTTAGTATGCAGTATATCCAGTTAAAAAAAATTAATAAATGCAAAAGCTCTGTATAAAAAAAAGTCGCTCTGTATAAGAGCATCAGTTAAATTCATTTAATGTGAGAGGGGGGGGGGGCTTTAAACAAAGCTTTTGTGGTGCTGTCTGGGTACGAATTAAACCTTGCTAATGGGAGGGAGGTGTGTTTTTAGTGATGTCTGTATGCTGCTCCGAGTCAGCAAAGCACCACAAAACCCCTTCGAAGGACAGACTGCATGTGTGCCTTGGAGTTACGGTCCGCCTCTCTTCTTGTTGTTTCATTGCCCCGTGAGATGCAGCTAACATCGCATCTGTTTCCTTAAATAAAACCAAATGCCGTCTCCTCGAATCGAGACGGGAAGAGTTTCAAGTCTCTGAACCCCCAAAAAACGCAACTAAGCACCCCCAAGGGGACTCCGGAGCTATGTGTTATCCAAAGTGACAACTGACAACGCAGCTTGGAAGATTTCAAGATGGTTTGCTGCAAAAACACTCCTGTCCTGACCTTTTGACCCCTTGTGGTGAACATGTGAACAGGGTGTTCATGTCTTACAAGTGCAGACATAGCTCTTGTGTTTATTTTCCATATCCGTTTTGTATTTTTCAATAAGAATGTTGCTAAATGCCTTTTTAGGATTTGTAATGTATACATACGTGCATTTTGCTATGCACCACGTATGTATACACACGCAGTACATAGATAAACAGTCCTGCCAGTCAACTTGGACGTTCCATGTTGCTTTTGTTAATGACCTGTTATACTGCTATTAATAGTGCTCGTTCCGTTTCCGCTGCCTGTACCCCAGAGTCGAAGAATAATGAACCTTTGTTTTGAGTTCCAGGCGGAACAGCCACCCTTAACAGACATGACTGAAGTTAACCTCCTCTTGCCTAGGATTGATTAGCGTTTGTTCCTCTCCTCCCTGGCTAATTTGGGCTGCTGGAAACTTTTTAAATAATGGCAGCTGCCAATTTCACCCCCCCCCCCCCCCCCAAAAAAAAAAAAAAACTGCCCAGACAACTGCAGCAAAGGCTTATTTATTCCAAATTGCTTACCATGACTTAACCCAACAAATAGGGTTAAGTGATATATGCCTGCAAGCTGCTACTCAAAGACACTGCTGTTTTAGGGAAAAATCCCAGTTCAGGAAATGCATTCCCAGATTTTTGGAGTTGGACAGCTTGCCATCTCTTCCTGTAGATGCATTGTGTTTTGTATAAATTGTTGATTGTTGGTCGGGAATAGTGTCCACACCCTGTCCTTTGCCACTGCGAGGAAAACTGCAGCTTTAAATAGAGACCAATTTACATCACCCTTTCTTTAGCTGGGGCACAGTAAACACAATTAGATTGCTTGTTTAACTTCACCGGTTTGCATTATGTAAATTGTACCTTTACCAGAATTAAATTAAGCAGACTTAAACACACAAACCAATGCCAATGCGGAGGTTATGCTTCTTATGGTTGTTTTTGCAAAGAACCTACATTTTCCCTTTTTTACCTCCTAATCTCCTGTCAGCCAGTTATAAATGAGGGCAGTGCAACTGGCAACCAAACAGTGACTCAATTTGCAAGTGATGTAATTACATAAGGATCAAATGCTATATGGCCAAAAGTATATAGACATCTGCTCGTCGGACATCTCAGTCCAAAATCATGGGCATTAATATGGAGTTGATCCCTTTTTGCTGCTATTATAGCCTCCACTCTTCTGGGAAGGCTTTCCACTAGATATTGGAACATTGCTGTGGGAATTTGCTTCCATTCAGCCAGAAGAGCATTAGTGAGGTTGGGCACTGTTGGGTGATTAGGCCTGGATCGCAGTCGGCTTTCCAACTGATCCCAAGGGTGTTTAATGTGGTTGAGGTCAGGGCTCTGTGCAGGCCAGTCAAGTTCTTCCACACCGATCCCAACAAACCAATTCTGTATGGACCTCGATTTGTGCATGGAGGCATTGTCATGCTGAAATGCTTTGAAACCCTTTTCATATAAGTGTTAGGGAATGTGAAAATGACCCAAAACATTTTTCTCCCATCGACGTAATGTTTTCGTGATTCACAGTATGAGCAACTGTTGAGTCTTGGAGTTCAGGCCTTCCAATTGAAAACGCAGAAGAATGTCATTCTGACAGAATAGTGTTTTATCTGTGTTTAGGTTGGCCGGCAGCGATGACAAGGCCCTCGTCTATATTTTAGCTGCTTGTCGTACCGCTGCTGCTTCTGCGTTCTCCATGTGTGACGCTTTCCACAACATGAATCTGCTCAAGGTTTTATGCTGTTTAGCCTTTACGTCCATAAAACTTCTTCCTTCTTGAGTGAATGCACACTTGGAAATGTGTCGTTCTGTCAAGCAGGATGCAAATTGAGAAAACTATAGCTATTTGCTGTGTTACTCTGGATGCTCCTCAGATGAATCTCTGACATGTGGCCAACACAAAAAAAGTGAAAATGGTTTAAGGTCGGTTATTGTTCCAAGCTGTGTTTTCCACAGAGTATGTTTTTCCTGATATAATAGTTAAAGTATGCTGGCTTACCATGGAAGGCAAAGAGCCAAACATTGGACTATATAGAAACTACTTCCTTCGCATATATACCGGGTTATGATTTTGATTTCTTGCAGCATTTGAGAACAGAGGGTGTGGGTGTATGTGTGTGTGTGTGGTGGTGGGGGGGTCTGGTTTTGAGTGTTTTTCTCGAGGGGGGAGTTCATCTCCCAGAGTTCATTTCCTGGCCTTCTGCTCTCAGAATTTTCAAATATTTATCATTTTCACTACATTTCTAACATTAAGCAGCGGTGACATCATCAATACAATGTATGGCCAGGTAATTTAATCATGTTTTTATACTTCTGGTTTCAGGAGTTTGGACCTGCAACTGTCTCTGAATCGCCTCTCTCTCTCTCTCTCTAGTTATGATTACAGTCTCTTCTCCTTACCTTTCACATCCTTCTTCCTTTTGTTCTTTGGAGTCTCTCTTTCATTTCTCTTTCTTGCTCTCTGTCCTCCTTCCTTTTTGTAACCTCGCCTGTTTTTGTTTGCTCTCTCCCTCTTCCAGGTCAGCACCAGTGCATCACCAGTCTGAACTCTCACCTGCCTGTTCACCTCTTGCCCCGTTTACAAATCTGTGCCTACATATATCCACAAACTGTTGCAGCCCAGCCTGCAGATTAACTTAAATCGACAAATGTGTATTTAATGTGTAAGTAAAGGGGATGCAATGCAAATCTTTGAAAATGGGGTATTTTTTGGTAATGGCGTAATGGTATCCTTTGGTAATATAGAGGTGACACCCAAACTTAACCACCCGCAACCCCATCTATGTTCCTCCTCTCACAAAAGCTGGCCAATCAAGTGCCGGCACTTGAGGCATGGCTCTTTTCCAGTTGATGTCATCCAGGGCGTGCTGGTGAAAAGGGTCCAGGGGTGATGGGGTGAGCTCCCCCCACACACATTCAGGCCTGCCGCCAAACCCTTTCTGTGTGTCTGGTGTCAGCATGTGACGCAATGAGTTGATTAAACCAGAGTTTATTTTCTGGCACAGGAGCTTGTGTGGTGGGGGGATTAAAACCTGTGACGTAAGATAAGAGAAAAACTGCTACCAAGAAACACAACTTTAACAAGGAGAGACCAGCACTCTCAGAAATACAACTTTAACACAGAGAGAAACCAGCACTATGCGAAACAGCTTATAACAGAGAGACCAGCACTCTGAGAAACAGGTTATAGCAAAGAGACCAGCACTATGCGAAACAGCTTATAACAGAGAGACCAGCACTATGAGAAACAGCTTATAACAGAGACCAGCACTCAGAGAAACAGGTTATAACAGAGACCCGCACGAGTAACAGCGTTTAACAGACCAGCACTATGAGAAACAGGTTATAACAGAGAGACCAGCACACTGAGTAACAGCTTATAACAGAGAGACCAGTACTCTGAGAAATGGCTTATGAAAGTGACCAGCACTATGAGAAACAGCTTATTACAGAGAGACCAGCACTATGAGAAACGGCTTATAACAGAGAGACCAGCACTCTGAGTAACAGCTTATAACAGAGACCAGCACTCTGAGTAACAGCTTATAACAGAGACCAGCACTATGAGAAACAGCTTATACAGCACACTGAGTAATAGCTTATAACAGAGACCAGCACTATGAGAAACAACTTATACAGCAGACTGAGTAACAGCTTATAACAGAGAGACCAGTACTCTGAGAAATGGCTTATGAAAGTGACCAGCACTATGAGAAACAGCTTATTACAGAGAGACCAGCACTATGAGAAACAGCTTATAACAGAGAGACCAGCACACTGAGTAACAGCTTATAACAGAGAGACCAGCACTCTGAGTGACAGCTTATAACAGAGACCAGCACTATGTGAAACAGCTTATACAGCACACTGAGTAATAGCTTATAACAGAGACCAGCACTATGAGAAACAACTTATACAGCAGACTGAGTAACAGCTTATAACAGAGACCAGCACTATGAGAAACAACTTATAACAGAGAGACCAGCACTCTGAGAAAAAGCTTATAACAGAGACCATCACTGTGGAGCCTGATCTCATGAAATTCGGCAATATGTACCGATTGTTAGTGTCTCAAAAAACGGTACCTGTTTCCGAATTTTGCACAAGCGCCCCCTGAGCCTGTACTGGGAACTACTGACTAAAGGCTGTGATAGGCCGAAAACATCACGTGTGAGGGTAGTAGTATATGACGTCACGCGTCCCACTGCTTTTCTTGGCAAGGCTTTTTTGTCAAAAAAATTTTCTTGGCAAAAATTGTTTTTCTTTTTTTTTTCGTGATTCCCGTACCCCACCCACAACCCCTAAACATAACCTCACAGGAGTTCACGTAACTCGGGCTCATGCCCGAACTGTTAAGATAGTGTCCCTTTTTGCTACCATATTGTTACCAACAATTTTGAAATAAAATAAATTATAAAAAATAAAAAAATTATTAAAAAAATAAAATAAAAGTAAAAAAATGTCCCAGAGTCCCGCCCAACCCCTAAGCATAACCTCATAGGAGTTCACGTAACTCGGGCTCATGGCCGAACTGTTAAGATTTAAAGAATCTATATTTGCACAACTATATTTTTCTATCACAAGCTTCTCTCGCATTATGTATCTTTCACGAAATCTCCTTACAGTCTACAACTGAGCATTAGTCAGTAGTTCCCAGTACAGGCTCAGGGGGCGCTTGTGCAAAATTCGGAAACAGGTACCGTTTTTTGAGACACTAACAATCGGTACATATTGCCGAATTCACATGAGATCAGGTTGCACTGTGAGTAGCAGCTTATAACAGAGACCCGCACTCTGACAAATGGCTTATAACAGAGACCAGCATTATGAGAAATAGCTTATAACAGATAGACCAGCACTCTGAGTAACATCTTATAACAGAGACCAGCACTCTAAGAAACAGGTTATAACAGAGAGACCAGCACTCTAAGAAACAGGTTATAACAGAGACCAGCACTCTGAGTAACAGGTTATAACAGAGAGACCAGCACTCTAAGAAACAGGTTATAACAGAGACCAGCACTCTGAGTAACAGCTTATAACAGACCAGCACTATGAGAAACAGGCTATAACAGAGAGACCAGCACACTGCGTAACAGCTTATAACAGAGAGACCAGCACTCTGAGAAATGGCTTATAACAGAGAGACCAGCACTCTGAGAAATGGCTTATTACAGAGAGACCAGCACTATGAGAAACAACTTATAACAGATAGACCAGCACTCTGAGTAACATCTTATAACAGAGACCAGCACTCTAAGAAACAGGTTATAACAGAGACCAGCACTCTAGTAACAGCTTATAACAGAGACCAGCACTATGAGAAACAACTTATAACAGAGAGACCAGCACTCTGAGAAAAAGCTTATAACAGAGACCATCACTGTGAGTAGCAGCTTATAACAGAGACCAGCACTCTGAGAAACGGCTTATAACAGACCAGCACTATGAGAAACAGGCTATAACAGAGAGACCAGCACACTACGTAACAGCTTATAACAGAGAGACCAGCACTCTGAGAAATGGCTTATAACAGAGACCAGCATTATGAGAAATAGCTTATTACAGAGAGACCAGCACTATGAGAAACAACTTATAACAGATAGACCAGCACTCTGAGTAACATCTTATAACAGAGACCAGCACTCTAAGAAACAGGTTATAACAGAGAGAACAGCACTCTAAGAAACAGGTTATAACAGAGACCAGCACTCTGAGTAACAGGTTATAACAGAGAGACCAGCACTCTACGAAACAGGTTATAACAGAGACCAGCACTCTGAGTAACAGCTTATAACAGACCAGCACTATGAGAAACAGGCTATAACAGAGAGACCAGCACACTGCGTAACAGCTTATAACAGAGAGACCAGCACTCTGAGAAATGGCTTATAACAGAGACCAGCATTATGCGAAATAGCTTATTACAGAGAGACCAGCACTATGAGAAACAACTTATAACAGATAGACCAGCACTCTGAGTAACATCTTATAACAGAGACCAGCACTCTAAGAAACAGGTTATAACAGAGACCAGCACTCTGAGTAACATGTTATAACAGAGAGACCAGCACTCTAAGAAACAGGTTATAACAGAGACCAGCACTCTGAGTAACAGCTTATAACAGAGACCAGCACTCTGAGTAACAGCTTATAACAGAGACCAGCACTCTAAGAAACAGGTTATAACAGAGACCAGCACTCTGAGTAACAGCTTATAACAGAGACCAGCACTATGCAAAACAGCTTATAACAGAGAGACCAACACTATGAGAAACTGCTTATAACAGAGAGACCAGCACTCTGAGTGACAGCTTATAACAGAGAGACCAGCACTCTGAGTAACAGCTTATAACAGAGAGACCAGCACTCTGAGTAACATCTTATAACAGAGACCAGCACTCTAAGAAACAGGTTATAACAGAGAGACCAGCATTCTAAGAAACAGGTTATAACAGAGACCAGCACTCTGAGTAACAGGTTATAACAGAGAGACCAGCACTCTAAGAAACAGGTTATAACAGAGACCAGCACTCTGAGTAACAGCTTATAACAGACCAGCACTATGAGAAACAGGTTATAACAGAGAGACCAGCACTCTAAGAAACAGGTTATAACAGAGACCAGCACTCTGAGTAACAGCTGATAACAGAGACCAGCACTCTGAGTAACAGCTTATAACAGAGACCAGCACTCTAAGAAACAGGTTATAACAGAGACCAGCACTCTGAGTAACAGCTTATAACAGAGACCAGCACTATGCAAAACAGCTTATAACAGAGAGACCAACACTATGAGAAACAGCTTATAACAGAGAGACCAGCACTCTGAGTGACAGCTTATAACAGAGAGACCAGCACTCTGAGTAACAGCTTATAACAGAGAGACCAGCACTCTGAGTAACAGCTTATAACAGAGACAAGCACTCTGTGAAGCTAAGCTTTAACAGGTAGATTGACACTGTGATAAACGCAAGTGGTCTGTGGAGGCTGAAAAATAGGAATGGGGTTATAGTGTCTGGTGAATACCTTGTGCGGTCCAGAGTGCACTAATATTACAATAATAAAACAAGCTGCTGGCTGGAGCCTAGATGGAGGGGGGAGGGGCAAGGATTCTGGGGGCCGGCAGGGGAGCCGGTGGGGTTGGAGACACGACAAGAATTAGCCTTAAAAGGGGCACAGTTTCTCCCTCTTGTAGTCTAGAAGCGCTCCCTATTCTTTCTTTCCTTGTATATTAAGAAAACGAGCAGAATTTGAGAGAAGACCCTGCTTCTTTTTTTTTTTTTTTTTTTGGACACAGATGTGCCTCTTGTGGGCAAATTGCTAATCCTGGGATCCACTGTGAGCCAGGACAGGGGAAGCGTGTCAAGGGTGGAGTCTGACTGGGGTTAGGGAGCGGGACACAAGGGTGTGAATAGGCAAGGCTTCCATCAGCACTTCCCTCTTATCTGGCTCAGGAGGAAGAAGTCATAATTTTGCAGGTCACTGAATCTCTCTCTCTCTCACACACACACACACACACACACACACACGTGCACACATACACATTCTTTGGTTTTGGTGTATTTGTTTGATGTTCCCGACAGTGGTAGTTGGTACAAGGCTCAAAAAAATTTTTTATTAAATGATGCTTTTTTTTGTGTTCTTGCAGTATATGTTGCCCTGTTTTGTCTGATCCCGGTGTGAGACAGAGTGATTGAAAGAAATACGGAATCATTCACTAACTAAACACTCCAAATCTTGGAGCAGGACCAGTCATCATTGTGGTCCGATGGAGTAAAAGTGTGTGTTTGTGTGAGTGTGCATGTATGAGTGTGTGTCTTTGAGAGAGAGAGATAGCGTGTGTGTGGTTGTGAGTTTGTGTGTAAGATAGTATGTCTGGCGGGGGGATGTGCAAAATGGTTGCCTGAATAAACACACACTCCTATCCTGAAAAGGCTTCCTGCTGGCAGGGCAAGTGCGTGTATAAGAGCGTGCATGCGTGTGTGCGGGAGTGTGTGTGAGCATGTATGCGTGTGCGTGTCCCTGTGTGTGTGTTTGCACTGGCCCTCTAAAGTCGAGTCTGGGTCTGAACCGAAGCCAGGGAAAGGGGAGGGGCCTGCTTCAGCCGACAAAAACAGCTGCCTGCCTGTGAACTGGAGACCAGCCTGAGAGAGGGGGAGAGAGGGACTGAGAGGGAGAGACTGAGAGGGAGAGAGGGACTTAGAGGAGAGAAGGAGTGACACAGCCAGACAGCGCCGGCCCGGGTCCATATGGGTTGCGCCCTGAGTGCGGACTGCTTCGGGAAGGAACCGGATCCCGAGCCGATCCGAGGGTCGCCGAAAAGAGGGGGTCCAGAAAAGTTTAACGACACAATGAGGCTGACCAAGGTAGGTCCTGTGGAGGGGGGCGGGGGTGCGTGAGGGTGTTTGGGAAGCGGCTGCGGTGGGGCTGGGGGAAAGGGAAGCGGGGGGGAGGGACTGTGCTGGTGGATTTCTTGGCTCAGTAGTTCCTCTTTGTCACCTTCCACCCGATTTGGGTCCGAATGTGGTGGGACCACGTTTGGGACGTCCCGTCTTCTCATCCAGGTATTGTGGGGACGTGTGTGGGATGTTCCCTCTCATTGTCCTGGAGTTTCTTTGGACGTGTGTGGGATGTTCTCTCTCCTTGTCCTGGAGGTCTGGGGACGTGTGTGGGATGTTCCCTCTCCTTGTCCTGATGTTTTGGGAAAGTGTGTGGTATGATCAGTCTCCTTGTCCTGGAGTTGTTATTGTGGGGATGCGTTTGGGACGTCCTGTCTCCTGGTTGTGGTCCTGGTGCTGCGAGGGATCGGTTTGCACTCACGTGGGGCACCGCGTGGGAATGTTGTGTTGTTCTCCCCTCTGGGATGGCGTCATCTTACAGCCTGGGAAACGCTGTTAGGTTTCACTCCGCCCACAAGGGGCCCCCACAATGAGAGATGCATTATGAGCGCACGTGAAAACAACACATGACTGGGTTAGCATGATAATTCTGCATAACTGAAGTCCCCTGTATTGTTCAAATGTCCTTACTTGTCTATTGTAATGAGATCCTTCTGTGATTTTCTGGCCCTGTGGGTCAATCAATCAACTTTAATTTCTATAGCGCATTTTACAAAGGATTTGTCGCAATACGAATGACAGTTGTCCCTGGCCTAAACCCCCCCAGAGGCAACTGGGGCAAGGAAAAGCTCCCTGGGTGGAGGCTGGTGGGAGAGGGATATGTTGCTCAATCTTGGATTATTGTGTGTTTTATGTTATGCTTATATTGATTTAAAATAAAAAAATGTTCATAGAAAAATAAAAAATAAATAAAACACATAGGGCCTGATTTACTAAGACCTTTAGCAAAACCAATAACATGACCAATCATTGGTCATGGTATTTGTTTTGCACCAATCATTGGTCATGTTATTAGTTTTGCGTGTGCTAAAAGGTTTTGCACCCGTTAAAGGTCTTAGGAAATCAGGCCCATAGGCTACTACTGGTAGTGCCAGTCTCCTCCTGCGTAGGGACTGGAGCTTACATTAACCTGTGCATTTCAAGGTTTCCACAGTACTGTCCATATCTAATCACCGAGCAATAAGGAGGATGCAGCCCTATTAGTGAGCACTGGTTATATGGAGATAGTCAACATCCCTTGAGTTTGCAGAGGCTGGCCTGAGACACAGTTCTCAAAGCGGATTTGTGGGATTGAACAGCTGCGTAAATTTGTTCCATGTCTGCAGCAGTGCGGTATGCTGTTGGTTTTGACCCGAGTCGTGTCAGAGTCGCATTAGCTCACGGCGACGCGCGAGGCTGGAACTTTAACCAGACGCTCCGCCGCTGCAATCAACCGCCCTCCCCGGCCGCTCTCTGCTTTGCGAGAGGACGGGTTCATGGACCCAACTGAACGAGCAACAGCCGTTTCTGTTTGGGGCTGCGGTCCCACGTCCCGCCGCCCATAAGGCCAGCCTGCTGCAGTACCTGTTGTTTCCTGCGGGGAGGCCATGGGTTGGCCCGCCCACACTGCCAGGAGATCGAAGAGTAAAGTGTACGGTGGTAGTGGCACTCGGCCCGACTCCCACTGTGTCATTTGAAATGCACAGCTTCGGTGCTGTGAAAGGGCAGCCGCCCCCTCTTTCCCCAAACATGCCTGTGGCCAAGAGTCTGTTGTGTTTTTGGGGTTCTGTTGCTTCATTTTTGCATGATCCCCGCCTCAGCCATCCCCACGTTCACCCACTCATGTGCTTCCCAGAAGCATTCCACAGATTTCCCAGGAAAGACCCACAAGACTTTTTCATGCAACCCTATCCCACAGGCACAGTTCACAAACTGAACATGGTAAATTACACAGGGAGTGGGGTGGGCACGCACGCATACACACACACACACACGCACGCACGCACGCACGCACGCACGCACGCACGCACGCACGCACGCACGCACGCACGCACGCACGCACGCACACACACACACACACACACACATCAGGAGGAATGTGAACCATGAGGGCACTTGTTACCACATCCATCTCTAATCTGTCTGGTTTGTCATTGCGCATTACCACAATGTGTGTTGGGGGGGGGGGGGGGGGGTTGTGAATGTGTGTGAGTGTGTGCATATGTGTGTACATACATGTGTGTACTTCTGTGACATACGTTCATGTGCCAGAGTGTATCCCTACTTCAGACCCAAACCCTGTGATTACTTTTTTTTCTGCCCTCCTGCCTGGCAGCTGAGTCTGTGCACTCCCCTCTGTAAGAGTATTTACCTCTATAAGGGTATTTACAAAGTGTGGGACATGTTTTTGGAATGAGCTGTAACTTGGCAAGGGGCATAAGGAAAGGGGCCTGTGCTGGGATATGATTCAGCATTTTATTAAACGCGCATGAAAATTCAAGTAAATATTCCCAAGGCAGAGAGAAAATCTCACCCCTTTTTCTCCTCCAATGTCTACAGCTGTGCCTTATCAACCTTCAGCTCCGTTATTCCTCAAGCAGTGTCACTCCTCCCTCGTTCTCCCTCCCCCTTTCATTTCCTCTTCGCAATTCTTTTCCAAAACTTGATTTCTCCATTTTTCTATCCTCCTCTCTTTAATCAATTATTTTATCTCTTGCCGAGACGTTTTGGTTCTGTAGTAGCGGTCAATTCTTTTTGGTGAGCTACCATGCTCTCTCTCCACCCCTTCGAGTCTGACGGCTGCCATCACCTTCAATCCATAGAAAACAATAAATTACGTAGCGTAAATTTGGACACAAACTAATACTGCCAGTGTCTGCTCAGCTATCGTTAACGTCTGAACAGCTTGCGAGTCCATTAGCTTTGCTCAGGCTTTTCTGCCACAGGATGTTCGCTTACGTGTTAAAGATGTTTTTCCATGCTGTTGAGCTTCACACATTCGAATATCCTTCCTTCCGAGGTGGACAAACTTCTTAGATCGTTTTTTATCGAGCGCTATATCAGTGGGTGATATTATAAATATATGTAGGCTATGCCTTCTGCGTCACTTTGATAACAATTTATTTCGCCCAACAGTCCAATAACTCGGCTGAGCTCCGCCTCTCGCATAGCCTACCCTACATCTTCCCATGCAGCTCTCTGTACCCCCGTATTTTCTTAACCTCTCCTGTGCCCCCTCCCTCTCCGTGATCCAACTAAAAACCCACAGACAAATAAACTTCCCAGCTCCCTCAGTTTTAATATGAGCCGGACATTCCATTGCGTTCAGATTTTTTATTTATTTATTTATTTTTACAACTGGACTAAATTATGCATGGTCTTTAAAAAAACAGTCATCTGAAGACAGACTTTAGATTGCTAGGTCTCTGCATATCTTCCAGTGTTTTACGTGATTGTTCATACTCATTAATATGGAAGATCACGCCGTGTGATTTCTTTTTCTCTTTCTTGTGTGCAGCATTTTCGTGTCTAAAGCTGTGCATGGCCTATATGAGTACGAACCCGATATGAACCAGTAGCTGAACCACTATCTCTGTATCTTGAATAAAATGAGCCACCTTTTAAACCGTACCCTCCGTTTATTGTTAAAGGCATTTAACCTTTTCAGATTTGGGAAATATTGTCCGCTTCCTGATGTGTTGACCTGATGTCAGTTAAGCCTCAAAGCTGCCTCTAAATATAGCACAAATTATGAAGTGTTACTTATTACCTCTGGACGTGTTGTCATTACAGAGTAGTTGCAGGACTTACATAACCTTCCTAACGTTAGCAGTTAGGTCGTATATTTACCTTTTTTAACGATGTTCCTAGGCTGTGTATTTTCTTTGAACGCTATTATGGTGTAGTATGTACTTTGTAAATTACGTTATCATGCTTTGTAATTTTATAATCAAGAACATAGTGCCAAGGTGACATTAGAAACCTTTAAATTAAAATACATAAATAAACAGTCACACAGGACAGATTCCTTGCAGGTAGCCTACTGATCACCTGAGCTTGATAAAATTATGTGGGACAAGATGTGACTAGGCTGAAGATAATGGAAGTGAACATGGCTCCAAAAATGGCCAGTTTGTATCCAGCAGGACCCAAATTTAATTTGCCTGATCATAATCATATTTTCTGAGTCTGCAACTGTAGGCCTTGATGCCCACATTCTGAACTGTAGATGGTGACAAATGACAGTTTTCACAAAATAACAATAATAAAATTTGATTCGATATATGTTTCTTTCCTTTCGTCTTGTGTCAACTGCAGTTACAGCACATGGCAACAGGAAATCTTTTAAGAGATCTTTTGGAATATTTTGCTTTGTTGGATCACATGATGGGCCAATTAATTCAGTGTAGGGCTTGAGGGAAGTTAAAACGAAGGCAATGGGTCAGATTGAATTACAAAATGATATCTGATATAACGTCAAAATATATAAACTTAATTTCAAGGCTCCACTACTGTTCTGCTGTTATGCTTGGGTGGCATGTGTTTTTGTCTGCGGTTTTGTATGTAAATCTTTTTAATAAATGACTATGTTCTCCAGAATGATATTGACTTCGATGCCAAAAAAGTGAGTTTGCATAAACCTTTCTTTTTTTAGTTTCTTCTGTGGCATTGTGGTTCTTTGAGCTGTGGTTTTAGGTTCCGGATTCAGTCTACAGAAACCGCATCACATGTTTTGGTATCTCAGATGTCAGAAAATAATGCCATTTTTTCCCAGATTTTCATGTATTTTTGTTGTAAATGAACTGGTAAGATGGCATCGTTAAGTATGAAAAAGATGAACACTTGAATAAATGCATTCACTCAAATTGCACTGCAGGAGGCTATAGCAGCATCTGGACCATAGTGGCTAATCACTTAAGGCTAAACAAAGGCACCATAGCATATGACCCAGAGCATCCTTTCATTGGACTTTCTACCTACCAGCTAGTTTTATTAGATCCCTCATTACAGTCTATTACCATCCATTTCACCCTTAGTTTAAACCGGGCCGGCCAGCCAGGTTCCTTCCAAGATTTCTTCCCATTGGGGAGTTTTTTCTCGCCACTGTTGAGTGTTTTTTCTTCCCACCAGGGAGTTTTTTTTACCTCGTTTTGCTGGTTGGGGGTTAAGGCCTGTTTTTTTTGCTTAATTTTCCTTCTGTTTCTCTGTGCAGCGTCTTTGTGACAGTTCTCTGTAAAAAGCGCTATACAAATAACATTTAATTGAATGGCCCAAAAATCAGGAGTTACTTCATAATAATGCAGTCAGTCTTGCAAGTTTCCCATAATTTATTGTGAAATTTTTTGTTGTTTCATTGTATCAGTCTTGCATGTGACAAATATTATTTGCAGAACAAATCCTAATTTGTGATTCATATTACAGATATGTTAAAACTAACTGACATCATAATATTTACAGAGCCTGTAAAATAAAATAAAAAGTTAAATTAGTAACTAAATATTTCCATAACTCAATGACAACCTTATGAGTTTCATTGGAATTTAATATATCAGTTGTATTTAAGTTATGACGGAAAGTCTGCACACCCCTTTCACCTTCTCCACGTTTTATTACCTTACAGACTTATACTACGATTGATTGAGTTCATTTTTTGCCTCAAACATCTACACACAATAGCCAATAATGACGAAGTGAAAACAGGTTTTTAGAAAATATGCAATTTTATTTTACTGACAAAAATAGGTTATTTAGGGGTTACATATCTGTACACACCCTTAGCCTAATACTTGGTTGCTGCACCTTTGGCAGCGATTACAGCTTCAAGGTGTCTTGGGAAAGAAGCTACGAGCTTGGCACACTTGTTTCTGGACATTTTTGCCCATTCCTCTTGGCATATCCTTGCAAGCTCCGTCAGGTTGGATGGTGAGCGTCGGTACACAGCCATTTTCAGCTCTTTCCACAGATGTTCAATTGGATTCAGGTCTGGGCTCTGGCCGGGCCACTCAAGGACATGCACAGACTTTCTCCGAAGCCACTCCTTTCTTCTCTTGGCTGTGTGCTTCGGGTCGTTGTCATGTTGGAAGGTAAACCTTCACCCCAGTCTGAGGTCCAGAGCGCTCTGGAGCAGGTTTTCTTCAAGCATCTCGGTGTACTTAGCTGCATTCATCTTTCCCTCTATCAGGACTAGTCGCCCTGTTCCCGCTGCTGAAAAACATCCCCACATCATGATGCTGCCACCGCCATGCTTCACTGTAGGGATGGTATTAGCCAGGTGATGGGCGGTGCCTGGTTTCCTCCAGACGTGACGCTTGGTATTCAGGCCAAAAAGTTCAATTTTGGTTTCATCAGACCAGAGAATCTTGATTCTCATGGTTTGAGAGTCCTCTAGGTGCCTTTTGGCAAACTCCAAGCGGGCTGTGATGTGCCTTTTACTAAGGAGGGGCTTTGGTCTGGCCACTCTACCATAAAGGCCTGATTGGTGGAGTGCTGCCTGGATGGTTGATCTTCTGAAAGGTTCTCCCATCTCCACAAGGATACGCTAGAGCTCTGTCAGAGTGACCCTCTGGTTTCTGCTCACCTCCCTGGCCAAGGCCCGTCTTCCCCGATTGCTCAGTTTGGCCGGGCGGCCAGGTCTAGGAAGATTCTTGGTGGTTCCAAACTTCTTCCATTTACGAATGATGGTGGCCACTGTGCTCTTTGGGACCTGTAAAGCTGCAGAGATTTTTCCGTACCCTTCTCCAGATCTATGCCTTGACACAATCCTGTTTCTGAGGTCTGCAGATAATTCCTTTGACCCCATGGCTTGGAGTTTGCTCTGACATGCACTGTCAACTGTGGGACCTTATATAGGGATATATAATTGATATATCCCCAATCATGTCCAATCAATTGAATTTATCACAGGTGGACTCCAATTAAGTTGTAGAAACATCGCAATCAGTATCAGTGGAAACAAAATGCACCTCAGCTCACTTTTGGGTGTCATATCAACATCAGCACACTTGTGTACATATGATATTTTACATTTAGATTTTTAATAAATTAGCACAAATGTCTAAAAAACTGTTTTCACTTTGTCATTATGGGCTATTTTGTGTAGAATTTTGAGACAAAAAATGAACTCAATCTATTGTAGAATATGTCTGTAACATAATAAAACGTGGAGAAGGTGAAAGGGGTCTGCAGACTTTCCGGCTTGACTGTATAAGGAAGACCAATTAGAAATGAATTAGTGTGCAGTGCTGGCAGTCTAGGCACCGATTTGTCACTGTTCTCATATTCTCATTTACTATCAGTAGATGTCGCTATTGCACTGCATCCCCATACTGCGTTGCATTCAGTATGAGTGATATGCGTAGATGCGTCTGAAATATCTGTGTCAAATGACAAGATAAAAGAGTCGATTAGGGATAAACTAGTGATCTTAGAAACTCGAAATCCATTTGCACAAATTCTGAGAGAGGCTTGAGTGCAAACCCACAGAATTATCCATATGGCTGTATAATTCTCTCAAAAACATGATGCCTTATGATGCTTGTTCCAGTTACGTTGCTGGAAGACATCACAAATAAATGAAACTATACAAACAAACTATTTATTTCTGAAATATGCAAGCAAATTAAACAATTTTGTTGAAATATTCATGCATACGCTGACTACTGTGATATTTCAAGTATAGTTTTATCTGTATAATGTGCATACTTAATAATGGTCCCAGATTTCAAACTGAGCTGAACCTGTCAACAGAGGCTTCTCGTAATTATGAGGAATTGTTAATTAGCAAAATAGCTCATTTACAGATGGAATAACTGTCCTGTTAGAGAGTGCCAGTATTGTACCCATCCCTATGACAAGAGTTAATGCAAGTGTACAGGCTATTTAGTTAATCCTGGGAAAAAAATGGATTCTGTTTATATTGAATAAGCCTAAATATATAGTAATAGTTGCCACATACATCATTTAATAATTTCTTCAAAAGAGATACATACAAATAGTATATTGCTTACTACCACCATTCCCAAAAATATGATCCCTAAAACCAGGATCTGTCTTAGCCCCAGAGGCAGTCCTTTCATCTAGTTTCCTCCAAAGCCATACTTAACAAGCAGACATACCAACATACAGGCAATCATGCCACATAACCATAAAGCTCCACCAGTGTGGAAGTAGTCACAGTAAGACTGGGAATGCTTCAGGGGCTGTGGTTAATTTGTGGATCCTCATATTCACAGCAGTTTGCCCACTGATTTGGAAACGGTACCAGCCTCAGAGCAATGCAGCACTATTGGCTTCAGAGCAATGCAGCAGTATTGGGCTCAGATTTCTGGCTCATCTAGACACAGGAAATATGATGTCATAAAGAGAGCCCTCGCGGAATAGATCGTTTGAAATAAATTAGCATCAAAACAGTTCCATGCTAACAGTGCCATTCTGTGGATAATGTGTTGAAATGGTCTGACTGGAGACACCATAAATTAGGTCTGCATTGTCCTGGCATGGCAGATTTAGTATTAAAATGATATCCTCTCAGTACCAGCACTATAATGGCATATTCTTGTGGTGGAAACACTGTTAGAAGTGTCAAGGATTCTGCTCTTACTAACAATGAAGTATAATGGCTAGGGGACGGAGCACTTCTGTTGTACCCTTGCAATGTACTTAACCTCACACTCTTCTGTAAAAATATATGGCTGTATACTTTAAATGGATTGTTTGTAAAAATGCAATCTGAACACAATGTAGGCTACACTGTCTATCATATGTGCTTTAAAGACAGAGAGAGGGATTGCTGAGATATATTCTTGGTATGTAGGTTCGATTCCCAGGTAGGACACTGCCGTTGTACCCTTGAGCAAGGTACTTAACCTGAATTGCTTCAGTATATATCCAGCTGTATAAATGGATACTATGTAAAAATGCTAAAAATAAAAAAAAATAAAAAAATAAAAAAGGTTGTGTAAGTCGCTCTGGATAAGATAAATTCCAAATGCCACTAATGTGGCCATTAAGTGCTAAATTCCACTAATGTAATGTAATGTAATGGATTGGATTATTGATCCACCACAACCATCTAAGTTACGGAAACTAATTGAATAGCCTATATTTGCCTCAAAGTATAGGATTTTTTTTTTTTATAGGATAATTTGACAATAGGGTGTAACCTCTACTGGTGTGAAGCTTGGACAACTCCATCTGGCTGATATTAGGATTGGATTAAAGGCGCCTTTCGTCCTGGTTTTTAGGGCCGACCGATCTCCATTTCTGCCTGAGGGAAAACATGCCCCCTACCCTGAGCTGGAGCATACCCTTCTTAAAATGAAAACGACATATCCCATTTTACCGTTAACCAATTATAAGTAAATATCGTTTGAACGACCGCGCCCACTCATGGAATTCTGGGCTTTACCTCACCCACTTATTCTAAGCTCGACCAATCAGTGGGTCGAGTTCCAGTAAGACAATCCCCCTGTCGCCTTCCCTAGAAAGAGTCCACCCACAGAGCCTAGAGACGCTAATCAAAACAAGTAACTCGGGCTAGTACTTGGTCGCGACTAACTTTTTGGGAATCTTTGGGAATCTTTGGGAATGTATGCCAAAATAAAGCATTAAGCGAAGCGGTGGAATAACGGGGCAAATACAGTAGAAGATGAGTAAGGTAAGTAGGCTACTCCATATCGCTATAAACTTCTTACTTTAAAACATCCCCCAGCTGTTGTTTTTGTAATTTGCTGTTAAAAACGAATAGGGAAACGTTTAACGCATCGGAATTCATTTATAACATGGGCTACATTATGTAATTCGCAGCCCCCTTTCTATTGCGTAGAGTATATATGATTTGGTTTAAGGGACGACCATGCATCATGAAACAGTGTATTGCGTAGGCTACTGCGCCACGCCGCCCGAAACATTGTCCCGTTAAGCTGCCACAAATAGATACAATCGACAACGAACAATATTTGGTTATTAAATAGCGTCCACAGTGTTTTCTGTTCTATATGAATATGGATCACTGATTATTTATTCAAAATGTGGTTTTATAAAAACATGTGGCGACTCTGCCTATACGTAGGTTTTGTGTGGCAGGTTGTCTTTGTTAGATAATCGTGCGGTTGTAGTAAAATAATAGTGTTAGCCGAATCATTTCTAATAGTCAGTGCATAAGGGATTCATTCGGGCAATATTACATTATTACTGTTGTAAACCGAGTTATGAAGTGTCCGCGCTTCTGTTGTTCTGCTGAGTTTGAACGTATTCACTGTCCGATGTGGCGCAACGTGTTCTCATAAAGTCCTATTTAGATGCGACTTATAATTGTAATATGGTTGAACTGATATTTCAGTGATTGGAGCATGCCCCAAAGCGAGGTAGAACCATTCAGTTTGCATCATGATGTAGGCTACGTTTAGTGAAGAAAAGTAGGCTGCAAGTTTATCCTAAAAGCGCACATCAGCGACGGCACTACCGGCTAGCAACAGAGGAGTCGAGGACACTTGATAGCTACGGTGGTATCTTTAAACAAACAACATTTTACTGCACCGAGCATTTATGAACTTATGTCACACAGTGACATTATTCACGTGACCCCGTGGGGACCCCACCCCCCACCCCTGATCTCCGATATGTAGTCTACTCTTGACTTTATCCTGCGTCACCCACATGTTTCATAAGCCCAGCATCAGACTTGAACACCTTCAACTACATTCGTCCCTTCACGTGTTGTAGCCTACAATTACGAAATATTTCACCGCTATCGCAACACTGTTTGTGACACCTGGCGATTCGGGCACATTTTAAAACAAGTGCACGTGTCTACTGTGTGTGTGTGTGTGTGTGTGTGTGTGTGTGTGTGTGTGTGTGTGTGTGTGTGTGTGTGTGTGTGTGGCGTGGACATGTTCACCTGCAGTCAGAACACAGAGCAGTGCTGGCTTCATCCGTGGAAATATAAGACCGAAAATGTTACAACTTGAACAACTTAATGTCCCCATTAGTCCCCCTTTGTTGAGCCCAGTTTCAACAGTCCGAGTAGGAGAGTCAAGGGCATCACATGGAAACCAGTGCAAGACCCGTCATATGACTTGAATTGGTTACATAATTGATTATCGATCTGAGTAAAGCTGTTTTTCCATACTGCTTTCCTTTGCTGCTGTCAGCTGAGCTTTGCAAGAGTCCTAAGCTCTAAGAAATTCAGTTGCAAGAGCCAGAGTTTTTAATGCGCAGCAGTGCAATGGTGCTTTTCTTTATTTGTTTACAACTTGCTTAATTGTACATCAGGGACTGTACCAGTAAACATGGACATCATGTCGACTTTCTTTTCATACTTGTCAGTAGTACATTCCTCTAAGGACAAGGTTTCAGCAGTTGATAAGACGTGACTCACGACTAGTGATTTTGATGCCATGTGTGTCACTTTATTGAACTATCTTACCACTTTGACCCTTCTCTGACCAGCTCCAAGAACAACATTTGGCATTTTTTCTTGATATATGGAAAAATCTGAAGAACCTGAATGTAAAACTCTGAGAGTCCTTTAAAAACAGTAGCACTTCTCCACACCTGTCCACATACTGCATCTTGTCCCACCCATTTAAGCTTAGCCAATCAGAGTTTGACCTGCATTGCACAGCATTAGTCTTGCTCCTGTCAAAGAATATTCCAGAGAAACAGACACTGCAGTGGGGAGTGAGTGAAGTGGATGAGCGAAAAGACCAGAGAGTGAACAAGACACAAGAGAAACAGAAAAGCGAGAGAGGGAAGGGAGAGGCAGGAGATTCTGTCATTTTCCCTGGGGCGGAGTGAGGGAAGTTGCAAGGGGTGAGAGCTTTTCGGGAAGGGGGTGGGGGGGGGGGGGGGGTGTGTCAGGGGAAACTGCTGGCCGAGGTTATTGTCCTCGGCCAGAGATAAGCACGTCAGAGGGTCTTGTAAATGCATGGAGTTTTCCCAGGGTCGGTCTCCAAAAGAGCAGTGGCCATTTTGGGGTTGTGCGCAGGGAGTGTGGGTGGCAGGGAAGAGAAGCAGACCGTATGCCCTTACCAGCAAGGCTGCTTTGGGCACACCTGGCAACCTTCATTCACCTTTACTTACCTGTAGAGTGCAGGCTTAGTCTTCTGCGTGCGTGCGTGCGTGCGTGCGTGCGTGTGTGCGTGCATGCGTGCTCGAGTGAGTGTTGGTTCCTTCTGTCTGTTTCTCTTTCTCTCATCCTTCTGCCCATAAGGCAGTCTGCATTGGCCTGCATAGTGCCAGCCCACAGACAGTGGAATGAGCGCTAGTAGGTCTTCAGAGCGTGTGCGCAGCACAGGGACGGCCAGTCCGGGCCGCTCTCGTGCTCCCGACAGGCCACCGGCTCTGTCCAGCTGGCGTCCGCTGACGGGGCAGAACGCCCATCCTCACCGAGCTGGAACAACGGCGGGTCTGTCCCGAGCGCGGCTGCCCAGAGGCGCCCACTGGAGGGGGTCGCGATAGGCCGAATCGCAAAGTCCGCCGGCCGTGCCCAGCCACGAGGCGCGGAATTTCAGCACTGCAGTCGCTTCTGAAGTACAAGCCCTTACTGTCCCGCCAATGGCTTGTGGGGGTTGAATGTGCATTTCCTATCAGGAGTGACAGTTCAATGGCTCCCAGATTAAAATATAAAAGTAAAGCTTTGCTCTTAAATGAGTCAAGATGGGATTAAAGTCATCATGCGCAGTAACACCCACAAATCCGGAGTTACTGCAAGAGTGCATGTGTGTGTGAGTGCGTGAGGTTGTGTGTGCAAGTGTGTGTGTTTGTGAATTTAGATGACCAAGCCATTTGTGTCCAGGTAGTGACAGTCATCCTGGGGTGGGGCTGTTCTGGGAGTTCCAGAATAGTGGCAGGATACCGAGAACAATGGCCTGGTGATGACGTGTGTGTGTGTGTGTGTGTGTGTGTGAGAGCGCGTGAGTGCGTGTTTGTGTGTGGAGGCTCTCGTGTTGTAGGGTGTATGTGTGTATTATAGGGTATGTGCATGTGTGCTAGTATGTGTCCATGTTGTAGGGCGTATGCGTGTGTTGTAGGACTCATTATAGGAGCTAATTTTGTATCGTTGCCCTCTGTCGCACCCAAGGCTGTTTCAACAATACAGCTGTCTCCCATGTCAGAGGTGAGGTAGGAAACCGTGTTTTATTGCTCGCGCGATAACTCTGTTCATTTCCTTCCTACTTGAATGCGATAGCGCCAATGGTCCGCGATAGCCTCTATTGTGTGGCCCATCGGGGTGGTCATTCCGTTTGCTCAAAGTACGGACGATTGAGTTTTCATCTTCCGTGACTTTGACATTGTCTTGGGAAAGTTTTAAAACACCAAAAGAAGAGAACAGAGTCGCTGGGCCAGGGGGCGGAGCTTAACTCAAAATGGGGAGTGCACACACTCGTATAGCTGCGGGAACCTGGAACACCAGCTTTTCGGGGGTCTGGCAAAGGCACTTTCCTTGCCGGCGTATACAGGGCCATTGTGCAGTGGCCAGTGCGTGACATGCATCTAGCATGGTTGAACAGAGGGGTTAAATGGGGGGTGTGTCTAGTGCAGCGAGGCAGAGGGGTTAAATGGGGGGTGTCTAGTGCAGCGAGGCAGAGGGGTTAAATGGGGGGTGTGTCTAGTGCAGCGGGCGGAGGGGTTAAATGGGGGGTGTGTCTAGTGCAGCGGGCGGAGGGGTTAAATGGGGGGTGTGTCTAGTGCAGCGGGCGGAGGGGTTAAATGGGGGGTGTGTCTAGTGCAGCGGGCGGAGGGGTTAAATGGGGAGGCAGGCAGGCAGTCAGGAAGTGTGTAATAGCTCCACACTCCAGGCCTGAGATCACTACTGGAACAGGGAGTCTCTGTTCTCTTCGCCTGTCCCACCCCAGTGGAGGGAGGGGAGACACACACACACACACACACACACACTGACATGACACACACACACACACACACACGCTTGTTCTCTCCCTCTCTCTCTTATACACACACACACACGCACATATACTCTCACACACATACACTCACACACACACACACACACACACACACGCTTCCTCATACAAAAACACACACACAATACACACACATGCACATATTCACTCTCTCATATAGACACACACATGGACAGGAATACATTCCCTCACACATGTACTGTATATATTTAGGCAGATAGGAAAAACATGCAATTGCGTTGGTTGTCAGATTCCCGCATTGCCTTCAACAATAGATCTATTTGTGATCTGTTGCCTTTCCATAGCCAAGAAGTATAGAATAAACTTCTGTCAACTCCATAATGTAATCCAACATCCAAGACACGCAAAACATGTGTGGAGTATGTCGTCCCACCCACAATCAAATCCCCTCTCCTCACTGCAGAATCACACTTTCCCAATACAGATTCACCCTTCTCCAATATCTGATCACCACAAAATCATCCCTTCCTGCTATAAGATCACCCCTCCCCTCTATCAAATCCTCCCCTCCCCAACATCGTGTCATCCTTTCTCTCTATCAAATCGTCACTATCCCTCCCCACTGTCACTTTACTTCTGTCCACTATCAAATCACTCCTCTCCACTATTGAATCAGCTCTCTCCTCTATCAAATCACCTCCTCCGCTATTGAATCACCCCTTCCCACTATCAAATTATGCCTTTCTCCACTATCGAATCAGCCCTGTCCTCTATCGAATCACCCCCTCCACTATTGAATCACCCCACCCCACTATCAAATCACCTCTCTCCACTATCGAATCAGTCCTGTCCTCTATCGAATCACCCCCTCCACTATTGAATCACCCCTCCCCACTATCAAATTATTTCTCTCCTCTATCGTGTCACTCCAATCCTCTATCAAATCACCCCTCCTCATTATCAAATCAACTCTCTCCTCTATCGAATCACCGCACTATTGAATCACCCCTCAAAAATAGAGTAATGTGTAGCAGCATGCACTCAATCAACCGGGCTAGTTCAGCCTAGGAATATATTTTCTTCAGTCTTTCTAACGGGGTATTTTTGGGAGTTGAAAAAGGAGCGCAAAGAGGGTGGGGAGGGAGGAGTGGGTGGAGAGGGATTGGGTGTAGCTGGCTGGCTCCTCCCTCCTTCAATACCTCCTCTGTTCTGTACTTCAGGGATGGGTGCGAAAGGTGGTGGGGGGGGGGTCTTTTTTTTTTTTTAAAGGTCCTTTGAGTCCCAGAAGTGCGTCAGGCAGCTAAAAATATGAGAACAGGCCTCTCAGTGTGTGTTCAGCTCACTGCCACCTAAGTCAATAGCGGCTCGTGGCCAGGGGGCGGGCCTGCGCCAAGGGTCTGTAGGTTGTGCCCGGGGGAGGTGGGGGTGGGGGTGGGGGAGGGGTGGTGTGGCGCCGCGCCGCAGCCACCCGCACGAGAAGGTTTTTTTGTATTCAGGCCTGGGGTGTCAAAGGTGCTGCGTGTGCTATGATGATTGCAAATTTGTATTCCGTTCCTGGCTTCCGTGTAGCGGTGAGCCATTGCGTACCTAGCTGAAGACTCGGTAAGCTGTCTGGTGATGTCTTTAATGTCTTCTTTTGAAGTCTTTCTTTTGAAGGACTGTGATTGTTTTTGATGGTATTTACATGGGTGGATATTGGAAATGCGATATGGGCTTGTGGCGGTGTTGGTGGCGTGGGTCTGTGGATCTCCACAGATCGGCTGCAGAACGCACAGAAAGGAGGCCTTGAACGCCGTGTACGGCGCAGCGTGAGCTTTGTTTCAGCGCGACCGGGCCGAGCGCTCTGGGTCAGCCCCGGCGTTCGTCCTGTGGAACGGCTCGTGAACTAATGAGAGCTAATCAGGCCTTGTTAACTCCTAGAATGGATCCTTTCACAGCGGGACCTGGGGAGCCAGAGGGACGCTTTTATCCAGCGCGTAACTGTTGTCATGGGGCCCTTTGGAACGTCGTGATTGTGCTGCGTGTTTATCGGCCGTTTGATTTCGAACGCCCCTCCTCCGCTTGACTCCAGATGCTAGTTTTCATACAGCTCGCATGAAGACAGAGGTTATCCGTGCGAGAGCTTGAAAAGATGTGGCTGTTGTCCCGGTGCCTGTCAGAGTGCGTTCCGGAAGCCGTTTTTCTTGCGCTGGTGTTTTGAAATGTAGCACGCGCGCAGGCCTGCTCCAGGTATGGGCCATCAGAGCTTTTGACCTGACCGCTGCGCTCTGAGCAAACACGTTAGGCGAGAAGCTGCCCCCACCGTGCGCCGTGTTTATCTGCACTCCTGCTTCTACGGGCCAGCTCTTGTGATGTAGCCGAACAGCTATGTGCGCATAGTAGAGTAGATTTACAGCCTGCACTTATGGTACAGTGCTGTGCCTTGTTAACATTTTAGGCTGGTGTGCTTTTGCGTACTGAAGTCATTGTAAGCTGGAATAATCTGAGACAAGTTAGCATTTACAATGTAGTTCTTTGATACCCTTTGGTGGGTAAATGTGTCCCCAGTGATAATATTGAGGGTAAATGTGTCTCCTGCATTAGTGTTGCAGTTGAATGTGTCCCCGTTGTTAGTGCTGTGGGTAAATGTGGCCCCAGAGCTAGTACTGTGGGTAAATGTGTCCCCATTGTTAGTGTTGCAGCTAAATGTGTCCCCAGAGTTACTGCTGTGGGTAAATGTGTCCCCAGTGTTAGTGTTGCAGTTAAATGTGTACCCATTGTTGGTGTTGTAGCTAAATGTGTCCCATGTGATAGTGTTACAGGCAAATGTGTCCCCAGTGTTGGTGTTACAGGTAAATATGAACTTTAGTAGTGTCTCACTCTGGTTGTAGTGCCAGCTGTACAAACCTTTCCCCGGTACTGGATGGAACAGAATGTAAAGCCATGAAGAACCCAGTGTCTTATTTTCCATGGTTTATAAAAGCCGGTGAAATATCTGCCATCCACTTGGGCTGTAGTGTTCCACTGTCAATTTAATGAGAACATGTTTTTTTAAAAACTAATTGTGCTCATTTTGTTTTGGCTAATCCTGTTGTAGCTTTTATAGAGATCTGCATGGGTGAGTCATGGTAAGAGGGGCTTAGAGGCAGGCTCTGCCCTCCATGTGTGTCTGGAGTGTGTATCTGTCTGGTTGTGTGTCTCTGTGTGCTGTCGTCTATGACTCACCCAAGAGGTATGAGTCATAAGTCAGGCTAATTAATTTGTTTGGTGTAGGCACTGGAGGTTCTCTTATCTTCGTGTGTGTGTGTGTGTGTGTGTGTGTGTGTGTGTGTGTGTGTGTGTGTGTGTGTGTGTGTGTGTGTGTGTGTGTGTGTGTGTGTGTGTGTGTGTGTGTGTGTGTGCATCTCTATGTGTGTACATGTTTGTGTGTCTGTTCAAGAGTGTTCCATGTGTGTATGTCTTTGCATGTGTGTGTGCACATTATGCGCACATGTATGTACATGAGTGAGTATATATGCATGTGTGTGTCCATGTGCGCATATATGGGCCTTTCCCCCCCGTGCCAGTCGATTGGATGAGTGTGATGTGCGTTGCGCAGTGGTGTGTCGTGCGCTCTCATGCGGCCCCCCGCGAGAGAGTGCGTGAGCCGTGTTAATTTGGGATAATGGCACTTGACTCCTGGTGTGTCATTAGGCAGGTGTAGTCTACGCCAGGATTAGCGACGAGAGAGTTACACAATCGGAAAGCCGGCAGCTGTGTGGTTTTTTAATACTGTAAATCTGTCTCGTCTTCTTCCAGTCTGCACCCAGAGAGAGAGAGAGAGAGATGGAGAGATAGAGACAGCGAGAGAGAGACAGGGAGAGTCCGAGAGAGAGACAGGGAGAGTCCGAGAGAAAGAGAGACTGAGTCAGTGTGCTTCTACACATTGACTGAATGACAACTGTTATTGGGTACTGTGTGTTTGTGAGTTTATTCCGCCTACATGTGTGTATTATTAAGTAAGAAATTCTCAGTATGTTTGATTATTTTAGTATGTGTTTATGCAGATGTGTATGTGTGTATTTGTATGCACAATTCCTTTTCATATTTGATCATTTGTGTATAGATTTTCTCAGCATGACTGATTATTTGAATATGTATGTTTGTGTATGTAGATGTGTGCACGTTTGTGGGTGGTGTATTTAGGATTCACTGTATGTCTTATTCTTTTCATGTGTGTATGATTTCCTGCATGTGGATTTGTGTCTGTGTGCGCTGTTCTCTCAATGCGAGTGTGTGTATATGTGTATATGTTGTAGCCGACTGTGTTTCTTTGTGTGTTTGTATACATGTCTCTCTGTGTGGTTGTGCATTTGTGTGTGTGTGTGTGTGTGTGTGTGTGTTCGCGTGTGTATGTTGTTCCTGACCGTGTTTCTGTGTTCGTTTCCCAGCCAGGGAAGGGTGAGCCCCACTCCTTCAAAGAGAAGTCCTTTAAGAAGAAGCGCCAGTGTGGAGTTTGCAGGCAGAGCATCGAAAGCCTGGGTTCCTTCTGCAGGGGTGAGCCCTTCTACTACCCAACCCAACACGCTACACCTGACCCATCGGCCCAACACCAAAACCCAACAGCAACCCCCAATTCAACACCCACCATCCAATACAATCCCTAGTACTCAACCCAAGATCTGACCAAACACCCAGACCTTTCTCTTTGGCTCAACACCTCATACCTGACCCAACACTCAACCCAGCACCTAATACTTGACCCAAGACCCACTAGACAACCCATTCCTCACCCATCTTAACACCTCATCAAACCCCCACTTCCCAACCCAACGCCAACACTTGACCAACACCCAACCTATCATTGACCCTCAATTCACACCGCCCAACCCCCTAGTACTCAACCCAAAATCTGACCAAACACCCAGTCCAACACCAAATCCATTACCTGACCCAACAGCCAATCCAACATCAACCCAGCATCTTTCCCACTCAGGATGCAACACTAGGGACTGAAGGCATGATTCAGCATATGGGCCTTAATACCTGCTTTCTACTGCAACACCTGGGACTGTAGTCTTTATGTAACCTGACAATTAAGCTCAATAACACATTTCTTCACCTAACTTCTGGAGGAGCTTAAATGTACTCTCTTTTGTAAGGAGGATGTATGCGATATTAAACAATATAAATAAATTCATTTATATATTAATACATTTTTGTGCATTATGTGAAACTCACAGAATTACCAAACAGCATCTTAGTCCACAAGAGTGAATTAAGATTCCCTCAAACATGTCGGACACCCATCTGTCCCTCTCCTTCTTCACCTCTGCCTCTACTCCCTTCATCCCCTTTTTCTCTCTCTCTGTCTCTACAGTGTGTAAAACGGCAACGCACAAGAAATGTGAAATAAAGGTAAGGATCAATTGTTCTCTACCTATGGGCTCTATGTGTAGAGTATTCTGGGGGCAATTGTAACAGGGGGCAATTGCAACACCATACAATTGCACCAATCTGAAACAAGCTGGAGCTGAGATTCCATCCAGCAAGCTAGCTAGTTTCATGTGTTCAGGGTTGGGGGCAATTGTAACAAAAAATTGTGTTACAATTGACACCCTGTTACAATTGCCCCCAGAATACTCTACCTACTGAGGCTGATTCAGGTTATCTCTGTTTCAGACTGATTCAGGCTCTCTGGCTGTTTCAGGCTGATTCAGCCTCTCTCTTGCTGTTTCAGACTGATTCAGGCTCTCTCTGGCTGTTTCAGACTGATTCAGGCTCTCTCTTGCTGTTTCAGACTGATTTAGGCTCTCTCTGGCTGTTTCAGACTGATTCAGGCTCTCTCTGTCTGTTTCAGACTGATTCAGGCTCTCTCTGGCTGTTTCAGACTGATTTAGGCTCTCTTTGGCTGTTTCAGACTCATTCAGGCTCTCTCTGGCTGTTTCAGACTGATTTCGGCTCTCTCTTGCTGTTTCAGGTGGATTCAGGCACTCTATGTTTCAGGCTGACTCAGGCACACTCTGGCTGTTTCAGGCTGATTCAGACTCTTTCTGTTTCAGGCTGATTCAGCCACTCTGGCTGATTCAGGCTCTCTCTGGCTGTTTCAGGCTGATTCGGGCTTTCTCTGGCTGTTTTCAGGCTGCTGCCAGGGCTGAGACATCACTGTGTTCCATTCATGCAGTCTTGGCCACACCCATCAGTGTGCTCAGTGCTCCTGAAGGCTCTATTAAAGTAGCAGTGAATGCCATGTTTGGCACAGAGGGGCTTGGCAAGGGGGTGCTGGACCTGTGACACGCCAAGCCGCATTTACATAACATGGAGGGGGGGTGGGGGGGGGGGGTTATTGATACTGCCTGGAAGGAGGCCAGCGTTCCATGCAGATGAGGTTTGGATGGAGTTTTGGATGAGGGTTAGGCCCAGTGCCACTGAAAGAAGCACGGCTGGGTTTGTGTGGGATGTGTTGAGTACAGTTTAAAGGCAGTGGCTCAGGGTTCATCTCTCTTCCCTGAGTCCAACTCGAGCCTCTGGGCTAGTAAGTCCAGCTAAACAGTGCACACACTGCACAGTGGACTGTGTAGGAAGTTGGTTTACTTTATGGAGTTGACAGAACTATTGCTAAAGATCTATTGCTAAAAGCAACAGATCTATTGCTAAAAGCAATGTGGCCATCTTACAACCAATACAATTGCATGTTTTTCCCATCTGCCTAAATACTGTATATACCAGAGTGCGTAACAGAACGTACTCCTGTCTATGTATGTGTGTCTATATGACAGAGTGAGTGTGCATGTGTGTGTATTTGTATGAGAAAGCGTGTGTCTATATGAGAGAGTGAGTGTATGTGAGAGACAGAGTGTGAGTGTGTGTGGGTGCAGATGCGTATGGGCCGTGTCCGGAGGAGGCGCTATCCAGAGGGATAGCTCTGCCCAGGAAAGGAGGGCACAGTCTGTTGGGGGGCGGGGAGTCCAACTGTCTCAACCCATATCTGTCCATGGAGCCCCCCAAGCAAAGCCATGATTTGCCGCTCCACTCGTCAATCAAGCAATGGCGACGGGGAGGCTTCGTTTTGAATGGCTTGGAGGGCGTGGGAGTTCTGGTGAAAGGGAAAGCGCGGGGTCGTTGGAGCGCAGCCCAAATGTGACACCGCACCCTCGTCTCAGGCCAGCGCTGCTGGGAAACGTTCATAAACAAGAGCTGTTAATCGAGCCAGCCTTCTCACCAAAGTGAATGAACTGGCTCTCAAATTAATAATCTCAACTGCAGCTGCGTTTTGAGAGAGCGAGCGAGAGAGCGAGAGAGTGAGAGAGATGTGATTGGAGAGGAACTGAAACAGGGATGTAAAAGTAAGTCCACATTTGCTTTTACTAAATAAAATGCACTTTAAGTCTCAACAGAAGTGTTTTGCTTACATTGTGAACCCCTTGTGTGTTTTATTTTTACTGTATTTTTATTTTTACTATTTTTTATTTTTACTGTATCAATTTACTGTAGCAGCAAGATGGGTTGTACGTGTGTTTGGCTTCTTTAGAAAGAGCGTGCAGAAAATCCCAGTGCAGTCCTCCGTGGAGTTTATGGCTGCCACTGCGCCCAATGAGAGAGGTTGTTTACCTCTAATCAGAGCTGACCCCCCAATGAAAATCCCCCCAAATTCATCCCTGGACCGCCAGACCCCATCCCATCCTCCAGACCTGGCCATGGTAACTAGCAAACACAGGACCTCCCTGCTCCACACTTATTCCAGAGAGGAAAATTAGCGGTTTTGGCATCCCTGCCTTCAGTGTGTCTTCTGTGATTTCCACACCACTGCATACACAATCCACCCCCCCCCCCCCCCCCCCCCACTGCCTTAATAATAATTGTCCTGTCAGTGGTCCCCACCCCTCCCGTCTCTCTTTCCCAGATGGGACGTGTAATAAAGTCTGCAACACGGCAACACAACAGCAGCTCCTCTGTTGTCCTGACAACAAGAACCCTGGACGGGTAAATACAATGTTTGGATTGCTCTTCAGAACCTCTCTGATACTGGCAAAAATCAAGAACCTAAAAGTACAAAGCAAGCACAGTACCAGTTCTAATACTAATGGAAACTGTGGCGGAGCCAGTATGTGTCCTCGTAGGGTCTCTATGAGGTCGGAGTTAGTCGGTCTCTGAGGTCAGTGTTGGGTTTCTGAGGTCAGTGTTGTGTGTGTGCGTGTGCGTGTGCGTGTGCGTGTGTGTGAGAGGGAGAGAGAGAGAGTTTAGAGTCAGTTCCATGTGCTGCTTCTCTGAAGTCCTTCAGTGGAGCTGAAGTCATGGATGTTGACAGGTCTTAAGTCTTAGAGGTTAGGGCTTTGATTAACAGTTCACCACAAGTATAGCACTAACTAGGTTTGTCCCAACTCTCACAAATGTACCTGAGTTTTCACTGTCAATAGCCACCTCTGCAGTCTTTGCCTTTTTATTGCATTTTTACTGAAGACGTGTCAACGTAGAACCTGAACAGGTAACAAAATTCTGTTGGTCTTGAATTCTAAACTATTCATGAAGTGCGAAGGTGAAGGTTTACACTCGGGTGAAACTGTTCAGACAGATGTTTGCTGCTATATATTGCTGAAGAAATGACCTGAAGGCTTGGAGATGATTGTCGAATTTGCATCTGTAACCCATTTCCAATTCAATAAGGATCTTTTGATCTTTTTAGGGGGAAGACCCGCGCTTTGTCCCCGAGAGCAGCGGCGAGAATCTGGGGCGCCTGCCCGTCGCCTCCCTGTGCATCCCGCTGGGAAAACCCCACCAGGGTTTCCACAGAGACCGTTTAACGAAAGAGTGGCCGCGACCTGCGCTCAACGCCACACACCCACGGCGGCGCACGTGATGCTGTTGCTCACGCCCCGGTAGTGTCGCGACAGATACCGTACATACACTCAAACACGCGCGCCCCCGGGCCTTTGTTTCACTGCGGTCTGTGTTCTAGGAGCAGTTGTTCCATATCTGTGCGGCGGAGTGGAAAATTAGGTCCATGAGGAAGGGGGGAAGAGAGAGAGAGGGAGAGGGGGAGAGAGGATTAAGGGTCTGGGAATGTAGCTGGGGACGAGATGACGAAGTGCCAGAAAGATCGTTTCCGTTATTCAGGGAACAGGGAAGTGCACACACACACACCCTAACACACACATGCACACACACATGCATATACACAAACACACAGAAACACACCCCTCTCTCCCTGGGACATTGATGGATCATTGTGGGTTGCAGGGAAACCAGAATGGAGAGGGTAAAGGATGTGGGCGGGCGGGCGGGCGGGGGGCACAGCTGGCTTCTATCCTATTCCAACCCCTGAGTAGCCCCACAATGCTCACATTTCCACCCCACATAAAATACAAGGTTGTGTGTGTAGGAGCTAACAGGCACTGCTCACTTGTTGTGGCTGTTGTCTATCTGTATGCATATGTTAGCACAGGCTCTGTAGGCTATGCTGTATGGAGTGTGTTAGCACTAGGTCTATATGGAGGGCACTGGAATTGTCTCTGTACGGAGTATGTTAGCACTCTCTCTGTATGGCGTGTGTTAGCACAGTCTTTATATTTGTGCATTAGTGCTGTCTCTTTACATCGCTTCTTGGCTAGAATTCTTTTCTGACAGCAGCCGTTGCTATGGTGCTACTTCTGACAGAAATCACATGGACAGTTGCAGCCTGTGTAGGTATTCCTTGATATTATAAATTAAGTGCAAAGTGTGGTACTAGAAATACTAGAAGACCAATGTGGGTTTTGTTGACCATTGATAAAAATGGAAGTGACAGCTGGCCTTGTGTAAATGGGGTTCTGTCAGTATAATTAAAACAAGTAGCCCCTCCACCCCAAAGGAAAGGGTGGGGCTAAGAGGTGGTGATGTCCACCCCTGGGATGAAGTTGTTAGACATTGGAGCTGTTTAGTCTGTGTGAAAAAGTGTGGGAAGCCCCTGTCAGAAAGAGAGGGAGAGAGAGAGGGAGACTGGGGGAAGTGAGGAAAAGATGAGCTTTGTGGTTCTGGCACTCTCCGGAATCGAGGGATATGGACTGACTGTGACGGCTGGAATGTGAGGTAAATTGGACCACGGTTGGGGTGCGGTGGGGGCACTATAGTTTGGGGCTGGGAATGGGATGAGGCGGTGTCGCGCACGCTTTGTGTCCTACAGGTGAAAAGGTGTTGATATCCCAGGCCGTGCTTCCTGCGTATGCGAGACGGCTGAAAAGGTGTTGACGGGGCGAGCTCTGGCACTGGGTGTTCGCCGTGGCGAGTGAAGTGTGTAATTAGAGTAGTGTAACGCAAAGCCTACTGTTGTCAAGTAGAGCTGGTTGACTTTTGGAGCTTTGAAGAGAATCATTGTTGGGGGACAAAAGCTACTATATTTACCACAGGCTTTTTTTTTGGACACAACCGAACACTTCTGTGTGCGAGCACTTCTCATTATTTACTGCCTTTTGTGGTTTGTGGCGTGGTTGTGACGTGAAAGTGGTGGTGTATTTTGGACGAATATGCCAGGTGCGTGAAATGACTCCCTGGGATGGGGGCCAGAGAGGAAAGACTGGACCTTTACTTGTATATTCATTCAGGTCCAATTCTGACCAATCTCCTGAGAAAAGAAGAAAAAAGGGGGAGAAAAATTACTTGGGACTGTTAAAAATAGCGTCCCGTTCAGCTCGCTGGTCTCTGGCGCATTTCCGTCGTAGATATCCCAGTTTATTTTTCCACTGTTTGTCCTTGTCAGGATGTTTGGACAGTTGTTCCCATGGTTGGAGTTGTTGTGGTGCTTGTTGACTCTGGCTGTGTAGTAACAGGTCCCAGTAGCCAGGCCTCTGGCCTATCTCTCTCCATCCTTAACTGTTTCCACAGCGAGAGATCCGACTAATTACTGTGTTCCCTTCTAGCTCTGTGTGTACTCTTATCAGTGTTTGCTGATAGTAATGCGTCACTCACTGCATCTGCCTCTGCAATGCGCTTTGTGAGGCTTAAACTTACTCAGACTAACTTAAAATCTGTACCACCTTAAATCCTGGAGATTTGCAACTGCTGAGGGAATACAGAAACTTTCTTATCTCCTGGATGGTCCAGAACTCATTGTGTTGTTTGTAGGGGTTGAACATTGCTTGTGATTTCCAAAGTTCTAAAACTCGCAGAGGCACGGAAGGTGGAACAGTTTTTAAAATTTATTTTACCACAAAAGGAGAGCGAGACAGTGGGATGAGGTATTGAACCCCCGCCAGTGCAGGAGTAATCGCATGTGGCCCAGCATTGGCTGTCCTATGGACTACACTACACGCCTCGCCAGTGGAAATGTTTCATCCCCATTTTAGGCAGTGCATGAGAGCAGGATGCGATCCTGTACGGGCCCGTTCACCTGTTGCCTCTACGCGTTATCCTGGGTGTGCAGCATTCAGGGTGAATACCGAACGAGGGAGGAGTTACAGAAACTCCCCGCCTCCCTCACCCAGCCTGACACATGCCCAGTGACTTCTCACACTGAGCCAGGGAGGAAGTTTTGGTGGGTGATACTTGAAGGATGACTTCTGGAGAGTGGTTTTTGGAGGGTGCTTCGTAAACATGGCTGAACTTGCGCCCAGTTTTCCCACAATGCAAAGCTGCATGTTAACCATATTGAACTGCAGCTATATCCAGTGCCCCTTTCATTCTCAATCTAGTTTCATTCTTAAGCGACGAAAAACAAAGATGCTTGAGCGTGGGTCCTGAAGGATTTGTCCTGCGCCCAGAGTGTTTCCAGATAGAAAGCAGATGTTTGGTCTTGTCACAGTGATCCCAGTTGAATCAGAGTTCCCCGAAGTACTGGAGTCACATATGTGTCAGTAGACGGTCACGTGACCGCTTGGGTGACTGTTGGCCATTTCACACACGCACAGTGGCGAGTGTGGAGTCTGACTGTGAACGGGCCTGTTGCAGGCGCAGTACGGACCAGTCAGTTAGATGACTCTCTGAAACATGCAGCCCAGTTTCCAGGGGTGTCAGCTTCACACGGGCAGTTTGTGGAAACTGATTCAGCACGCAGGCAGCCATTCTGGCCCGGACTGCTGGGATACGGCATGCTGGCTGGTTCAGTTTCAGACAGGGTCCTAAAACTATCAGCAGATGTACCCTTCAAGCTATTATTTACCATTTTCCGTAAAAGTAGAACATGAAGTAAATGTTAGGTTTTCTGAAATAGGGAAATTTAACCCCAGGGATAGTTTTTTGTTGTACGTGCCAGCCATGTGGATCCACATATGAGACTTTCACTGGCAGTGAGATGCTGTGTGTGTCGATTGGTCAAGCAGTGTTGCCCTTCGCCGAATCCCTTAACCCTTTATGGTGTAAGATTACAAATACGTGATTAGAATGTTCTGAACTGAACATTCTAATGCTGATTCTAATGCTACTGGTAGTGGAGTTCTAGAACACTGACTTAGAATTTAGAAGGAAAAAAAAACACTCCAAAAAACCTACTCTTCAAAGGGTTAATGAAGTTTCAGAATGTGCATCAAATTATGATATTTCAGCTTCAGCAGCAGGGAGACAACTTTCACTGTTAGGGTTAAGGAGCTGATAACCTGGCAAATCTAGAATATGTTGTAATACTTTAAGAAAACCCTTTTAAGGTACCTTAAAGGAAACTCCTGCTGATAGATGTATGGGCGGTGTGTATTTCGGGGAGATGCATGTGTGCACTTTAAGGTGGAGGCTAAAAGCGGTGCGAGGCGTAGGAGCGTCTGGCTGACAGTCTAGCGAGCACAGCTGCGGAGTGCCCCGAAGGACGGGTTATCTACCGCACCGCCAGAGGAGAGCAGGCAGGGGGTGGGGCAGGGGGTGGGGGCAGGGGGTGGGGGCAGGGGCGCGGGGGGCGCAGCGGAGTGGCAGGGTGGAAAGAAAGAGAGAGAGAGAGAGAGAGAAAGAGAGAGAGAGAGAGAGAGAGAGAGCGTGTGCCGCCCTTGATCTGCTCCGTCTTATCTGGCTAACGGCGCTGTTTACCAGCCGGGCTGAGTATAAACACCCCCCTTCCGTCTCCACGTTCCCCCCTATCTCTCTCTGCCTGTCTCTCCCTCCCTCCCCCTCTATTGCTCCCTCTCTCCCTCCCCCTCTCTGTATCTTTCTCTCCCTCTATTCCCGTTATCCATAACTCCTGCCCTGTGTTTTTTCACCAGACCATAACTCTCCTTCTATCCATCTTCTTCTTCCTCCCCTGCGTCACCCCTCTGCACCCTTGGAGAAATCTCCAGCCCCTCCCCCCCTTCGCTATTAAGTAAACCCTGGCCAATGCCTGGCCTATGCACACGCTAACAGCTGCTTTCTTGACACACTCAACGGAATCATTATTGAGCCTTTATCACTATGGGGTCTATATGAGTATAGGGTTTGACTGTATGACTATGGGGTCTGTATGACTGCAGGGTGTGTATGATTATGGGGTCTATATGACTACTGGGTCTATACCACTATAGGGCCCATATCAATCTAGGGCCTGTTCAATTACAGGGCCCTCTATTACTATAGGGTCTATATGACTATGGAGCCAGTATCACCATAAGGTCTCCTTTCACTACAGGGCCCTGTATTACTATAGGGTCTATATGACTATGGGGTCAGTATCACCATAAGGTCTTCTATCACTACAGGGCCCTGTATGGCTAGAGGGTCTGCATTAGTATATGGCCAGTATCATTAGGGTTGTATATCACTATAGTGTCAGTATCACTATAGGGCCCTCTATCACATTATGGTGAATATGGGGTCAGTATGGTCCTATACATGTATCACTATAATAATAATGATGATAATAATTAACTGCTGGATTTTATCAGGGCCTCTGACTGATTCTTCTTTTAAATCTTGTTTTAAAATGCATTTTGTAGACCCCTGCAGGTCCGTTCTGCATGTCAGATGCTTTGGGTACCTCGGGGTGAGAGATAGAGGGAGAGCGAGAAATAAATGGGGAGAGCGAGAAATAAATGGGGAGAGAGAGCTCAGAGAGAGAGAGAGAGAGTGGAGGGGGAAAGAGAGAGGAGAGGGAGAGAGAGGGGGGGTGGGGGCAGTTTGCAGGAAGCTCTGTGTAAGGGTTGGCCAGGGAGATGGAATCTGGCGTGTTTGTTCTGGCGTTTGACTGCCCCTCCGCCGGTCCCCTCGCACAGAGAGAGGGCGGGTGGGGGTGGGGGTGGGGGTGGGGGTGGGGGGGGGGGGTGGAGGGAGAGAGGGAGAGAGAAAGAATAATGGAGAGAAAGGAAGGATTGAGGGAAAGAGAAAGGCAGTGAGCATAGGGAAAGATTGAGAGGGAGAGGGAAAGGTCGAGTGAGAGAATAGAAAGGAAGAGGTCAGGAGGAGGAAGTCAGAGGGAAACTTTGGAGAGCGGGAGAGGGGGAAAGTTGGAGAAGAGAAATGCAAGAGAGAAGAAAAGTTGGAGAGAGTGAAAGAGGGAGGCAGAGAGAGGCGTTAACCGCTCTGGTCCCAGCCTGGCGCTAGCAGAAAGATTTCACATGTACATTATGCGTGCAGCTCAAACTTCATTAAGTCCTTTTTTTCTTTTTTAAAGGCTGCTTGGAACTAATTTACAAGTCAGAGGTGCAGACCACATAAGAGACCCAGTCTGCTGTGTTTGATTTAGTGAAATGGGAGTCTCTATTGTTTTACTGCCAATCAAGGCTGCCTGTAGGCCTGGCCCTGCCCTCCCCAGCCTCATAACACAAGCCCTCTTTATAAAGGGAGAAACCCAAATCACGTTTCTTTCCTCTCTTCGAACCAACATGCGGACAGGATGGGGGGTGGGGAAAAAGGACTAAAAAGGCTGGTTGGTGTGGTAGGCAGTTGCATAACTCGGGCTGTTATGGATTGTTTCCCCCCCCACCTCCCCACCCCAACCAAGTTTGCCCACTTCCTGCCTCAACAGGGAGGTCAGAGGTCAAGGTTTTTTTTTATCCCACTACGTAGACTGTGTGTGTGTGTGTGTGTGTGTGTGTGTGTGTGTGTGTGTGTGTGTGTGTGTGTGTGTGTGTGTGTGTGTGTGTGTGTGTGTGTGTGTGTGAGAGAGAGAGAGAGAACTGTCCCTGCACACATGTGTACAGTACATGTGCGTGTGCTGGTATTCTCATGTGTTTGTTTGTGGTGGCCAGAGGTCATGCGTGTGTTTGAATAACAGGCTGTAATTCACATGTTGCAGTGGGCAGTCTGGTGACGGTGTTAACCACTCCCATGCCGTGTGTGTGTGTGTGTGTGTGTGTGTGGGGGTGGGGGGATCCTTCATTAGATAGCTATTCAGGATATTTTTTTTATCTCTGTGTTGAGATGAGCATTTCCTGTCTAGCACAGCTGTCCATTCCGCCTCTCCGTCCTTCTCCACATCGTCCTCCCATCCCTTCTTCCTGGAGGGATAAAAACAGAGGCATTAATGAGCTGGCGCGGAGTGAGGGCGAGTTGAAACGGCTGTGCGTGACAGTGCTACACCCCGCCCCATCAGACCTTGACTGGCAGAACCGGGCAAAATTACGCCAAAATGCCATTTTATTACAAAATAGAAGATACCTCCCAAAAAATGCATCTATGAACTAAAACAAAATGGCGGAGGCGTGGGTTGCCTTGCAAGTGGCACAAAGGAATAAACCAAACCAGAAACGGTGGTGCAGTTGCTGTCACGGATGATATATTTTAAACGCTGGTCATGGAACAGGCCAGTAGGGCTCACAGGCTCTGAGGCGAAGTGACGATGTGGAGCGTGTTTTGAGAACCCCCCTGTCCCACTCTGTTTCAGGTAACCAACGCCTGTGTTCCCGCCCCCTCCTCTGACCTGGTGAGTCCGTGCGGGTGCGCTGTGTGAGGTGTGGTTCGCTCTGAAGAGCGTGGGGGAGGGCTGGCCCCCGGGGCGTGGGTCTCTGTGATGTCACTGCATTGTATTCTTTCGTCCTGTCATCCTTTTCTTCTATTTCTTCCTCTCACAGCAAAGACGAGGCACCGCCCCCTCCAGGCACATCCAGCACCTGGTGAGTTTATTTCTCTCTCTCTCTCTCGCTCTTCCTCTCTCTCTCGCTCTTCCTCTCTCTCTCCATTCTTTCTCTTTCTGTCATCTGTAAATATTGACAGTCTATAGAAATCAATTTAAAATACAGATACAGAATATTAATGATGACAGATTAATCTCTCTCCCCCTTCCCTCCCTCCCTCCCTCCCTCCAGGGCTCCACCAAGTCTCTCACCTACACCAAGCAGAGGAGCACCTTGCCCAGGTATGATGTTCTGCTGCCCTGCATCTTCCATTGTTCTGCTGCCCCACCTCGCTCCTGCTGTTCTACTGCCCCGCCTCACTCCCACTGTTCTACTGCCCCGCCTCCCTCCTGCTGTTCTACTGCCCCGCCTCACTCCTGCTGTTCTACTGCCCCGCCTCACTCCTGCTGTTCTGGTGCCCCGCCTCAGTCCTGCTGTTCTACTGCCCCGCCTCCCTCCTGCTGTTCTACTGCCCCGCCTCGCTCCTGCTGTTCTACTGCCCCGCCTCACTCCTGCTGTTCTGGTGCCCCGCCTTGCTCCTGCTGTTCTGGTGCCCCACCTCCCTCCTGCTGTTCTAATGGCCCGCCTCAGACCTGCTGTTCTGCTGCCCTGCCTCGCTCCTGCTGTTCTGCTGCTCTGCTGCCCTGCCTCGCTCCTGCTGTTCTGCTGCCCTGCCTCGCTCCTGCTGTTCTGCTGCCCTGCTGCCCTGCCTCGCTCCTGCTGTTCTGCTGCCCTGCCTCGCTCCTTCTCTCCTCTCCTCTCTCTTTCAGTTTCATTCTTTCTCTCTTTGTCTATATCACACAATCTCGGTCCACTTCTGTATTTCTATGCACATTTTTTCTTTATCTACCCCTTTTTCTCTCATTCTCTCTCTCTCTTTGAATCTCTCTCTGTTCATTCCTATCCTGCCTGACTTATTGCTCTCCGTCCTCCTGAATCCCCTCAGCCTACTCTATCTTTCTCTCTCTTTCTCCTTCCTTTGCTGTTTTCTGTTCATTCTCTCCTAATCACCCCCCCCCCCCCCTCTCCCACCCACCCATGCAGGAGTTTCAGTGTGGACCGTGTGATGGACAGGGTGATGGAGCGCCACTATGACTTTGACCTGACCTACATCACTGAGCGCATCATTTCCGTCTTCTTCCCTCCCGTGCTGGAGGAGCAGCGTTACCGTGCCAACCTCAAGGAAGTCACTGCTATGCTCAAGTCCAAGCACCAGGAGAAGTTTCTGGTCAGCACCGAACCTCCAAGTTTTTTTTAAATTTTTTTTTTAAACCTGTAGGCACGCAAAGCATAAACGTTAATCAGTTGTAGCCACGCAAAAACCCCAAATGCTTGGGTGTATCACGTCGTAGAGCCTTATCCACGTGCGTTGAATCCAGCCGCGCGACCCTTGTTGCATTTTTCTCCCTCTCTCTCACTCCCATTCTTCCTGTCTTTCTACACTGCAATCTCCAACAAAGCTGAAAAGCCCTAAAAATATATGTAAAGGGGCAGTTCACCCAAAAATAAAATTTTGGTACATTTCTACATAGGCTACCCTGAGTGCTATCTATCCATCCAGGTAGTTTTGCTGTTTTGTAGATATCTGCTGCAGCACACCGTGATATCACCCTGATAGAACCAACCTTAATGGGTCCAAAGTTTGTGGCGCTCAAAGCGGCAAAAATGTACTTTCAAAAAAATCAACAGCAACATCTCTTTCTAAATATAATGACACGGTTACTCACGAACATCCACAGACCTTGTTGTGCCCGGCTTTTTCGAAAAAGTATCAACCAAAGCACGCCAGTATTTTAGGGCACACTGTGTTGATATAAGCCCCAGAATACTGGCGTGCTTTGGTTAAGACTTTGCGCATATATACACAATTGGCGTACTTCGGTAGAAAGTAGTTTTCTAAAAAAAACTGCACAACAAGATCTGTGGATGTTCGTGAGTAATCATGCCATTATATTTGTAAAAAACGTTCCTGTTGATTTTTTTTCACTCACAATTCAGTTTTGCTTTGCCTGGCCCGAACTTTGGACCCATTGAGGTCCGTTATATCTGGGTGATGTCAAGGTGAGTTACAGCGGATATCTACAAAACTAGTGAGTTCCCAGCGAAACTATCTGGATGGGTTGAGAGCACTCCAGGTATGTAGAAACAAATCAAAATGTAATTTTTGGGTGAACTGCCCCTTTAAAAAACACCAATGCTTTAGTTTACCCGTAGCCACTCAAAACCAAAACTTTTTTGTTTACCTCCAGCCACTCAAAGCCAGATTCTATCATTTAAACTGTGACCGATACATACGCAAACATTGCACACACCTCTATCATACTTATTCAAATCAAATCACATCCATTTCATGTATCACATACACTACTCACAAAAAGTTAGGGATATTTGGCTTTCGGGTGAAATTTATGGAAAATGTAAGTTCACGCTACAGTGATATTATACGTATCATGAAAGTAGGGCATTTAAGTAGAAGCATGCAATGGTGATTTCCTCATCTCAAACAATTTATTGAAACAAAAGCCAACAACAGTGGTGGGTATACCACAACAAAAATGTCAATGTCTCAATAACTTGTCATGTGCCCTTGAGCATCAATTACAGCTTGACAACGACGTCTCATGCTGTTCACAAGTCGACTTATTGTCTGCTGAGGCATGGCATCCCACTCTTCTTGAAGGGCGGCCCTCAGGTCATTGAGGTTCTGGGGTACAGAGTTACGAGCCTCTACACGGTGAGTCAGCTGATCCCATAGGTTTTCTATGGGATTCGGGTCTGGAGAAAGTGCAGGCCACTCCATTTGAGGTACCCCAGTCTCCAGCAGCCTTTCCCTAATGATGCGACCTCAATGAGCTGGAGCATTGTCTTCCATGAAGATGAAATTAGGCCTGTGTTGTTCATGCAGGGGCACAATGACTGGATTAATGATGTTATTCAGGTAGTATGGGCTTGTCACTGTACCATTCACAAAGTGTAGGGCAGTTCTGTATTGACTAGACACACCTGCCCACACTGTAACACCGCCACCACCAAAGGGTCGTCTGGTGACAACAGTGGCTGATGCATAGCGCTCTCCTTGACGTCTCCAACATCGTTGGCGGCCATCATTTCTGCTCAACGTGAATCGACTTTCATCAGAGAGCAGCACTGAGGCCCACTGGTCCCTCGTCCAGCGTAAATGCTCCCTGGCCCATGCAAGACGATGACGCCTGTGCCTGGTGGTGTGGTCAGGTACCCTTGCAGGTCGTCTAGCACGCAGACCACGCTGATGTAAACGGTTTCGAATGGTCTGACGTGACACTTGGGTGCCTCTCACCTCCCTTAAATGTGCCTGGAGTTGAGTGGCATTCATCATCCGGTTCCGCAGGGCACTGTTCACAATGAAGCGGTCATCAGTGTGGGATGTGGCCAAAGGACGTCCACTTCTATGCATTTCTGTGACTCTTCCAGTCTCTCTGTATCTCTGTTGCAACCTGCTGATGACACTCTGTGACACTCTAAGCTCAGTGGCAACTTCCCTCTGAGAACATCCTGTTTGAAGCCTCGCAATGGCGAGGTACTGTTGATCAATTGTTAGGTGTCGTCTTGGTCTCATGATGTCAAAATGTGAACAGCATGATGAAGAGGACTGTTTAAATACCAATTCTAATTGAACCAGGAAATTTATTGGTCGATTCATGGATCAAACACCTGTTGTGAATTTTGCCGTTCAGCTCCTTGTTAGAGAACAGCAAGTTGTGCAAAAAGTACTGAAACATTGAATAGTTGGACATGTGCATTCAAAAGTTTAGAGAAGGTCAAATTAATTTCACCTCTAAAGGTTATAGTGCATTTTAGGTTCATCCTGAAATTTCACCCGAAAGCCGAATATCCCTAACTTTTTGTGAGTAGTGTATTTTGCACATGATCTCACCTAGTCCCTAACTATTGTTGTTGAGGAGTTTGATTGATCGAGGAATAAAAGGTTCTTGTATCTGTTTAGGTCCTATAGCATCTTCCTGAGGGGAGAAGCTGGAACTCAGAATGGTGTACGTGGGAGGGTTCAGAAATAATGTTCCTGGCCTGTCTGATAATTATCTGTTTGTAGATAGTCTCTAGGGGAGAGTGCTGCCTTACACCCATAAACTGCACGGTTATCTGAACCAGGTGCACAATTTGGGATTTTAGTGCGACTATCAAGTTGCAAAGTCAGCCTAAAATGCGCTAGTTTATGAAGCTGATGGCTACCTGATGCACAAGGGGAAATAAGGTGGTGTTGCGTTCTGGAGTAAAATCTGTGCACTTACACACTTCAGCACAGGTTGCTATCAATATGCACATCCAAGTATTTTAAATAATTGACTAAATAAAAGGCTATGTCCACATTTTGGATGACCAGAGGTGAGTAGTCACCTGCAGATTTGGGGTCAAAAACTATTTCTTCAGTTTTTTAATACATAATTGGGTGATTAGGTCATCACACCAGTGCACAAACCTCTATCTCTGACCTATACAAAATGTCGATGTCCATATACATCAGACCAAGAATCACCAGACTTTACTATATTACTATAGATTGCCTGTAGCCACTTACACCAGAACTCTGTAGTTAACTTGTGGCCACTTAAACCATTGTTGTCGGTGATCCGCGTTGTGACTGATCTCCTGCTGTTCCCACAGCTATTGAACCTGTCGGAGAGACGGAACGACATCACACGTCTCAATCCCAAGGTATAATCACCGCTCACCAGAGCACTGCGTTCAGCTACAGTACCTATGTCTGTCTGTCTGTACGCCTGTTTCACATTGTCTGTACATATCTATCAACCATCTTACGTGCGTCTGTATGTCTAACTATCTTTATAACATCTGTCTGTGTGTGTGCAGCTGTGTATTTACATCCATCTGTCTGAATCAACCTGTCTGTCAGTATATCTGCCTGTGTTAGTATGTCCTTCCATGCAGGTCTTGTTCATCTCTGTATCTCCATTGATCAGTTTCACCCCGTATGTCCTGCTTTTTTTCCCGAAGTTAATTTATTCTTGAGTTATTGCCCAACAAATTCCTTTCTGTCCCTCTCTCCACCCTATTCACCTCTGCCTCTCCTCCCTTCTCCTCTCTCACTCTCCCCCTTTCTCTTTGTCAGGTCCATGATTTCGGCTGGCCTGATCTCCATGCCCCTCCCCTTGATAAAATCTGTGCCATGTGCAAAGCCATGGAGACCTGGCTGACCTCCGACCCCCAGCATGTGGTGGTCCTGCACTGCAAGGTCAGGGGTCAGGGTACAGGGAACAGCCACGTGTTGGGAGGGAAGGGGGGGGAAGGGGGACGGGGGACAGGGGGGGCGGTGGGGGAGCGGCAGAGACTTCCTGCATTGAAGATTGTGTTCATTCGCACTCAGTATTACCTCTGCTAGTCATTGCTGTGGGGATAAGGCTGACACACCTCTCTGTTAATGCAGATGGAATTAGCAATGGGTGTAATGATGTTGATGGGATTTGTAATCACTGTTCCTGCTGCTCAGAGTGAGTTCCTCTTTCCCAGGGAAACAAAGGCAAAACTGGGGTCATCATCGCCGCCTACATGCACTACAGCAAGATCTCAGCAGGGTAACGCACCTTTCTCCATTTCTGTCATCGCAGAGATATCCTCACCTCATCCACCATGTGATTATGATTGTGTTGCACTGTGTGTGTGTGTGTGTGTGTGTGTGTGTGTGTAGGGCTGACCAGGCTCTCAGTACACTGGCCATGAGGAAGTTCTGTGAAGATAAGGTCTCGTCAGCTCTCCAGCCTTCTCAGAACAGGTAGGAGCAGTCTCTCTATCCCTCCCCTTTCTTGCCTGTCTGTCCATCTCTCCTTTTTCTGCCTTTTTGTTCATCCCTCCTTTTTCTGTCTGTATCTCCATACCTCACCTTTTTGTCTCTGTCTGTTAGTCTGTCTCTCCCCATTCTGTTGTCCAGCCCACTGTCTGTGGTTGCTGTTGGTAACCCCGTAACTGCTGTTCTCTAGACACTATGCCTAACCAAACTACTAAAAGCTTGTCTCCCTGTCATCTGTCATTTCATTGTGACACTTAAACACATAAACACTTCATTATCCTCTGCCACTGTGCACGGTGACCTGAAAACTGCTTCTATTACACTAGTGCTGAAAACAGTGGGCCTTGGTCCCGATTCGGGCTTTTGACCCACTGGCCAAATTTGAATGTGCCAGTCCTAGCTACCATCCTAAAATGTGTTGTGGGGTCCCAAGTGCATGTACACATGCAGGCTAATGGCTTATTTGAGCCACTCCAGTCAGGTACGCAGCACACAGACAGTCTGGAGGCTATCAGCAGACTGGCTGTTCTAGATCGCTGTGCTTCATTAGACACGGTCAGCCCCTCTGCTGGACCGTGTGCATTATATCTTCTATCACTGGCACTGTCCTGGATTGGTTTCGGCCATATCTGACTGACAGGCAGGACTTTATTAAAGTTGGTGCCTTCAAATTTCCCCTGGCTCCTATCACCCAGGGTGTGCCTCAGGGGTCAGTGCTGGGACTGTTGCTTTTTGTCTATATCTGTATACTTTCTCTGGTTGAGATCATATGAAGGGATGGTCTTGGTGTCCTCTGTCCTGACCTGGTCCTGACCTACCTCATTAATCAGCTAACTGTGTACTGAACTCTCCCTCCTGCACCCCCACTCTTGGCATCCTACTTTTTACCCCCCAAGCACCATACCTTTGGTAGTGGTGCGTTCTCTGTGGCTGCACCTACTCTGTGGTAAGCTCTTCCCTCTTTCCGAGGAAAGCAGAGACTGTCGCAATTTTTACATCTAGACTAAAGACCCATGTCTTCAGTATAACCTGCTACAGTTCGATCTGTTGTCAGTGTGTTCTGCTGTTGTTTTTTTCTATTGATGTTCTCTATTAGGAACTACAATGTTCCATGCATATGTCTTTCCTGTACGTACTGGCCTAATCACCATCCTTCATTTTGTCTTTAAGCGACCTTTTGCTCTGGAAAGTCGCTATACATATCACTATAAGTATTGTTGTTGTTGTTAATATGGGTAATGTGATCCATGTGTCTGCAGATATATCTACTATTTTGGGGGTCTCCTCTCCGGTGCCATTAAGATGAACAGCAGTCCCCTCTTCCTGCACCAGGTTCTCATCCCGACTCTGCCAAAATTCCAGTCTGATGGAGGTAAGATTCAGCCCAGCGTGATAGCTTTCAACATACAATGGCAAATTCAAATTTACTGCTAGTTATTGTATATAGCTAACCTTAGCTAGACACATCACTCCTGCATTACGCGAGCATGCTAGCTAACATTAGCGAGAGTCTAAGCGGGTAGAACTGTCTTTGATTTAATGTTAGTAACTTAGCTACACTGAGTCATATGGGTAGAATTTCAGTAATCCATCTCAGACCGTTAGCGAAACTGAATTGTGAGTAATATTAAAATTAAGACTGGCACATGAGGCTACTGTTACCAGTATGAATGCAGTGTAAGTGTAAATACAATGTATTAAATGGCCACCAGATGGCAGTGTGAAACTTACACCATTGATGATTTTAACTACACCGGTGATGTCAAAGGTAATTTATGGTTCCAAGTAGAAAATCTGTAAAATTGCCAGGCTACACTGGTGATTTAATTGAATAATGTACATGTGCACAAAAATTCAGATATTCAAAAATTCACGGCTGAAACACTGATATTATATTGTATGTTATATTGATTGTATTTTTTGTGTGTTTGTGTCTATGCTGTGTGTGTTTATGCCTGCGTGTGTGTGTGTGTTTGTGTCTATGCTGTGTGTGGGTGTGCCTGTACTGTGTGTGTGTGTGTGTGTGTGTGTGTGTGTGTGTGTGTGTGTGTGTGTGTGTGTGTGGGTGTTTGTGTGCATGCATGTGCAGTCTCCCTGATTGTTTCCTTCTCAGTGTTGGTTATCTTTAATCTTAAACAGGAGGAGGGAGGGAATGTCAGCACATTCCTCTACATCATAACCATGTTTACACTCTCCCCCCTTCTTTCTTCTTATCACTCTCTCTCTCTCTCTTTTGCTCTCTCTCTCTGGTTTAGGTTATTTCCCCTTCCTGAAGATCTACCAGTCCATGCAGCTGGTGTACACCTCTGGAATCTAGTAAGCAAAAGTAATTTATGTTGTTGAGACGTGTGGCACATTCCACAGGGTCCCCGACTCGCAAGCCATATGCATGTCCTCCCACGTGGTTTGGGGCCATGGCGCCTTCGGAGCTGTGGTCCCTTCTCTATCCGTTACCCTCTCTGCTTTCCCCCTGTCTGAGGAAACCAAAAAATACAAAAGTGTGGATGTTGTGTTTCAGTGATGTGCAGGACAGTATGTATGTGTGTGCAGTGCATTGTTGGTAAGTGTGGACGTTGCGGTTGAGTGATGTGCAGGGCAGTATGCATGTGTTTGCAGTCCATTGTGGATAAGTGTGGATGTTGTGGTTCAGTGAAGTGCAGGGCAGTATGTATGTGTGTGAAGTGCATTGTGGGTAAGTGTGGATGTTGTGGTTCAGTGATGTGCAGGACAGTATGCATGTGTGTGCAGTGCATTGTGGGTAAGTGTGGATGTTGTGGTTCAGTGATGTGCAGGGCAGTATGCATGTGTGTGCAGTGCATTGTGGGTAAGTGTGGATGTTGTGGTTCAGTGATGTGCAGGGCAGTTTGTATGCGTTTGCAGTGCATTGTGGGTAAGTGTGGATGTTGCGTTTCAGTGATCTGCAGGGCTCAGGGGCCCGGAGGCTGTGTGTGACTATCGAGCCCGCTCTGCTGCTGAAGGGAGACATCATGGTGAGTGAGACTACCCTGATGCCTCTGTTACACACATATACATAAGGCCAGCACATGCACAGGTGTATACACACACACACACACACACACACACACATGCATACACACATCCACACGCACAAGAGCAATATTATGGAATTATTTGACCTCGCTGCCTAAATTCTCTCTGGCACCCCCTACAGGTGAAGTGTTACCATCGACAGGCTCACGAGGCGGAGAGGGACACGGTGTTCAGGCTCCAGTTCCACACCTGCACTATACACGGGGCGCAGCTGTGGTTCGGAAAGGACGAGCTGGACGAGGCCTGCGCAGGTAGACCAGGGGAGAGAGGGAGGAGGGAGGGAGGAGGGAGGAGGGAGGAGGGAGGAGGGAGGGAGGAGGGAGGGAGGGAGGGAGAGAGAGAGAGAGAGAGAGAGATGTACAGGATAAGGGAGGAGAGGGGAGAGGGTGGTACTGGAGAGAGAGGGAGGAGAGAGATGTACAGGGAGATGAAAGAGGGAGGAGAGAGAGAGAGATGTACAGGATAAGGTAGGAGAGGAGAGCGGAGAGGGTGGTATAGGAGAGAGAGGGAGGAGAGGGAGTAGAGGAGAGAGATATATTAGCGAGGGAGGACAGAAGAGGTACAGGAGAGAGAGAGGGAGGAGGGGAGAGAGAGAGAGAGAGAGAGAGGGAGGAGGGGAGAGAGGGTGTACTGGGGGGAGAGGTGGGTAACTTACAGCTGCAGGTTTCAGGTTCTCAGCTCGGCTGTGGATACTCAGGCTAACACCGCTGTGTTAAAGCAAAGTCAGTAATCTAGCTATTATGTGGTAATGAAAGTACAAATCTAATCCACAGTAGCTGATTGCTGTTCACTAGTGTAACCAGAAGGAAAAGTGTGAGTGTGGTTATTACCTTCTGTCTGGTTGGAAGGTGGCAGGTTTATTAAGGCTGGCTGAGCTGGAGTCCTGACTCTCCCTCCTCTCTCCTCTCTCCAGATGAGAGATTCCCCTCAGACGCCACGGTGGAGTTTGTCTTCTCCTCGGGACCAGAGAAAATAAAAGGTGCTGATCTGTTTGTCAGGCTGTTCTCAGTCGGTTCTCAGTCAGAGACCATGACTAGTGTGGCATATAGAGTACTCAAGTGACTACGTCACACTGGTTTCAGAAGTGAATTCCCCATTCATTTAGACCATAGACATTAACTAAAACTACTTTGAAACAATTTCTAGTGATTATGTCTTACCATCAATTCTCTGGATTGTTCAATGTAATGCCCGTATGTCGTGTTTCTGGACCGGCTTCGAGTATATTTAACGTTTTAGTATTTTTTTGTGAATATACCAGCACTGGCACTGTTTAAAAATTTGACGTCCCATAATTCCATGATTGCTAAGTTAGCTGATCAAGGTCAAGTACAATGAAGTAAAATGGCCGAATTAGCAAGGTGGTATGCACTGCCAAAATGTCCGGACGAGATGATGATATCTGATTGGTCGAGAACCACCAATCAGATATGTAATGGTACATAATGGATATGTAGTCTGTTAAAGTGGACTACAAACTGGACTATAATCTTGTATCATGACTTTAAAAAATAAAAATGGGAACATGCGATGTATGCTCTATATCCTTGTACCACACAGGCTAATCCAGGAACGTTTCGGCTCATTCTATAAATCAGATTTCAAGAAATTGTCAATAGGCTCCGAAACCCGTTCTATCTGTCATAGGGAATTTACTTCCGAAACCAGACTCCGCCCACGTCTGACGTACTCACTTGAGTACTCTATTGTCTGTTTCCAACTGCATGTGTTGACATTTCAGTGACTTTGCGTGTGTGTACGTGCGTATGTGTACATGTGTGTTTACATGCATGTGTGCACGCCTCAGGGAGAGAGTACCAGCGGAATGACCCCGCGGTCACCGTGGACTACAACATATCGGACCCCGTCGTTCGTTGGGACTCCTACGAGAACTTCAATCTGCGAAACCAGGACAGCCTGGAAGGTAACCGTGGTGACAGGAGGAGCGTGCGTGTGTCTGTACAGGCATCAGAGGAAATGGGAACCTGAGCCAGATTGCCCCAGCTCAATTAGCCAATCAGCTCTATACACACCAGTGGAAGTTCACTAATTATTATATTTATTTGCATGACAAGAGAAAGCAGTAAAATGATTGCTCTCTCTCTCTCTGTCTCTCTCAGATATCTCTCACACGCGTGGTCCGCTGGACGGCAGCCTGTATGCGCAAGTGAAGAAGCGCAGGGGGCCGGGTTCCGGGTCGCTGGCGTCCACCAATGGGAGCCCAGGAATAGCCACTGAGGAGAAGCAGGGCCAGATGATGTCCATCAGCTCAGACTCCGGCCATTCCTCCGCCCCCACCGAGCGGCTGGAGGACCCGCCCCGCCCCCCACCCCCCACCCGGCAGGAGAGGGAGGAGCTGAACCGGCTGCTGGGCGGGATTGAGGGTGAGAGGCGGGGCGAGGGGCGGGAGCGGGAGACTGCCATACTGGATGACGGCGAGTCCACGCCCCCAGGTGGTGGGGGAACGCTGCGATTGGACCGGTCCTGCTCGTGCCGCGTTGGCTACCGCTCCCAGCGCTGCGGCGAGCCCGCCTGCGACAGGCCCTTCCTCCTGCCCAACGGCTACTGCCCCGCCCCCGGCCCCACCCCTGCCCCACCCCATCTGGAGCTGTGCCACACCCACCCAGCCCTGCCGCCACCCGACCTCCTGTGGGAACGGCAGCAGTCCGTCCCCCACTACCCGCTCCGCCCCTGCTCAGAGGGCCCGTCCCGCCACCAGTGCCCCTACCCCGCCTCTGACTTGTCTGGCCCCGCCCACGGCCACGCCCTCGTACCCTCAGGCAGGATACTCTGCAGAGGGGAGGACTATCCGCCCTACCTTCACCCCTCCCACGCCCACCCCCACCACTCTCAACCGTCCAGTCCCACCTACCGCCAGATGCTGCTGCTGGACGGCGTGGCGCCCCCTGGCTGCCCCTGCCGGGACTGCTGCTTCCGGCGAGAGGACGCCTTCCATGCGTTGCGGCTGGACCGGGGAGAGGGGTTGCACTGGGAGAGGCGGGGCCGAGACGTGTCTCTGCACTGGGACAGGGACAGGGAGGCGGAGCTTCAGTGGGAGCGGGAGGTGGATTTCTGGCACCGGAGGGCCGCGATGCCCCCCTACGGCGGGCCCCACCACTCCCCTGAGGCCCATGACCTCCCAGCCTTCACCTTTGACCCCCTGCCCTCCGGTCACCCCGCCTACCCCGAGCCCTCCCGCTCGCACGGCCACGCCCACTCGCACCCGGACCTGAAGTACAGCAGCAGCAGCAGTGGCTACCAGACCCCCCGGCAGGCTTGCCCCTGTTCCCCCTACCAGCCCTCCCCCTCGGAAAGCCGCGGATATGGCTCTGGGTACCAGTCGGAATCCACCTCGCCGCTGCCCCCACCGGCCTGCAGCCAGGGGCCCGACATGCAGCCCCACCCCCAGCCGTACCCTCCCGACCAACACACAGGTGAGCACCTCCCAGCACTCCTCCTACAGAGGAAAGCCCAGGTGCTCCCTCATAAATATTACTGCGTGATGCAAATATGTAACATTAAAGTTAAAGACCTATCAGCCCTAGTTTTCATTCAATGAAATCTCACAAAAGCCAGAAAGGGGGCTCCCCAATCCCAATCCTATTTTTTTACGTAGCTCTATCTCTTGACAATATCTACCTTCTTTTACTGCTTGCAGAGCGTGTTGTTCATTGTTTGTATAACCTACAGGGCTGGTTTCCCAGACATGGATTAAGCCGAGTCCGTGACTAAGTTTTTTCTTTTCAATGGAGATCTGCATTGAATTTTTCTTTCTTTTCGTCTAGGTCTAGGCTTAATCCATGTCAGGGAAACCGGCCCACAGTGGTTTAATTGTCAATAGGGTAGTTTTGCTCTAGTTTGTATAACTTAGCTGAATGTTCAATAAGATAGTTGTTAATGAGTCTGCACTTGTACTTGTCTTTCTTAGGGCTATACTTCCCACCTCTAGGGAATTACTGCACTTCGACCCCTGATCTTTGCACTTGTGTTTGCATTCTAAGTCTGGATAAGAGCATCTGCTAAATGCAGTAATGCCATGTAATGGAGGTAACAGAAATTACAAGAACAGATGGGGTCATAGTTCACAGGGCCTGTACACACTGGCTGGTGCGAATGTAACATACTGTACACAGTGATAGTGTGTAAACGCTTACAGATGGCTTTTGATCTCCTTTTATCTGTGAGCCTTTAGAATGGGTCTATGACTGTTCATCATTTTGTGCTCTCCTTCTCTCCGTTTCTTTCTTTCCCAACCTCCCCAGGGGACGGTTTGTCTTGGCGGGACCACATTTCCCGGAGTTCCCTGAGGAGAGTACACAGAGAGGCACCTGTCATTTCCTCTGCAAACTCTGACCTCTCTGGGCCACCCACCCCAGTTCATACTAGCAGCCCTTTGAGAACCCAGGAAAGGTACCTGTCTTTTATCTGTCTCCGTGGTTTCGCATTGAAATGTTCAGCCTTGGTGGTATGACAGGACTGAATTCTCATACCACAGAGACTAAATATCAGGGAAACAAAACATATTTGGTATAATATAACATGTAAACACGTTTGATGTAATAATAAAGGCTCAAATTCAATTTAATGGTCAAAAGATAAATCAACAGCGACGTCTAGTGGTTAAGAAACAACATTCTGACTAACATTGCAGAGAACGAGAAGCAACTGCACCTAAGAACAGATCCAGAATCAGTATTCTGTTTAGTGAGAGTACCTGATCCTGGTCATCTGCTGAGGACGGCTATTCACACGACAACTGGTGGGAAGACAATACTGACATTAATTAGGAAGCTGGATATGTTCTGTCAGACATTTTCAGGAGAAGCAGAGTCGTTTGTGCCATTACTTGAGCTATTGAATTTCAGAATATATCAATATAGCTGTAATGTTCGTGGTATTTCTGTAAATCGCTGGACCGTGTGTGCATCATCGTCAAAAGTATTGATTATTCAACTAGCCAGACAACGATTGTGTCGCAAGCAAGAGGAAAACAAATGGGATGACATGTTCTGACTGGTAGACTGGAACGGGTTCATAAATGTCAGACAGTAAAATGTAGATGGCCAGCTTTAGCTGCAGCTAGGATTAGCGATTAACTGTGCCGGAAATTCTCACTACAGTAACCATGGTAAATCGCTTGTTTATTTGGAATTCTGAGGTATTCTGAGACTTCCACCAATGTTAAGACAGTGGAGACCATTTTTAACATTTTAGGAGCCTAGTTTAAAAAGTATAAATCAAACCTTTATGATAGAAAAGTTTGGTATGCCCAGCTTAAAAACTGTAGGAGATACGTCCATCATAATAATAAAAATAATAATAGCCTAAAGACTCTTTCTTTCACGATTTTGCGGTGTAAAGAAAATGCTCTAACCCACAATAAAATTGTGAAGTTAGATTAAATACTGTAGTGTTTGTTCAATAAAAGTGTCGCGTTAATAATATTGGCAAGTAGTTCATAGTTGGCACACATACAGTGCAGTGCACTGCAGTCTGTAAGGATTTGGACAGTGACACAATTTTTGTTGTTTTGGCTTTGTACTCCGCCACATTGGATTTTAAATGGAACAGTGACTATGAGGTTAAAGTGCAGATGTTCAGCTTTAATTTGAGGGTTTTTACACCCATAGCGAGTGAACCGTGTAGAAATTGTAGCCTTTTTTTACGTAGTCCCCCCCCATTGTAGGGGACCAAAAGTAATTGGACAAATTAACATAAACTTAAATAAAGTCATCATATTTAATATTTGGTTCAGGACTTCCTGATATCTGTGACCCAACAACATTTCAGGTCCTCTTTCAAATGATACTATAACCTCTCTGCATTTGAATGGTTCTCTATAGGAATTGGGGGGTGGGACTAGATTAAGCTGAAAAATTACAAATAGTATGGAACCCATGGTTGGCTAAATGGCTGTAAGTCCTCAAGGATCTGAGATATCAAACAAGCCTCAAACCATCACTCTGCTGCCAGATATGCAGTAAATATGGATGGATCACTTTAAGGGTTGTTTGTTCTGTCTCATTTTCCTATTGAACTCTATGGAAAAGTAATTGTGTCACTGTCCAAATACTTACGGACTGCACTGTAGGTCAACCTCCCCCTCCCCGTGAAACCCTGGTCTCTGTTCCTCTCCTTCGTCTGTTTCTGGTCTTTTCTTCTATCTGTCTGTTTAGCTTTGCACTAAATATTGATACCTTTACTGTGCACTCTTAGGTATTTTTTGTTCTGGTGGTTTTATTTAATTTGTTTTCATTTATTTAGCATGTGGTGTTATTTGCCATAATGGCACCTGAGTAATAAATATGTGTGCATACGTCTCCACACATCTGTAGGAAATGAAATGTATGTTAGATCTTGTTGTTCCTGATGAGTTTCTGTGTTTGTCAGTCCCAGTCCAGCAGATGCGGAGCTGCATGTGTCAGAGGTCAGCAGAGTCCCGGCTCCAGCATCTGCCCAGGGGCCCCTCAGCCCCACCCATACTCTACAAAGCCCCGCCCAGCAGCCACAGAGCCCCGCCCAGCAGCCACAGAGCCCCGCCCAGCAGCCACACAGCCCCACCCAGCAGCCACACAGCCCCACCCAGCAGCCACACAGCCCCGCCCAGCAACCACACAGCCACACCCAGCAGCCACACAGCCCCGCCCAGGGCCCTCCACAGAACCAGCAGTCCAGTCCTGTCCCATCCCAGTCAGCCCCAGACACCCCCGATTCACACACTGTCCCCACCCAGATGGAACCCCAGAACCACCAGCCCTCTGTAGAGGCGACCAACCTGCCCACAGAGATGCCTGCTGTTGCCCAGACAACGCCCCAAAGTGCTGCACCCTGTTCCTCTGGGCCTGTACCTGCACCAGTGCAGCTGAACGGCGGAATCCCTCCCAGGGACAGCACTCCTGGGACCCCCAAACAAAGCTCTGCCCCCAGCTCGGGCCCCTCCTCCCCACAGCCCCCTGCTGGCAGCCCGGAGTACTGGCCGCCCTCAGAGGCCCCTGTGCCCGGCTTCGCCACCCTGGGCCGGAAGCTCATGCTCGGGGGTGACGGCTACAGCCCCAAACCCCCGTCCCCCACCTCCGAGGGCTACTCCACCCCCACCTTCCCTGTCTCCGGCTGTTACTACCCCCCCCAACGCCGCGCCCGTCCCCTACACGGGTTACACCTCCGTCACCGTCCCCCCTCCCCAGCTGCCTGAGAAACGCCGCCAGTCCGCCCTGCCCGGTTCGCCCAATGGGCGGGGCTCCACCCTCAGGACCCCCACGGGGGCACAGCCCCCTCCATCCACCTCTCACCACGTCACCTTCTCCCCGTCCGTGGGAGAGGCAGCGCCCCCTGTGGGCCCCCGCGACGAGGCGCCGCACAGCCGGGTCAGTGTTAAGTTCGTCCAGGACAGCTCACGGTTCTGGTACAAGCCCGGGATCTCCAGAGACCAAGGTGAACACCCCAGCCCCTCTGTGATAGGCCAGCTTTTGACACACTCATTCCAGCCTTCTCTGTGATAGGGCAGCCTTGACACACCTACTCCAGCTCTCTCTGTTATAGGCCAGCTTTAACACACGTATCTGCTCTCTGTGATAGGCCAGCCTTGACACACCCTCTTCAGTCTAGTGTTGTGTCGTTCGCGAACGATTCGTTCAAAAGACCGAATCTTTTGGGTGAACGAACTGAACTGAATCACTTACTGAAAAGATCCGTTCATTTCTCAGTTCAGTTGAGCTCTCGAACGGATCTGATCAGCAGCGAGCGTGCACCGTGCAGGGAGGGGGAGGGACTGCCGCGAGCGAACGTGATTCGTCCCTTGCGAACTAGTTCTGCTGTGCTGAACGAATCATTCGCATTTGCTTCTTCCTATTCCATTTCGGACGTATTGTTCTAAGTATTGTATAGCCGAAATGAGTACCGTGTTTGCGTGTTGTATACTAGAAAAACATTTTTTCTCTAATTTGTTTCCTAAATTGTTCGAAATAAAGTTTATGGAAAAAAAAAAAAATTTATAAAAAAAAATTCGCGGGCGGGCGCCGAGCGAGGCAGCGAGCGTGCAGAGTGGACTTCTGCGAGCGAACGTGTAGTGATTCGTTCACTGCGAATCCCCCGGGGGACGTTCGCGAACGACACAACACTAGTGGCTGAGACTGTCCTTAAACTGTGACGGAACGGTGCAAGTTGAGTGATCCGTTCACTGAAGGCTACTAGACACAGTGAGTTAACGTGACGTGATCCTGAGTGATAATCAGCGGATTATCAAACTGCCAGAATCAGGCCCAGCAAGTTAAGACTTAAAAGTCATTGAAAACCAGCGTTCACCTCCAATATTGATATTCAACGAGGAAACTTTTAAAATATCAAGATTTGTAAACGGAGTTTGGCGCATTTGTCAAAGCGACAGCACTTCCGCATGAACTGTTCGGCCGTTTCAGTTCACTTCAATACGCAGTACGCAGTCGGAGCTCCGCCCAAGCACTGAACGATTCGGTGAACGAATCTTTTGAACGAATCTTTTTAATGAACTAATTCTAGTGATTCGTGTCACTGAAGTGAACTGTTTTGCCCATCACTACTTCAGTCCTCTTTGTGACCTTTTGTTATCACCATGACTAGAGCCATGGTAGTGAACTAGTGTTCTTTGAAATTCCATAAATTTATAAAGATAAAATGTAAGTGGGAAGTTTCTTGAAAATAACTAAATTCTGACTGTATCTTGTAGTCCTTTTACTCATTTTTACACTAATTGGTAGAGCATAGGCAAGCGTGAAAACTTTGTAAGCTTAACTTGCCCCCCACACCCCACACCGTCTCTGTAGCGATCGCTGTGCTGAAGGGGGAGGAGCCTGGAACCTTCCTGATTCGGGACAGTAACTCCTTCCAGGGGGCCTACGGCCTGGCGCTGAAGGTGGCCACGCCTCCACCCAACATCAGCAATCACAGCAGCAAAGGTCCACAACTCCTCATGTATTTATTTATTTATTTAACGAGCGCCATACATCCAGATTATTTACGGTGCATTTCCCAAGGGACACTGAGTAGAACCCATTCTCAACCATTATAAACACACACAATACACAGTGCTTAAAACTATGATAATTCAATGACAGCATCATTACAGCCTGTAGGGAACATGGGCATCGCTATGACCTATAGGGAACATGGGCATCGCTATGACCTGTAGGGAACACGGGCATCGCTATGACCTATAGGGAACACGGGCATCGCTATGACCTATAGGGAACATGGGCATCGCTATGACCTATAGGGAACATGGACATCGCTATGACCTATAGGGAACATGGGCATCGCTATGACCTATAGGGAACATGGGCATCGCTATGACCTATAGGGAACATGGGCATCGCTATGACCTATAGGGAACATGGGCATCGCTATGACCTATAGGGAACATGGGCATCGCTATGACCTATAGGGAACATGGGCATCGCTATGACCTATAGGGAACACGGGCGCTATTATGGCCACACATTGTCCCCAGATTGAAAAAAGTTGGACTGTTTCGAGAAAGTATTATAGTTTGATTTACAATTTTTGATTTGAGATTTTACCAGGGGATGTTTCTGAGCCAGGAGGAGACATGGTACATTAAAACACACTTCACACTTTTCTGCAAATCAGAAAACTGCTCATATTGGTTAAATGTAACCAATCAGATGGTGTGCAAATGTAGAAATGTAGTTCATTTTAGTGCTTGATGCCATTCAAGAGTATTCGCACGCTAGCATGCTGTCTGGAGGAGCAGATTAATGAAGAGGATCCTGGGAGATGTACAAGGGTAGGGGGTAGGACCGGGACTGCTGTATGTTTTGGGTGATTCTGCTCTGTGTGACTTTTCCCTCCCCTTCCAGCAGGGGACCCCCTGGAGCAGCTGGTGCGCCACTTCCTGATCGAGACGGGCCCTCGGGGGGTGAAAATCAAGGGCTGCCAGAACGAGCCGTATTTCGGTGAGCGGGAGGGCGGACTCGCCGCTTTCTTCTGAACTTGTTTTTCAGGACAGTCACCATGCACCGAACACAAATGCTGAGGTTTCACGCGAACACTCAGCGCTGGAGCCTTCGCTGAAGCAGGGTCTTTGTGTGGTGTTCATAAGCGTCGCATTGCCTTTGAGTGTGACTGCAAGCACAGGGCTGCGTAATGCGGTTAGCATCCGTTGCGCATTGGCTCATGAAAGCCTTTGTTCAGTACAGTGCGGCGACAGAGTTCTAAGCATACTAGCCGAGCATTCTGACATACGCCGCGCTGATGTTCTGGTGGGAGGAACATTTAACTTGCTTCTGGAATATATTGATATTATATTGATTAGAATATAAATATATATATATATATATATATATATACAGTCAAGCCGGAAAGTCTGAACACTCCTTTCACCTATCCACGTTTTATTACGTTACAGACATATTCTACAATAGATTGAGTACATTTTTTGCCTCAAACATCTACACACAATAGCCAATAATGACGAAGTGAAAACAGGTTTTTAGAAAATATGCAATTTTATTTTACTGACAAAAATAGGTTATTTAGGGGTTACATATCTGTACACACCCTTAGCCTAATACTTGGTTGCTGCACCTTTGGCAGCGATTACAGCTTCAAGTTGTCTTGGGAAAGAAGCTACGAGCTTGGCACACTTGTTTCTGGACATTTTTGCCCATTCCTCTTGGCATATCCTTGCAAGCTCCGTCAGGTTGGATGGGGAGCGTCGGTACACAGCCATTTTCAGCTCTTTCCACAGATGTTCAATTGGATTCAGGTCTGGGCTCTGGCTGGGCCACTCAAGGACATGCACAGACTTTCTCCGAAGCCACTCCTTTGTTCTCTTGGCTGCGTGCTTCGGGTCGTTGTCACGTTGGAAGGTAAACCTTCGCCCCAGTCTGAGGTCCAGAGCGCTCTGGAGCAGGTTTTCTTCAAGGATCTCGGTGTACTTAGCTGCATTCATCTTTCCCTCTATCAGGACTAGTCGCCCCGTTCCCGCTGCTGAAAAACATCCCCACATCATGATGCTGCCACCGCCATGCTTCACTGTAGGGATGGTATTAGCCAGGTGATGAGCGGTGCCTGGTTTCCTCCAGACGTGACGCTTGGTATTCAGGCCAAAAAGTTAAATTTTGGTTTCATCAGACCAGAGAATCTTGATTCTCATGGTTTGAGAGTCCTCTAGGTGCCTTTTGGCAAACTCTAAGCGGGCTGTGATGTGCCTTTTACTAAGGAGGGGCTTCCGTCTGGCCACTCTACCATAAAGGCCTGATTGGTGGAGTGCTGCCTGGATGGTTGATCTTCTGAAAGGTTCTCCCATCTCCACAAGGATACGCTGGAGCTCTGTCAGAGTGACCCTCGGGTTTCTGCTCACCTCCCTGGCCAAGGCCCGTCTTCCCCGATTGCTCAGTTTGGCCGGGCGGCCAGGTCTAGGAAGATTCTTGGTGGTTCCAAACTTCTTCCATTTGCGAATGATGGTGGCCACTGTGCTCTTTGGGACCTGTAAAGCTGCAGAGATTTTTCCGTACCCTTCTCCAGATCTATGCCTTGACACAATCCTGTTTCTGAGGTCTGCAGATAATTCCTTTGACCCCATGGCTTGGAGTTTGCTCTGACATGCACTGTCAACTGTGGGACCTTATATAGGCAGGTGTTGGCAATCCCCAATCATGTCCAATCAATTGAATTTATCACAGGTGGACTCCAATTAAGTTGTAGAAACATCTCAAGCAGTATCAGTGGAAACAAAATGCACCTCAGCTCACTTTTGGGTGTCATATCAAAGGGTGTGCACACTTCTGTACATATGATATTTTACTATTTTAATTTTTAATAAATTAGCACAAATGTCTAAAAACCTGTTTTCACTTTGTCATTATGGGCTATTTTGTGTAATAAAACGTGGATAGGTGAAAGGAGTGTTCAGACTTTCCGGCTTGACTGTATATATATATAGAATGACTTAATTATGCTTTGATTATTGGTAATACATACACATCCATGTCCTCATGCAAATAGCTCAGTTGCGGCACCCGGTGATGAATCATGACCCAAACGTCTTCATTCAGCTGCTGCCTTTCAGGTACTTCCAGAGTGGTGGTATACTGACTGTCTGTCATTGTGATTGGCAGGGAGCTTGTCGGCTCTGGTGTACCAGCACTCCATCACCCCCATCTCCCTGCCCTGTGCCCTGCGCATCCCTGAGAAAGGTAAGGCCGAGCCATGTAGCAGTTACTTAAATGCAGCTAGCTGTCTGTTAGAGAGTAGCCTAATGATTGCTAGCCTAAAGGGGCTGCTGTATGTGATAGGAAAATGAGAATACGAACATCCTTAGGATGTTGTGGTGGCAATTTTCTACCACTAGAGGGAGAGAGCAGAGCAGAGCAGACACAGGCAAACACATCACCATCTGTGCATGTGTGTTTTTATATTTTGTGTTATGTTTGTGAATGTATATCTGTGTGTGTTTGTGGATGTATTTCTGTGTGTGTGTGTGTGTTTGTGCTGAAGTAGCTGTGTCTTCGTGTTACAGACCTGGTTGGGGAGATCCAGGAGGTGCAGGCGGGGAGTCACCTGAGCACAGCTGCAGACCTCCTGAAGCAAGGAGCAGGTGAGGAGGCATCACATGTGACTGAGACTCATGCACAGACCTGACTGCACAGTACTGCTGCTTTAGTAACCTGTCCCCCACCCCACCCAGCCTGCAACGTGCTGTACCTGAACTCAGTGGAGACGGAGTCGCTGACGGGACCCCAGGCCATCTCCAAGGCGTCAAGCGCCACCCTGTCCCGATCCCCCCGTCACCCCCGCCACGGTGGTGCACTTTAAGGTGTCTGCCCAGGGCATCACGCTCACCGACAGCCAGCACAGGTACCCATAACAACCAAACACGCCCCAATGCATTTAATATCACTCTCAGAACACGTCCCCAGTGTGTTTAATATCACATTAGTATCACTCTCAGAACACACCTCCAGTGTGTTTAATATCACATTAGTATCACCCTCAGAACAGACCTCCAGTGTGTTTAATATCACATTAGTATCACCCTCAGAACACACCTCCAGTGTTTAATATCACATTAGTATCACCCTCAGAACACACCTCCAGTGTGTTTAATATCACATTAGTATCACCCTCAGAACACACCTCCAGTGTTTAATATCACATTAGTATCACTCTCAGAACATGTCCCCAGTGTGTTTAATATCACATTAGTATCACCCTCAGAACACACCTCCAGTGTTTAATATCACATTAGTATCACACTCAGAACACACCTCCAGTGTTTAATATCACTTAGTATCACCCTCAGAACACACCTCCAGTGTTTAATATCACATTAGTATAACCCTCAGAACAGACCTCCAGTGTGTTTAATATCACATTAGTATCACCCTCAGAACACACCTCCAGTGTTTAATATCACATTAGTATCACACTCAGAACACACCTCCAGTGTTTAATATCACATTAGTATCACCATCAGAACACACCTCCAGTGTGTTTAATATCACATTAGTATCACTCTCAGAACACACCTCCAGTGTGTTTAATATCACTTAGTATCACACTCAGAACACACCTCCAGTGTTTAATATCACATTAGTATCACACTCAGAACACACCTCCAGTGTTTAATATCACATTAGTATCACACTCAGAACACACCTCCAGTGTTTAATATCACATTAGTATCACTCTCAGAACACACCTCCAGTGTGTTTAATATCACATTAGTATCACTCTCAGAACACACCTCCAGTGCTTAATATCACTTAGTATCACCCTCAGAACACACCTCCAGTGTTTAATATCACATTAGTATCACCCTCAGAACACACCTCCAGTGTGTTTAATATCACATTAGTATCACCCTCAGAACACACCTCCAGTGTTTAATATCACATTAGTATCACTCTCAGAACATGTCCCCAGTGTGTTTAATATCACATTAGTATCACCCTCAGAACACACCTCCAGTGTTTAATATCACATTAGTATCACACTCAGAACACACCTCCAGTGTTTAATATCACTTAGTATCACCCTCAGAACACACCTCCAGTGCTTAATATCACATTAGTATCACCCTCAGAACACACCTCCAGTGTTTAATATCACATTAGTATCACCCTCAGAACACACCTCCAGTGCTTAATATCACATTAGTATCACCCTCAGAACACACCTCCAGTGCTTAATATCACATTAGTATCACCCTCAGAACACACCTCCAGTGTTTAATATCACATTAGTATCACCCTCAGAACACACCTCCAGTGCTTAATATCACATTAGTATCACCCTCAGAACACACCTCCAGTGTTTAATATCACTTAGTATCACCCTCAGAACACACCTCCAGTGCTTAATATCACATTAGTATCACTCTCAGAACACACCTCCAGTGTGTTTAATATCACATTAGTATAACCCTCAGAACACACCTCCAGTGTGTTTAATATCACATTAGTATCACCCTCAGAACACACCTCCAGTGTGTTTAATATCACATTAGTATCACCCTCAGAACACACCTCCAGTGTGTTTAATATCACATTAGTATCACACTCAGAACACACCTCCAGTGTGTTTAATATCACATTAGTATCACCCCCAGAACACACCTCCAGTGCTTAATATCACATTAGTATCACCCTCAGAACACACCTCCAGTGTGTTTAATATCACATTAGTATAACCCTCAGAACACACCTCCAGTGTGTTTAATATCACATTAGTATCACCTTCAGAACACACCTCCAGTGTGTTTAATATCACATTAGTATCACCATCAGAACACACCTCCAGTGCTTAATATCACATTAGTATCACCATCAGAACACACCTCCAGTGCTTAATATATCACATTAGTATCACCATCAGAACACACCTCCAGTGTTTAATATCACATTAGTATCACCATCAGAACACACCTCCAGTGCTTAATATCACATTAGTATCACCCTCAGAACACACCTCCAGTGCTTAATATCACATTAGTATCACCCTCAGAACACACCTCCAGTGCTTAATATCACATTAGTATCACCATCAGAACACACCTCCAGTGCTTAATATCACATTAGTATCACCATCAGAACACACCTCCAGTGTTTAATATCACATTAGTATCACCATCAGAACACACCTCCAGTGTGTTTAATATCACATTCAGAACATGACCCCAGTGTATTTTAATGGTTGCTCTCTCTCCCACACTCTCTCTCTCCCCCCCTCCCTCCTGTGCAGAGTGTTTTTCAGGAGGCATTATCCAGTCAGCAGTGTGACCTTTAGCAGTTTGGACCCCCAGGACAGGAGGTGGGCGTGGAATCTGGCACTGCATGCCAAAACCCAACCTAACGCCAACACTGGTCCCCACACATGACCAAACAGAACCCAGCACAACGCCAACACTGGTCCCCACACGTGACCAAACAGAACCCAACACAACGCCAACACTGGTCCCCACAAATGACCAAACAGAACCCAGCACAACGCCAACACTGGTCCCCACACGTGACCAAACAGAACCCAACACAACGCCAACACTGGTCTCCACACTTGACCAAACAGAACCCAACACCAACACTGGCGCCCACACATGGCGAAACAGAACCCAACTCAACGCTGGTCCCCACATGTGACGAAATAGAACCCAACTCAACACTAAACGCGGTCCAGTTTTATAAATTATATAATTAATATATAATTTATATGGGAAATTATCAGACAGTATTTTCATGCTTGAGCCTTATCATCGAACCATCAAATGCAGTAACTTGCATGGCAGCATATTATTCACATATCAATTTAATAACAAAAAACTGTGTTCTGCTTTTCTTAATATTTCTAATAAAAACTCTGCTCTACAACCACAGTCTTTAGTTTAGAGTACTGACAGAATGACACATATGACCAGCAATTTTTTATCTTTACGTGTTTTACAGTTTAATATCTTAAGCGATAGAGTGAGATTTATGAACCCACAGAGCTAGCACGTGCTATCAATGACAAAAGTACTTAATGAAGGATTCTGGAAGGCTTGTACTGTTTTATGGCGGAGCACAAAGTCCTTTCATTGGTTCTCACAATTTATTGGTTGACCACATACCACATTAGCAGCTCCAACCAATTGTGTGTCTCCAACAAATTGTCTGGTGCAAGGCCTCTCTCTCTTTTCTCATATTCTCCACCCACGGTAGTGCAGTGACAACAGACGCATTGTTTAAGAGTCAGCTTGAGGGTACAAGTGCCCAACAGACTGCCCAGTGCAGATGTGGCTGTATTAACCCATGGCTGAAGCCATCCAGCTCTCTCATTAGCAGGCATGCAGCTGTGGGCGTGGTCTGCGTGGATTTGTGTAAATGGGTGTGGGTGTGGCTGCGATGTCACTCAGGCGAAGCGCAGGGACGGGTCACAACTCCTGCCTCTGCCCTCCTGTGCTACGCTGTCTGTTTGTCTGTCCGTCTGTCTCTGAGTCTGGTCTCTGTTTTCTGTGCTTTAGGTGGACTAACTCTGACAGCACGACATCCAAGTAAGTGCTCAGTGTCTGTGTGTGTGTGTGTGTGTGTGTGTGTTCGCTACAGATGGGAATGTAGACCCAGGAAAAACAAACGCACGGCAGTTTGTTAGCTACATGCTTTGGCCGGTTCTGTGTACATATCAATGAAAAATGCCGCGCACATCGTGTTGCTTTGTTAACGGTGGCTACTAGGCAACCATTTCAGCTCACCCTCCTCTTGACTGAGATTCCATTAAAACTCATTCAGAAGCTGTCCTCTTCACAGTAAGGTATCCCTACCATCACCCTTCAGTTGAAGAGGCCAAACAACATACTCATGTTTTCATTTTGTGTTATCAGTGAGAGGTTAACGTTTCACTGTCTTCTGTATCATTCCAAACTGCTTTCTACCTCCCCTTCTGTCCTTCTCACTCTCTTCACTTCTTCTTTCCACTTCCACTGTTTTGTTCCTTTCTCCTCCTTGCCTTGCATCTGCTTTTGTACCCTCTCTCTGTTTCTCACTCCCTCACTCTCTGTCCCTCTCTCTCTTTGTCTCTCTCTCTCTCAGGATGTTTGGCTTTGTGGCGAAGAAACAGGGCAGCTTGTCGGAGAATGTGTGCCACCTTTTCGGCGAGCTGGACCCCGAGCAGCCAGCCACCGCCATTGTCAACTTCATCAACAAGGTCATGCTCGGGCCGCAGCAACGCAGATAGCCCAGCCCAGCCCCGCCCCCCACAGAGCGGGAGCCAATCAGGAGAGCGGGGAAACAGCCTGAAGCTGCTCGAGTGGATTCTGGAAAAGACGCGCAACACAAGGTTTTCAGTGTATTTGTGTCACACCTCTCCGCCACGGCCTTGTGACCCATCATAATGAATCCTACCATTTGTCCTCTTTTTTTAATACCAGTGATGTATGTAAAAGAGGAGCTACAGTGTGCAGATATCAATCCTTAAACCATCTAAATCCTTCCTGGAGCAGGCGTGACATCAAAAATTACGTAGAAAAGGTTGTTGGGGTCAAGGACTGCTGAGAATTGAGTGACCGTCTTTCCAGAACATTATCCAAAATATCAGCAGTAGCTGCTGAATATTACCCCCGCTACAATATACTGACAAATCTATTGGAACTGATGCTAAAAGATCACCACAGCATTTATTCACAAATATTGTTGCAAATCATATCTTTAAAGATATGACACACACACACACACACAGGTAGAAGTTACTGAATGTGAGTGTATGCATGTATGTGACTGAGAGAAGAGAGAGTATGTTTGCAGGCTAGACAGTGCTAGGGCATATGGGCATTAGGGAGTAGATGTAGCTGTAGTTGCAGGATTTTAGAGAAGAGGGATCAAGACGTGAATCTTGGCCTGGCGCAAGAGTACAGGCACAGTGTTGCAAGAGGTACCGGAAGAGTTTGCCAGACAGGAAGTGGACACGGTCGGCCACACCCACAGCAGCACGGCGCCATACGGCCGAGTCCCATGTCACCTTTTACCCTCCTCTCCGCTCTGGGTGTGGTCAGGTGACGGGCAAGGACAGACAAACATGCCCGAGAGGCCATGTTTGTCTGGTGGTTCCATTGCGGGCCTAGACGGTTGCAGTCGTCTTGAAGCTCGGACGCAAATATTGGTGTTTTTTTTTTAACATCCATAAGAAACGTATTCGTTAAGTATTATTGCAAAAATAACATGACAAGGAACCTATTCTGTACCCACCTTATTGGCAGCATAAATCACTCACCCTGTCCTTAGTATATATCCAAGTATAAAAGGAAAGGAAATCAAGCAAGCCAGCTACCAAAGGCTGTACCTAACCAAAGACATTTACAGAGCACTCGATTTTTATACTATAAAGCTATAATCAGGCATAATTTGTATGCTTCATGCATTTGTATTTGTATAAGTGGAGTGTTTATACATCATTTTTGTGTTTTTATAAGATAGAAAGACACTTGCGTCTATGACAGCTTTAATATATTTGTGATCTTTTTTTCTTGACCTTTGTATGTAGTAATATATTTTCTCACATGCAGCTGCCTCTAAACGTGTAAGAAATAAAAGGACGGAACATTTATATGAAGAAAAAAAAAGGAATTTATATGATATGCTATTTTTTAAAACAAGCAATGTATGCATAAAATGAAAATTAATAAAAAAAATCTAGTTGTGGTACCAAACATGTGGCCTGGATTTAATGCCTTATTCTTTGGATCTGTTCATTGAAATCATTCCGGAGACCTTTGTCTGTGTCTTTGACCTTTGTCACAGATGTGTGACTTGCACTGCAGCAGATTCACAAATCCTAAATGTTACATGAATTAACTGAACCTTTCACTTATCCACTTTCAGTCCATCCAAATTTATATAATGATCTGCAGGCCTGCTCTGAACCGATACCTGTGAAGAAAGGATCTACAGTTGAAGTCGGAAGTTTACATACACTTAGGTTGAAGTCATTAAAACTCATTTTTAACCACTCCACAGATTTCATGGTAGCAAACTATAGTGTTGGCAAGTCAGTTAGGTCAACACTATAGCTTGAAGGGTTTCTTCTCCTGACTTATTTTCCCATAGAGTTCAACAGGAAAACTTGTCAGGAGAAACAACCCTTAAAGTGATCCATGTGATCCATCCATATCTACTGCATATCTGGCAGCAGAGTGATGGTTTGAGGCTTGTTTGATACCTCAGACCCTTGATGACTTACAGCCATTTTACCAATCACGTAGTCCATACTGTTCCAGCATAATTTACAGCCAAATCTAGTCCCACCCCCCAGTTCCCATAGAAATCCATTCAAATGCAGAGACGTTATAGTATCGCTTGTAAGAGTACCAGAAAATAAGATATCAAGAGTCTATTGATGTTGTTGGGTCACAGACATTAGGAAGTCATGGCATGCAAAGGATATGCGACCAAATATTAAAAATTTAAAGGCACAGTCAACTTAGTGTATGTAAACTTCTGACCCACTGGAATTGTGATATAGTGAATTAAAAGTGAAATAATCTGGAAACAATTGTTGGAAAAATTACTTGTGTCATGCACAAAGTAGATGTCCTAACTGACTTGCCAACACTATAGTTTGCTAACATGAAATCTGTGGAGTGGTTAAAAATTTGTTTTAATGACTTCAACCTAAGTGTATGTAAACCTCCGACTTCAACTGTACCTGCCATAACTTTCCTCAGTGTGAGTAAACGGGAAAAGATTTATGAAAAAACCTTTACTCTAATTTTTAGGTGTGTCAAAGTGTTCATAATTATTTTAGTATATTCCATTCAATCCAAGGTAACTCAGAAAGGTTTGTTTAGTAAGATAACATGATAAGGAGAGAGAAAAATCTAAGCAAAGTATATGGGGGGAATGGGCGTTTCTTGGGGGGGGGGGGGGTGTAACACTTATAACAAAGATAAAAACACCATTGGAAGGGAAAAAGTCAATTTAATTTTTTTACTTTTAACCCTTACATCCCCTCCCACCTACCAAAATAAAAAAAACTTGGCACAGAGGTGAGGATACACACTGCTGAAATGCGCGAATCATGAAAAATTCCAAGTGACTACTCAAGAATTAAAAGGTACGTCTCTGGACCAGTGTAGCAGGAGTGTTCTGCCTAAAAACCTGACATGCTTGGCTGTATGTGCAGGATGAAGCACGGACTCGACCGCCAACAGTGGTCTGAACGGAGTTCTCTGACTGCTGAGTCTGTTACAAGGCAGCGCTTAGCTGTTGGTTTAAATTGCTGGAAATTAACAGGAAGGCCAGCACCAGAAATACTTAGGAAAAACAAAATTACAGACTAAATAAAGACCTTGTATTTACTTATATTGACAAATTTAGACACGTGTCCAAAACATATCCAAATTTGTGGTTTAATTGATCAAAAACCAACATGTGGAGAAAATATTTCTGCCAATAAATGTCCACCTCCTGCAGATGGACTTAAAGCAACAGTTCAGAGCTGCCTTGGTTCCAGCTGCGTCAGCTGCAGCTAGGAGACCCTGTTAGAACCTGGCTAACCAGGTTATAAAAGCATACTCCTGTGGAGGTTAACATTTCACATGTTTAATACAGCACACAATCAAAGTTACAGATGTAGCACATGGTGCACCTCAACCTTGGCCTCAGACCTTCAGTCTCTGGCGTTCTACTACAATTCCCAAAATTCCTGAAGGAACAGAGCAAATTAAACAGGCCCCAATTCAAACAAACTGCAATGGGGGTTGTTGATAACAGGCCATTAACAAAATTCAACATCCTGAGTTTTATTTATACTTTTTTTTGTTGTTACACGTTTTCTCATTAAATACAGCAGCCTATCCCCAAGTCCAAAGCTGTGCAAGCAAGAGGACAAAGCACAATATAGTTAGATTTCACTTCAAGTCTAATAACTCCAGAGTTGGGGCAGTGCAGTAGAGATCCTCAGCCAATGGCCCAACAGCCTAACCAGGCTAATAGATAATTAAAAATCAAATACCATTACAACTAGTAAGTAAGGATTCGCTCTGTTAATTTCAAGCTGAGCTGGTTACAGACGGTTGAGTGGCACAAATACGATCTGGTGCTGTTGGACCTGTTGACCTGTTGGACACGACCTTGTTAGATACGACCCGTTAAATATTGCCGATTGGGTTCTGAACGAGCCGTCCAGCTCCCGCAAAGAACGGTCCGGATGCCACGAGACGCACTGTGCTCGGCTAGCCTGGAATGCTAAGTGACCAAACCGTCAAATAAACAGATCAGTCCAAATGATGCACAAATTCAAAAATGATAAAAACATTCACAAATTACACTTCAGCTGGTCTTAAAACAATACATTTAGTAGGCGCAAGTTTGCGGTTCAAGATCGAATGCAGACTTCTGCTCTTTAAGGGCTCTACCCCATCACTGTTATTGGCTGTATTAGAGAAGTGTGCAGTGCAAAGCCGGTTATACGGCATTCACGTTTCCTGCATAACAGTTAATGCTGATCAAGGCATGCCTGTAACAGAAGTGTTTCCAGTCTGTTGTTTTCAGACTAGCGTCCTTTAGCTTGTGCCCCCCCCCCCCGTCCACACAAAGCAGTCAGGCTTTCGGATCTGTATCTGTGGGGGGGGGGGGGGGGTCAGAATCTTAAACGCACTCTCTCATTTTCCTCCTCCACTCCTCAATTTGCTCAGTTATTTATTTGCGCAAATGACCTAAGTGCCCCGTTCCAATCGGAGGTGCAGGAGACGGGTCACAGCCTATCGCCATCTTTCTGCTGAGAGAGGGCCCAGCTGAAATCACAGGCAAGGCTGAAGAGGCACTGCAACACACCGTGTTACACTTTGATAACTAGATTACAATCCCAGTTAGGATCTCTTCTCCCCCCCCCCCCCCCTTTACATTTGTAACTATGACAAGATTGGAAACAGGCTCAGGGTGAGTGAACACAATCAAAACTCTCCCCATGAGAATAAGCCTCTGTACCAGTATTTGAAATCTGGCCATGTCTGTAGTCCTGGCAACCGTGATCAGATTTCTCTTCCCTCATTGGAACGGTTTTAATTCCTGACTGAAATGGAACTTGGTAACGACTCCTCCTTCACAAAATAAATTTATTAGAATAGGAAATTAAAATATAAGGTCCTTGTTTTGTGATTTATGTGAAAATGCCAATTACCTGAATGTATTACTGATTAGATGTAAGTTTATGCATACAGTCCCATGCTTAAAGTACTTGGTAAACTTTAAACTATTGTACAGAACATACAACTTACATATGGATGTTCATTGACATACAATTGTGGTAAATTACAACGCATGCCATATATTTTATATTCCATATTTTATCAAATGGGTTTTTTTTTTTAACCCAGCTGCTGGATCACATATTTGTTAATTAATCTCTCAAATCATTACCCAAAATGCAGTTTGTTATGATTTGAGAGGCACAAATGTATCCCGGTGTAATGGTTTTCATTATCCAACCTTTTCATTAGTATCAGTGAAAGCTGAACTCATAATGCTCTGTACGTGGCAAGATGCATTTTAATACATTTAATTTATGGACAAAGTATTGCTGTTTGTTTAGAGACTGAGGTATTACTGATGTCCAGTCCCTCAAAGAAAGCCTAAAAGTGACCGCCTCTCTGTGAGTGTGGATTTTAGGGTGATACAGGAAGAATGAGAACATTTTCTTCACAATAAATAGAAGCACATGATCATTAAATGTATATTAGAAATATATATTACTCTGTTAATTTGCTGGAAACGGACAGAAGAGAGTCACTGAATTAAGCCAATTAGAATTCCCCATATAGACAAACGTGCACCCGTGTTCAGTTCTGATCTAAAGTATTTTCACTCTTTAAGTTAAAAATAGCCATCATCCTATACATTTTACAAAAAAAAGCTGTACAGCTAAATTTCCCTAGGAAGCAATAAGAAAATAAACAGTACCCTTTCTAAGGTGCGCAAATCCCTCTCATAATCCTTTCCCTCCACACGGCAAAAAAAACAAAAACATCTCCCTTCTAGAATGACCTGATTTTTCTCCCCAAAGAAAAAGCTGTGGGAAGCTTACAGGCTAAAATGTCCACAGCAGCTACATCTACAAATCAGCAGTAAACAGCCTGTGGTCAGATGAGGAGCAGAACAGGACTGAGCAGGAGGAAGTGCAGGCCTGAGAGAGGAGGTTCAGGCCTGACAGGAGGAGGAACAGGGCTAAGAGAAGAGGAGCAGGCCTGAGAGAGGAGGGATTTTTAGCACACTTCAGTCTGGGAGGCAGCAAAATTCTGCCTCCAATTACAGCGCAAAAAAAAAATAAACACACAGCAGCAAATCCTACATGCAGCAGCAGACCTGCTGTTGGCTTCCAGCCTGTAAAACCAACTCAAGCAAAAGGAGAAGCTTCCCTGTCCGTCACACGGAGTGGTCCCGGGCTCCCAGAGTGCTTTGCAGGCTCGCGGTCGAGGGTCAGAGCAGTTGGGGCCCGGGGGGCTGGCGGACGGTGGAGTTGGCCCCGCAGTCGATGTAGCGGTACGCCTCCAGGGTGTTCTGTGCCGTGCGTACCATGTACGACGTCTTTACTGAGGTTCTGAGAGAGATAGAGAGGGTGTGAGAGAGGAAAAAATGAAGCGCAAAGGTGGGACAAGAGAGATTCAAGGGAAACGACGATGAAGTAAAATGCAACAGGAAAGGATTGCTTAAAAAAGGAGCGAGAGAAAATGTGAGTGAGGTTGGCAGGGGGGTAGGTCAGGAAGTGGAAAAGGGAAGCGAGAAAACAACTACCGCCACCCAAAAAAAATTCTTCTAAAACAGGAAGTAATGGGAGTCACAGCGTTTCCGCAGCGCGGCGCGCATTGCGTCACAAACGCAGGGAAGGGGACTCACTGCATGAAGACCACGATGTTGTGCACTTTGATGCTGGCCATGGTACAGAATGCGCTGGAGAGGAGGGGAAGAAGGAGACACGGTGTTAGTCTGATCCTCCTGCTCTCTTCAAAAATACCTGAGCAGCTTTTAACGTTTACTCCGTGCTTTACCAAACATTTTTTGATAGACCGTGGCTTCACTGGTGGCTAATGTTAGTATCATCATAGCTAGCTAGCTTTGCTTCATGATGACCACAATTGCATGCTGACATTACCTACATTTTATTCTTCCAGTCAAAAGCTAGCTGCAAGCAAATAATGTTACATCACTATAGCCACTTGTTTCAAAGCTTTGGAATCAGTGTAGTTGGCTAGCTCGCCAGGGTTGAGATTAATGATTGGTGCTCGTAAGGGTTGTATAACTAATATTTTTTTAACTAACTTTTTTTTCTTGTGGGGAACCTGCCATATGCCCGTTAAGTGAATCTCTAAACGAGCATTGGAGCACCGCACATGCGGTACCCGTAGCACGGTGGGGAACAGGGACTCTTGTTAGTTTGCAAATATTGGCGTGACGAGCTGCTGTAATTGCACCTGTTCAAGTGGAGATGGTGCAAAGGGCAATGTTTAGACAAACAAGTCAAGTCAAGTCAAGTTTATTTATATCGCACAGTTCATACAATTGAATCCAAACTGCCAGATATTCAGTAGATATGGATGTATCACTTTAAAGAGATACTGCAGAGCCTTTTCTAAGGCCTTTTTTACCGCTTCAATTTGAGCTGGAACTCGTGAGTAGGTGTGGTCATATGACGATGATGCCACATAGTCATATTATGAATATTCATACGGTCAAGGAGTGAAAGGGTGTGTTGATATAAGTCGGAATATTAACGTTAGCAGTAATACAACGTTAAGCAATTTGCATTTGAACTCGAACTAGCTAGTTAGCAGTAAAAGGGTCTCAGTCTCAAAGAGGGGAAAAAAAACAAAAAAAACGTTGGTCTCTGCTTTTATACCACGTGCCCAGCCGAGACCACCCTAGGATCACCGCAACTCCACCCATTTTTATGTTAAGGATCTCGTGACGTTGAAAACATCGGTTTTCAACGGGAAAAGTCGGTTTTTGACTGCAGTATCTCTTTAAGGGTTGTTTCTCCTGACTTATTTTCCTATTGAACTCTGGAAAAATAAGTCAGGAGAAACAACCCCTAAAGTGATCCATCCATATCTACTGCATTTCTGGCAGCAGAGTGATGGTTTAAGGTTTGTTTGATACCTCAGACCCGTGATGACTTAGCCATTTAGCCAACCATGGGTTCCATACTATTCCCGTGTAATTTACATCTTAATCTAGTCCCATCCCCCAATTCCCATAGAGATCCATTCAAATGCAGAGAGGTTATAGTATCGCTTGTAAGAGTACCTGAAAATAAGATATCAAGAGACTTTTGATATCCTTTTACACCCAGTCACGATAGCATCACTTGTTTACCTGTGGAATGTTCTACATACTGTCCCAACTTTTTTGTAATTGGGGCTTGTACAAGACTAAATCTGATGAAATTTTGCCCAACTGTAAATCACCAAAATCACTTGACGCGCCCCACAGTTCTCACGGTTCGGAAAAACTTTTATTTGTTCCTTACATTTCAAAATCCACTGGAGCAAATTTGGTTAAACTTAGGATGGTCTGACATTTTTCGGCGCCATGGTAGTTTAATAGGACTCTCTGAGAGCGAGCAGAATCTCTACCTCTGGAGCTTCACTGTGTTGCAGGCGGCCATATTTTTTCATGACTGCTCTTTGTGTTTTCTTGCAGCCGGTATCTCAGTTTCACAATGTGAGCTGAAGGTCTGCCATGTTAAATAAAATGCATACATAATGGCGTATTTACATGCATAAAACATAATATGAACTTACTAAACGTAGGACAGGCTCCCGCTGATCTCCATGCTCACAGTGAAGTTCATCTGCAGTGGTGGCAGAAGTGTGGATTAAAAAAACCAGCAGGACAATTTACCCACGCTGCACCAGCAGGCCGCAGCTTAGTCTAATTTAATTATTTACACCACGCTAGGTTACATCTGCCTAATACTTCTGACTGAATGTGACTTTTTCAGTGGGGAAAAGGGGCCTTTGGAACTGTGAGAACATGTGAGTCTCCCTCCAAAGAACAACCCCCAACCTGTAAAGCACACCGGTTGGCTGCATGTCTTCGGAGTGCGAGGACAAGGTGCTGAAATGGCAACAGATTTTCTTTAAAAATGAGAAAACTGTTCTATAGTCCTGTAGTTTACTGCACCGAAATAGTAAACTACAGGCTAGTGTGACTGTGTCACTTTCCCAATGAAAGGGGTATGAATCCAAAGAAGCGGTGCATCACAGCTTCTATAGACAGACCAGATACTCAGCTCCAGATTCTTAACATAGAAAGTTATGTCCCCCTACCGCTGAAGCAGAAACATTTCAACGTGTTGAATCTTCTAAAAATCCTGAGATACTTTGTGCACTGAAGCAAAGCACCAGAAACTCCCATACTCAAGAGGCAGATGGGACAGAAGGAAAGCAGGAGCTCAGTATCTGGTGAGAGTGTAGAATCTGTAGCTCAATTGTGAGCAGTGTGGTGAGGGTGTAGAATTGTGGTTGTATTGTGTGTGTGTGTGTGTGTGTGTGGGGGGGGGGGGTTGTTGTGTTGTTGTGCTGTGTGTGAGGTAGCTGTACTGTGTGTGAGGTTGCTGCACTGTGTGAGGTAGCTGTACTGTGTGTGAGGTAGCTGTACTATATGTGAAGTTGTTGTGCTGTGTGTGTGGTAGCTGTACTGTGTGAGGTTGTTGTACTGTATGTGAGGTAGCTGTACTGTGTGCGGTTGTTCTACTGTATGTGAGGTAGCTGTACCGTGTGAGGTTGTTGCACTGTGTGAGGTTGTTGTACTGTATGTGAGGTAGCTGTACTGTGTGAGGTTGTTGTACTGTGTGTGAGGTAGCTGTCCTGTATGTGAAGTTGTTGTGCTGTGTGTGAGGTAGCTGTACTGTGTGAGGTTGTTGTACTGTATGTGAGGTAGCTGTACTGTGTGAGGTTGTTCTACTGTAGGTGAGGTAGCTGTACTGTGTGAGGTTGTTCTACTGTATGTGAGGTAGCTGTACTGTGTGAGGTTGTTGTACTGTGTGTGAGGTAGCTGTACTGTGTGAGGTTGTTGTACTGTATGTGAGGTAGCTGTACCGTGTGAGGATGTTGTACTGTGTGTGAGGTAGCTGTACTGTGTGCAGTTGTTCTACTGTATGTGAGGTAGCTGTACTGTGTGAGGTTGTTGTACTGTGTGTGAGGTAGCTGTACCATGTGAGGTTGTTGTACTGTGTGTGAGGTAGCTGTACTGTATGTGAAGTTGTTGTGCTGTGTGTGAGGTAGCTGTACTGTGTGAGGTTGTTCTACTGTATGTGAGGTAGCTGTACTGTGTGAGGTTGTTGTACTGTGTGTGAGGTAGCTGTACTGTGTGAGGTTGTTGTACTGTGTGAGGTTGTTATACTGTATGTGAGGTAGCTGTACCGTGTGAGGATGTTGTACTGTGTGTGAGGTAGCTGTACTGTGTGTGGTTGTTCTACTGTGTGAGGTAGCTGTACCGTGTGAGGTTGTTGTACTGTGTGTGAGGTAGCTGTACCATGTGAGGTTGTTGTACTGTGTGTGAGGTAGCTGTACTGTATGTGAAGTTGTTGTGCTGTGTGTGAGGTAGCTGTACTGTATGTGAGGTAGCTGTACTGTGTGAGGTTGTTCTACTGTATGTGAGGTAGCTGTACTGTGTGAGGTTGTTGTACTGTGTGTGAGGTAGCTGTACTGTGTGAGGTTGTTGTACTGTGTGTGAGGTAGCTGTACCGTGTGAGGTTGTTATACTGTATGTGAGGTAGCTGTACCGTGTGAGGATGTTGTACTGTGTGTGAGGTAGCTGTACTGTGTGCGGTTGTTCTACTGTGTGAGGTAGCTGTACTGTGTGTGAGGTAGCTGTACCATGTGAGGTTGTTGTACTGTGTGTGAGGTAGCTGTACTGTGTGCGGTTGTTCTACTGTGTGAGGTTGTTGTACTGTGTGTGAGGTAGCTGTACCGTGTGAGGTTGTTATACTGTATGTGAGGTAGCTGTACCGTGTGAGGATGTTGTACTGTGTGTGAGGTAGCTGTACTGTGTGCGGTTGTTCTACTGTGTGAGGTAGCTGTACTGTGTGCGGTTGTTCTACTGTGTGAGGTAGCTGTACTGTGTGAGGTTGTTGTACTGTGTGTGAGGTAGCTGTACTGTATGTGAAGTTGTTGTGCTGTGTGTGAGGTAGCTGTACCATGTGAGGTTGTTGTACTGTGTGTGAGGTAGCTGTACTGTATGTGAAGTTGTTGTGCTGTGTGTGAGGTAGCTGTACTGTATGTGAGGTAGCTGTACTGTGTGAGGTTGTTCTACTGTATGTGAGGTAGCTGTACTGTGTGAGGTTGTTGTACTGTGTGTGAGGTAGCTGTACTGTGTGAGGTTGTTGTACTGTGTGTGTGAGGTAGCTGTACCGTGTGAGGTTGTTATACTGTATGTGAGGTAGCTGTACCGTGTGAGGATGTTGTACTGTGTGTGAGGTAGCTGTACTGTGTGCGGTTGTTCTACTGTGTGAGGTAGCTGTACTGTGTGTGAGGTAGCTGTACCATGTGAGGTTGTTGTACTGTGTGTGAGGTAGCTGTACTGTGTGCGGTTGTTCTACTGTGTGAGGTTGTTGTACTGTGTGTGAGGTAGCTGTACCGTGTGAGGTTGTTATACTGTATGTGAGGTAGCTGTACCGTGTGAGGATGTTGTACTGTGTGTGAGGTAGCTGTACTGTGTGCGGTTGTTCTACTGTGTGAGGTAGCTGTACTGTGTGCGGTTGTTCTACTGTGTGAGGTAGCTGTACTGTGTGAGGTTGTTGTACTGTGTGTGAGGTAGCTGTACTGTATGTGAAGTTGTTGTGCTGTGTGTGAGGTAGCTGTACCATGTGAGGTTGTTGTACTGTGTGTGAGGTAGCTGTACTGTATGTGAAGTTGTTGTGCTGTGTGTGAGGTAGCTGTACTGTGTGAGGTTGTTGTACTGTATGTGAGGTAGCTGTACTGTGTGAGGTTGTTCTACTGTATGTGAGGTAGCTGTACTGTGTGAGGTTGTTGTACTGTGTGTGAGGTAGCAGCACCGTGTGAGGTTGTTATACTGTATGTGAGGTAGCTGTACCGTGTGAGGATGTTGTACTGTGTGTGAGATAGCTGTACTGTGTGAGGTTGTTGTACTGTGTGTGAGGTAGCTGTAGTGTGTGAGGTTGTTGTACTGTATGTGAGGTAGCTGTACTGTGTGAGGTTGTTGTACTGTGTGTGAGGTAGCTGTAGTGTGTGAGGTTGTTGTACTGTATGTGAGGTAGCTGTACTGTGTGAGGTTGTTGTACTGTGTGTGAGGTAGCAGCACCGTGTGAGGTTGTTATACTGTATGTGAGGTAGCTGTACCGTGTGAGGATGTTGTACTGTGTGTGAGATAGCTGTACTGTGTGAGGTTGTTGTACTGTGTGTGAGGTAGCTGTAGTGTGTGAGGTTGTTGTACTGTATGTGAGGTAGCTGTACTGTGTGAGGTTGTTGTACTGTGTGTGAGGTAGCTGTACTGTGTGAGGTTGTTGTACTGTGTGTGAGGTAGCTGTACTGTGTGGGGTTGTTGTACTGTATGTGAGGTAGCTGTACTGTGTGAGGGTGTTGTACTGTATGTGAGGTAGCTGTACCGTGTGAGTTTGTTGTACTGTGTGAGGTAGCTGTACCATGTGAGTAGTGTTGCACGGTACACCGAAACTTTGGTACTTTTTCGATACTTAAAAAAAAAAAAACGGTTCGGTATTAGAATTTTCCGACGTTCGGTACTTTAAAATTTTTTTTTATATTATTCTTTTTTTTTATATAATCTTTTTTTTCTTTTTCTTTTATGTAGCTGCAATATTTCCCTTACCGCAGAATGCTGGAATGATCAAAATAGCATCTGGAAAAACCCTTGCCAAAACAACTTCGGTTTCCCGTTAGGCCTAATTAAATTTTCAATGGCAGCGCTGATATTATGAGGGTGTAATTATAGTTTCCGCCTCTACGCAAAATGGCGCACTTTCGTCCGTTTCGCTATCTGACCAGAACTCTTACATTTTAGTGTAGAGTAAAAGCTAATACTGCAGAGGCAGGAGTTTGATTCTGCCTGTTTTTAAGGACTGATTATGGATCAGCACTATGGAGGAGTCTCAAAAGCAGCTCTACAGTGCTGCAAAGATAGCTGATCCAGAAACAGTCCTTAAAAACCGGTAGAAACAAACTCCTTGTCCTGGGTTTAAGTTGTATAGTTCTGAATATCATTTGTGAAGCTAAGGGGGGTTTATTGTATATAAGTTCTGTTTTAAGTTTATTAATATTATAAATAACTAATATTTATTTACCATACGCCTTTGTGAGCAAATGTTATTTTTGCTCAGAATGGAGAAATGCACCACTTTGTTACCAACACCCTCCCCATGTGTGCGACGACTCTCCGTACCCCCGACCTGCGCGATGATACTACCTCGGCCCCGCACGCGCGTTTGATGACACCGTGTACGCGCAACAACACTGGTAGTTTCGAGGGGCCTACCACCCGGCCTGAAAAAAAATCTAGGGGAAACACTGTACTGTATGTGACTATTCTGAAATAAATGTATTCTGTAGCAAATTTCTGAATGATACAGCTTCTTCTTCAGTTCGAATTTAAAACCATGGATGTGCAGGGAATATTTTTTTAGATATTGACATTTAAATAAAACTAGTAGAAACGAGGAGGAAATTGCCTCTGAAGGGCCAAAGTAAATAGGGTTAAAGTCATTTCAGTAGAGGTACCGAGTATCGAATCAGTATCGTTTCAGTTTCAAGTACCGTTTCAGTATCGAGTATCATGATACTAAACCTGGTATCGGTATCGAAGTCAACATTTTGGTATCGTGACAACACTACATGTGAGGTTGTTGTACTGTGTGTGAGGTAGCTGTACTGTATGTGAAGTTGTTGTGCTGTGTGTGAGGTAGCTGTACTGTGTGAGGTTGTTGTACTGTATGTGAGGTAGCTGTACTGTGTGAGATTGTTCTACTGTATGTGAGGTAGCTGTACTGTGTGAGGTTGTTCTACTGTATGTGAGGTAGCTGTACTGTGCGAGGTTGTTGTACTGTGTGTGAGGTAGCTGTACTGTGTGAGGTTGTTGTACTGTGTGTGAGCTAGCTGCACCGTGTGAGGTTGTTATACTGTATGTGAGGTAGCTGTACCGTGTGAGGATGTTGTACTGTGTGTGAGGTAGCTGTACTGTGTGAGGTTGTTGTACTGTGTGTGAGGTAGCTGTAGTGTGTGAGGTTGTTGTACTGTGTGTGAGGTAGCTGTAGTGTGTGAGGTTGTTGTACTGTATGTGAGGTAGCTGTACTGTGTGAGGTTGTTGTACTGTGTGTGTGAGGTAGCTGTAGTGTGTGAGGTTGTTGTACTGTATGTGAGGTAGCTGTACTGTGTGAGGTTGTTGTACTGTGTGTGAGGTAGCTGTACTGTGTGAGGGTGTTGTACTGTATGTGAGGTAGCTGTACCATGTGAGTTTGTTGTACTGTGTGTGAGGTAGCTGTACTGTGTGAGGTTGTTGTACTGTATGTGAGGTAGCTGTACCGTGTGAGGTTGTTGTACTGTATGTGAGGTAGCTGTACTGTGTGAGGTTGTTGTACTGTGTGTGAGATAGCTGTACTGTGTGGGGTTGTTGTACTGTATGTGAGGTAGCTGTACTGTGTGAGGGTGTTGTACTGTATGTGAGGTAGCTGTACCGTGTGAGTTTGTTGTACTGTGTGTGAGGTAGCTGTACTGTGTGAGGTTGTTGTACTGTATGTGAGGTAGCTGTACCGTGTGAGGTTGTTGTACTGTATGTGAGGTAACTGTACTTTGTGAGGTTCCTGAGAAAGGCGCACACTGACCTGTCTCTGGCTGAGAGGCTGGATGCTGATGACATTATCCAGCTGCTGCGTGCCGATGACCGTCTTCATGTACAGCACCTGGCAGCTCACGCTGTCCACCAGCGCTGTAAAGAAGTTGGAGTTGCTGATGTTCAAGGTGCTCTGAAAACAGAATGCCAGGCATGAGAAATGGTCAGATACCCTGAACAGTTTCAATGCAGAGGGACCGAACGGTAAAGGAACGGAAGTCTGCTCACAGTCATGTTGATGAGGACTTTGCTGTTGTTGCGGTCGAAGCGGACGGTCACCGTGCGTATCCCGTCATCCTCTATCAATACGGAGCGCGGGAACATGAAGAAGACGACCAGCGAAGATGCCAGAAGGCACAACACCACAGACAGGACCACATACAGCTTCCTGCAAGCAGAAACACCCTCACAATGCTGCCACATCATTACAATCACAACACACCACTACCACTCACACATGCATCATGCACACACACACACACACCCAACACACCCATGTATCCGGTACTTTATAAATGGTCAGGTGATTTAGCAACTTAAACCAAGTACTCCCTCACAGTGTTAGTTCTGTTACTCATTCCTCACAGCAACAGAGTGGTTGCTGACTTCATCACTGCATATGCCAGGGTGAAGTCCCTCCACTTCCTGGCTCTCACTGAGACCTGGATCACTCCTGATAACACAGCCACTCCAGCTGCTCTGTCTGCTGGCTACTCCTTCTCCCACACCCCCAGGGCCTCAGGCAGAGGCGGGGGTACTGGTTTGCTCATTTCCACGTCCTGGAAATTCTCTATTCCCACTGTACCCTGCCTGAATATCTCCTCCTTTGAGTTTCATGCAGTCACTGTAACTCACCCATCTGCACTTAATATTGTTGTTCTCTATCGCCCTCCAGGTCCGCTCGGCACTTTCCTGGATGAACTGGACACTCTCTTGAGCTCCTTCCCTGAGGATGGTACCCCTGTAATCCTACTGGGAGACTTCAACCTCCAACCAGACAGTGCCCAGCTATCCAGTGTCATCTCACTCCTCCAGTCCTTTGCCCTCACTCAGTCCCTATCGCCTGCCACCCACAAGGGTGGTAACCAACTGGACCTTGTACTCACCAGGAGTTGCGCCACATCTGAACTCACGGTGACCCCCCTCCACGTATCGGACCATTTCTTTATCTCATTTTCTCTCTCCTGCCCACTCTCCCTCAACTCTGCTAACAACCCACCTGCTGTCATGTTCAGGAGAAATCTCCGCACCCTCTCACACTCCTCTCTCACTACTTCTGCTCTCTCTGCACTTCCTCCTCCTGCTACCTTTGCTAAAATGCCTATTGATGTTGCCACCTCTGTGTTTAACTCATGCCTCTCTCAGTCTCTCAACTCACTATGTCCTCTTGTCTCCAAACCAGCCCGACTATCACCCCCCCTCCCCGTGGCTGACGGATTCTCTCAGATCCAGCAGAACCATGCTACGAGCCGCTGAGAGAAAGTGGAGGAAATCCAGATCCCCAGAGGACCTGGCCTCCTACCACACTCTGCTGGCAGCCTTCACAGCTGCAACCACATCAGCTAAAACTTAATTTTTCCAGTCTAAAATTGATACATGTCTATCTAACCCACGTAAACTCTTTTCCACCTTCTCCTCCCTGCTCACCCCCCCTCCACCCCCTTCACCCTCCTCCCTCTCTGCAGATGACTTCCTGACCCACTTTGAGGGGAAGGTGGCCGCGATCCGGAACTCCTTCACGCATCCGTTGACACCCCACATCCCGAACCCATCGCTACACTCTCGTCCTTCAAGACTCTGGAGGACTCAGATGTGCTCGAGCTGGTGACGCGCCATCGCGCAACCACCTGTCCACTAGACCCCATACCTTCAGCAGTCCTCCAGTCTATATCTGCTGAGCTCCTTCCATATCTGTCCTCCATTATTAACACCTCCCTAATCTGTGGCCATGTTCCTGCTGCCTTTAAAACTGCCCGTGTAACCCCACTCCTTAAAAAACCTAGCTTAGATCCCGCTGATGTCAGGAACTACCGTCCTGTATCTCTCTTGCCCTTCCTGTCCAAAACAATTGAATGTGCTGTCCTTAACCAACTGTCTGTTTTTCTCCATCAGAACAACCTGTTTAACCCGCATCAGTCTGGCTTCAGAACCGGCCATTCCACTGAAACTGCTCTCCTGACTGTGACTGAGGCACTTGCCACTGCTAGAGCCTCCTCCCTCTCCTCTGTTCTGATTCTCCTTTACCTGTCTGAGGCACTCGACACGGTCAACCACAAACTCCTGATCTCCGCACTCACTGAGATGGGCATTTCTGGAACTGCCCTCTCTTGGTTTGTATCGTATCTCACTGATAGATCCTACCAAGTCTCCTGGAAGGGTTCCGTCTCTGCTCCCCATCCCCTGTCTACAGGAGTTCCGCAGGGATCTGTACTGGGTCCTCTGCTGTTCTCTATGTATACTAACTCTCTTGGCTCAGTAATTCATTCACATGGCTTCTCATACCATAGCTATGCTGACGATACTCAACTCTTCCTCTCTTTCCCTCCCTCTACCCCACAGGTTAAGGAGAGGATATCTGCTTGTCTGACTGACATCTCTGAGTGGATGGCTACCCATCACCTGAAGCTCAACCTTGACAAGAGAGAGCTCCTCTTCGTGCCGTACAAGACCTCCCCACTACATGACCTCTCCATCACCGTTGATGGGACCGTGGTGGCTGCCTCCCGCTCTGCAAGGAACCTGGGGGTGGTCCTTGACGACCGGCTGGACTTCAAAGAGCACATCAGGGCGACGGCACGGTCCTGCAGGTTCCTCCTGTACAACATCAGGAGGATTCGACCGTACCTGACTACCTACTCCACCCAGCTTCTTGTCCAGACCATGGTCACCTCACGCCTGGACTACTGCAACTCCCTGCTCGCAAGCCTACCGGCCTGCACCATTCTGCCTCTTCAACTGATCCAGAATGCAGCTGCCCGGCTTGTGTTCAACCTCCCGAAATTTTCCCATGTAACCCCCCTGCTGAGGTCTCTCCACTGGCTGCCAGTTGCAGCCAGGATCAGGTTCAAAGTTCTGACCCTGGCCTACACTGCAGCTAATAGGACAGGCCCCGCCTACCTGCAGGACTTAATCCAGAACTATGTTCCTGCTCGACCACTTCGCTCTTCTACAGCAGGGCGACTGGCACTTCCCCCCCCTCCGTGTCAAAGGCTCTCGCTTGTCCCGACTGCGGAGTTTTTCCACATTAGCTCCTCAGTGGTGGAATGAACTTCCCATTCCCCTACGTTCTACTCCAACCCTGCCTGCATTCCGTCGAGGCCTGAAGACACACCTCTTCAGACTCCACCTTGACTGATATCCTCACCTAGGAATATCAGTTCCCTGTTTCCCTGTGTTTTCCTGTCTGTTTATTATAGTTTATAATAGTATTTGGAATGGAAGTGTGGTGTTGCTGATTTGCCCACAGCTTACTGTGAACTACAGTCGACGTTCATTGCTAGGGATAGCTGCTACATTATGCTAAGGATGTGCTTTGTCTTGTCTGTTCTGTAGTGATCTTGATGATGTCTCTGTACGCACTTACTGTACGTCGCTTTGGATAAAAGCGTCTGCTAAATGAATGTAATGTACAGAATGTTGGTCAGCGTGTAACTGTAATTTAGGCTGTTCATAGTTAATTATGTTTGTCAGGTTGTAACTTGTGTTTTTTCAGGGTGTAACTTACGTTCTCTGGGGCTGCAGCCTCTGATCACTGTAGGGAATCAGAGCCACCAACTCATTCACCTGGCCTGGATGATAGGGACCACACAATTATAAACAGCGCTTCCACAGGACTATCGGAAACGCTACGTATTTGTCGGTCCAGCGGTCTCAAATTCACCACCACGGGTTTCTTTAGATAGGCTCACCCGAGGGGATTCTGCCGGTGCCCTGACAGGTAGGGCACGTAATGCTGTCCCGGCCCGTGAACTCCACGTACGGAAACTGTGCGATGTCCTCCTGTCGGTCCCGGCCATCCAGCGAGTCGTCATCTCTTTGGTCGCCCCCTCGCCGCCCCCTACCCTCGGTCTCCGGGAGGGGTAGGAGGCTGCAGTCACTCTGGGACCACTGTGTTCCCATGGGCCGGCCCCTCCAGGACCAGGACAGGTACAGACCTTACTAAAACACAGACAAAAAGTCAAGAGACAGAGAACAACACAACCAACTTCTAAACTTGTGAGGCAGCGTACCACCATCGTAAATCAACATGGCTAACAGGTAGCCACTTTACCACTTGCGAGGATGACGGTCGTTAGCCCCGACAGCTACTTGGGATTACGTATAACGTTAGTCGCTAACTAACCTAACGTTACTGAATGAGAGAGCGCTTGCTTGGTAGTAACGTTAGTTGTTGCGTGTATATTCACCGCTATGACCATACCTTGCAGACTAGTGAAACGTTATCACACTGGCAGAAATGTTGAATATTATCTAGCTATTTAAAGCTAATTAAATTAGCCAACCAACTTTTATGAAGCTAACGGTAGCTTGTATTACCCACTCTCTCGACACCAGCTGACGAGCTGAATCAATGAGAAACTAGCAAACCTTAATGCGGTCTAGAGTAACGTTAACGGTTTCGACGATGGCAGCCTGAGTCCGTTTTCGTTCGTTGCCAGTAAGCCAGTGATGCATCAAAACGCTGTGAGCAAAACGGGCTTTGCAATGGAAAAGCGCCATTGGTGATACGCTAGTTAGCTTGTTTGGCTATCGATAACGTTACTTAGCAAGCTAGCTAATATTAACGAAAGCGTCACTTTTAGAATAACTTCCTGGCTCGCTTACTTGCACTTAGCGTTAGTATTCAGTTAGACGCAAAAGGACTGTGATAAACGTTCCGCGGTCCTCTTTTCCGGTTAAAATGGCACTTTCACTTCTTCGGACAGGGCAGTGACAGGCACAAGCGCCTGTCTTTATGTTACTGTGGCGGTGCATAACACTCACTCACGTTCCAGTTCACGTTATTTTCTGGTGTTGCTGTTCGTCTCGCTTGGGTACGCCACTTCCGGAGACTCAACAGTGTCCTGTCACATGGCGTGATTGTTTGCTTTTTTTTTCAACTACACATCAACGCACTGAACTCTGATTCGTTTGAAGACGCCATGTCAGGAACACTATCGAATTACAGTTAGCCGCGATGAATAAAGCTGATGATACACGGGCAATATTTTCAGGCAATATTGCCAGGCAATGATTGCTGGAAATTTTCCTATTGACAAATCAATATCTGAACAAGTTTGATCGAGGCAAGCAATATTTTGCTACCATCCAATCACAGATGAGATTTTGGGTCACATGACACCTGAGTCTTCCAAAAATAAATTTCAACAATGGCTGCCAAGTGGTGCGAGGAAACCGAAGGGATGCTGATCTCTTATAACTTTATTTATTTATTACTCAGGTAAGTTATATTGATGTATTAGTGTAATATTGAAATAAAGACCAACTTTTCATAAGTTATGGTATTCTTGACTTTTGATTGTAAATAATTGGTATTATTACTCACTCACCGCCGTACTGACGAACCGAGTGACTTTTAACTAGCTAGCTAGCTAGCTAACTTTACTCAGCAGACGTAATCAGACCACCTGCTTTACTGGTGAATACATCCATGAATGCTTCCGTAAAATTTAGAGATACGGTCGATTAAATTACATTGGCGGAAAGCTGTGGTTCTTGCCGTTCCGGGCACATATATACCTTTGTGGTGAGATGACGGTAAAGGTTTGAAACAGGTTAAAAACAGGATCCGCAAAAAATCTTTTTTCAGTTATTGCCCCATTGCCCATTGCTACAGTGGCCCATACCCATTGCCCATTGCTGGCAATATTGTACAATATTGCCTGAAAATATTGCCCGTGTATCATCAGCTTAATCGTTTAATACAATGTGTGGGTTCGATTTAGTGAACCGGTGCGTCCTTATTTGTGACGCAACCCGCGAAGGAGGGGCTTTCTTGTTTATTTAAATCGTACAGGAACCAGTGATGAACCGGGCAACCGCGCAAATAAGGCTCTACAGGCCGACCCAGCCGTAATCGCTGAACCTACCTATTCCACCGAGGATGATCTTCTGGCTTGTCTCTTGCACGTAGTATTCTGTTTCTAATATGGTCTATGCATGTGCATTAATGCTTGAAAACACGTAAGAAGCTTTATTTTGTGTGTCTGCCAGCCACTTATTTCTAGTTATTAATGTTGCAATTTATTCTCACATGTTTCGGGAGGATCACCCAAAGTTAAGATCAGATCAAAAACGTCTACGACATAAAAAAAAAAAAAAAAGCCAAGTTACTCACGCATAGCCTACATAGCGCTGTCTATAAGTACTTCATTCCAATTTGAAAAAACTAGGCCTGCCTTTAAAAGTCTTGATATCAAAATGTGGCCAAGTTACAACCTATCGTAGCTCACACTAAATAAACTAGCTCTATTCCAAAGCAATGCTATCCAAACCTTCCTAAATTATTTAATGCAACTTGGCCCTGTGTTTCTTCATCTTTGCACGGGAAGAGATTGTGCCTCATGGAACAACATATGATTTCAATTAATGTTTTTAACAGTTGATGAATAATTACACTCCAGAAAGGATATGGTTGTACTTTGTTGGCAAGTTTACTTTAGAAAATGTACAGGTTTTAAAATGTTAACTGCTGCTACAGCATTCTTTACAATTCACAAACAGACATTTATATGAAGAAACATCATGTACAACAGAGAAAGGGGTGATTAATAAATGCAGATAAAAATTAGTAATATTTTTACCTAGAAAATAGCATACATAAAGCATTTTTACAAACGTATCCAGACATGTTTGTGGGTCAGATGGTGGCAAATAAGTAATAGTACCAATTTTCTTAACATAATAGTATTTATGATATTTGCAAACAGAATTTTGTGAACACAAGGATATCTATGCTCTGTAGGACCACACAGGTTTTGATAGAAATCCAAATAAATAAATAAATACATAATTATAATTATAATTATAATTATAATACATTTTATTCATTCTGTGCTTTTCATAGACCCAAAGCAGTGGATGCAGACAATTGTTCAAACATGCCCTATAGTGTAGTAATTTTTCTGTTTAATTTCTAAGTGCAACACATCTGAATCAGAGTATTTCCACTATAAATTATTTTCATTTTGCAGTTTGATGTGGCACATAGCTTCATTGACCACATTCTCTTGAGATGGTAAGATGAAGAAACACAGGGCCAAGTTGCATTAAATAATTTAGGAAAGTTTGGATAGCATTGCTTTGGAATAGAGCTAGTTTATTTAGTGTGAACTACGATAGGTAATATTGTTAGTTGTAACTTGGCCACATTTTGATATCAAGACTTTTAAAGGCAGGCCTAGTTTTTGCAAGTTGGAATTAAGTACTTATAGACAGCGCTATGTAGGCTATGTGTGAGTAACTTGGCTTTTTTTTACGTCGTAGACGTTTTTGATCTGATATCACTTATTTTTTATAGCTAACTAATGATGAATAATGCATGAAGATAAACACGGAGAGAGACATGCATTCCAAAGAAATGTATGCAGACATTCGCTTAACCATAACGCCCTCTATTGACAAGAATGAGAACAGTTATCCTATTACAGACAGCACACAATTACATTAAAAGAGTTTGTAGATGAGCAGTATTTAATGTGTAATGAAATACAATGAACAGCACCACCTGAGCTATGGATCATGAAGAAGCATGTAAATTAATGAACCAAGTCTATATGGAGACATGCATGCACAATGGGCTAGATGCAAACACATTCTAGCTGAAAGACATACAGCCTAAATAGCTAGTACAGCCTAAATAGTTTGCATCAGTAAAATATGGAAATACAGTTTTAAAATAGGGCTATTAGTATTCTATGAAATACATTTAACGTTAGGCTATTCAACACTGGATTGCCGGATGCGTAACTCCAACCTTCCATGTGTGGGCTACGAGCTATCGAGCGTGCTAGTGAGTTCATAAGCACAGCAGAGTTAGGCTATTCAACACTGGATTGCCAGATGCGTAACTCCAACCTTCCATGTGTGGGCTACGAGCTAGTGAGCGAGCTAGTGAGTTTCTGCACAGCAGAGTTTTTTTCCGGTAGTGTAGAACGTTACCTGCAGGAAATGTTTTGGTACCAGACAGCTAGGTTTAGTTTAGTTTTCTGTAGTGCAATGAATCTAGGCTATAATGCAAGTTGATTCGCTTCGTAGTAGCCTAGCTTGTATCTGCTTCCTGACGAGAAGCAGGAAGTAACGTTGGTGAACAAGCTTAATTGGAGAACGCATATTTCCCAGGAATCTTAGCCAGAAAGAAAACAATAGATACTACTAAGAAAGTACATACCAGAGATTCTTCTTCTTCTTCTTCTTCTTCTTCTTCTTCTTCTTCTTATTATAATTAAAAGTGTTTGCAGTAACCTACATTATCAGCAGAGTAGCGTAGACTAGAGCCACATTCGGAGGCAATTTTTTTATATATTTTTTTAAAGTGACTAACCATGAATCAGATATGTTTGGGGAATTGGCGGTTTATAAATCCGATCTCTTAAAGGCTTGCAGCTTAAAAGAGGCTATCCTCAATTCTTAATGTAGGCTATTATCGTAAACTCTTAATTTTCCTTGTAGTTAATTTTATGGTGACCTTGTGTTATGTGTGAAAAGGATAAAGTGAACAGAGCTGAAGTGAAGAAATTAATGAATAAAGAAATGTTGGCGAGGCAAGGGGTTTCCACAGTCAGTCAGTCATGACCGCAAGAGCAGAGCGTAACACCCTCCCCAAACCAGACAAGAGCGAGCGTCCGGTTTGAGGAGGGTGTGATATAGTACAAGTGAAATACAAGTGAAACATTGAACAGTTAATATTGGAAACCTCTTTTGCCTTTGCAATAAAAATACGTTAATGTGTCAATGTGAAAATAATAACAGTCTAAGAAATGAAAAGTACTTAACAGTTGCACATTGTTTTTGTGGAAAATAAACATGTGCCCTGCTGGGATCAAACCCACAATCCACTGTGTGAGAGACTGCAGTTCTAACCACAAGGCCACAGTAGCTTCTTGGAAAGCATGAAGCCATTAGCTACATTAACATTAAAAAACATTAGTATGAAGTGTTTTTATTGGACGATAAGCTTGATGAGCAGGTATACAGACCATACCCTCAAATAATAATTCTCCCCATTGGATAACATCGCGACGGAGGCAGGCAGTTTGGCAGGAAAATGGGAAGAAGAAGAAGAAGCGGAAGAGGAAGGAGAAAAACGGCAAAATAACCCAAGTTTGGGGCTTTATTGTGTGGATGTGTGAAGTTGTATCTGAATGCTGTGGGGTTACATGAGGTCAGAACATACAGAAGTTAATGTTTTTAAGGGCTGAGAGTCTATGGTCATTATGGTTACTTCTGTAGGAAACCCTGAAAAGTGCCAAACTCTCGGTGCTGTATAGGTATGGGGCATGCCCAGGGTGTCTGCAGGTATCAAGAAGTTAATTTTAAGACTTTTTAAGACATTTTTAATGCCACCTAGAATGAAATTTAAGACCAAACTTGCAACAAAAATAAACATGAAAAGTGTATACACTCTTCGCAACTGAGTATGTAATATTGTCAAGAATGAAGTTAGCAGAAGTGGTTCTAGTATTCCACAAACCACCGGATGCTCTTGAAAGGGAGCAGTACGCCTAACTGGAGAAGACAATGGGCGATATTTTCAGGCTCTTACTCCAGTGCGCTAAGACAGGCAGTGTGGCAAAAATGTGTAATGGAATGAAATGCTCTGTGTCTACTGCATGTGTACTGCATTCAATTCCATGCCACATTTTCGCCACACCACCTGTCTTAGTGCACAGCGCACTGGAGTAAGAGCCTGAAAACAGCACCCACTGGGCCTCAGCACCCAATTGGGCCTCATTCAAGTACAAATTTGATCGTAAATGGGAACATAAATGTGTAGATTAGATTTACAATTAATTTACATCGAGGTCAAACTTTTGATGAATGCAGTTCTAAATCAACATTGAGGCAAAACGACACTAATTACTTGAGTTTAAGGACATTTGTCCAAATGTTTATTATAGTGAAATAGGGGTCGGTGTGGCTACAGAGCCTGTGGGGTGGGATCAGGTTTCAGCGGAGGGTTTGTAGCTAGATAGCTACTGCAATGGCGGAGGTGAAGAAGCTCAGTGAAGTGAAATGACAAGCCGACAGGGCTCGTTCAAAAATCAGAATCGGAATTGCTTTTCCTCGATGGCAACAGCTGAAGTTCAGGAAGGGGATGAAGAGCGATGTGGAGTTGGCGTGTTTTCTGTTGTACCTGTAAGTAACGTTACCTCTAGCTATGCAGCTAGCTATGGTGACTGGGCGGGGGTTGGATATATGATTGTAATATGAAGCTGAAAATAGATATTAAACCATTAGACAACAAAGCAAGCATTTTATAAACCCACTCTCTGTCCTAAAGGTCACACTGTTAAAGGAAGTGCTCCCGTTTAATGAATCAATCGCTAGGCCTAGGCTACATTATTGCCCTCAAACATCAAATGGCACGGAAAAAATGATGCCCTTCTTTGGACAATGAAGAATAATTCTCCTTCATCCCAGGAAAGTGGTTATTGGTGTGTAAGGACTGTACACTTACACACTGTGGTCAGTTCAATCCTGACTTGACAGGGCAAATACAAGAAGAGATGTTCGAATTTGCGGCAACTGAGTGTGGGCTGTAACTCCAAATAAGCGCTGCAAAGAAAACCCGTTCATGACGCCAAAACAGCTAAAATAAACTGCGCGGTCAATGGAAAATAGCTTTGCACACAGACGAATTTCGCGAGATAATCAGCTATACAATAAAAAAAGAATCGCCACTACCTTCAGCTGCCAATGAGTGATCCCTGTAACAAATAAACATTAAAAGACTAAGAGCAGGATAAAGAACAGGAAAGTACCGAAATTGGTTTAAAACGCATAAATCTGGGATCGTATAATTGTGCAGAACGGAGCAATTGGAGTCTGCTGGCGTGCTCTTGAATATTGTTCGCTTTGCATATGGGATTCTACCGCCCTGAATCCCATTGTGCCAAGCTTGAAACATTTGCGACATATACTGCATCGGGCTTCGGAGACATTACCGGGCACGGGTTTTAACCATGTTATGGGTTTTAACCATGAGTATTCGCTTTTCTCAAGCCATTTATCGTTAAACTTGCATTTATCCATGAATCAGTTAGTTTGCTAGCTTGGCTATTACATAGAACTTAGATTGTTACCTCCCTTGACTGAATCCGAAGCAGAAATTTAGCAGAAAGTAATCTTGTCAGAATCGCTCCTACTGACAGTAGCCTACTACTGTGGAACAGTTTAGATTGCATGGTAACGTAGAAGCACCCGCGAACTCTTGCGGTCATGTGACTTCACCTAAAAAGGATCCTTGCGTATTTAAAAAAAAAAAATCCAGTTTCTATCGTATTTGGTTTTCTTTCAGTTTATCATTTGGCAAAACTCAATCACACCGTATAGTGAGATTGGGAACACATCGCCTCAAAAAATATTTAAGACCTTTCAAAAACGAATTTAATACAATTTAATACATTTTAAGGCCTTTTTTTAATAAATATGAATTTAAGACTATTTAAGACTTTTTAATGACCCGCGGACACCCTGATGCCCCACCAAGCCGTAACTTGGCGAATGGCATACCTGCCATCCCAATATCCTGACCAAAAACTGGCCATGTTCTGCAAATTCACTGGATCAAATGACACAGTGTTAAGCATCAGCCATCTGTTTAATATCAGCCCCTCCACATTCATCAAATGTAGAAGACATAGTATCAGGTATCACATTCTATCCTTAGCCGTCTTCTAGCCACCACAATAACCTGGCCATCTCCTGAACAAGCATTACCAATCTCAGAAGCCATCAATAACAATTGTCAACATCCATTTCCTCAAGTGATTGGATGCATTGATGGATCCCGCTTTCCCTTTTCGAAAACCACAGGTTCACAATCCCAGAGCATATCACAATAGAAATAAATTCCACAGCATCATATTACAGGCCACATGCAGAGGACCTGCGCTTTACAGATGCCAGTGTGGGGTGCCCAGCTAGAATGCATGAGGGACCGGGGGATGGCGCTCACTGGGAATGGAGGGTATACCATCCTGGGTAATGCGGCCTACCCTCTGCTTTCCTGGCTCCTCGCACCTTACCGAGGCAATGGACAGTTGACGCAGGGTCCATCATGATATTGTAGACAAACAGTCTGCCAATAACTTGAATGGGAATATTACTTGTTTAGACAGTATAAGCAATTTGTAAGCAGGTTGTATTTGGTAGGCCTAGACTATAGATACAAATATTTGGCCTACAAGATAAACCTATTCCGCCACAGCCAATATTATGCCAATGATACAGGCTAACTGGAAGTCTATTTCAGTCTATTTACCATACTAAGGCACAGACATGTAAACATACTTATTTAGTTATTTTCGCATGTGCTTGCGGTCGCCGCCGTCGTCATCATTACAATGTATCCGCCGCCCAGCACGTCAAGAGTACGCCGGTTCTTTTAAATCGCATGTAATCAGTGCTAAACCAGTTCATGCCCGGGCAAACACACACTATGTGCGCCATGGCATGGACATTGTATGTTTACCTGCCACACTACACGGCAAAACGCCTTTGGTGTAAATCCGGCATTAGGCTTTCAAATCATGTGCTGCACTTGTTTTGCTGCCCCTCACACTTTCCCACAAATATCAGTTACTCTATAACTTTGAATAACTTGAATTGTACTCATTAATTAATTTCACAGGTTTGTCAGGCATAGACTAAACTAAGGACTGTGCTCACACCAGGCACATACGGTAAGGTAATGTTTGCACTTTTCTATATGTGTACCAGTTCATTTTCTAAATTTTCCAAAATATTACTTTGCATGCTTTTTGTTTTATTTGGCTCACTATACTAATTTTTTGCAACACTTCTGAAACACCATTTATGGATATACTCTCTACCATAACCTAAAACCTAAAAAAATTGCCTAAAACCTCTAGAACTGTTTATGTGCTTAGCAGATGTTTTAACTCACATCAGGTTACAGTAGCAGAATATCTAATGACACAAGCAATAATAATAATAATAATAACTATTAATACAGCACCCTTTAATAATAATAATTCAGCACAAAGTGCCTCACAAACTAGAGGTATAAGTAAGAACATAAGAAATATAGATGGAAAAAGTTAAGGGCATCAGGCATAAAAAAATGACAGTTGCAAAACAGAACTGGATAAAAGTAGGGTTGGGCAAATATAACACAGAAAATAGAAATGATAAAACAAAACCCGTAGCACTAATTGTTCAGTTAATTATCTGGGAGAAAAGAAAACCAGGGCTGGACTAGGATTCAAGGGCCAGAGTTGAGTATCCATAGTATAAAGCATAGTTGAGCCAGGAGTTGTAGTATATGCATGCTACACGTTTACCTTTGCAATGTCCCTACAACAGACATTCTGTCTTGGAGAAAGTTCAGTGCAATGACCATATGTGCACCCGTTGAAATGGAAACCAATATTGCTGATATCTTGCAGGTAGTGTGATTGCCTACAGTCTGTGTAAAATGAGTAGCCTATGGCATGGGTAACTATTTGTACAGCATGTGATTTGTTGTATGCTGGCCGGCGCGGCATCATTATAATCCCAAACGAGGCTATATGTTCTCATTCTCCACCATTGCTTCTGCCTCAGCAGCTGGAGCTAGCGTGTTTGTTTGTGTGTGGGTATGAGTCAGAGAGGTAGCGAGAGAGAGAGAGAGAGAGAGTGTGTGGAACAAAGCAGCCACTGTCCAGAGTAGAATGAGCTCTATAGGCTACTAGTGAAAAGATTGCTGGGGCGTGGTTTGATACCTGGAGTTCAGCCCCTATATTATTAATTCATCACGCGCAGATTTTGCCATTTTTCAAATTTCAAAAGGGGGCGGGATCTAGCTAAAACAGCGTATTTTGTTACCCTTTAACATTATTTAACTGCTTTACCTGTATTACTGTAAATTTAAATGTTTCTTGTCCTTATTCTGGTTTATTTCTTTATTATATGTATACTCTTATAGTGTAAAGAACTTTGTGAATCATATAAGAAAAGTACTCAACAGACTTTGTTTAATGTAATTATTAGATAGTGACAGACAAGAACCATATGTTAATGTACAGCAGCACAATCTATACAAAGTGGTGATTGCAGTGCAAATAAATGGAAAACCTGAATGTTACAAGGAAAAAACTTCACACACAGTTGGAGAGCTTTGTCATTCAAGTACTTTAAATTACAATAATCTGTCTTTTCAACATTTCCAAATTAGACCATTCCGGTATCATGATTTGGTATAAGAAGTATTTGGTAGGTGAGGGTTTCTGCATTTCAGTGTATTTTGGGTTATTCCTGTTTCGTTCTTCATGCTTTCTGTTGAATATATTCGTTTCTCAACAATGGGGCATTGTCGTCTTCGGCATGCACTCTCACTGCTAAAAAAAAAGGAGCGATTGTAACTTTTGTGCTTGGTTGTGCTTTCATAACTACAAATATTTTCTGCACAAAAGACAATTTTGCATGCGTGCATGTGTGTGCGTGCGCCATGTGCTTTAGCCAGCTCATTTTAGTGACAGAAGGGGCTCAGGGGCAATTGGATTTTTGAGAATATTCAAAATATTCCTCTGTCCTTTTCCTGAGAGTGAGAAATAGCAGAGAGAGGAGAGAATTGGTGGTGCAGAGAAACCAGAAAAAAACTAACAACAGATTCAACAAAAAAACTGAAAATGATGTAGGAAAGATTCAGCTTTGTTTTGTTATTGCTAGGAATCAAGTTTGATTCCCCAGGGCATATAGGGTATTGCCAGTTTGATGTCAAAGCTCACCGCTTTGAGAATCTGTTCTCTCAGCTCCATTCCCCAGCAGTGCTGCGAGTCTCTTTTTCAGCTCTTTGTTTTCCTTTTGCAGAACCTTATTCTAAAACACAAGCAACAGTGTTACGAAAGCTGTTACACCAGAACATTCTAAAGCACAAGTGACAGTGTTACACAAGAACATTCTAAAGCACAGGCGACAGTGTTACACAGCTGTTACACCAGAACATTCTAAAGCACAAGCGACAGTCTTACAAAAGCTGTTGCACCAGAACATTCTAAAGCACAAGCGGCAGTGTTACACAGCTGTTACACCAGAACATTCAAAAACACAAGCACAGTGTTACAAAAGCTGTTATACCAGAATATTCTAAAGCACAAGGAACAGTGTTACAAAAGCTGTTACAACTGAACATTCTAAAGCACAAGCGACAGTGTTACAAAAGCTGTTGCACCAGAACATTCTAAAGCACAAGCGACAGTGTTACAAAAGCTGTTGCACCAGAACATTCTAAAGCACAAGCGACAGTGTTACAAAAGCTGTTACACCAGAACATTCTAAAGCACAAGCGACAGTCTTACAAAAGCTGTTACACCAGAACATTCTAAAGCACAAGCGACAGTCTTACAAAAGCTGTTACACCAGAACATTCTAAAGCACAAGCGAAAGTCTTACAAAAGCTGTTACACCAGAACATTCTAAAGCACAAGCGACAGTTTTACAAAAGCTGTTACACCAGAACATGCTAAAGCACAAGCGACAGTCTTACAAAAGCTGTTACACCAGAACATTTTAAAGCACAAGCGACAGTGTTACACCAGAACATGCTAAAGCACAAGCGACAGTGTTACAAAAGCTGTTACACCAGAACATGCTAAAGCACAAGCGACAGTGTTACAGAAGCTGTTACACCAGAACATTCTAAAGCACAAGCGACAGTCTTACAAAAGCTGTTACACCAGAACATTCTAAAGTGCAAGCAACAGTGTTACAGAAGCTGTTACACCAGAACATTCTAAAGCGCAAGCGACAGTGTTACAGAAGCTGTTACACCTGAACATTCTAAAGCACAAGCGACAGTGTTACAAAAGCTGTTACACCTGAACATTCTAAAGCGCAAGTGACAGTGTTACAGAAGCTGTTACACCTGAACATTCTAAAGCGCAAGCGACAGTGTTACAAAAGCTGTTGCACCAGGACATTGTAAAGCACAAGCGACAGTGTTACAGAAGCTGTTACACCAGAACATTCTAAAGCACAAGCGACAGTGTTACAAAAGCTGTTGCACCAGAACATTCTAAAGCACAAGTGACAGTGTTACAAAAGCTGTTGCACCAGAACATTCTAAAGCACAAGTCACAGTCTTACAAAAGCTGTTGCACCAGAACATTATAAAGCACAAGCGACAGTGTTACACAGCTGTTGCACCAGAACATGCTAAAGCACAAGTCAGTCTTACAAAAGCTGTTGCACCAGAACATTCTAAAGCACAAGCAACAGTGTTACAGAAGCTGTTACACCAGAACATTCTAAAGCACAAGCGACAGTCTTACAAAAGCTGTTACACCAGAACATGCTAAAGCACAAGCGACAGTCTTACAAAAGTTGTTACACCAGCACATTATCTTTTATTGGCTAAAAATGATTCTCTCCCTCTCCATCTCAGTTGATGTGTGGTGAGCATTCTGGCACAAAATGGCTGCTGTTGCATCACCCAGGTGGGTGCTACACATTGGTGGAGGTTGAGGCGATTTTCCCCCTCATCATTGTAAAGCGCTTTGTGTGCGAGAAAGGAGCTATATAAATGGCAAGCATTATTATTATTATTATTATTATTATTATTATTATTATTATTATTATTATTATTATTATTATTAACATTCTAACGCACAAGCCATAATGTTACACAACCATTACACCGCAGCAATCTAAAGCACAAGTGACAGCGTTACACACCATGTCAGGAACACTATCGAATTACAGTCAGCTGCGATGAATAATCGTTTAATACAATGTGCGCCATGGCACAGATGTTGTGTTTAGGCTTTCAAATCATATACTGCGCTTGTTTTTGCTGCCCCTCACACTTTCCTACAAATATCAGTTACTCTGTAAATTTGAATAACTTGAATTGTATTCACTCATTCATTCATTCATTCCACAGGTTTGTCAGGCATAGACTAAAGGACTGTGCTCACACCAGGCACATACAGTAAGGTAATGTTGACACTTTTCTATATGTGCACCAGTTAATTTCCAAAATTTTCCAAAACATTACTTTGCATGCTTTTTGTCTTATTGGGCTCACTATACAAATTTTTTGCGGTATTTCTGAAACACCATTTATGGATATGCTCTCTACCATAACTGAAAGTCTACAGTCATCATACAGACACAAGCAATAATAATAATAATAATAATAATAATATTATACAGCACAAAGTGCTTCACAGACAAGTAAAGGAGAGGTAGAAGAAAGCGTTAAGGGCATCAAGCATAAAAAAATCACAGAACTGGATAAAAGCGGCAAAAATGACAACAAGTAGGATTGGGCAAATATAACACAGAAAATAGAAATGATAAAACAAAACCCAGTCAAAGCACACAGTTTAAACCCTCAAAAAAGCCAGCCTAGAAAAATTAGTTTTCAAATGAGATTTAAACGATGACACTGATTCATCAGCAGTTCAATGCTCGATGTGCTTCAGCTCACTTCATCCTTGTGGTCAGTCCTTTGTTGACATTACCTGTGTAAGGATCCCTTTAAATCCCCAAAGCTCTATGTTTAAACAACATTTTCTGCATAATTCAGTGTCAATTCAGGTATTTGATCATTGAGTGACTTCACCCAAATCCACGTACAGTATGGTCAGCTTTAGGACAAGTTTTTCTTTACCAAGTGCCATAAATTTATGTCACTATTGTAGAATCTTCTTATATTTAATGATCGTATATCATATCAGTTAGCCCCACAGGGGGTAGCATGAACTTCCCACAGAGGTCAGGACAGAAGAATCGTTGACCATCTTCTGACACAGACTGCATCTAGGCTTCTGTCCTATTTCCCATCCCAGAGCACTCTTGTCTTGCGTAATTACTTTATTATTGTAATCACATGCTTTGTTTTTATATGTATGTTAGCTGTATCAATCTATTATTTACTCTGGGTCGGAATATGTTAACGTTTAATATTTAGCGCTTTAACGGGATGGTTTTTGGATACCATTTCAGTTTTCACATACGCTTTCGAGTGGCCCAGACAGTTTGTGCATGTGTGCAATGCGAGCTATTTTAGATATTTAGATCAAGAGCTGTGGTAATATTTTCCTCACACAAGCACAAAAAAATAATCATAATTTGGGGGGGGAAATGTGAAAACAAATTAAATGTGAAATGCACCTTGTGCCGGAGAGCTTCCACCACCAGGTCTCTGTGGCTGTTGACACCCTCCTCTCTCCTGCAGGCCTGGAACGCGTCCCCGATAATGGACACCAGCAGGTGGGACTGAGGCAAAGACAGGAAGGGATGGCAAAGTCAAATAAGAGCAGTTTTCATCGCTGTTGCTTAGTTGCCTTTCCTTGGTCGGGTCTTTTTGAATGCCAGTCTCAGTAGGAGTTTTCCTGAAAATGAATAACTGCGACTTTACTGTGAACTGTGAACATAGCTAAAGTAGGCCTACGGAGAAATCTTATGCATTGGCACAGTTTTTGCTATGGAAGTATATCGCGCTTAGCGCTGTTCATTGAAATGTAAATTTTTTATTTTTTTTAAAGGTTATGCAGACTTTGAGAGGCAGACATTTTTCCCCTTGTGTAAATTGATAGGCTTTTTAAATCCATTCACACTAATTTTATTTTAATGAAAAGCTCCACAGGTGCGAGTGTGGAAATGAGCAGACATTTTCTCACAACTCTTCACGACAAGAGAGTCTCCAGGCCGGGTCAGAGTCTTTTCCTCCAGGTCACTCGTTTTCGTATGATATGCACCGACCACGCGTCTCGTCATTCGCGTGAACATTTCCAGCTGCGCGGGACAAGCTGGGGGCTCATACTCACAAACTTCTTGCTCTGCAACAGGTAGCAGTGGTTCATGTCGGCAGCTGGGTGCTTGGCCACAAAGCCGAACAGGTTGGGCATGGTCTGGTGCACTCCGCAGAAGGAGATGGTGGAGAGGGGGCAGGTGTAGAGCATGAACTGCGGATGGTGTGAGTGTGAGAATGGCAGGGAAGAAGGGAAGGGAAGGTAGGGATATATGACAGGGGAATGTATGTAAGGATTGACAGACAGAGAGAGAGATAAAAAGATGAGAGAAGAAGATTATATATGGATTTCTGATCAGAGTGGGGATTATGTTACTGTCGTCCATTTTCAGTAACAGTGTTTCAATTGATTAAAGCGCCTGTAATTGATTATAACACAAAAATAAATGTTTCAAATGATGCGTGTGTGTTTTCTCTCTCCCGCGTGTTTCAAACTCTCCCCCGTCTCCGTTCTCACCTTGGTCTTATGTTCCAGGATGTCCACTCCGCTCACAGACAGAAACAGAGACACCTTGTTCTTCTTTGTCTTCTCCTCAGTGCCTTTGTCTGGTGACTTCACAGGGGCACATCATTAATTACATTACATTGCATGAAATTACATTCAAGAGGGATTTACAATGGGGGGACGTACATTAGCACACACAAAAGGTTTTAATTGGAGCGAATCTATGAAAGGCAAGAAGCAACACAGAAATGGCATTCCTGAGCTGAATCACTAAATAACATGTCCACCCTCACAATTATGAATGAAATTACACTGAAATTATTCTATTTCAAGGACCAAAGTTCTAACTAAATTTTTTCGCTCTTCACTTTACAGATTCCCATTATTACCAAATGGTCTTATTTGAATGGCAGTGATAAGCCATATTCTATAAGTCTTGACATGAGTCTGAGTCTGAAGAACTGATTCTTGCACACAGCCACTGCATGAATGAAAAAAATATTTCTGTGAGAGACCGAATCCTTTTCCAATCTGCACATGATGTTACCTTCAAGACCCCTGCTGCCTCAGTCAAAACCTGCAGTCCCTCGGAGTGAAACACTTCCACTCGACCCAGAAACTGATGTGGAAAGAGAAAAATCCCAAATTTATGGAAGGACGTGAGGACAGTGTAAGAGCAGTGCATGTGAGGACAGTGTAAGAGCAGTGCACGTGAGGACAGTGTAAGAGCAGTGCATGTGAGGACAGTGTAAGAGCAGTGCACGTGAGGACAGTGTAAGAGCAGTGCATGTGAGGACAGTGTAAGAGCAGTGCATGTGAGAGCAGTGTACCGTGTCCCCTCACCTTCACAGTGAATGAAATCTCATTCTCATCTTCTGAAATATCACTCATCTTTATCTGCCTTTTCCTGAAATCAGATTCTTAAATGGATTTGACTAATCAAAGATAAACATTTATAAAATGTAATTTTTATTCTACTTGTGACATATTATCATTAGTATACTTCAACATATATTAAATAGTGCCTGTGAGACTACGGAGGAAATGTTTGTCACAATACAATCTCCCCATCTGTTTCTGTTCTCTGGTTTGGTCGCTGAGAAGCGGAAATAACAAGCACATGAAAGCAGTTCACTTTCTGTCTTAGGCACAGTTGTGGTTTTACCCAACCCTACTGTACATCAGTTCAGTTACATTACCTCAGTTAGCACAAAATGACAGAATCAAAGTGATGATGCCATCAGTCATACATCAGATTATTTATCCACATGAAACACAAAGGTTGTTTTTTTTCTTGCTTCCCCCCCTTACACCATGTCTCTGAGCTCTTACTGAGGTCTTATCAGAAGTACAACTGAATTAATCACATCTTAAATTAACCTCGGGACTAGCAGATTATGTTATGCTGAACTACTCATTCTCTAAGCTCCTCAGTTTTCATTTTAATGACACAACCTGCTGACATGCTGTCACAAACTATACAATTCCACACCATAATACAGTTTACCTCTGTTATGAAGTCCCTGATCCTTTTCCTCAGTTAGCTGTAAGTGCTGTTGGAAGCCTGTCCATCTGCTGTTCCGGGTGTAAAGTCTAGAGGGGGGTTAATGAATAACCAGCCAGTGGTACTATTCCTCATGGCACGATGTATCAGAGGCAATAATTCCCTGTAAATTATCTGTGTATCCAGAATTATATTACCTCTGCAGGCAACATGTTCTTCACTATGGAGCTGAGAGGTATTCACGTCACAGCCGTTCTCTGTAATTAAGACTCCAACTCAACTGAAGAATGGGATTTGATTTGTAACCTGACATAAAACTAGAAATTGTTCATCGTTAATGACTAATTGAAGGTGAAATAGCAGGGAGACACTGCAAATTTGTACCATAATAATTCTGTGACATATAATTTTTCTCATTGATAACCTCCACGCAATCATATGTTTTTGTTGCAAGAAACCCACAGTTAGTTACCTTATTATCATAAATAGTAACATTTTTCTGAATAAATCCGCGTTAACGCCCGTAATCGAAGCATTTGTTGCTTGTTTTGCATATGAAGTAGGCTAGTGCGAAGCTTGACCATCAGAGGGCAGTGTTGCTCCTTCTAGCAGTCAAAGGGCGCGCCTGTCTTTTATCTCGCAAGTTTGGTAATAGTCGGACGAGCGCTTGTTTTTTTTTGTTTGTTGTTGTTTTTTTAATAATTTGCCGCCCAACACGGGGCTGTCTATATCCAATTCCCAGCCCAATTTGGAATGTCCAATTTTCTCCCCAAACCGCGTTCATAAAACAACCCCACTGCACTGGGCACACGGGTAGCCTATCTTACCTCAGTGCAAACAAAAAAAAATCGGTTAAGGCGCCACATTGTGGTGTATGAATGACCCCATCGAATAAGTCACCCAGCAGCGGACGAGCTTTTGTTAAGAAGCGGTGAGAAACACATGTAGCGTCGGACCTGGAAATGCAGCTTTCGCAGTCGCATAAAATAATCTAGCAAACCAATATTATATGAAATACGCAGAAATTGTGGGATAGTTTAGATCTTGTCTTATTAGTTAATTGATAATTACAGTCACTGCTCAGGTAGCCTACGGTAATAAAGACATTTGGGCGATCTGTTTAGCAGTTAATGCATTAGGGGGCCCCTAATAGGGGGAAACTCGTGCAATCTTGACACATTGAAACATTTCTACCTTGATTTAGATCTTAAAGGACAAGGAGTAATCATGTAGCTCCAAGATTAGGAATGACTTGACAGCACGTGTTCCGTTAAATTGGCCCAAACAAGGGATGTGGCCCCTGTTTACCTGTTTAGGCTTTCCAAAAATAGGCTATTAAACTGCACTCTTGCCAGTATGTTAATGTATCACAGTTGTTTAATAGTCACTTTTCAGTAGTTACATGTTTCCATTTTCTTAATGTAGCAATGCTGTATATAGCTGTGAAATTAATAGTTTGTAAAATTCCACCACCTCCGGATTTAATCAAGAAGTGGTAGGCTACAATAGCAACCTAATCTTATCCAATAACCTTGCCATAGGCCTAATTACATTTTCCATTCTGTTACAGACGTGGAGGCACGTGTGAATGGGAATAGATCCGAGTTATGCATCATCATTGGCAATGGCAGAAAATGTCATGGTTAAACAGGATTACTTTTGAAGACAGTTCAGTACCTTCCAGTATCCATTTGCTTATCCGAGAAAAGTGCAACTGTTTCTAGACCCGCCTCGTGTTGTTAGGCACTGCTGAGGGATTTAGTTAAATGCATCGGTTCACTTAGGCGCACGCTAGCTACCCGTCCGGCTGCGATCGAAGTTGTAGTAGCCTACTATATTGCATATTCGCACACCTTGAAATTCTCTTAGATTGAAACAACCGACAGACGACAGTAGGCGACTATTTTTCATCAAACAAGAGCACCGTGCCACTGCGTGTAAAACAAGGATATATCAATCATTTGAGTATCAATGAAAGCTGGAGTAGTCGGCATTAGAAAGATACATTGAACGTCATGGATTAGAAACAGCGTCTAGCTGGAAGCAACCCCATCCATGATAAATGGGATGTTTTTAATTGACACTGTCATTTTTATAAATCGTCTGCAGGTGGAATTTATTTTAAATACATTTAAAACTTGACGCATATAGCAATATTTGCGCACGGTGATTTTGACGGAAGAAGGAACGGCAAGTGGAGAGGACGCTAATGTTATAACGTTAACCTTCCGACTATTTGAATAGACTATTTTGGGGGAATAACTTGAGAGAAAAAGCATTTGATTCTAAAGAATTTAAAGCGGACGGAGAAACATTTCCAAGGAAAGGAAACACACATTTTTTTAAAAAAGGTTCAGTGACGCGCTAGCCACATTTTCTGAAAATGTAGGCTACGTTTTAAGTATATGAGAGAAGAAATAATAGGAGGAAGTCATTTCTACGAACCGCAAAAATTCTGAAGGTAGGCTGTCTGCTTTTATCTATGTTTGTTGCAAGAAAATTACTACAGCTTGTTGTTTTGTTCTCATCCTATGTAATGTTTTATTTAAAAAGTATTTTTTTGTGAAATGTTAATATTGTATTATACTATTAATCTATTTAAATGCGTTTACACAATTTTAAACATCTACAGGTTTAATATTAGTAAAGGAAGAAAAAACGTTTTGGAAGTAAAAGGGGTGGAATGCATAAGAATAATCCAATGGTGTCAGAGTTTTAGAGTTTACAGAAACACAGTAGTTTCTCTATTTCTAACACACACACACACACACACACGCACACACGCACACACGCACACACACACGCACACACACACAAATGCACATGCATCCTAAATGCACACACAATATGGAACCGCAGGGGGGAAATTGGTTTCTCACTGTTGCATTGTATTTATATTTAGGAGAAAAACTGGGTCTCATTACTGGATCATACAATGTGTCTGAATGGATTCCCTTAAAATGTACACAGGAGCAATTTACAATGAGACAAATGAGAGAACTGAGTGTGATTCTTCTGACACAAATGAGAAACACAAATGACACAAAATACACTAAACACAGATCATCATCTTGTGATTCTTAAAATAATACCTAATCAAGCTAATCTGACAGCTTTTCATCTCGGGTTATGAAAACCTGAGATTTTTTGTGGTAGCTCTCGTAAGCTGTTTGAAGGATTCCAGAGAGAACTCTTATTAAGATCACGCTGAGCATAAAATGTGATTTGAATGATATGTTTCTCACTGATTAATTTCACATTTGATTATGTATTGATTGGTGCAGTCTGAGGGAGATTTGATTTTGGTCTAGGAGAATTAGAGAGATCTGAATAGCTTTATTTTATCCTCAAGGGACGGTTCCTTTACAACCGAGTTCCATTGCACTACGGAAATGCTTGCATACAAAGGGGGGGGGTTAGAATTTGCATTCAGAATGAAAGACAAATTTAATATGAATCAATTCATATATCATTCCAATGTGGCATTTCTTAAAAAAGTGCATGGAGAAGAACACAGATAATTAGCCGTAAGTAAGAAATATATAGACAAAGAGCATTCGTATATAATCAAACCTAATCAATGTTGTTAAAACGATCTGAATGAGACATAGAAATTGGATTCACAGTGGCCATAGGTGCATGCTCTATGAAACCACTTGGATGTGCTTTTAAAAATGAAAGAAGAAAATACATTTGGCCCTTCTTTCTTTCAGAATACTACTGAGGATGCACCGCAAATAATATAATTGTCTCTCATAGAGTATTTTACCCCAATAGAGTATGTATAATCCCCACTGAAACTGTTCAAATTGATTAAACTCCATAAACTGTTAGAATTGATTTAACACTGATAATTCTATATGTTCTTTGGCACACAGATCCAGGAACCAGGAAGTAGTTCAGGACTTTATTTTATTACTTCTATTTTTTTAAATAATTTGGTGCCCAACACAGGGCTGCGTCTATATCCAATTCCCACCCCAATTTGGAATGGCTAATTGTATCCCCAAACCACGTTCATGAAACAACCCCACTTCACTGGACACACAGTTATCTTACCTCAAACCCACAGCTTTCCTTCGAAACACGTGGTTCTAACACCTCTTTCTCCCTATACGCCAAACTCGCACAGAGCAGAATTGAAGGAAGACCACCCTATGCAGCTGCATGCAGGCCATGGGCTTGTCCATGCTCAGCGTGGTTGACTGATGAATGCGGCCAACTGGTCCCACCCATACCCTGGGCAACGAAATTGCCAATTGTGCGTTGCACCCCCGCTGGGCTACCGGCCACAGTCAGCACTGGCATGATCTGGATTCAAACCCAGATCGTGGGGCTCATCCATGCACCACAATGTGGCGCCTTAACTCTATTTACTTTGGCCCTTTTGAGGCAATTTCCTCCTGGTTTCTACTAGTTTTATTTAAATGTCAATATCTAAAAAAATATTCCCTGCACATCCATGGTTTTAAGTTCGAACTGAAGAAGAAGCTGTATCATTCAGAAATGTGCTACAGAATACATTTATTTCAGAATAGTCACATACAGTATATATATAATAACCATAACATACGTCGCCTAATGTATTTAAATACGTTTAAAAAAGAACGTACGAAAGCGCGTGTGTATTCACACAAGTACAGCAACGTATTTTAGCCCTCAGTGCGAGGGGTGGTCACTGCGGAAATGTCGATTGTACGGGACTTTGGCGAAATATAACAAGATAAACTCTTCAGGGTTCATGAGAAAACAGCTGTAGCTGAATATACTGGTAAGTACTTGGTTTCTTAAACATATTTATACGAGAGATTTTGGAGCAAAAAATGAGGTGTCTTCTAAACCGAAAGTGCATCAGGTACTGTATATAGTACAGTAAGCAAGGGAAAACGGCGAATACTCATTTGTACAACGTTTTAAAAAAATATTATTGTTTATATACGTGAACATGATTTTCTTAGCGTGTATAAACGGTGCATTTGATGCATTTTACAGTCTGTGGCTGTAGCCAGAGGAGGGTCGTAAGTGCTGTGGGCTACTAATAGCACCCTCCTAATTTATTGCACGGCAGTGTAACTGGAGAAGCTGAGGTTTTCGCAAGAGGCTACCCTTTAAAAAAATACTGCGTCAAAATTTTCGGGGTTTTCTTAAAGCTGTAGTTTATAATTTCAGATGAACATGAATACTGTAATTGAGACGGATACGTCTCAAACCACTAGGGGTGAACCGCCCCCACAATGAGCCACCCAGCAGTCCCCAGTTCAGGACTTTAATTGTGTTTAAAGTGGGAAGAACACACCCTTGGTGAATTGGTTTCAGCTCACGTGATTTAGTGCTGCCAGCCAGTGCACCCAATACGTTTGCTGTCGGCAATTGCTTTCTATCAGTTTAAAAAGAACTCAAGCAGTTGATGGTAGGGCTCACAGTTTGATCTGATGATGGGCGATAAGTTCACACAAAAAAAAAACTGTAACAGTGCTACCTCAGGTTCATGGGCGGAGCAATGGCGCTATGAAAAATAAAACCAGCTTGCAGCGATGAGGTCATTTTTTTGGAACCCAACAGAGCAGTTTGTGCCTTTGTGTCAGTTTTAGAAATAAATCTGCTATAATGGAGGTGGGCGTTGGTCAGGGTTGTAGAGGTGAGGGAATGTACAGGCCGGTAAGATCTTCACACCCTTTCCTATGCTAGTTTGGAGGAACGGTGCGGAATGAGGAACCTACCATTCAGGTAGATACGGCATCTGATCTCCTGTGAAAGACGCACTGTGGCGGCGTGCTTGCTTTGAATCCCCTTTGGTTCCTCCCTGTTCCTAACAAGCACTGACCGACTTGAACCCCTATCATCATGTACGAGGGACACCCCCATAAAGTTATCCTGCCTTTCCCCCTGACCACAGCTTTTATAGTGTAAACACTTGCTTAACGAGCGCCTCGTTGTAGATCAGGTGTCCCCTGCCCTGGTCCTGGAAAGCCACAGGGTATCAGGTTTTTGTTCTCACCGTAAATCAGAAGCTAAATCAGACCAAAGAAATGAGGTGAGTTGAGGTAACTGTGAAATCCACTGCTTTGATTGCTGAGTAGCATTGGAAACCAGTAGAACCTGGGGCTCTCACGGATCAGGGTTGGGGACCCCCAACGGACCCTGTGGGTCTCCAGGACCAGGGTTTGGGACTCCAGTGGACCCTACAACTCTCCTGGACCAGGTTTTGGGACCATTGGGATAGATAGCCACATTCGAAACATGGCAGAATGAGAGTCAACCTAAATACGGTGTGCTCCTGCTCAACAAACACACATCATCCCTAGTGTGCGAACAGAATCCACACACTCACCAGTAGACAGGCCTGTTTACATGCATGAGATTGACATGTACTGTCTCTAGGCAGGTTTTATAAACTCTGCTCTTCACGCATGGTTTTCCTGTATCTTCGCCCAAGGCAGACATCGTTATCTCCCTGCCACGTTCAGTATTTTATTGGTCAGTGTTTGATGCTGATTTTAGTTTCCCGGTCCATGTGGAATCACTCGTCACTGTAGCAGCTGTCGGGGGGGGGGGGGGGGGTGTAAAAATAAGCCTTGGCCATTGCTAGTTTCACAACCCCTGACTGTCCGACACCCCCCTACCCCCCCCCACCCCCAAATTTATTTTTGTGGTTGGAGCAGTAGGTCATGGGCAGTGCCCTTCCATTCACCTGCTGCAGGCCTGCAATGCAGGGGTGGACCAGGGTCCCGATGGCCTGCCAATGGGGGCATTAGGGTCAGCAGGTAAAGCCAAGCTGACACTACACGACTTTTAAATCTTCACAAAATCCCGTCCGAGGAGAGCAGCTCACATCTAACGACTGTCAAATGACAGTCTTTAAAAAATCGCCTCGCGATTCAGCACACACTAGGCGATTTTAGGAAGACAGAGAATTACTCGGGGGTCGCACATCACATGATTTCTACACGACTTATACAGTACTAAATCAAGAGGTCGAATTTCCACGCACAGTTGCCAAGGCTATGGAAGTATGGATCAATTCAAACCGTTTTTCGTTGCGTTTGTTGTGCGCTCGTTCATTGGCTGTTGACATTCTAGTAGATCGATGCGTCACTGCAGGTCAGCCAGGACCCCCAACAAAATCAAACCAGTTTGAAATGATCGTGGGCTCTCCCGGCGAGGTCCAGACTGGTTCACGACAGAAATAATCGCGTCTTTGGCCATCTCACATCAAAAGACCGTTCCAGCCGACGGAAGATTTCTTGCAGATTCTTTAAAGATTATCATAAGACTGCAAAATTTGTCGGGAGTTCGTCTTTGACATCAGAATCAGGGCAAAAGTCAGAATATGAGCTCGCCATAACATGCCTTCCAGGGCTGGGGTGAAATCCATTGCAGTTCTGTCAATTCAGGATATGAACTGAAATTCGATTTATGAGCTCAAAAATGGCCAGAAAGTTCTATTGGATTCTTTTATTACCTGCAATTGAAAGGGAATTGACTCCAACACTGATGCCTATCAGTATACTACAAGAAACATTCACTAATTACCACCACTGTCCCAATCACTCAAAATAAACATTCTTTAATCAATGTTTATTTCCAATGATGGAGACAGTTGTGGTAATTAGTAAATATTTATTTCCAGTGATGGGGTCAGTTGGTAATTAGTGAATGTTTATTTCCAGTGATGGGGTCAGTTGTGGTAATTCGTGAATATTTATTTCCAGTGATGGGGACAGTTGTTGTAATTAGTGAATGTTTATTTCTAGTGATGGGGACAGTTGTGGTAATTAGTGAATGTTTATTTCTAGTGATTGGTGACAGTGCTGGTAATTAGTGAATGTTTATTCCCAGTGACTGAGACAGTTGTAGTAATTAGTGAATATTTATTCCCAGTGGAGGGGACAGTTGTAGTAATTAGTGAATGTTTTTCTCCAGTGATGGGGACAGACGTGGGAATTAGTGAATGTTTATTTCCAGTGATGGGGACAATTATGGTTATTAGTGAATGTTTATTTCCAGTGATGGGGACAATTATGGTTATTAGTGAATGTTTATTTCTAGTGATCGGGACAGTTGTGGTAATTAGTGAATATTTATTTCCAGTGACGGGGACAGTTGTGGTAATTAGTGATTATTTATTTCCAGTGATGGGGTCAGTTGTGGTAATTAGTGAATGTTTATTCCCAGTGGTGGGAACAGTTGTAGTAATTAGTGAATATTTATTTCCAGTGATGGGGTCAGTTGTGGTAATTAGTGAATATTTATTTCCAGTGACGGGGACAGTTGTTGTAATTAGTGAATGTTTATTTCCAGTGACGGGGACAATTGTTGTAATTAGTGAATGTTTATTTCTAGTGATTGGTGACAGTTCTGGTAATTATTGAATGTTTATTTCCAGTGACCGAGACAGTTGTAGTAATTAGTGAATATTTATTCACAGTGGGGGGGCCAGTTGTACCTAGTAATTAGTGAATGTTTTTCTCCAGTGATGGGGACAGTCGTGGGAATTAGTGAATGTTTATTTCCAGTGATGGGGTCAGTTGTGGTAATTAGTGAATGTTTATTCCCAGTGGTTGGGACAGTACTAATTAGTAGGTATGCACCGAATCCATATTTTTAGGGTTCGGCCGAATCCCGAATCCACCAGATAAGATTCGGCCGAATCCCGGAAGTAAAGGAGTAAAATAAATAAAACAATTAAATTCCTTGTTCAAATACATAGACTATTTTCTATTTTCAACAGAACATTTCAGCATATGTGAAATGAAAACATAAACATGCATATTAAATTATAAAACTATATTATTTTCTTTGTCTTAATAATTAATGCGATGGCGCAAATAGTTTACCGTTGGCTGTAATGTCTTCTCAACGCCCAGTAGCGTGATTGCTAATTGTGTCACTCACTTCTCTCAATTGTAGCTTAATACAATGTAGCCCACTGTATTTGTATTTTAGGAGGACTGCAGCAAAGTTTTAATGCATGGCTTCAGAAAATTAAAACTGAAGTAGTTTTGTAAATAGGCTACTTCACAATCACTGTTTTTGAGACACTGTCTGTTATAGCCTAATGACCAATTCACTTGCTAACATTAGGCTAGCCTACATTTTAGATTCAGCCAAACCCCGAATAGAATCCAGAATCTCAGAAGTAAAAAGTGAAATAAATAAAACAAAGATAACGCAAGTTTGTGAGACAGTGTTTCTATGGACAACGTTCTAAAACAGTCCCCTAACAACCAAGGGATTTTGGCGCGATCAGAAAGTTAATCACACCCAGGTGGTGAAGTAAGCGGTGCAGGTTTTGAGCAATCATATTAAAAAATGCAATAGAAAACATGTGTGTTGTTTACATGTACAAAAACAATGGCTTCTGGTTTGGTGTATTTTTACATTATGCTTCTTATTAATTAGTATAAGTATACTTACAGACATTGCATTTAACAAACATGTAAAAGAGAGATAGAGATAAAAAGGACAGCAATTGGTATTTCAGAAGAAACAGGAAATATGACAGTTAGTACTCTGATAACAAACAGGAAAGATTACAGTTATTACTTGAACAATAACAATGGAATTCCAAACTCAACAAGAGGGTGCATGGATTGTTGGGGCCGTTCCATAACTGACTGGGGTCCAGCAGAACACTGGTGGGTAGATTTTGTATTGATTTTGCTTCGGGGGGGTTGCTACGGCGACTCCCCTTGCTAACAGGTGGAATGTTCAAAACTCCACTCCAGCGGCAGTTGGTAATTTCAATTTTGAACCCATTTTCTAACTTGTGACGACGACCTACAGTTTTTAAGGTACACAGACATAATATGTATCAAAATGTCCATGTGGTTCCAGAATTCCTACAGTGTAAATATCTAAGCTGTGACATTTTTAGTTTGTAAAATATTCAGTGTTGTTTGAAAACCATGCTCCCCATTCACACCAAATGGTGGAATGTTCAAAACTCCACTCTAGCGGCAGTTGATAATTTCAATTTTGAACCCATTTTCTAACTTGTGACGACGACTACAGTTTTAAGGTACACAGACATAATATGTATCAAAATGTTCATGTGGTTCCCAGAATTCCTACGGTGTAAATATCTAAGCTGTGACATTTTTAGTTTGTAAAATATTCAGTGTTGTTTGAAAACCATGCTCCCCCATTCACTCAAATGGTGGAATGTTCAAAACTCCACTCTAAGCAGCAGCTGGTAATTTCCATTTCAAACCCATTTTCTAACTTGTGACGACGACTACAGTTTTAAGGTACACAGACATAATATGTATCAAATGTTCATGTGGTTCCCAGAATTCCTACGGTGTAAATATCTAAGCTGTGACATTTTTAGTTTGTAAAATATTCAGTGTTGTTTGAAAACCATGCTCCCCATTCACACAAATGGTGGAATGTTCAAAACCCCACTCTAGCGGCAGCTGGTAATGCCAATTTTAAAACCCATTTTCTAACTTGTGACCACGACTACAGTTTTTAAGCTACACAAGACATATTATATACAGATGTGCATCTGGTTCCCAGGATTCCTATGGTGTGAATATCTAAGCTGTCACATGTATATTTTTTTTTGAGATAGAGCTGTCTGAAGCTGGGCATGCTTTTCTCAAGCTACTATTGTATTCCCGGCATGTGACGCCTAGGCGACTCCTGATTGGTTAAATCTCATGCTACGAACGGACGGACGGACAGACACACATGTCACGTATAGAAGCGGCTGCACCGCTTAAAAATAACCAGGCATAACCACGTCCCCATCACAATAAATAAAGGCAGCATAGCCTACCTACAATATAATACGGGCTGCGCTGTAGGTGCCAGGCGGCAGAAAGAGTGGGGTTTCAACTGAATACAATGTCTCGCATCAGCGCTCAAGCGCAACACAGAACGTAGGCTACCTACATTGAGATTGCCTAACTGCAACAAAGTAAAAAAAAAAAAAGATGGGACAGACACGTCTCCAATAATGTGCATGCTTTATTATATCAAAAACCGTAAATACAAGTAGCCTAGCCTATAAGGCACATTGTTAATTTATAGGAAAGTGAAATTAAGCACTAGCACTAGTCCCCACCGCCGGGGTTTGCATGATCTTATCACCACCATCCTGATTTTCTAACGCTTGTGGCTCTGATGTGTTTGAGGATTACATTGTTTATTCATCCCATTCAATAAGAAAATTCAGCTTCACACCCTGCGCAAATTTAACTACTGTTAATTAAATCCACATGGGATTCGGATTCGGTCCAATTTTTGCGAAGGATTCGACCGAATCGACCGAATCCCAAACCCGTGAAAAAGGACCGAATCCAGCCGAATCCGAACCTGAATCCTGGATTCAATGCATCCCTACTAATTAGTGATTATTTATTTCCAGTGATGGGGTCAGTTGTGGTAATTAGTGAATGTTTATTTCCAGTGATGGGGTCAGTTGTGGTAATTAGTGAACGTTTATTTCCAGTGATGGGGCCAGTTGTGGTAATTAGTGAATGTTTGTTCCCAGTGGTGTGGACAGTTGTAATAATTAGTGAATGTTTATTTCCAGTGATGGGGTCAGTTGTGGTAATTAGTGAATATTGATTTCCAGTGACGGGGACAGTTGTTGTAATTAGTGAATGTTTATTTCTAGTGATGGGGACAGTTGTTGTAATTAGTGAATGTTTATTTCTAGTGATTGGTGACAGTTCTGGTAATTATTGAATGTTTATTTCCAGTGATGGGGACAATCGTGGGAATTAGTGAATGTGTATTTCCAGTGATGGAGACAGTTGTGGTAATTAGTTGTGGTAATTAATCTCTGATGGCACAGAAACTTGGGAAACTGGGTGGAAGAGGAGAGAACATGAGAACATGACCACCCCTGGGGAGACCAGAGTGTACCATTGGCATTGAGCAGTTTTTGGCCAGCACAATATGGTGGGGATCCAGAATAGACCAGGAATCTATTTCTGTGTCCTCTAATGGGGGGAAACGGAACACACTCTCACAGTTTGAGTTCTGGACTGAACACACAAGGCCGAGCGCACACAATGGGACAATTTTGCAAGTGTTCAGAGGAATTTCAAGGGACTTTTTCTTGAGATGGATGGATCGGTAGAATGAAAATCAGTTCAATTAATATGGTGACGGACGTTCATTCACCAGTGGCTGACGCAAGGTGGTTATCTTTAATTATCATTAATTAGGGCCTGTGACCTTAACTGTGGGTCTTTTGACAGCCACAAAATAATCAAATTATTTTAAGTGTCGAACATGGCAACGTGGGATAAACCTGAGGTTACCTGCAGTGAATACTGAGGGAATAGTGAGTGTGGAAACTGGGGTAATATTTAGGATGGGAGGTAAGTGGCAAATTAAACAAAATGGACATTCAAATAGCCATGAAACAGTCTGTACGTGTAAGTGTATCTGTGAGTACACTTGGCTTGATAACAACTAATGGAGGTTGGAATTGATGGTGTAAATTGAAGATATTTTTAAAATAAAAAACAGTACATCATAACCCCTCGCCATCAGCTAGATCTTACCGTTAGATTACAACTTTTCAAAGAAATGATAATGCCAGTGGACAGCAAGCAGATTATGTTCAATTTGTAGTGGATGAGCTGTGGATTCTGAATAGTGAGATAAAGGTTTCACTGGATGTCTCTGTGTGTTTAATGGGATTCAGAAACATTAATTAGCCTATTTCATTTTTGATTGTCCCCTGTAGTGTAGCTTCAGCACAGTACAATATATATGGTTCTTGAGATTACGACCACAAACTCATATCATCTACAGGAGACAAAAATGGATTTCCAGGCCTTAGGAGGATATTATAGAAATAAGTTATTATGAATTTCCAGGACCAGATGCTCTTGTGATATTAAACATAATGGAAACAATCTAGATAAAACAATGTGCCCTAGTATGTTAATTAACAGTAATAAATATGAAGTTACAATGAATGAAAAAACCATCAGTTCCACCAAATCAAGGTTTCAAGACCAATAAAAACTGCAATGGAAGGTAAACAGCAGGTTTTATTTTCATTTTATTGTGCCTTTTCAATTAAATACAAGCATTGTTGTTCATAGATGCTTAATTACCATGAACCATTTAGAAAAATGACTCCTTTGGGGAAAAAACACAGAACTGTCTGTTGACTGAAGAAAACAATACTTAGGTGGACAGGACATGTTTAACCATACCACTGAAAGTAAATGGACTGTGCACTTCTGAAGAATTCTTTAAAGGAAAACACAAATGTGAAAATGAAAATTGTCTGCATGTACGGTCAAGTAGTGTATTACTGGAGTAGTGATTTACAGGATGTAACTCAACAACCACCACAGTGCACACTGTAAGTATGGTTTCACAGAAGGCAGGGATCTATTTGGGGGGGAAATATTATAAAGGTAACTGTCATTTCATTCCAATTTCTGAATTCCAACAGAATGGGGTGATGTTTAGAGTTTATTGTTGATTGGTCAAAAAGGTGGGCAGAGGGAGAGGATAAGTAGCCAAAGGCATCAATGAGCAGGCTCACACTGAGACATACTGTGTTCTTATATACTGTACACACATGTGGGCATGTTTTAGTATAATGTTTATAATATAATATAATGTTTTGTTAGTACTACAGCATTAAGGTATTCCTCAAAACTCCTGTTTAATCCCAAATCATGTTCTTTTATATCATTGGAAGATTGCCAGTGGTTTGGAATCAATTTCTAATTCCCCTTTTCTTTACGCTGAGAGTTTTTGCATTTTGGGGGCTTCTCTGAGAGACACCAAATGTTTTTTTTTTTTTTTGTGTAAATTTGTGAGAGGAGGAGGAGAGGCGAGTCACAGCTTCTCGGATCCTGCGCTTTTGTGCCGGCACAACAATGGGCTATTTTAGAGCTATTTTTTTTGGCAGGAAAGCGTGGAAACTGCCCTTTCCTCTGTCCCGAGACTTGAAGGGTCTTCACGGCCTCGCTAAAAACAAACACCTCTCCTCTTTTCCAACCCCACAGTCAATGGGCCAGGAAATCCGGGACCACGTAAAACAGTGCTATCATAGCGGTATCGTTAAGATAAAAACAACATCCCTATAGGTAGTTTAAAAAGTCACAATCTGTTTGGAATCTGGTTGCACTTGGAGAGAATTTGCACTGAGGTGATGTAATCTTCTTCATATAAAGTGTTCTCTCTGACTAGAGACTTAGTCTGTGGCTTTGCTTTTTTGGGCAGAAGGCCAAGGTATTTTAGCATTGTGCACACTTTTTTTTCAAACCTCTGTTAGCCCTGGCACTGGCAGTAGGCAACAATAATTATTTTTTTACTAATTTTGAACATTTTGAATAGACCTGAGGCTTAGTGTTTTTTCAGTATGTTCTTATTGAAATATGACCCTGTCAAATAAAATCGACTGCAAATTGAGGTAATTTCACTTTTTTCTTATTGGCGGCGTGTCGGAGGTTTTGACTGCTCATCCGTCTCTTCAGTGCGTGGCGATCTACTCTGAATCTCAGTTCAAATGTCTCCTCTGCATTTATCTGAGTGCAGCTGGAGCCAATCTGCGTTCCTTTTTTGCCGTTCAATGTTGTCAATTTTGAGGGTCTGGGCAGTACTGCACAGGTGTGGCCTAAAACGAGGTGCTACTGATTGTATGGGTGCTCGGAAAATCTTACAGATAAAATACTCGCTGTTGCTTTACATTAACAAACCGTTGCGAAGAGATACCTTCACAGTGACCACATAGCTACGGCCAGTGTGTTTTTTTTCTCCAGACTACGTCAGGATTCATTTTATGTCTCTGTTAGCATTTGGACAGACTGTTCAGTGAAATAGCCTCAAGGTTGCTTAGAAGAGGTGTCTATTCAGACTGAATGGTATGTATTTGAATGGTTTGTTCTTCAATGGTGTCTATTTATTTGAATGGTGTGGATATTAATGGGGTGTATTTGACTGTTGTGTATTTATCTGAATGTTTGGATGGTGTCTATTTTAATGGTTTATCTTGAATGTTGTTCATTTGGAATGCTGTATATATTTATTTGAATGGTGTTTAGTTTAATCACTTAGTGTTGTGTATTTGGATAATGTGTATTTGAATGCTGTGCAATGGAATGTCGTGCATGGGGAAAAGATAGCCTGGTCACTCCTGTGCATATTGTTCAGTCTAACCACAATATGCTTTGTTCTTGACTCTGACTGTTTATTCAGGGCTTACTTTTTACAGCTTGTTGTGAGTTTAGCAGTTGTATAAGGAACAGATGAAACATCACTCCTTTAAAGAAATGTCAAAGAAGAAACAATGCATTCTGATTCATCAATTCGATCTTCAAGTGTGTCTCAATAGGCAAGTTATTGCAGTTTCAAAAGAGAGGAATGTACTTACTTTTTTAAGTTCCATGGGGATGTTTGAATGGGGAAGTTGAACACATCATGGAATTCCTGACTGGGCGAGCATCTGGGGGCCATTTTGTTTGCCCTGGCCGGTCAAGTCACTCAACATTTCTGTGAGAAATATTTATATTTCCTCTTTTCCTCTGTTTTTTCCTCTGAGGACCTTGTACCCAAAGACAAATGCATCGTTTCTGTTTTGAAAGGCCATATTTTTCCATGCCACTCAAAACATCCTGCAGCAACGGCGGAGTAACTACCCGTTAACCCTTGGGACCCTTCCTCTGACGACAGCGTGCAAGAGGCCTCTTCAATCTAACCCAAAATTAGCACAGACCATGTGAGGTCCAAAGGTGGATAAACGTCACCGTTTTAGATCCCTGCACAGTATTATTTAGTGTTCCCTTGATGGCCGATAGTCAGGCATTGTAGGAGTTGTGATCAACTAGGCTCAGGGTTAATAGGATTTTGGGGTTGTTATAGGGGGAGGTTTTAGGATTAGTGAAGTGTTAAGATTGATGGACAGCATGTTCCCCAGACTTTCAAGCCAGCTAACCGAGAAAGGTAGCAGACTGGCATGGGGGTGAGAAATTTAGCAAATATTGAGTGTTCAGGGGCACTCTGACATTAAATTCAAGCATACCTTAATTTGTGGTGAGAAAATAATGGACTAATTATCACTTAATAGTTACATTGTGTCTTTATATTACAAAATGATAGCAATGCTGAAATAATTGAATATTAAGCCTCTCCTGATACCCAACACCAGTTTACATCCGGTCTACTCTATTGTTCAATAATTTCTACTGTATTGTAAATCTATTATAGGCCTACTTCACTTTGTTCCCTTCTATTCTATGGAATTCTGCCAAAGTAAAGTCTACAGCCAATGCAGAGAAGTTTTTTATTTATACGACGGTAGGCTACATGTTATACTCAATGAACTGAATAATTTGAATGAATCAAAAGACAAATGAAGGACAGACACACATTTTTTTCACGCAAATTAATATAGGCTATAGCCTATTTTAAATAGACAGTTTGGTTGTGGCCACAAATACTGACAACTGTCAAATTGAATGCTCATAGAGAGAGAAGTTTGCATTAGGTAGTTACTGTATGAAATCAAACTAATTTTAATGCATAGCTGAAACACAAAAGAAAATCATACTACTTAATTTTGTTGTTCTAAAGCATTAGCTGTGTCAAATGAGCGTTAGATAGCCGCAAATCTTTTTTTTACTTTGCCCTGTTGTGTTTACGTGTTTCATGCCCACTGGTGTTGATGTCAATTGCACGACACAATTCAAATTGAGCAGGACAGGCACAAATCGGGCAGTGACACCATAGAGCGTATTCTATGACTGACAGCGGCCATTTTCCTGGTGGCCAGTGCTTGGGGAACATGCTGGCTGGAGTGTTAGGATAGGTGGAGCATTGAGAGTTTGGTTAGCATTCCCCTGAACCGATTCCACAGCAGTGCGTCCTCCTGCCGGGCAGAGCTGGTGGAGCTGGTAGTTTTCCGTGGCATATCCAGGGTTCCCCTCCCACAGTGGGGCAGGATGTGAGAGAGGAAGCAGGGGCATGAGAACAGCTCATTTAAAGAACAAACCTCACTCTGGGGATAACCGTCGGGAACCCGGGAAATTTAACATGGGCAATGCAGATAAATAACTATTGCATTATATTTGGTCTAATTGAGTACAATAAAATAATAAATATATGAAGTTTATTTACAAAATGCAGTATCCACCATGAAAAAACTGACGCCTGCTCATGTCTGCTTATTGACAAGCGAAAGCTCCGTAACTGATTGCACTTTAGAGCACGTGAACGTTGCTAGTGCACACGCAGGAAATATAAGTTCAATATACCTGCTCCAAACGTGGAGAGCAAAATCATGTCAAGCAACGTGTGGAAGAATTTTGAGAAACTTAATACTAACGAGACAAAATGCCTGGGTTTTTTTTAAAGTTGTAAATTAATTTCAGAGAAAAGAATAGGCTACTATAATTGCGACGTCAATGACTAGGCTCTCATTGCGTTACTAATGTAAGAAAACTCACTTTTCATTTCACAATTAACACTATAGCACATGGAAATCACGAAATTATTATTCTATTTTAAGTTAGGGCAAGCTGCAGGGTTTTTCCTGGCAGAGAACTTGGTTTTGGCGGTACCAATGCAAGCGCACGCAGTGCGTGAGCAGCAACATTTTTTTGCATTAATTTTAGCGTAAATACAGTTTATGGAGTTCAAAGAGCCCATGTAGGCTTTGGTTGTAAAGTACCAGTAGGGTTGTGTTTAAGAGTTAGGTTTTAAAAATCAAAGGTCCTTGAAGCTTTTTTAATATTAGGCTACACCATTTAGGCTAGGCTATTTTGATAGTGCACAAATTGAAAAATAAATAAACAACACTCTAAAACAGAAATAAAAAATAAGTGTAGCTACACGTGTTTTTACATAACAACAGCAACGTAGACTATTTCAGCTCTAAATTCGATAGGTCACTGTGGAAATGTCGACTGTAGCTACAGGACTTTGGTGAAACCTAACAAGATAAACTCTTCAGGGTTAATCATAACACAGTGGTAGCCTACCTACATATAGCCTACAGGTAAGATATTTGGTTCCATTAACATATTTATAGCTACGAGAGATTTTGGAGGAAAAAAATGAGGTGTCTTCTAAACCGAAAGTGCATCAGGTAACCTACTGTAGGCTAGCCTGCAGTAAGCAATGGAAAACGCCAAATGCGTAGACTATTTGTACAATGTTTTAAAAAATATATTATTGTTTCTAGCTATATCTGAACATGATTTTCTTGTAAACGGTGCATTTTACAGTCTGTGGCTGTGGCAAGACGAGGGTCGTAAGCGCTTTGGGCTATTAACAGCACCCTCTTATTTTATTGCACTGTATAGTATCAATCCTGGGGTTTTCTTAAAGCTGTAGCCTAGTTTATAATTTAAGACAAACATGAATAGGCTACTGTAATTGGGACCGATACGTCTAGCACTATAGTTATGGGGCGCCAACGTGGATCGGGTTAAAGCTTTTACCTTTTCAGAAGTTAGGGCTTCAAAGGTAGCCTAATTCAAAATTGGAGCGCGTTCCATCCAACTCGCTGCCCACGCTATGTCTTTCTACCGAGTCGCACTCTGCCACAGATAGCTGAGCCGCATTTCTATAGGCTGCAGTCTAGGTTCTGTGCTTCTTCTACTCGTCTCCTAGTAGGCTACTGACATATTGAAGGCGACTAGTACAATATATATCGCCATCCGCTGGCCGAAAGACCATATTGCACCCAAAAAATTAAATAAAATTAATTCGGATATGATTTTATTTGCCGTTTTGTCAATTATTGTCATTTTGGCGGTCCGTGAAATCATTTTGGCGGCCGCCAAATTATTTACTATGTAGGAAAAACCCTAAGCTGTATATTTTGTAAATATTACACATTACATAAACAAAACAAAAAAAACCGAGGTATGAACCGAACCGTGGCTCAAAAATCGAGGTCTGAACCGAACCGTGGATTTGGAGAATCGTTACACCCCTACTAATAATGAACGCAAATCCATAGTTTTGTTATTCCAGGACATCGGATTCTGCAGAAATATAGCCCAGCTATAATTACAAAACAAGCTGGAATTCTTAGAGCAAGTTGCAAGTATATTAGATACCTTCGCATTTCTTGCCTATGGCTAAACGTCCCTCATTTCACAACGGTAGGCAAGCGTATATTTGCTGATGTGTCTTTATGGAGATATTGTATTTATGTCATCATATTAAGTTATTGTATTCATGCCATAACATTTACTTAGGCTATACAATGTAGGCCTATTACTCATATTCTCAGTTCTTGCAGCAAAAACCTAGATTTTTTATTTTGGTTTTATTTTTTTATTGGCGTGTTATAGGCTAAACGTGAGAAATTTCTGCATAACACATGTTAGGCTAGTTTATTTCCAAATTTCTCAGTTTTGGGCATTCACCGCCGAAACCCTCGACATTTCAAAGAAGAGGGTAAAAATGTGTTGCCATTATCTTTTTGAGGGGGGCGGGATAATTGTCATTTTCCTTACACACTGGCCGTGAACAGTTATAGCCAGCGTTAATACTTCTCACGGTTCAGGTAGGCCTAATAGCCCTATAGACTTTATTTAGATGTTCGAAGTTCCAAAGCAGCCATAATTTTGTGCAGAACATATGTTGCTTTTATTAATAAGACATCTTTGAAAAACAGTTTGTTGTTATTGATATTCAAGAATATCAGCCAATAGTACGCTAGTGGACAATGTCATGGTGCTGAAAGATAGTTGTATATGGCATATGGATGCTGATAGCTGTAGTGTAAACCAAAAAGTAGGGTCGCACATTTCATAATAGCCTACTATAACGCCCCTGTTTTTTTTTAGATGGGATTTCCCAGGAAACCCGGGAGCGAGGTGTTATAATCCCGGGTTCAAAAATAGCAAATTTTCAGGAAAATATTAAACACTACTATAGGGCAGTAAGAGACACAGACAGTATGGGTCTCCTCCTCCATCAGACTGTGCTGCTGCTATTCTGTTCTGCCTCTAGGGGGCATCCACCTTATTCCCGGCAGGGTCAATGTTTGTCCATGGATGGAAAGTTGAAACCAGGCATCTCAGACCCCATAAGTGCCTGTATGTACAGTATGTGCTTCATCAGACGCAGACCAGTGAGAGAGACAGTATGTGCTTCATCAGACGCAGACCAGTGAGAGAGACAGTATGTGCTTCATCAGACGCAGAGCAGTGAGAGAGACAGTATGTGCTTCATCAGACGCAGACCAGTGAGAGAGACAGTATGTGCTTCATCAGACGCAGACCAGTGAGAGAGACAGTATGTGCTTCATCAGACGCAGACCAGTGAGAGACAGTATGTGCTTCATCAGACGCAGACCAGTGAGAGAGACAGTATGTGCTTCATCAGACGCAGACCAGTGAGAGACAGTATGTGCTTCATCAGACGCAGACCAGTGAGAGAGACAGTATGTGCTTCATCAGACGCAGACCAGTGAGAGAGACAGTATGTGCTTCATCAGACGCAGACCAGTGAGAGAGACAGTATGGTGTGGTCCATGAAAATTACAGCAGGGGTCTCAAACCTCATTCCTGGAGGGCCGCAGTGTCTGCAGGTTTAACTCCAGTCCTGGAGGGCCGCAGTGCCTGCAGGTTTAACTCCAGTCCTGGAGGGCCGCAGTGCCTGCAGGTTTAACTCCAGTCCTGGAGGGCCGCAGTGCCTGCAGGTTTAACTCCGGTCCTGGAGGGCCGCAGTGCCTGCAGGTTTAACTCCGGTCCTGGAGGGCCGCAGTGCCTGCAGGTTTAACTCCGGTCCTGGAGAGCCGCAGTGCCTGCAGGTTTAACTCCGGTCCTGGAGGGCCGCAGTGCCTGCAGGTTTAACTCCGGTCCTGGAGAGCCGCAGTGTCTGCAGGCTTTATGTATGTGCTGTGCATTTGAGTGTGTGCGTGTGTGTGCATGCATACTTGTGTGCTTAGGAGTGTTTGTACACATATGAGTGTGTGTGCATATTGTGACGCAGGGCTGGGGATGTCCTCTATCACGGGATGAACAGACAGAAAACAACACAAAAAAGGCGGTTAAGTTGCTTTATTTAACAAAGAACTCACCAACCAGGAAATGAAGGGCCATCGCACAAAACATAAACCAAAAGCACTCATCTCTTCTTGGAGGTTGAATCAAAAACAGAAAATAGTCTCTCCTCTCTGGCCTGGGAACCAGGCCCTTTTTAAAGGCTGGCCAATCATCCCCATGGCCCCCAGCTGCGCTAATTTAATAGGCAGCAGCTGGCTTCTCTGCCTGCGTGTCATGAGGGTGCCGTCCAGCAGAGGGTGGCACCCCAACTCCCTCCCTGGCACCACAGTATGCATACGAGTGTGTTTGTGTGTGTGTGTGTGCGTGTGTGTGCTTATGAGTGCTTGTATGTATCTGAGTGTGTGTGCGTGTGGCTGTTAGAGTTTACAGATCTGTACACATTTCATGAAAGTCTGCAGACCGAGCAGACGCAGCAAAGCCAAACAAACCCAATGCGTCAAGCTTAATTACCCCCCTGGGGTGCAGAGTCGTGGGAGAATGCCCCTAACCCTGCGTTCCTCACCCCTAACCCTGCGTTCCTCACCCCTACCCTGGCCCCGGCTCCCTCTGGTGCTACACATACATGGGAGTACTTCTACTGAAGATGTTTTAGGAAACGATGCAGGACACCACTTCACTCCAAATGCCGGAACCCTCAAACACCATACCCTCAAAAAACGAGCCCTGTCTTTCTGCTCCCCACACATCTTATCTCACTTCAGAGCCACCAAATGCAGGATACAAACGACAGCCCCATCTTTCTCCTCCTCATCCATATGATGATTAAACACAACTGAACAATTAATTCAAATTAAACAGTAAAACAGGAGATACTCTTTTTCCCTAAACTGTAAATAGACTTTTCACTGTTGAGGTGCAGCAACTGTTCTTAACAAAACACTGCATTCTTCTGTTTTAAATATAATATGTAATAAATTAAATGTATGGTGTACAGTGTAGTTATCCTGATACAGTACACAGCCAATATTGCATTCATTAAGACTTCTCTCTAGTTTTAGGATTCTCACACATACAGTGAGCTTGTTTACCCATTCAAACTCTGCTCTGTGGTTTTGCTGCCAGTTTGTACCCAGGAAGCAGGGAATAGCTAATGGAGAAGGACAGGGCACCTGTATGTCTAACTTTCTCCATGGGCTCTGTGGTCTTGAAAGGGTAGACACTCGACTAGTCTGGGGCGTCAGTCCCCCGTGACTGTGCCACTGGCCACACATATATACAGTACATACACATTCATTTACACATTCACACACACATGCACACTTACAAGCCACGTTTCCATAGCCATTGAGCAGTGTGGACATCATTCCCATGCATATACACACATACACGCACACACCAAATTCCAAGATAGTCTCATGTTTTCTGTGGCCAGTTTTCACTCAAGGAGAAGCAAGTGATGTTTCTGTGCTGGCTGTATGAGGTGGGAGGGGCTGTGGATGAGGCCAAACTCCACCCATATTTACAGTCCTGTTTTCCATCATATTCCACAGTATGAATAAAGACTTAATGGGCCCTGGCTTCAAAACACGCACACACTCACACACATGCACACACATACAAATATTCTTAACCTGCTAGGCAGGGTTGGTATTGTGTGTGCCTTGACAGTTAGAAGGTTTGACAGGGTTTTAGCCTCCTTTCTGGATTTTCTTTTGTTTTATGGGTTTCCCGTTGATGGTGTATAAACAACCATCTGACCATTCTTCGTCAGTAACAATTAATTAGTTCATTGACCTTATGGTCCCTGTGTACTTCCTGTTTTCAAAACTGAAGCCTGTTTTTTTTTTAAATATACATTGGCACCCAATGCGGTGCTGAACATTTTCCAATTCCCACAATTTGGAATGTCCAGTTAGCTATTTGCAACTGCAGTCGTGTTCATGAGCAATCCCTCACTGCCAATTCGAGAGAGTTGAGACATCCGTGGTTTTCCTCTGAAACTCATGGGGCTCTATCTTGACAATCTTAGCGCGTGTTCTAAAACGCGTCGCAAATCACCTGGATGTTGATGGAGTGGGCTCCTTTACATTTCACATAAGATTGTTCTCTGCTGGGGCAGAACTCCAGGAAATCCAAAGTTTGCTGTGACCTCCTATTTGACCTGTTCTTGGCTGACAGGTGTGTTATGGCTGAATTTACGGCAGAATGGGATATGACTCCAATTGAACTTAGGAGATGCTGGAACTACCCATTTATTGCAGTCGTTTATTTCATAGCAATGGGGAGTCAATATAGGGACAACAGGAATTTGTCTACAGCTCAGCTGCCAGAACATGATAGAAGTTTGCTAAAACCTGGCAGGATAAACATAATTTAAGGCAGCATTCCCCTTCGCTGAGGGACAGGTATGTGGTCCTTGACTGATGGACCCTTTCATTATTATGCATTTTTTTGATATACACAATAATAATAGTTCACATTGTAATCTTGATATTGTTATGCATGTTTGTGTGCGCCCCTGTGTGTGTAACAGAGAGGAGGGTGTATGCGCATTGTGCACGCGCCTATGTAGATGCATATTACTATCTTAATATTGCGCTGTTAAAATGGAATTGAAACAACTGTGACATGACTTAAGACCAGGTGGTGGTTTTAGCGGACGATAAAATGACAACTGCGTCAGGCTCAAACTAGCAAAGACACTTGCGTTTGGGTTAGCGCCGCTTAGCGCCGAGCGTAAGATAGAGCCCATTGTGTTGCCAGTCTGCTTCTTTTCACACCGCAGAACTCATCTAAGCTTGCAAAGAGTGGAGTCGTAGGAAGACCTTTTATATGCGGCTTTGGCCACAGGCAGCTGATTGACTATAGCAGGGGTCGCTAGAAAGTGATGAAACTCAGACAGCTAGCCAACTGTACCCTGGGTGATGCAATTGCCAATTACGCGTCACCCTATGGAGCGACCGGCCACAGTCGGCACTGGCACAGTCCGGATTTGATCCGAGACCGTGGGGCTCATCCATGCACCACAGCGTGGTGCTGTAACCAATGAGCCGCCCAGCAGCCCCATACACAGCCTGTTTCATGGTCACATTTACATCTCTTTATCCATCATGGACACAGAAATGGAGGAAATCATTTCTGCAACATTGCACTTTCCAGCATTGCCCAATAAATTATTATTAGCTGCCTCACATTTGGGAATTTCTCATTGATATTGGCTACATCTATGCTTCATAGCTATGTTTTCCAAAAACATTTTCGAAAATATTTTACAAACAAAATTCTTGTGCTATCGCAGACATATGGAATATATTAGTAGTGTTTCTTTGGAAGGATAATTTAGAAAGAATGATTTGACAACTGTCCAAAATTATGTTTTAATGAAGCCAAATAAGGGCCTTTCTAAGAATAAGCTACTTCTCTGGGTGTAATCAGGTTTTTACAAAATTTGGTCAATTGTTCATGTGCCTGGGTTTCTTTTGTCGGTTGTTTAGTAAGGCTCTCTGGCGCCCCCTGTCTGAGCCTCACAGTGCAGCATGAAGAGGCAACAGTCATTCTGGGTGCTGCTGCTGTTTCTACTACTGCTGGTATTTATTCAGGTGAGTGTGCCTGTTTGTATGATAAATTGAGTATATACAGTATGTGTGCATGTTGTATTTATGTGTGTAAATTGTATATGGGTATATATGTGTTTGTGTATGTGTATGTTGTAGATGTGCGTGTGTGTGAGACTGTGTGTGTTTGTGTGTGTGTGTGTGTGTGTGTGTGTCTGTGTCTGTGTGTGTGGTAGAGGTTGAGTCCCTGTAAACCTGTGTGTTGCAGGACGGTGTTTGTGTGGATGGAAGTCCCACAGTGCTGTCCGAGGTACAGCCCACCGCCCCGGTCTCCACCTCCCTCCGCTTCTCCCGCGGCCAGATCCTGTCAGCACAGTTTGAGTGCTACCTGAAGATCCTCAACGACCCGCCAAGATCTGACGGAGGTAATGCGCTCAATGTAACCTCATCCACATAACATACACTCACATCGGCTCTAAATCACTACAGCAGAACTCACATATTCTAGGTTAATAAAAATAATTATTACTTAATTTGTAGAGCCCATTTCTTACATAGTGCGCAAATAAAAATATAGCCATAGACAAAGTAAATAAATAAAGCAGAGTAAAGAAAATAAGCACTGAATAAAATGGTAATACAGTAAAATAGTTACATAATCAAGATTTTGTAGAATGGGTTCTTAGATGAGGTTTAAAAGAGGGCACAGAGTCGGAGGTCCTGATCAAATCTGGCTGAGTATTTAATAGAATTGAGCCCTAGCTGAAAATTCCCTGTCCTCCCAAGCTTTAAACTTCGTGCCTGGGACAGCGAGGAGGTCCTGAGGATCTAAAAGGGCATGGCGGGGCAGAGCCAAGCCTTAATTTATATTTACACCACTCTAGACGTCTAGATTCCGGCTTTTGCTCACTAGGTAGTGAGGCCAGGATGTGTGTTACAGGATGGACCACTTGTGAGAAGCCTAGTAGTTCATATGACTTCCATTACATTCAGCATATTTACAAGCAGAAGCAAGGTGCCCAGCTATCCATACTTTGATTTCATGTGTTACAGTTGATTTGAATTAGATTATGCATTAACTGGTGTAGGTGTGTGTATGCCAGTGTGACTTCACTGTTATTGTATATGTGTGTGGATGTGTACGTATGTGCATGTTTGTGTATGTGTGTATGAGCACATGTTTATGTTATGTTAAGTTAACATTGTTACGCTAGCGTCATCCTATGCTACATGTTAATGTAATTATGTTAGCGCTTTATTATGTTAATGCTATGTTTATTCTGGTATGTTATCCTGGATCCTCATTTCCTTACATTGTTTAGCAGGATGGTTAGCTGCCAACATACAGAGATGAACGCAATCTCCCAGTTTCCCTTTATTCTTTCAGGTGGTAAATCTGGAATTTAATATTAAAGTACAAACTTATCCATGGCAGAGAAGCGTCTTTATTATGTCTGTGAGAAATTACATAAGTGTCCTGCAGAAAGGCCAAGGAGACAAGTGTGATTTTAATATTTTCTTTTGCGTTTGTGATTTTTTAATACGGTACCCTGAGCGAGTGCCCTGGGACCTTGAACAGGGTCGCCATTTTAAATTTAATAACAGGTTCGCACAGCAAAATTATTTACTGTCACGTAAAAAATACAATACAGTCCCTTAGCCGACGGAGTGACTTACAAAGGAGCCTGGAGGTGAATATCGGCAACAGAGCACTATCAAGGCTGTACAGGTGTTATAAGGGCACTGATAGTTACAGAACATAAGTACAAAAGTGTGAAAACCCCATGAATGCTGTAGGGGCCCATTACTGTAACCACAGCCTTGTGTGTGTGTCTGTAGGGGCCCATTACTGTAACCAGTGTGTGTGCGTGCGTGCGTGCGTGCGTGCGTGCGTGCGTGCGTGCGTGCGTGTTTTTTGCCTACAGATGCGTATTGCAATCGCACCTGGGACGGCTGGCTCTGCTGGGGGGACTCCCGCCCTGGCACAGCCATGCAGCTGTGCCCTGATTACTTCCACGATTTCGACCCCTCCGGTGAGAGCCCAAGAGATGCCCTTCAACATTATCTTTGTTTCCTCTCTTTTCTCCCCACACCCCTTTCTTCGACCATCGATCGTAAAAAATGTCTATAGTTTTAAAGTTCACATAGTGTAGCCTACAATCCATACTTATTTCTATCTTCATATCATTTTCATGTGAAAACGGTCAAAACCGTGGTCAACGAATAGCTTATTATTATTATTATCTAGTCTCTTTCGGTGTTATGAGCTGCAGTTTCAGGATGATTAAAAGTCTTTGTATAGAGTGGGACAGTGTGCGTCTCATGCGGTAGATGGCCCATGCGTTTGGGACACGCGTGGCCTAACGCGTCCTGTGCCTCGTGGCCCTCAGAAAAGGTGACCAAGGTGTGCGACGCGGACGGTCAGTGGTTTCGTCACCCGGAGAGCGACCGCATTTGGTCCAACTACACGCAGTGCACCGCCTACACCAAGGGAAAGCGCAAGGTATGAGGACGCACCTCCGCACCTGAACTCGCCCAGACACGGCGAGTCTGCGCACTGCACACTCGCTTCCTGCACACTGCACGCCTGCATACCTGAGCACATACCTGATACACATGCACAAAGCATGCCTGTAAAATGCACACGTGCACGCCTTCTCACTGCATGCCTGCATACTACACACATGCACTAAATGTAGTAAATGGACTAAATGCCTGCTTACTGTACACTTGTACACCAGCTCTGCTGTTCTGTGGTTGCCAACATAAACATGCATAAAACATCCACTTGGTTGCAATTGTCAGTTTTGCCACTGATACAAAAACACGGTTGCATGACCAGAGGTCAGGATTAGCCTTGTACTGCAAAACAAATACTGTTGCTAAGAGACATTTGGAGTGGAACCGTGATGCGGTGCCTTTTGTTTTAATGGAAAAGCTCAGTGGGTGGGCGAGAGTACAAACTCAAGGCTGCACATTCACACTCTCTGTTTTGACTCTCTGTTCCTCTCTCCCCAGCTGGCTCTCAGCTTGTACTACTTAGCAGTCGTGGGCCACGCCCTGTCCGTGGTGTCCCTGCTCATCTCTCTTGCCATCTTCTCCTACTTCAAGTGAGTCGTGAGTGTAATCCGGGCTGCTGCCACCTGCAGGCAGAATGCATGCACCGCATGCCCTGCTAGAAAAAACTTTAGAAACCATCACGTAATGGTAACCATTACGTGATGGGAATTGGGACATCTTGGTTTTGGTCTCCCATCAGGTTACCATTACAGACCATTAGAGACCATCAAAATCCCCACAGATACCATTAGAGTCCAACAGAGCACCACCAGATGACCATTAGAAGCCACTGGATTACCAATAAAGACTATCAGAAACCAGCAGAATCCATCACAAAAACATGATTAAATTAAAACCATTAGGAATTGTCTGATGGTTTTTAATGTTTTTTCTAGCAGGGTGTATCAGCAGTCACGTCAAATCAAAACCGATCAAGAGGCCAGGTTGCATAAAAACTGCATGCCCAGGATCTAGTGCTAGCGTTAAGGTTCAGATTGTGATCATGGACCGGGGGGGGGGTGTAGATTTCGATCGCAGACCGCAAATTCTTGTTAAGCGAACGTTGGGCGTAAGGACTGGTCATACAACCAACTTTTATGCAGCCAGGCCAAGGTTATCTGCATATAGAGAAGAAATGTAAATTGTTTGTCATCAAAGGTGATAAAGACTTGTTGTTTTTAGGAGCCTGAGTTGCCAGAGAATCTCCCTCCACAAGAACATGTTCCTCTCCTTGATCCTCAACTCCATCTTCACTGTCATCTGGCTCTCAGCCGTTGTCCACGAGCAGCATCTGGTGGCCATTAACTGGGTGAGTGCACTCCCCCATGCCTGCCACCAGGGGGCATCGGCACAAGGTTCTACTACAGGGGTGTCAAACTGATCGGATCACGGTGTCTGCAGGTTCTTGAACAGATACTAAGGGCCTGATTTACTAACCTTTAGCGTGTGCAAAACCTTTTAGCGCACACAAAACCAATAACATGACAAATGATTGGTCATAGCATTTGTTTTGCACCAATCATTGGTTTTGTTATTAGTTTTGCGTGTGCTAAAAGATTTTGCACATGCTAAATCTAAGTGTTAGTAAACCCCCCCCCCATTCTACAATTTGCATGCCAATTGTCTAGAACCAAAACTCTTCCCTGTTTTTTGAAACTACAGTTTGAACAAGAGCCTTTATCTCTTCCTGTGCGTGTGTCTGCATGGGTGTGTGTTTGTGTGTATGTGTGTGCATTTGCATGTGCGTGTGTGCGCGTGCGCGCGTGTGTGCGCAGATCGGCTGTAAGGTGTTGTCCATCCTGACGCTCTATGCCTTCGGCTCCATCTACTTCTGGATGCTGTGCGAGGGCATTTACCTGCACACGCTCATCATCGTGGCCGTGTTCGTGGGGGAGCAGCATTTGGGCTGGTACTACGCCCTGGGCTGGGGTGAGTACGCCTGAACCCGGGAACTCAGATTACTGCTCACCGGTGCCTCACTCAGATCTCTCCGCTCTGCAACCTCTGCAGTTAGTCTTCTGTCACAATGCCTGTCTGTACTGCCCTCACAATTCTGAAATAAACTTCCTACAGCGGTCAAGACAGCAGAATCGTTGTCCATACTGACCACTTCTTTGTGGCTGCGTCTCATCCCCACCCTTAACACGCATAATTATGTTTGTACTAGTGCTGGTTTTATGTTTCTCTTCTTAGGGCTTGCTGTATATGCAATCTGTATTCATTCAGGACTTGGTATTTTGGTTTCTGCTTAGCATAGTTACTTTGCTTTAGTGGTTTAAGTGATGTCATATCAATACTCGCTGGTCTGGGAATGTTAGTCAGATAAAAAAAATCAAATAAAATGGTAGTCAGATGTGGCACTACTACTCACATACGTAAATAAAGTGAATTTACGTATGTTCTCCTACAATGTATGTTGCTTTGGATAAGAGCTTCTGTCGAATGAATGTAATGTAATGTCAGATCATTTGTGATTGTAAAGAGTACTTCACATAGAAAATTAAAGTCCAAGTAAAGCTGTAATCAATAATTAAGCCGTTTATTGCCACTTATACTGAGTAGCCTACTGGCTTCAAATTGTATAAGCACTGGAGTAGTGTCATTTTCTGCTGCTACCTGCCAATTTGCTGTACCTAGCGGACTACATAAGCTCACAGAGCCAGTCAGTGAATCAGTTTTCATAGTTACCAAAATAGCTACTTTTAACATTTTGGCATAATATTATGTCCTATTCAATATTATATTACAGGAATTTTCAATTATATTATGCAGCTGCTTTGGTATAATTTGTTTAATTTTCCGCATATTTTTAATTTTATTTTTTTGCATTGCTTCTGTTCTTTGTTTCTGTATGTTTTTCTTTAAAAGGTATGGGCCTTGGAATGGAGCTTTATATGCACCTGTGGACCTCTCTCCAGTTTTGTGACTGGAAGCTTAATTTTTTGTTAAAGTTTCTTGGAAGTGACAGTATCTCTAGGTGCTGTTTTTGTGGTTGTTTTTGAGGTTATGTATCAGTCTCCATGGTTCCCCTCACAGGCTTTCCACTGGTTCCCGCGGTAACGCATGCTGTGGCTCGCTGGCTCTACTTTGATGACAAGTAAGGACCCACGCCATCGCCGTTCCCACCAACATGAGCTCATCTAGCAGTTATGACACAAAATATTAGCTAAATATAAATGTAAATAGCTAAAATAAATATAAACATAAAATAAAAAGTAAACAGACACTTGTTCTGCAACCTTTGGGCATCTGGCCTCTCCCCCTGGGTGTCTGCACTTCCGGTCACTTCTCCTGTCTGCTGTCCAAACAGTCGAGCTTCCCTCTGCAGTCAGGACAGCAGAAACTGCCCAGTTTTTGCTGCAGCTTGAAGACTACACTTTTTCAGACTGCACAATGGCCCCCTTGAACCCCTGTAGCCCTCTTTCTTTGGACTTAAATTTGAGACGATAATGTCATAGGTGAAAGCGTGTAGGGATAGGTCAGCTGTATAGTGGCATTTACCTTAGTTTACAATACTAATTGTTGGTTTGGCCAACTTTAAAACTATTGATTATGAATGGGCCTTCTGTGCCTTTCTAGTGATATCGCACTTTTTTATTCCTGGGACGAGCACCAATGTTGTCCACTTTTGTATGTCGTTTTGGATAACAACATCTGCTCAATGATGGTAATGTAATGTGAACTGACATGCTGCAAATAAAGTCAGGGTACCTCCACTGAAGAAACAGATTCAGTCCTGAGGTTGCCTGAGCCCCCACCCCCCCCACCCCAGGGCAGTGCCTAATTAGCCGTAGCACTGCCAACGGAGGTTTCCATCAGCAGGGTACTTCTCTGACTCATTGCACAACAGCGGCCCCTCTGGCCGATTGATCTCCTGCCTGCACCAGCTGCGTAAAATGCGTAGTCCTCCGTGTTTATAACCGAGCGAAAGAAGCAGTTTGCACCTCAGAGGAAATGGGCGACGGAGGCCACTGACACAATGAGACTGGCCTTGGATTAGCCATTCCAAACTGAGAGAAAATATGTCGGCAAAATAAATGCTCCAACAGTAATGCTGTTACTCCTGTCTGTCAGATGTTGGATCAGATCGGACACCCACCTGCTGTACATCATCCACGGCCCCATCTACGCCGCCCTGCTGGTGAGCATTCGCACAGCACTCAGCGATACCTTATATATATATAGATGTACTGTAGAAGACACAGCAGAACAGAAATATGCAGCGTCAGCCCCTTTCAGGACTTGTGTTTGTGGCACATGAAAAGCTGAACTGAAAACAATGAACGTGCAGTCACGTGACATGCTCCTTTACACGCTCCAACAAGCTGACTTAAACATCAAGCTTTCCTTCAGTTGTATTTGACTGCGCTAGGCTGGCTGCATGTCACAGTGTTCCAGAGACTGGACTTGAAAACCTGATTCATGTTCAAATCCTTGTTGTGGTAGTAGAGGAGTACATTGAACAAGGCACTTAACATGCTCAAACCACGGATGTACATTTTAAGCTGTGCAATTCAGTCAGTATTTGCTGGAGGGAGTCTGCTAAACAAGTGACTAGTGTAGTGCACCTTTTACCTGAAAGAAAAGTGCTAAATTTTGTCTAAGCACTGAAAGCATTTTCACTATAGGTGAGGTAAGGCTACGTTCTAGAGTTAATGTCCAGCCTGACCAGTTGACACATCCCTCCTGTCTAACTCTGCCCCTCCTTTAAACTCCACCCACTCCCACCACCCCGTAACTCTGCACCCACCCCTTTGCAGGCAAACTTGTTCTTCCTGCTCAACATCATGCGGGTCCTGATCACCAAGCTGAGGGTGACGCACAGCGCGCAATCCAACATGTACATGAAGGCGGTGCGGGGCACCCTGCTCCTGGTGCCCCTGCTGGGGATCCAGTTCATCCTGGTGCCCTGGAGACCCGAGGGTCGGCTGGTTAAGGCCGTCTACGAGTTCATCATGAACATCTTCTGCCACTACCAGGTGCGGATGAGGCCTGTTCTCCAAATAAGTGACAAAATAAAGATTTTTCCTCAGAGCGCTTCTGTTAATATGCTCCCTAAATTTTGGACAGCCCTCATAATTAGCTCAGCTTAATTAGTTCAGTTGTATGTTAAAAACAGCTCTCTTAATTGGTTATTCTTTATTAAATTGTTTATTAGTCATATGCCCATTATCTTAATCAGCCGGCTAGAATATAAGCTTTATATCAAATTTAAATCAGGATTTTAAAACGGAGAGGATGGTCACTTGACTCTGAAGCAGTCTTTAGGCAGCGGTCGGTCCACCAGTCAACCCCAATCTGTGTTTCTGCAGGGCCTTCAAGTTGCCATCATTTTCTGCTTCTGCAATGGGGAGGTGAGTTCCATTTTGTTAGAACAGAGCACTAGAGATTGTTACAGTGAGAAGTTTGAAGCTTATTTTAACGGCTTTTATGACAGTGACTTATCTCTGACTGTCACATCTCTAATGAGTTCATGCAGGGTCCAACTGAGTTAATTAAGCTTGTTGATCTCGTGGGTAGCCTTTTGAGAACATTTCAGTGATAAATGCTGGCCACCAGTGAGTGCAACACTGTGACAATACAATTGAAATTGTATTTTCTGTCAAGATAGATGTGAGATCCCAGATAACCTGCTGTGCAGCTATATAGTGAGATAGCTGGTGCTGATTGGCTGCTGTGTAGCTAGGTGTGAGATGGCAGGTGCTGATTGCCATTTAAATGTAGCTAGCATGGCAGGTGCTGATTGGCTGCTGTGTAGCTATGATGGCAGGTGCTGATTGGCTGCTGTGTAGCTACGATGGCAGGTGCTGATTGGCAGCTGTGTAGCTGTTGTCTCCATGCCAGTCAGTATGAATCAGTATGAGATGAGCAACAAATGATGAGAAACAGACATGTACTCCTTGCACATCATACAGTAACAAACAAAAAATTTAGACATCACTGCAACCTGACTGAAATGCTTGTACTCCCACTGCGGTGTCGCGCCCAAATCCTTCCCCAGGTACAGGCAGCGATGAAGCGACACTGGGCGCAGTACAGGTTCCGGTGCAATGGCCCTCTGGCGACCAACGACTCCCACTCCAACTGCCACACTTCTTTCACTGAGATGAGCCGGGCCGTGGTGAGCCTGGAGCCCCATAAACCACCCCCCCCAGTGGGGCCTGGTGACAAGCTGGCCAACGGGCAGAGCAACGGCCAATGTAGCTCCAACGGACAGCGGCATGCGCCCAGAGCCTTGGAGTCCACCGTCATCTGAGCTCACACGCGTGCGTGCGCACGCACACACGCGCATACACACACAAATGCACAGACACACACACACACACACACACACAAAATCACTCACGTGGGATCACAGTCGCAATGACGGATCAGACAAACGTACACATCAGTATACAAACTCACAGTATACACACATACCCTTCCAAAGCTGTTGCCTGGTGTATAATTGGAAAAGCACATTTACTCATGAAAATGGACACACATCGCACAGCTGAGCAGAAAGCACATACTGCCAGAGAACACACTGCCAGGCCTCACGTCAAAGCTGCACAGTATGTTTTGCCGTTTTTATGCGCTGTGCACTGAGCAGAAAACGCTAGCGAGACGTATTTCCCGTAATCTATGAAGACCGATATTGGTCAATGACTGTGTTCTTCAGCAAGGATGGACAAAGTGGCTCTTAATATCTCCGCTCATCTGGAGGATGCTCTATTGCGAGTCTGTCAGAGGGCTTTTGTCTGCGATGATGTTTTCCTCTATTGCGAGTCTGTCAGAGGGCTTTTGTCTGCGATGATGTTTTCCTCTATTGCGAATCTGTCAGAGGGCTTTTGTCTGCGATGATGTTTTCCTCTATTGCGAGTCTGTCAGAGGGCTTTTGTCTGCGATGATGTTTTCCTCTATTGTGAGTCTGTCAGAGGGCTTTTGTCTGCTATGATGTTTTCCTCTATTGCGAGTCTGTCAGAGGGCTTTTGTCTGCGATGATGTTTTCCTCTATTGCGAGTCTGTCAGAGGGCTTTTGTCTGCTATGATGTTTTCCTCTATTCCGAGTCTGTCAGAGGGCTTTTGTCTGCTATGATGTTTTCCTCTATTGCGAGTCTGTCAGAGGGCTTTGGTCTGCTATGATGTTTTCCTCTATTGCGAGTCTGTCAGAGGGCTTTTGTCTGCTATGATGTTTTCCTCTATTGCGAGTCTGTCAGAGGGCTTTTGTCTGCTATGATGTTTTCCTCTATTGCGAGTCTGTCAGAGGGCTTTGGTCTGCTATGATGTTTTCCTCTATTGCGAGTCTGTCAGAGGGCTTTGGTCTGCTATGATGTTTTCCTATACACGCTTTATATTCATGAGTGCTTATGCTCTGAAAGCGTAAGCTTGTAAAGGCCCATACTCATTTACTTCAGATCTTCTCCATCATAAACTTTTACACCATGACATTCACCCAGACAGAGTATACTTTCGCATTGAGCATGCCTTCTCTGTGACACACACATACACACACACACACACACACACACACACACACACACACACACACACACACACACACACACACACACACACATACATACCCACCCAAGTATATCTTTTTTAATTTTTTGTATGTGTAGTTGTTGCTCTTATTGAACACTACTGAGGAATCAGTAGAATGTTTGGGAAATTCTATTACACACACTCAAGACGCGCACACACACACACACACACACACACACACACACACCATGTTGTTAGGCAAAGTGACCGAATCAGACAAAGGTAACCTTTGACCTGAAGTAAAGGAATGCACAGCGAAGAACTATGGCTCATTTGATTAAGGCACCACACTCTGGTGCATGGATGTGCCTCATGGACCGAGCCAGTGGCGACTGTGGCTGGTAGCTCCATAGGGCAATGTGCAATTTTGCATTGCCCAGGGTATTGGCGGGTTCAGTCGGATAGGGATCCCCGCTCATTGCTATCTAGTGACCCCCCTGCTGGTCGATTGGGTGCCCATGGACTGCATGCAAAAGCCGCATATGAAAGGTCTTCCTCTGACCTTGGTCTGTGCGAGCTTAGGTGTTGTCTGCGGTGTGAAAAGAAACAGCTGGCGGAGGAGAACCGTGGATCTCCACGCTCCCGAATCAACAGTGGGGTTAGCAACATGAACGTGGCTGCGGTTAGAGATGATTGGCCAGTCCAAATTGGGGTGGGACTTGGAGATGCTTAGCCCAACGTTGGGCCCCAAATTTATTTCAATTTTTTTTTTTTTTAAGACAAGTCAGTGTTCCAGTGTTTCAAATTGGGTAAATGATCTGAGGCCAGGCCTAATCCTGTCCTGGAGCAGAACAGTGGAAACAGGCGCCCCTGAAATGGCTGCGTACATTAAGGGGGAATATGCGAATAGCCAAAAGGCATTTCAAGCCGAAAGAGTTTGGTACAGTGACGCCCCCTGCTGGCCGGCCTCTAAACAATAACAGTGCCAGGGAATCAACTACAGATTTGTCTGTGTAAATATGTCCTCGGCATCACTGTGCCCTCTGTGACATGGTTTATCAGGGCTGTCCTATGACAAGTCCTGCACATTGCTGTATTCTGTAAATAATGTTGATGGCTGCTGGCTAAAGCTGAATGTTATTGGGCAACTTACCAAAATAACAATCCTGCATGCCTGCTGGCTTTCCCTTCCCACTCTCACCACAATTTATATTTAGTTGTGAATATATGAAATATATATTTGTCTTTTTTGTCTGTGACAAAATCAGTCATGTGCGCTGTCTGTAACTATTTTCTTGACAACGTTAGATTCATTTAACAACTTTTAAACACATTTTTTTACACAAAAAAGTCATAGCATTTGGTTGATTTTTTTTCAAAATGAGAGAAAAAAACAAAAAAAACAAAGCACTTGCATGAATGGATTCCTCAAAGTTAAGGACAACTCGAATAGCGCGAAGATTGAATCTGGGCTTAAATTCATATTGAGATGTTCATTGTGGCAGCCTGAAGCTGCACCAGACCTTCTGCCAAGTTGCAGTCGAAACTGAAGATTCAGAACACAGCACAAACATTCAATTTCTGTTGGCAAAACAACAGAGCACTTGCAAGTATTATTTTTATTTCCATGTGACTAATTTGTATTATTAATGTTGTTTTCCTGTAATTTCAATAAAAAAGTAAATTGCTCTGTGAGTTATGCACTTTATTTTCATATAAAGTTTGGAATGTACCAGAATTGACTCCTATTCCAGTGTATCCGGAGTAAGAAAGAGGAAATATGAAAACAAATATGAAACAAAATTGGTTTCCATGGACTGACAAGCTTTTGAAAGTGACTCACATATAGGCTATATATTTTTTTTTCTCCACAAATATTTCTGGTAATCCTCTCGTCCTTTTAAGAACAATTCCACTAAGCACAGCACATGTGAAGATTTAATTATTTAGATTACTGAAGGTTATAATTATGAAAGAAATGTGGTTATTATATTTCTCATTCTTCAGACTCTGAGAAGGGAGGACGTGCTGAGCAAGACTTCTGCAGGTGTCAGTCTCATGCAGGTTGACTCAAACAAACTGGCAGGCTAGCAGCATGCAGAAAGTGCAATTATTCTGTTTATTATGACCTTAAGAAAAGCCTTATTAATTCCTTCCATCTTTTTTCCTTTGTCTTATTTTCTGAGCTCTACTTACCAATTTTACAAAGGTGTGCACACACAACAGCTACAACTGAGCAAAGTGTTTCTTAAACCTTCCTATTTGATGATTTTGATCAATATAGAACACTGACAGGTTCACCAGAGCATCATAAATCTGTTTAAACAACCAAATGAGCGTGTGAAATAACATTTTGTCTTGTTTCCTATGACACAGCTCCATATCCCTGACTGATCTGTCTCTGTCGTTGTTAAAGCTATGGTTGGCTGAAGGCAGAGCACCTATATAAAACAGACCAGCACGGACAGCACTGGAACCTAATAGAATAATGATGTACAGAGGACTGGGGGTATGCTGGAGCTGACCATCTGGTTTGTATAGGACATCTCTGATTTTGATTGGTTCAGTTCAGTTTTATTTGTATGGTTTTTTACGCTGTGACACTGTCACAAAGAAATGTGCAAACAGTGGTGAGAAAAAAAACTCCCTGTGGAAAGAAACCTCGAGAGAAACCCGGCTTGGAGGGGAGCCCAGCCTCTGCTGGCCAGCCCTGTGTCAGTACTTGGGCTACATGGTAATATGAAGGTAATGGGGAATCTACTGGGAAATAATCATAATGGTTGGGCAGATTATAACCCAGGGTATTGGACTGGCTGGTTAAAGAGCACACAGTCCAAGCAGAGGGGCCTATATTTAATAGGCAGGTCAGAAGAGCAAGATGATACATCAAGGCTTCCAGGTTGAATCATTGCGTGGACCAGAAGGGTGGGGGAAGGGACAGAACCCCCTGGCAAGATAACAGAAAATGAGATGGGTTAGGAACTGGATACATATAATCTCATTTATGGCATATATAGAGAGGCCTGAGTGTAATATGGAGGGGGGGGAAAACCTCAGGCTGCTATGCTATGGCAGCTTATCTAAAAGATGAGAGGAAAGGGGTGTACACACCCATGAGAGTGATCCTGGACTGACAGCACCCAGCACAGAACAGCCAACCAGAGCGTTTGCATGCAGTGACGGGGCGAGAGCACCATCAGTTCAGCTCACCCGAGAGCCCCATGGTCCCGATTCGTCCGTCCTGCACCCATTTTAAATATAGTCTGATTAAAAAGGGCGACTTTTGAGCCTTAAAAATAGTGCGTCTGAAGTACAATGTGTGCAGGGAGATTATTCTGAGAAGGAAAGGAGCGCCGTAGAAGAAGGCTCTGCCTCCCACAGGGATTTTTGGTTATTCTTGGAACTCCATGTAAAATGAATAGCATATGCAAATACTGTCTCGCCCCACAGGGAGGAGGGTGTTTACATTTTTAAACATTTTCCATTTATGCAGCTGCATACTGTAAGTACTGAAGCAGTTCTGAATGAGTAATGCACCATGCTAAAGAGTGCAGCGTCTACTCACCCTTCATTCAACCATGCAGTACCTTAATGAGGAGTAAAGTGTCCTTCCCACAATCCCACTCGGGCACCATGTGTGCACCAGAAACTCAGCAAAGACTGCTTTGACTGTCCTCTTAGTAAGCATGTAGCGAACGGCTAACAGATTCAATGAATTCACAACTGCAATAATTACTGACTGGGAAAGAGCATCGCGGAACATTTCACTTACAATTCAGCTATCTGTCAGACGCTTTGAGCCAAATGCGACGTACAAGGGTGCATTTCACATGGTAAGCAAACACCATTTAAAGCAAGCAAAGGCACAAAGTTACAATCATATCAGTGCCACCATCAAGGTGGATGCGTCAAGACTTGCGAGATGAAGGGAGAGAAGTGTATGTTTTGCTTCTATTTAAATAGAAATATTGAGGTGTATTTTGAAAATGTGGGTTTTCATGTGACATTTGCGGAAAATAGCCAGTGACCCTGCCTCCTTGACTTATTGGGGAAGGTGGATGTTCCTTTGAAATGCCCGAAGAGAGGCACCCACACACCAGCCCAATAGTTTAAGGTGCAGAGTCTAAAAAGTGTAGAAACGATGAGAAAGTGAGACTTACGTACTTAAAATAATGCTCCAAAAATAAAGATTTAATTCAACATAAACATTTCAGCTAGCAAGCTATCATCAGAACAAGGTGGTCGTTCCACCATCAGAGTGTGTAGTGTAATCATTGTCTGAATATTGGGGCAGTGCCATTTACAGCTTGGTATGCCAGTGTGAGAGATTTTAACTGAATTCTGGCAGACACTGGAAGTCAGTGAAGGGTGGTGAAAAGTGGCTTGGCGAGTGTGAATTTAGGCTGGTTAAAGACCAGGCACGCAGCAGCATTCTGGTTGCAGTGGTCTGATGGTATAGGCCTGTAAGCTGGCTGTCATTGCTTTACAATAGTCCAGACGAGACATCACGTCTTTTGTTAATTACTGTGGAAGCTACTGTGTTCAGTCAGGACATTTCACATTGCTTTAATAGGCTCCCTCTCCCTCTGCAAATTCTCTCTCCGTTAGCTATTTTCTGTATCGGGCTGAGCTGGGCTGCTGTTGTGTGTCTGAGGGACCTGTGAAGAACTAACGGTATGGGTAAAACAGTGTGTTGGATTGTGGTTTGGCAGGCTACCTTACATATGTTTGTGTATTTTAGTGTGTGTGTGTGTGTGTGTGTGTGTGTGTGTGTGTGTGTGTGTCTCGCCGGGATCACCACCTTATTGTGGTGAGGCACTTTGCGCATCTCCATGACCCCTAGAGCTATGTCGGCGGGAGTCTCGCACTCCTGGCAGGGTCACCCAAGCCGAACAGGTCGAAGGGTAGAGGCCAGACCAAGAGTGATCCCAGAAGACCTCAGCGGTGGAGCAGGCGGAAGATGGTGGGTGTGAGAACCACCACAACGGCTGCGAAGGAGGAGGAAGGCACCCCCACTGCCACGTGGGTAAACCCGGGGGGGTACAGTGGCTAGGGGAGTAAACCCTGATGACAAATCTGCCCTGGGGACAGGCACAGGCGGAGTCCAACAAACCGGACCTCCGGCAGCCCCCTGCAACTCCCGCCAGACGAAGGTCGTCATGTCGTCAGGTACAGGCTAAGGATGTGGCTGGGAGTGTCTAGCCAAACCATGCACACAGGCAACAATGGAGTGATGGTCGTTGAGACTGCGGGATGGAGCAGCGCGTCACTTTGGCAGCTTCCATTGTGACTGAGCAGCCCCACACTGCTCACCCCTGAGATGGGGAGGGACCTAGAAAAGGTGGTCCAAAAATTGTCTGCTCTTCTATCTCCGGGCGGTATACCGCAACCGTCGGAGCATCCCCCCTTGCGGTCCAAAAACTAAAGTAAGAAATAAGCATTTATGCATTGCTTCATGGAATGTTCGCACACTGCTGGACCTGGCTGAAACACCTGACAGGCCCCACCGCAGGACAGCACTCGTGGCCCTGGAGCTTGCAAGGTATAACATCGACATTGCAGCTCTCAGCGAGACCAGACTACATGGAGAGGACTCCCTGACAGAGGTTGGTGCAGGGTACACCTTCTTCTGGAAGGGGGTCCCTGAAGGCACTCGCCGCATCCATGGAGTAGGCTTTGCTGTGAAGTCCCAACTGCTGCAACGTATCCCAGAGTCCCCTATCGGCATCAACGAACGCCTAATGACATGGCGCATTCCCCTTGCAAAAGGACGCTTCGCCACTCTCATTAGTGCTTATGCACCAACTTTAGACACTGAGTTCAACATCAAAGAGGATTTCTATCGAGCTCTCGACTCCATACTACAGAAAACTCCGGCTACAGACAAGCTCATACTCATGGGAGACTTCAATGCCAGAGTGGGCACGGAGCACCTGGTATGGGACAGAGTTATTGGCCAACACGGAGTAGGGAAGATAAATAACAACGGGCTTCGGCTCCTCTCCCTCTGTGCAGAACACCATCTGGTCATAACCAACACCATCTTCCAGATGAAGAACAGGTTCAAAACCACCTTGCAGCACCCCCGCTCTAAACATTGGCATCTGCTGGACTATGTGATTGTACGCCAAAAGGACAGACAGGACGTCCTTACCACCCGGGTCATGCTCGGAGCTGAGTGCTGGACTGATCACCTCATGGTCAGATCCAAACTCCTCAGTATTCAACCCCGTGGACCGAGGGCAGCGCCTAACAAGAAACTCAATTCTGCAGCACTGAACACCCCCACCTCGCAAGACCACCTTCAACGGCTCCTTGCTGAAAACCTTGACAAGATCCCGGAGGAATCAGATGACTCGCCAGCTCTGTGACAGGCTATCCACAGCGCAGGCTATCTACACCTCCTGATCTGCAACATCTGGGAACATGAGACCCTCCCGCAGGACTGGAAGGATGCAAACATTGTGGTCATCTACAAGCAGAAAGGGGACAGAGCAGTCTGCGGAAACAGCCGCGGAATCTCTCTCCTCTCCATCGCAGGGAAAGTGCTGGCGAAGATCATGCTGAACAGGCTGGTGGAGAACATCTCGGAAGCTGTGCTTCCCGGAAACTCAATGTGGTTTTCGGAAGACCAGATCCACCACCGACATGGTCTTTGTCCTGAGGCAGCTGCTAGAGAAGAGCAGAGAACATCGCGAGGATCTTTACATAGCCTTCATAGACCTAAGCAAAGCCTTCGACACCATCAGCCGTGAGCTGCTCTGGAAACACCTAGACAAACTTAGGGTACCACGCAAGTTTCTCTCCATCCTTCAGCAGCTGCATGATGGGATGCAAGCCAGAGTCCAGACGGGTGAACTCCAGTCAGAGTTCTTTCAGGTAAATGTTGGGGTGAAGCAGGGCTGTGTCTTGGCTCCGGTGCTCTTTAATCTCCTCCTCTCTGCCGTCACCTGCCTCTTCCGCCGAGCCTTGGGACACGAAGATGGTGTCCATGTGGAATACCGCCTTGATGGTAGTCTCTTCAACATCCGCCGGCTCCAGGCACAGAAAAAAAACAAAGTCCTGCCAAATCTGTGAGCTACAGTATGCTGATTACTGTGCCATCTTAGCTCACAGTCCAGAGTCTATGCAGCATGCTCTCAACACCATATCCAGTCTGTACCTTTGGTCTCCAGGTCAACATCCAAAAAACCGAAGTCATGTCCCAACTCACTTCCCGAACCTCTACACCTCCCAGTTTTCACATAAACTGTGTTCCACTTAAAACAGTGGATCATTTCACCTACCTCGGCTCCACTCTGTCCTCATGCTGCTCCCTTGACGCGGAGATACACATACGTATCAATAAAGCCTCATCATCCTTTGGACGCCTACGCAGCAGGGTTTTCGAAAACCGAAACCTGAAGGTCAGCACCAAGGTTGCCGTTTACAACGCAGTATGTCTCTCCACTCTGCTCTATGGAGCAGAATCCTGGACCCCATACCGCCGGCACATCACCAACCTGGAGGCCTTCCACATCCGCTGCCTACAGAGGATCCTCGGCCTGTCCTGGGAAGATCGAGTCCCCCACACAGACATCCTCAACAACACCAACTCAATCTGTATGGCCGCAGCTGTGGCCAAAAAACATCTTCGCTGGATAGGGCACACCATTCGTATGCCTGACTACTGCCTGCCCCGCCAAGTCCTCTATGGTCAACTGAGAGGAGCAAAGCAGGCTGCTGGAGGCCAAAAGAGACGCTTTAAGGACTATACCACGGACCTCCTAAAGCGAGCGAACATCAACACCACGCAGCTTGAAACTCTGGCACTCGACAGATCAGCCTGGCAAGTCACTTGTGCCACTGCAGTTTCCCAAATACACCAAACTAACCAAGATCGAAGATCTGAGAGGCGCACACAACGACACCAGCGGGCGGTTGGCATCCCCCTGGTATCTGGCTTCCCTTGCGCCATCTGCGGACGGGTGTGCGGCTCAAGGATCGGACTCAACGCCCACGAGAAGTGGCACCAGCGGCAGCGTCGCTGAATCCCCCCCCCCCCCCCCATCCCTGGAGCAAGCGTCATCATCGAACACGATGGACAGCTAAGAGAGTGTGTGTGTGTGTGTGTGTACTCTATGCCCACTAAGAAAGAAGTGGGTGCGTATACCCACGTATACCCTCCACTACTCTACTGTGTGTGTGTGTGTGTGTGTGTGTGTGTGTGTGTGTGTGTGTGTGTGTGTGTGTGTGTGTGTGTGTGTGTGTGTGTGTGTGTGTGTGTGTGTGTGTGTGTGTGTGTGTGTGTGTGTGTGTGTGTGTGTGTGTGTGTGTGTGTGTGTGTGTGTGTGTGTGTGTGTGAGCGAGTTTGTCTGTGAGTTTGTGTGTTTGTGAGTGATGAGGCCGGGCTGGTTCTGATGTAAGCAGAATCATTTATTCCCAAGTCCTCACTAAGCAGCCAGATACCTGGTTTAGCCGTTCAGCTCACTATGCCTAAACATCCAAGATGATCCATTATACATGCATACACCCATATGCAAAAGGTCTGTAAAAATCATATATGATCATACTTGCAAAGTTTTAGAAAATCATATATGTTGATTAGTATTATATTATATATTTGTACACAATTCTTATACAAGCTCTCAATGTGTTTATAGGGTGTACCATGTATGTAAGGGAACTATTTAATTTTATTCTGAAATGCTAGTTCTCTACCACATATATATTTTATAAGTTTATAAGTATTTTATAAGTTTGGCATATCTGATTTTTATAGGATTTTGACAGACGTTTTGCATATGGGCAGCCCCTCACACTGCTGCACCCAGAGCCATCTTGTTTGCCACAAAACTCTGCTGTGTTTTGTATCCTGGTAACAATGTATTCCACATCCAACAGCCTCCTGTACTCGTGTCCAGCTGCTCTTATACATTTATCACATCCTCTGAAAATGTGATCCGTGTGCATGGAATTTCAACCAAGAGGGCAACACAGGAAAAGCAACATGATGAAGTACCTCCCTCATAGTTTCCACTTTTTCACATTGTTTTCCCCACACCCAGTGAGGCTCCCCTGTCGGAGCCGCCAGCTATTTCTGGTGCCTGTACCCAACAGCCATGTTATTCTCCCACTACATACGCAAGGAAGCCAGCGCAAAGGTACGCGCAGAGCACCAGAGGTTCGGCATCCACTTCGATCGCTCATAGATTATAAACACATTCCAGTCTGTGATGTAACTCGTTACTTTCGCTGCCTCAATTGCACCGGCCCACTCCTCACCCCATACACAGAAACACAGACACTTACTCATACTTAAGGACAGAGGTGGAAAGTCCAGATTCAGAAAATAAAAGTCCGCCCCAGTATTTTGTTCCAATCAACTGGATTCGCTATTCCTCAGCCAGGAGGTAGAACCAATTAGTGAAATCAGCTGGCTGAGTTCATGGGTGGAAGAAAAACATGGTAGGACTTTTACTTTCTGACCCCTGAAATTTCCACCTCTGCTTAAGGACACACACAACCATACACGCTCATGTTCACACACAGACTCATAACTGAAAACTCGTCATATGGCACACACAATGTTTACAGAGGACTTGACAAAACATTCCACAGATTTCCACACTCCATCCTGCCTCTGATTCTGCTGCCCTAACTGTTGCACTCACCCAGCAGTCCGCACGTCTGGGCATTATCCTCTGGGAGACGCGAACGGGACTGTTAGTGTTTTGACTGTTGAAGAGAGATTTTCATTTTCTAGTTTTGTAACACGATTTTTTTCCAATGACCTAGAATCTTTTGTAAACGTTCAAGGGAATAACGAAGTAATTAACTGCCGCAAAACTATTATTCAACAACTAGTTATTTGCTGCCCCCTGCTGTCTGTTCATGTGCCTTTAATTATCAACCTATTGTGTTGCAGTGAGCAGCAGAGGCCAGAGGGGTTGTGCATAAACTCGCTGCAGTCTTCTACATTATTATAGCTATTATTAAAGGTTGTATCAGCGATTTTGGGTGACGTCACTTCTGAAGCGAAATCCCAAACAAACATACTTATGAATAATTATGTTGTGTTTTAAAAAATTGTGTTCAAGCATCCAGAATTATAACCACGTTAATAACGTTTGTAAGAAACCAAACCTTTTGTAAATCCGTCAAGATTTCAGCGAGATAAGAGTATTAGCGTTTGTGCAGATCATTGTGATTGGTTGGAATACTGTTTATTTTGGTTTTGAGTGGTTGGTGGTAGTACGGGCGGGCAGCTAGCGGATCGTGAGGAAAAATCAGATGAATGTGATCATTTATGTTTCCACCCAAAATCGCTGATACAACCTTTGACAACAAGCACGGACTGTATGTTACATAGTATCTCGGCACTAATATCAATCAATACTACCCTATGACCGTGAATTTGTGAAATAGGCTATCAATCTCGGTAAATAGCTACCAGTAAAACGTCCGCGTTAATATAGCCTGATTAAAGCATATACATAGGATAGCCTACTCGTTGGCGAATGCGAACGGTTTTGTGCTTTTCTTGTAAGTTCTGCACATCAATTTTAGACTGTCCCGAAATGAAAATGAAATACAGCAGATTGAACATCTCAAGCTGACTGGGTAACTGTACAGGCTATAACTATAGGCTATAGCTAACATGTTATATTTCGCATCTTACATTGAGTAGGCTAATAGCCGACGGTGAACTCCGAGGTTTTGAACATATCTAGCTGTGTCACACGTTCTAAAGCTCCGGTTTGCCCTCCCTAACACTGTGTGATTCTTAATTTTGTAATGGATATATTTTGCAAAAGGATGAGGTCCCACCGAGATTTGAACTCGGATCGCTGGATTCAAAGTCCAGAGTGCTAACCATTACACCATGGGACCTGATAGCTGCTGCTTTTGTACGAAGTAATTTAAAACATTGCCCCACAGGTTGGGTAGATGTGTTAATGTGTAGGTAGTAGACTAGTAACGTTAGTAGTTTCAGTAATTTACTAATTTAAGGATGTGGACACTGGGTAGCTTATTGACGACGGCCTGCAGGCAAGTTTACAAGAATGCCAATATTTTAAGACGGGAAATGCACTTACTTTGGTAATTTAGCTAGCGCGATAACGTTAGCAAGTGTGTGGGTGTTATTGGTCGCTAACGTATGTGAATGGTCGTCTGCTGAAACGTGGAACACACGCGTTTAGCTGTCTGACTTATCTTTATTTGTTACTCAAAATAACGCGAATTTCGAAAAATACATTTTACTAGCCTAGCTACGGCTACATCACACTACAGCATTCGTTTTCGACCAGATTTTAGCTAATGGAGGTATTATAATGACTCGTCTATGTCTAGCTAACGTTACTTAGCAGGCTATCAGGGTTCAACCAACGCGTTCTTTTGTTTTGTGTATGCTAGCAAGTAGATGTAATGTTAACATTAGCTACACAGTGGGTAGTGGAATGCAGACCATAAAATCCTTAACGTCAAATTATTGTATAGCCTACGTTAATTTTAGATATTATTTCAATGTTATGTTTTTCAACGTTATGTTTTTCAACGTGCGTAATGCGATTTTAGTCCAAGAAAATTCCAGGTAGAGGCCATTTCCTACATTTTGTTATTCGGACGATACTTGGCTGCGGGTAGGTAACTTGGGGCAGAGCCGGTTGGATAACGGTATTTTTTGTCAGGGCTGACAAAATAACGTTAGTGCTTAGGCTAGTTTTGAAGTCTGATTTTTCGTCATGTAGATAAAACCGCACCCTATGTTGGTCTGTTGATTAATTGCAGACGTATGAATATAGCTAACACAAATCATTTTCACGTCCCAATGTTTTCCAATTCTTTGACCAATAATACATTCATGGAGTCGCACGATATGAGCTGAGACTTAGCCTACTGTGAATGTGAATAGTTAATGGATTCAGATACGTTTATCTTGGCCTACCCATTCGCATATAATAGGATGAACGAAACCACTCACAAACCATCTGTTTCATGTGTCCCTTACACACGCACATGCGAGTCCGAACCAACCAGTGAGCATAAAGCACCAGCGAGGCAGAGCAGGGAAACTCAACTCCTGTCCTGGAGGCCCCACAGCCCATGAGGCATTCCAGCTCTCTCTGTCATCCACCCAAAGCATCTGAATTGGAGAGGGAGGCTAAATTGGTACATTCGAGGCAAGGCTTATTTGAATCAGGCACTGTCGGTAGAATCAAACACAGTTGTAGCTACATCAGCCCAAGCGGAAAGCCTGTGGTGGCTGTGATCCCCAGAGCCGGGGTGGAGAAGAGTTCCGCTAGTGACTCAAATGAACCCTCTTTTGCTGAGAAACCCAGCACATGGATTGCACACTGATGCACAGGAATGGAGAAACTCAGAGTGCTGGCGTGGTGGCTTTTACTGAAAAGACACCATTGTTATCACTGGCTTGGCCAGCAGCAAGGCCAATGAGATATGTGTAGCGCAAACATATTAGATTGACTTCAACCTCTTAGTTCTATAGAGAAAAAACATTGGGGACATTGTGCTGTCGGTCTATGCATATTTTAACCTTGTGCTCTGTTAAAATACTCTGTTTGGAGTTGGAATACAGGATGAGCATAAAGGCTTCGGCCTGCTCTGTGATGTACGTGTAAAAAAAAATACGACAGCTTTGCCCATGGCATAAGAAATTTAGAGTGCTCCTGGCGGACTCCTTAATTATTCATGTCCGGTTACTGGGATGATCTCATCCAAAGCAACTTGTCCAGCAAAGTGTGGTTGTGAGGGCATTTATAATACATGCAAATGTTTTGACACTGAAAATGGAGAAATTTCCGTCAGCGTTTTGAAGTGTCTTCTGCTCAACCAAAACACGGAAACTTCTCTGCTTTTGAAGACGGACCGCAAGCGAGGGATCTGGAGTAGACTCTGTTGTGCTCCATGGCAGTGCTTCATCTCCTCAGTCTTGTAGGCGCTAACAGTGTATAAATATTGCATTGGCACTGGGCAGCGGATAGTCAGTGAGTAGCTGACAATAAAGTCTCGATGACCACGACTCAGTTTATGAGAAAAGGACTACGATTATATAAATCGGTTTAATTTTTTAGATTTCAAGAGACAAGCTGTCTTCTGCAATGCCTTTGCAAACAGCACTGGTGTGGCTTTACAAAATGTCCTTTTTGGAATACACTGTGGAGGATGAGCATATACAACAATGCCATAATATGGCACTTTTTAATGATAAGTTCAGTTATGGGACCAAATACATTTTATGCAGAATTGCACTTAAAGTTCAATGCAACAGGATGGCCCATTCACACGGAATAAGGAACACCTCAAGATGTCATTGCTGCTTTAGGGAATTATCACAAGAGGGCGATAGAGGTCCGCTTCTAGGTCTGGGCATTCATTTTAAAGGTGACTTTCTATCAGATCTATCAATTTAATTTCACATTGAATGTGGTTGCTTTTGTATCTGTGTCAAATATATCTGTTATTTCATAATATGTTTTGAGTTTTAATAATTGTGTCAATCTCCACTGCACACCACATCAAAGTGTTAGGTGCTACCTAGTAGTCGTATTACAGCAAAGAATATTTTGGAAACAAATATACTGAAACCTCACACAAACATTCAATTTAGTTCTACGCACTTGTTAAGTTTTAAAGACACTCAATTAATGACAGTTAACTGATTACCACTTGAGTAGGGAAAGGTCATTTGACATCTTATCGAAACTAGGTCAGGAGAAGCCAGTGGGTTTGAGTTGTCCTGCAAAGTCCTACACTTGTGTTCTTAGTTTTCTCATCCAACACTAACAAAAGAATGACTTTTAAAAAAAAATATTTGTTAAACAAAAAAATACTTGTTAAACAAAAAAATACCACCCAGTGTTGATCATAAGGGCTCGTATAAACCAACAAAAGTCATAATAACCTCAAAAATAAACTGAATTCATAATAATTTGCCATTTGTATCCTATTCATTTTTCAAGGAAGTTTGTCTGTGGACATGTTTATTTGACTGCTTATCTTCGACGGACCTGCAGGAAACTTATTTGAAATGGTTTAGGTGTAAACTAGCCCCGCCCCCACCAAAGAGTGCTTATTCAGCATTTCAGGATACTCCAAATCAGGACACAAAGCGACATCAAAAGTGGAACCGACGCCTTAACAGTCTCTGCCCAGGGCTAATCTCATTTAAGCTAAAACTCCTATTAGTGCTAATCTCAATTTTATCTTAATTGGCGCTTTTGGATACCACAGGCTAAGCCAGCCAGGGCCCATTGGCCTGGGACAGGCCTTGACTGTATGCTTATATTCCCTGGGTGCTCACACATAAGGGACGATGCACCTCACAGTCATCCCATTCTGCCTGATCCATCATGAACACAGAGACACTTGGGAAGGATGGAGTAAATGCCATTGACACACACATTGAAATATGAGAGCAGTTGTTGGTGGCAGTATGGAGAGGTGTATTCGGATAGTCTTGGGGGATGTTGATTGTTCATTCTTGCTGGTTATTAGTTGTTAGTTGATGGTTGGATTTTGTTGGTTGTTGTTAGTTGTTGCTCATTGTTAGTTGGGTATTGGTTGGTGGATGCTTGTGAGTACCAGTGTGTTAGTTGTTGCCGGTTGATAGTTGGTTTTTATTGGTTGTTGTTGGTTGTTACTGGCTATTCTTTGTTGGGGATGGGTTGGCATTCAACGGTTTTGTCACTCATAAACTGTGCTTAAGATCTCAGACCTTCAAGAAACTCCCGAAATATAAAAGGGACTAAACCAGCCGTTTCGTGAAAAGCACAGGAGCAGAGCAATGGAGAGCCTCAGATGGAAAAGTACCCAAACACTCTCGGTCACCACCGCATGAGAACAAGCCTGGTAACCGGCACAAAGCACCTGTGTGGTCACAGGTGGACTGAGAACTCACTTAGTCACCGGCGGAGGGAGTGGCAGACGGACATTGGGAGTGTTGGCTCGATGGTGAGCGTGCGTTAGTGCACAGAGGGGATGAAGTGGAAGACTCAGTTAATCACCACTTAAATACCTCAGGGGGGAACACAGTTCCAAATGAAGCCCTTCATCTGGGCGATGCGACACAGATAAGACCCTGCAAAAGCTGAACATCCCAGGAGTCTCCTAACCTCTCCTTTTACCCACCACTTACTAAACTAACTAAACACCTTCGCCAGAGACTCCCCCACCACCCTCCCATAACAGATAATTAATTCCAAGTGGCAGTTAGATTTCTGAGTTTGAATGATAATGGCTGGGTGAACTGCTAATCTTTCACAGTCCTTCAGTCCTTTAAAATACCTGAACCTGACATGCTGCAGTTTCAGACTGACTCTGTCACGGCCAATGACTGACTGCACAAGTCCACACCTTTCTCTCTCTCTCTCTCTCTCTCTCTCTCTCTCTCTCTCTCTCTCTCTCTCTCCTCTGCTATCTCTCTCTCTGTCACTCTCTGTCTAGACTCAGGTGTGTACACTGTGCCCTCTTCCATCAAATGCACAATAGAAAAACGTCATTTATGAAGCATTTTAAGCTACAGTGTAAAGTTCTGAAAGCAAGGAATCCCAGCAATGTTAAGCCAGGTCAAGTTCAAGCAAAATCAAATAGCATGGCAGACTGCAGTGTGGCTTTCGGACCACTGGTAAATTTCAGTCCATGTTTTGGAGTGCAGATAAATTTCAGTCCATGTTTAAGTATATTTCAGAGCGTCTTTAGGAGACCAGGTATTTCTTAGTGCATCTTCAGGAGTTCAGATATATTTCAGTATATGTTTAGGAGTGCAGGTAAACTCTAGTGTGGGCTTTCAGACCATATTGCATATTGGGAAGGCTAGAGTGATCCGGACTGTGTTACAGTACACAGAGGGGGGAAACATAGACCTGTAACTGTGTCAGAGGTGAGCTGTGCATGAAGCTAACCTGGATATCTTATCAGGCCTTGAGGAGAAATGAAAATAAAAAATAGATAAATAGAAACCTTGTTTGGGATTGAGCTGTTGTGTAATGGCCGGCAAGCATTTTACAGGCAGAGGCACAGGTAATCAGAGGTTTCAAAAACCTGGGTGCTAAAACTGGGATTAAGGACCTTTCCCCCCCTTTACAGGTAACGCTGGATCAGGAAGCATTTGACTCTGGAAGCATTTTACCCAGGAAGCGTTTGACTCAGGGGCTGTGTCCGAATCAGAGCCCTACACCCTTTTGAGTACGCATATTTGAGTCCACTTCGTCAAAAAGCTTTTGAGTGGGCGACTTTTTCTCACAAATGGGGGCACTTAAAACACCAGGATGAACCACTTATTTCCGGGGTTTTGTTGAGGGAATTCAGGAGCACACTCATCTGCAGAACTGTGCACTTACCCGACAACTTCAGTCAGTAACTCGGAAGTAAAAACGTAAAAGACGTAGAGCGTATATGCATATCTATGGTACAAGAGTGGGTCATATTACAAAATACTCTTTTTGATTTTTGTTAATTATGTCTTCATTCATAGTCTACACTTTGTAACAATTGTCATATGTTAACTGATTGATATTCTCAATAAAAAAAAAAAGAAGTTATTACGAACTACTTCCTCACTAGTTTGGAAAGAGTTTTGTGGGATTTCTTTCGCACACTGCTTGCAATGTGAGGGGACAGGGCACATAGTAGACAGGGGTCTGAGTGGACAGGGGACAGTGGACAGGGAACAGGGCTCTGATTCGGACACAGCCAGGGAGAGTTTGACTCAGGAAGCGTTTGACTGAGGAAGTGTTTGACTCAGGGAGAGTTTGACTCAGGAAGCGTTTGACTGAGGAAGTGTTTTACTCAGGAAGAGTTTGACTCAGGTGACTCAGTAGGCGTTTGACTCAAAAAGCATTTCACACGTGAAGCATTTGATTTATGGGTTGCCAGCGTCCTTTGCTTGTGCCGTGGAGCGGTATCATCGACAGAGCCACCCAGCTGTATTTATGGCGGTGGACAGCGTGATAGCACACAACAAAGCACAGCAGCAATACTGAGCGGCAGTATAGCACAGGGGTCACAGGGCAAGGGAGCACACTCTGCGCTGCAGAACGTTGTTTGTGGTAATTACATAAGTGGCCTCGTGTTTGCGTGCCAACGAGTGGCCGTGATAACACGCGAGGACTCTGGCCGAGAGGGCAGGAACCCAGAGCGAAACCGCGGGCTCCGCTGCCGCCGGACACCCACGGCACGGCTGACCGATGAGCCAAACACACGCCATCCTCAGGGCAGGGGGGGGCAAGGGCCCCGGAGACCCATGCCGCGTGCTCGCCGTCCCACGCGGAAAGACAGCCGCAAGTCTGCGCCGAGCTTTCCGAAAAGCACTCCAACCGACGAGAAGAGGCCTTGGACATGGAGAACGCTGATGTGTTCATATCGTGTCCTTCTCAGATTATATGATTAGATCCTTCTTGTTTTTTTTTTCCCCTGTTCATCCCTCCTGGCAGTTTTTGGCGGTTAACAGAGCCAAGCTTGGCAGGGACACGTATAATTAGCTAAGTATAACCCTGGCAAAAGACTTGAATGAAGAATGCTGCCAGATATGTTTTTTTAATATGTAAATAGGACCACACTCGCTCTTCAGTTGACACCAGAGTCACTCCCCGTGCTCACTCATCACTGCTCTCGGGCTCCCTCCTCCGATGGCCCCACCCATCAGGTTGAGGCAGGAGGAAGTGAATTCCTTGCGGCTTAAGAGCTCGATCCCTTGGCCTCTTTAAAGGGCAGAGTCAGACTCACAGGGGTAGGCCCCTATTGTTCTCTGGCTGGGTAAACTCAGGCAAACTGGCCGCCGTCGCCTGACAAAAAATAGCCTGTTTATAAAAATACAAAACTGCAGGTATTCGTACCCTTTTTGTGAGGGATAGAAATGAATGATGACAAATTATTGGCCATATGCTGCTATGCTGTGAATTATCTGTGAATTCCTCTTGGACAGGTGAGCAATGTAGTCCTGAGTACCACACAGTATACAGTAGATGCCAGGAGTAGGCAACCCAGGTCCTGGAGTGCTGGAGACGGGCCTGGTCTATCCAAACCAATAATTACCGGATTCATTTTAATTAATCAGGTTTAATGAATGCAAGTGACCATGTGCTGGAGGCATTCAGCATTGCACCATACAGACTATTCAGGCTCAGGCATTCAATCATCTATCACACTCTCGTGATCAAGCTCAGATGGAACAAAAACCAGAAATGTAACTGGCACTCCAGGATCAGAGTTGCCTATCCCTGGTATATGCAATGCAATGAGATTAACTATTACTGGAACACAATATTCACTAGGGATACATGATAATAGATTTGTATCAGTATTGGGAAATAATGGCGAAAAATGAATTTATCACCGTCAGCTGATAAACTAAGATTATGACATGCGCCAGAGAGGCAACGCATTTGATGCACCGCAGATGTTGTAAATGAAGTGAAAATGTCATGCTCAAAGTTGCCTTATCAAAGTCATCTGAACCTCTGTTTATTTTATTGTTTGTTATTTATTTGCCTTTTAAAAGCAAGGCTACAGAGACTCAGTAGCTCTCTAGACTGATGCTCTCTACTTTATAAAAATAAAGTAAACAAGTTGACATTTTTGTTACGCAAATCAAATCTGTTACATTTTTCCTTCATAAGTTCATGTCTGCGTCTACCTACTTTTTCCACGAATGTGGAAGTTTGCGTATGTGCTAAAATGTAAAACAGGGTGCTATAGCCATTGGCAAATAGTGCCGGCCAAATATTGGTCATTGATGTTAGCCCAGAATTTCCCATATCATGCACCCTTAGTATTCACAATACTCGATTTCCTTACTTCACTTGACTGGAACACAGTATTTGTACTGTACGCATACTGCAGGATATTTCACTATTTTACGTGGAACATAATATTCACACCACTGGCGCTTTCACTGTTTTACTGCAAGTTCTTCCATTTTGTAATATCAGGAGGGTGAATAAAGGACTTAAGGCTTGGGAAGTCTGACTGAGCTACCCCCCCCCCCCCCCCCCCCCCTTCTCCACAAATTCCGTGGGAGGTGATCACATGTTTAAAATGCACTTTGACCCCCACATGTACTGTGGTTTAGTGTGTGTTCTGAAATGATCCACATCCTGCTGCACGTGTTTGCCCCTTCCTTATCGCTCCAGGAGTAAGCGAATGGCGGGGAGGAGGGGAGGGTGTTTTTTTCCAGGGTTGTGCAACACTCAACATTGATCAGCGATAGACGAGTGATGAGGCGGCTCTTAACCTGCTCTGAATCTCAATTTTTCTCTCTCCCCCCTCTCTTTCTCTGTCTCTCTCTGCCCCTTTGTCTTCCTCCCCTCTTTCTGAAAGACATCTCACAAATATGCACCCCGTTGTGCTGTGATCAGTTTGAGACTGAACTACAGTGCTTTGCGAACACAATATTACCTCTCGCTATAAGCAGCCCTCTTTGTTTCTCTTTATAATGAGCCTCTATCTCTTATCAGCGGAGTCTCGTTGACCTATAAATCCATGAGTCCTCTATAGCCGTAGCAGTTTTTGAACTTGCTTATCTGCGATAAAGTGATATATTGCCTTACCCCTGGCACTGCTGTTGATGTAGTATTGCTGGGTCAAAGTGTAGCTGATTGAATGACTTTGTGAGTTTTTAACAAAACACAGAAAAAAGAAGGCGGTAAATGAGCGCGGCTGATGATATCGCCCGTGTTGATGATGCCGGGGTACAACAGGAGCCAAGCAGTGGATTAATCAAACTCAATTCTCCCTGCTGCTCATTCAGTGGGACCTTAAATGGCCCGAACCTGCTCGCTAACACTCTCCTATTCACCAGACGTGCTCATTACCTGTTCTTTCACCGGATTGATCTGTTTTTCTGTAGAAAGGACAGTCCCACGCCGGAGAATGAAAACGAGACTTCATTTTCTAAAATAGACAAAAGCTACTGAATGTGTTTGTGGGGCAGCCTGCATTGGATGGGAAGTTTGGTTGCCGTGGAGCACCTTCCAGTGTCCAGTTCTTCCATTGGCTGAACCTCAGGAAAATCTGAGGCTCCATTGCACAATCTCATCAGTTTCATTGGATATCTCCAACACACACACTCAATACCTCCAAGATACACAAACGCTCAATACCTCCAACACACACACACACACACACACACACACACACACACACACACACACACACACACACACACACACACACACACACACTCAAAGAACCTCCAACACACATACTCAGTACCTCCAATAGACACATTCACTTAATACAATTGAAGATGCTGTAAGCAGATATTTAAGGTTAATGCCAATCCCACTTATAACAGTTGGGAAAGGGGAAACGCTGTTCTTACTGAGCAGTTTATATGTGTTAGGAATAGTTCCTGAGTGGCAAGACGGTTCAGGTACTTGTCATGAGAAAAGGTTGGACCCTGTGGCATGGTAGGGTACAGTACAACGTCCCACCAAGACAGGGCAGAGGCCCGAGTCAGCCAAGGCTTCTAGGGGTGCCTGTACTGCGGAGGCAGTGTGGCATAATGGTTAAGGAACTGGGCTTATAAAACAAAGGTTGCAGGTCCATTTCCCAGGGAGGACACTGCCGTTGTACCCTTGAGCAAGGTACCTAACTCATTTGGTGCTGCAGGCGACATAAGTCAACAAAAATACAAACAGTCTAAAGTGCCGAGGGTGACTAACATCAACCACAGCTGTCTTTACACTGCTATTGCCTACCAGTTAAAAGTATTACGGATTTGAGTTGGATGAAACAATGACCAATTCATTATTTTACCAGATTTGCACTTTTTTTTTTTTTACATTGTTCTAGATCACAATATTTCAAGTTTAGCCTAAATAAACATGTTTAGTCTGTTTTAAAATTAATCTAGAATAAGAGCACCTAAACCAGCATCGGGGTGTGGGAATAACGCGTCTCGGCCAATTTGTAGGCTGCCAACACGTTTCTGCACCACGTTACTTTTTGCATCAGGATAACTGTTTTGTTGAACAGTTTCTGTTGAAACTGTTGACATAAAACAACCCAGTGCATGCTGGGCAATGGAGGTCTTGCCCCAGCGATGGCTTTCTTACCCTAGCGCAATAAGTAGGCTATTCTCTTAGTGGTGCCGTGTGTGATGACGGTTCCTGCCTGGGAAGTGCTTGTGTGGAAATATCACATAGGCTATGCACACGTGTCAACAATGCAGTGACAATGTTTGTGTTCCTTCAGTAGCCAATCAGAATAAAGTGTCCTAACTTTAGGATAACCCTGTTGATGTCGTAACTTCATTGTTGTTAGCCGTTGGAATTTAAAATATAACGTTCGCTAACAGTAGCTAGCTGGCTACCTTCATAACATTGATGGCTGCTCTTTTATTAGGCTACTTTTGGAGAACGAGGGTAATGTCAATAAGTGGCATTTAATTGTGGAAAGGCTTATGGCAGATCTGGGGGGTATACTACGAAGCAGGATTACTTAGTTAGCTGGATAACTGCACTGAGTAAAACCAGGAACTGCTCTTTTTACTTCAGTCTGTGTCCTAGATTTGGGATGGTTCCGCATTTTACTCAGTGGTTATCCAGCTAACTAAGTAATCCTGCTTCGTAGTATACCCCTCCGAACAATGTGTTGCGGTTTAGTGACAAAACACTTACCTAGCACCCATCACACTTCTAATTCGTCAGGCTTGAAATTGAAAGCTTGTCGTTTTTGACATTTGTGCTAGAACATCTCAGCGCTTGTTGACATCTCTGCTAGAACATGAACAAACTAACGTAGGTTTGTTTATTTACCTAACCGATCAGCTGTGCGCGATATGAAAAAAGTGGTGTCGGTTGTTAGGTAACAGATATGAAAGTTGATCAACGATTTCTGATTGAGTATTTAGGTTTTCCTAACCTGAGATAAGATAGGATGGAGTAAGATAAGATACGATTAATAATGTTAGCTAGTGGGTGGAAATATCCAAATAACGTATCCATGGTTTGGGGTGGCGATAATGGAGAGCGCCGATCTGCCAACTCTGCAAAGTTGAAAAGTGCTGAACCTTTGGTGAGCGGTAGCCAATCAGAAAACAATATATTTGCGCTGACCGGTGACATTTACGTGCTTACACACAAACAAGGTAAGGGTATTCATACCTACTATATCTAAAATTACAATGGGTGGCAGAGCCTTCTCTTACAGAGCTCCTTTCTTATGGAATAATCTTCCCATGTATGTTCGGGCTTCAGACACCTTTCTGTCTTTAAGTGTAGGCTAAAAACGTACCTCTTTAGTCAATCCTTTTGTGAAGGATGTCGGGGGGGGGGCTTTGAATTGATTATTTTTATTGACTATTACCATTCAGTCCACCTTTAGTTTAAACTGGGCCGGCCAGCGAAGGATGGGCACTCCCTCTCTAGCCAGGTTCCTTCCAAGATTTCTTCCCACTGGAAGAAAACCGCGTTTTGCAGGTTGGGGGCTACGGCCTGGTTTTTTGCTCAATTTTCCTTCTGTTTCCCTGTGCAGCGTCTTTGTGACAAAGCACTATACAAATAAAATTGAATTGAATTGAAACACCGTGAGATCAGTATACCACTATTTACTGCCTAGGTATTCACGCCACTGCCATTGAATGAGTTAACCTGAATTGCTTCAGTATATATCCAGCTAGTATTTACATGGATACTATGTAAAAAAATTCTAAAGTTGTTATCGCTCTGGATAAGAGCGTCTGCTAAATGCACTCATGTAATGTGTAAGGCTACTGCAGAGGTGATACCCTTGACCCCCCTCCCTCCCAAGGTGCCCCACAGGTGAACAGTCTTCCCAAAGGCAACTAGTCACCACACAAGTGAGCAGTAATCACGCAGGCAACCAGTCGTCATCAGGGAGAGAGATTATTAATTGACCTTAGAGTCTTGTTCACTGTTACAGTTTTTTACGATTGCTTTGACTCATTTTGCACAACAGTTTCAATGTGCAAAACTCTTAACACAGAATGCTATACTGCTCAGTTTGGGTTCAAAATGTAATATAGCATGCAACATAAAAATACCAGTGTCAAATCCGAGAATATTATATGCAAAAGTTTATCACAGCACCAAAACATTAGATATTTCAAACAATGAAGTTAAATCATTGCTGCATTTTCAATATACAACAGTCATCATGAAATAATGCTGCCAAACACAAAATCCTTCTGATAAAAAAAGAGTTTTAAAGTGTTCTTTGGTCATAACGCAAAATGCTATACTCCTAATCTTGGGCTCAAAATCATATATAGCATGCACAATAGAAACAACTGAACCAAATTCGATTGTATTTCATGCTAAAGTTTATCATAGTGTCAGAACAGTGGATATGTTCATCGTTGAAGTTTAATTATTGGTGCATTTTCAAATACAATGGCCACGATCAAATAATGTGGTCAAACACAAAATACTTGTTACCAAGAAAGACTATGCAATGGTCATTTCCTCATAAGTACTTGAAATTATGTACAGCAATCATCCCCTGTGATAGACTGCAGTTTTGCGCTTGTGTGTTTATGAAAGTCAAACAAAATATTAGATTATTTGAAGTTTAATCATTAAAGAAAAATCATACAGTAATGCAGTACTGTAAACTCAACTGTATTGTACAGTAAAAACAAAAACAACAGTAAAAGCAAAAACAGTTACAGTAACAACAAACTTTACTGTAAAGTTAAAAAAAAAACTGCTTTTCGGTGCTTAAGCAGCATTTTGCCTCTCCGCTGTATTTGGCCACAGAATTTTGTCGACATCGCATCTGATAACAATAGCATCTTGTGTTGCAATGCTATTCACCTCGGCAAGGTTGTTGGAAGTACTGAGACATGACTACAAAGACCTGTTGAATTGATTTAGTCATCTGCATTTGTAGTAATAAGCATTTGAACATTGTTGTAATATTAGGTGGCTGTATTCTGAGAATGGACCATATGATTTAGAGTTTGGCACTTTGTATTAACAGTTTTGCACTTTGTATGTCAGCATAGGATGTGGTGTCTTAGAGTAAGAATTCTGCAAGTCAGTTTAGCACTTTGCGTTAACAGTTTCACACTTTGTGTGTCAGCATAAGATCTAGGGCCCTATCTTGGCGATCTTGGCGCTTAGTCTAAGCGCATGGCGCTAAGTCCATTTAGGGCGTGTCCAAGTCCACTTTTGCTATTTTAACGGCGTGTTTTTTTGGCGCTAAGCACGGCGCATGGCGCAACTGGGCTGAACCTAGTCGCTTCATTAATTATAGGTGTGTCTTGGGCGTGACATTCAATAAACCAATCAAAATGTCATATCCCATTCCCTTTAAAAGCCTGCTTTTCCACCTTGGCGGATTGCTTATGATGGCGAAACAGACATGCTCGTGCGTGTTTAGTGTGATCAAGGAATAGGCTAAATGGAGTATGATCAATATTATTCGGACTAACCATTAGCCTATGAGTTCCCGGTAATTCCAGACAGGGCTGTTATTTTACAAAATATGTGCGGTTAAATTTCGTTAAAAGGACCTGCAACAGCTGAGAATAAGCTATCAATGGCTTCAGTCTCACCTTAGAAAACGCCAAATTAGCCTGCTTGTTCAGCGAATTTCATTTGATTATGCAATGAAGGTGTCAAACATCAATTCCAAGAGGCTGTTCTCATGGAGTTCTCGAAGTTCAAGCTTCATCCAAAGTTCATTAGGCTACCTGCATAGTAGGCTAATATTGATTAATAACATACATACCGTTATTTTGCCTTAATGATGACACTAAATAGCCATACAATAAAGCTGTCAGGTTCGCAACCCATAAGTTCACGCATATTTCCCCTTGTTTAATAATGTCCTGTTTATGGAAATGTGACCAACCTGTTTTACTCGTAGCGTAATCCTTTAAAACAATCCACTTTCCCAGGAAGACCGTTAAACGTGCGACTTACAGCAGGGGAAACAGAACATGCAGCTCACGTGCAGAGAATGGCATTAAAATTAATTGTGAATTAATTGTGTAACGTGCTGCAAATTTGTTTTAGTTTCTAATTAGACGCTTAGTTCTCTTTAAAATCGTTTTGTTCAGTTAATGAATAACGGGTGAAATCAGCTGGGTTTTAAACGGTGAGAGTATGGAAACCTGGTCACTGTAATTTAAAAAAATATGAAGGACGAAGAATAGCTAAGGTTACAATTTAGTTAACATGGTGACATCTCCGTTTTTTAACCATAGGCTATCGAAAAAAACCTTATGCACAGCGAATTCGCTGTAGCCTAGGCTATTTGAAAAACAATAAATGCAATATTCACTGGACAAGGTTTTGAACTTTTTTCAGTCACAAACCATTCTATTTACTTACAGGCTGTATTCATAGATAAACAGAGCTGTATTGTAATGACATCTGAAGCGCATTTTCAGAACTTAAATGTCCGTCTATTGCCGTGCGCGAGTTTTCCATTGAATGACAATTCACGCATTAGGTGCAAAGACAATTTGCGCATTAGGCTTGATAGCTATAGGTGTTATCAGCTCCTTTTTAATGGATAGCCATTGTCCCGTACCATCGCACATCGCCTGGATGTTGATGGAGTGGGCTGAGAGCAATGTAATGTGGCATTGTTTCCCTTCGCTGAGGGGAAGGTATGTGGACCTATGGAACCTTTTATTATTATGCATTTTTGATATAGCCTACACAATAATAATATTTCACATTGTGATCTAGATATTTTAGTCATGCCTGTGCACGCCCCTGTGTGTAACAGACAGGAGGGTATGTGCGTTGTGCACACGCCTATGTAGACGCACTTATATGCGCCGTTAAAATAGCATGTAAACAACTGCGACATGACTTTAGACCAGGTTTGTGGTGGTTCTAGCGCAAGCGCTTTCTGCTGGCTCAAGATAGCAATACGCCAAAAAGAATCCTGGCCACTCCTCATCTTAAGACCAACACGCCCAGTTCACTAATGATGGTGCAAGAGTTACGCCGTCAAACCTGCTAGTTTGACGGTGTAAGCGTTAGGCGTTATTATGGACCTAGCGCCGGGTGTAAGATAGCAAAGACACTTGCGTTTGCGTTAGCGCCGCTTTGCGCCGGGTGTAAGATAGGGCCCGTGGTGTCTTAGAGTAAGAATTCTGCAAGTCAGTTTAACACTTTGCACTAACAGTTTTACACTTTGTATGTCAGCACAGGATGTGGTGTCTTAGAGTATGAATTTTGAAAGTCAGTTTGGCACTTTGCATTTTGAGTTTTGTACATTGAAATTCTGCTGTGCAAAATGAGTCAAAGCAATCGTAAAAAACTGTAATATAGTGTACTGTATATTTTATAGCTTAAGTATTTGACTGTTTTCCAGCAGTGGGAGAATTTGGCGTTTTCTACTCCAGTAAAGCTGGATGTGAGTACATTTCAGTTGCAGTTTCCTGAGGAAATCAAGTCTCCAGAAAATATCAAATCCACCATTTCCCTCAACAGTTTACTTGGACAGGAAGCCTTCTATTTAAATGCGAGTTACAAAGGTCTATGGAAAATATGATAAACAACATAAATTCAACCATTCCTCTAGTCTGTGACTTTATTTTACCGATATTGCATGTCTTCATCAGGGTTAGATGTCTTTATCTTCATACCCTGAGGAAGAAATACAATGTTGAAATGATAGTAAAAGAGCAGGGTTAGAGAGGAGTGTCTGACTTTTTTGCTTTAAGAATTGACCATGAGTCAGCACCTCATTAAACATGGGTGTGCTTTCCCTAATTTGTTATATTGGAAAATATGTTAAGCAAATTTCATACATACCCCCTCGTATGGCAAATTTGATATTTCAGACAAACAATCATTGAATATTTCAATGTGTATTCATAAATACTTTTAAAAAGCTAATATAGAGAAAAGAAACCAAAAACGTGAGTCATGTTCACACAAGTTGCCTGATCTCTCTGGTTCCTGCCATGTTGGGGAGATTGTGTTGCGCATAGGTTTTGAAGTCTCGACTGTGGAGTACTATAATAGCTGTCAGGGCAGTGTCTCCTCCACCCTTACTGTGACTTGAACCAGAATACAATTTCAAACAATGTATCTCACTTGGGACATGTAATGCAATACGATCTTTACAAACTATGAACTGCACAGTTTGTATTAGGTATCGCACTTAAATTTGTACTGCACATTTGTGTACAGTTGTGTCTCAAAATACTTCAGTCAGTAGTACTGACGTACCTCTGAGCCGCTCGGTTTGAGGAATTATATTCAATATTTATCACATAATATAATTGTGCAGTTTGTGACTGTGAAACATTCTAGCCATAGTCCACAGATGATTGTAGACAGTACAGATCTTATGTTTCAGTGATGGTTATTATAGGATTAATCATATATTATTACTTTTTTTTTAAAAATTATTCTTGAAATAGAAGAGTGGCATGGTCCACAGGGCGGCCGACTCTCAACCCTTGTACTAATCCCCCCATACAGCTGGGGGTTTGATTCTCTACCGTGGCACACTCTGTTCTGTGATCCTGTCTCTATCTGTAATTCTCTCTCTCTCTCTGCTTTCCCCCTGTCTGAAAAGTGAAAAAGAGGACAGAGCATAAGCTCTCTTTTAAAAACTTCTTGAAATAAATGGTAATGTGCTGAAAGCTGAATTAAAGCAGCAGTGTGTGTGTGTGTGTATATTTGCATGAGATTGTGTTTGTGTGTGTGGGGAGGGTGGGGGCTGAACATTGCTGGACTGAACATTGGCTGCTGAGATTTGGAAGCTGGAGGTGGGGTGGGGGTATCACAAGATCTTAGCTGTTTTTATTGGGGGGATAGTGGTGATTATGGTAACAGCGATGAAACGATCAATGGAGGTTTCAGCTCACGTGCGTCTTTAGGAAATCCCCTCTTTGAAAGAGGCTGCACCTCGCAGTTTTCCATTGTATCCTCTGACTATAGAGGAACTGGGGCACCTCTGGGCATGGGCAGTGCTGCTCGCAGTGGGCGAGGAGGAAGGAGGGGCCAGTAGGGAGAACTCCAGAGAAAGAAAGAAAATGGTCTCTCTCCCCTCCTCTCTCAAGTGTGTTTTCACCATGGACACACCCCCAACACTGAAGGCACAAAGCACACACAATGGCTGAGATTCTACTACATACACACACGTGCACGCACGTACACACACAGACACAGACACACACACACACACACACGCATAGACACACACAGAATGGAACAATGCATGTGCACACACACTAGTAATGAATAATAACAATATTCATAACAAATTATATATATATATATATATTCTTTCTAATTATTTACTCCTCATAAAGAAGGTAGCAATCATTAACATTTTCAGGCAGTAAAATGTATATATCAATATGTGATCTATTATCTTATTACTGGTTCTTAGGCTCTCCTTCATGGAGATTGATAGGTGGTAAAACTGGACTTTTTGTTAAGTTTTGTTAATTACCAATTTTTTAAATTAACGCCCCTGTAATCATTTAATGACATTATGGTTGATTATTTCAGAATTTAAATAAACAGTTTTATATATTAAATAATACACACTTATGGTATACCCTTCAACCACACATGCACACACACACACACACACCAGACACACACACACAGAACATGTTGCCATGTGTACAGGTATGTAAACAGACACGCTGTCCACACAATGGCACTTGTAAATACGGGAACACAAAGACACATGCACACTGAGCGCACACATGAACCCCCACTGAGAAACAAACACTGAATATAGAAGAAACTTGGGGCCTCTCATCGTTAAACACACAGACACACACATGCATGTAAAGACAAATATAGCCCCTCGCGGGGCTCCGCCCACGCAGCACTCTGGGAGGAATGAGCACGATGGGGTCCCGTGCTCTGGGAGGCACATGGAGGTCAGAGGAAGCACTTCTGCACAGGCCATGTGACTCAGCAATACCATCCTATTGGCTGACATGAGGGCCTGGGATCACAGTGTTCCTCCGCCCCTGATCCATTTACAGCAATCCACATATTTATATTAATGTCTTCTGCTGAAAAAAAAGATGACAGACAGCACTTGCAGACACAAAGGACTCTTTCATCAGGGAATTTTTTGCCCATTTTGCATCACTATGTGCTTTCCACATTAGACATATTAATAATAACCAAGTTAATTTTAAAAATAATTAATAGCTGTAGATGGGATATAAAAATAAGATTTCTTAATTGTGTATTTAAAATTTAATTCACATATAGTATGCTATATATTTGCCCCTTATTTCACGAATCTGTGCCCTGCACCTGGCTTTGACCTTCACAACCTTTTTTATGGAGCAAACATTAGCCCACTGAGTATACACATTACCCACGTGATTTATGAAGCACAGTCCTCACATCCATGTTCTACAGAATGTCTAACCTGGACCGAAAATTTGACTGAAGTCGTACATTTAAATGCTAAAAGAAAATGCTAGAAGACCACCGCTGTGAATTGAAATGTCACAGCCCCATTGATTTCACTTATTTTGGCATGATGTCACCATGAAGCCAGTGAATATTCAGGATCTCGTCCCGTGCTGCCATTACGTTTATGTGTGGTGGTCCCGGCTATGTGAAAGGAGGTGTTCTCATGCTTCCATAAAATCAGCCATTAAATATTCTTGTGTAGGGCTACTAAAACATAATTCTATTTAAGGCTGGAACACAGAGCTGTGTATTGCACAATTTCCAACTTCCACGGCACACTGTTTATATCCAGAGCAGATATCCAGGGCGAATAACTAAGCTTACATATTACCCCTTCATATCACTGAATATTTACTGAGGCTATTCAAGGTTAGTGCCCCTCTTAAGGAAACCAAAGTGCTTTTCCCACCCAGGACGGGAATATATATCAGGCCCAGCTCCCAAACAATTACCACTCCACATGATGGAATTTGATATGTCATAGTCTCGTTGACAGACAGTTGCGCGGCAGATGTTCCGCTCTTCAATACGTGCAGAATGTTGATTTACAAGCCAGAAGCACTGACAGGGCCAGACACACCAGAGCTTCGCGTAGGCTATACCTCGCTACCGCAACATATTTTGTTCTCACATCATTTTCCAAGACCAGTAATAAAGGTGACTACGTCTACGAGGATAATGGCTGACCAGCTAGTGTTGGCTGGACGTTCAGAGTACTGTCCTCCTGGCGTTGCGGGAATGTAGGCCTACGTATAAAATTCTAGCATTTGTTAAACAATACATTGTGTACCGGTGGAATGCACGCGTTCGCCTCACTGTTGAACTGCAATCCCAAATTCCCTATTTCAGAAACCGCACATTTTGTAGACATGGATTTCAATTTTTGAATTTTTAGTTTTGCCAGCTTTTTTGATCTACCATGTACGTTATCGTTGAATATAGTGCTGATAACTTTATAAAAATAGAAATGTGTTTAATCTATTCTTCCGATAAAGTTCAGCTCGCGCCCACTTCAGCAGACCCAGTTGTTTACCTCTCGTTACCTCTGACGTCATGACACACCCCTGTTTAGGAGAGGGAGTTGTCCCGTATGTTATGTATAAGCGTTAGATTTGACCAATCCACGTGTAGGTATCGTACACGTTAGCCAATTATCAAGAGAGTGATATCGTAGCCGAGCTATGATTGGTTTTTGCAAGACGTAGTGAAATGAGGATTATGTTTTTCTGCCTAGCTCTGGGCGGGACCAAGAAGAAGTGGTGTCTAGCTGCCTAGCTAGCTATCTATTTAGGGTTGGCAGGAGAAAATAGCTCTTCGTCCGGACTAACGTGAGTTTTTAAACAGACCGTTTCCGTTTTCGAGTGCGTTACTACACGTATGTATATTTTTACTTGTATGGAATGAAGCCTTTGACGAACAGTTGCGTGTTTGCTTTTGTTATGAAAAGCGCTAACGGCTACCGTATGAAGCCAGATAGCTCTCTTGTTCAGTTAGCTTTGTTGGCGAACTAACTAGCTAGCTATCCTTAGCTAAACTAAAAAAAAATGTTGCCTATATTAACGTTAACTTAGATAGTTTAGTTCATTTTATATTTTCAGCAGGCTAAAATATATATATGAAAATAGATTGTATATGGTCACAGACTGACAAGGTAGTAAACTAAAGCATGCGGTAAAATAAACAAGACAGGCTGAAGTTGGCCCTGATTAAAAACTTGCATCAGTTGGCTAACGCTAACCCGTGCTGTGTTGGTATGACGAGGACCTAACGTTAGCCAACATTAGCTATCTGCTGCTAGCCTTTGCGAAGACATGCGAAGCTAGGTAATCCGCTCCTGTGGCTTTTCAACGTGCTTGCCGTAAACGTTATAGAGGACAACCTGAAACTTAGTAGCTACAGCGGACAGTCTAACGCCGGCGTGCGGGTATTTTAGCGGATTAATTATAAATTGTCACTGGATGTGCATCGACACCCACAACTTCAATAAAAAGAGTTTTCCAAACTTGCTGCTAGCTGCGTTGGGCCAGAAGAAGGGCGGCAGCTAGCTATGGTTTGCAGAGGTGGAAATCCAGGGGATATAAAGTAAAGTCCTCCCCAGTATTTTGCTCCAATCACCTGGATTTGCTAATTAACACAATTCTTCAGCGAGGAGGTAGAACTAATTAGTTAAATCAGCTGGCTGAGTCTATGGGTGGAAGAAACACATGGTAGAGCTTTTACTTTATGTCCCCTGGATTTCCACCTCTGATGGTTTTAGGCTGCGTTGCGTTGTCGCAGCTTGTGCAGTTTGTGTAGCTAGTTTTAACTTTGAGCAGCGTTAGCCTACTTTTCTGCCTTCATTAGAAGCGTGACTTGGTGGATAGCTTCGCTACTGTTACTTATATAGGTCGCTGTAACATTGCAGTACGTATGGTCGCTAGTTGCCTGGTTAACCTTTTCAAGTTGGCTGGCTAACGTCAATCAACAGGAGTTTAAAACGGGATGTAGCCAGCCAGGTAGGGTAATGTTAAGGTAAGGTGTTACTAAAACGTATATTTGTGAACTAGCTTAACTCTAGCTAAGCCATTTTCTTTTCTTGACAGATCTCGCGACGAGGGACACTCTTTATCCAAAATAGGATCCCGGCGCGTATCCAGCTGCTAAACTGTGCAACCTGACTGCAAGTTGTTTAGTATCATTTGCTTGGTAACTTCGAGGTGATGACACACCAGGTAAGTTAATATTAAAGTACGCTTACTAGCTGCGATTAAAACGCTCAAGTGCTCTGATTTATATTGTTAATCGGATCCTAAACCTTTATCGCCAAATTGGTCTAGAAATAACGTTAAATCCGGATGCTTGCGGTTTACTTGGCTTCATGTAGCCGCTTATTAAAGATGATGCTATTTGAATGTTACTGTTAACAGTAGGTCACCACCTTTTGTTTATTGAATACTTTTGGATTGCAGATACCTTGTTGGGGAGCAAATTATTTAACATTAACAAACTGTAGCTACGTAGATAAGTTACTTTGCAGTAATGATAGGCCCATTCCTTTATTTTTTTCTAGTTTATTATTATTGTTATTGTTATTATTATTATTATTATTATTATTATTATTATTATTAAGTAGGCTGTACTGCAATCGTCTTAAACTTTTGCATTATTTTGCGCATAGAAAACTTATACACATGCAGCTGTCATTTGCTAAAGTTACTGTAGCAATGTCCAGAAGGTTCTGTGTTATTTTTGAAGTGTGTTCTCATGCGTTACCGCTTTCCAAATATCTTTCAGATCGCTTAGTGTAGATGTGATTACAATTTCACCATAGAGTGGGCTTTTTAAAATAAAGATTTGCTGCTAAATTTGACTACTTTTAGACCCAACTATCACCGCGTTGTATGCGCTGCTGTAGAAGTTGAAACACCATTGCACGATCACTGCACAATATGAGGAAATGGTAGAATACTTTCCTCGTCAGATGAACTATAGTCGGGCCCCGAGCATCACTACATTGCTGTCCCAATGTAGATTTTCTTTTTTTGCCAAATAATGAAAACACACACACACACACACACACACACACACACACACACACACACACACACACACACACACACTAGCATAATAGAAGCGCATAAAGCACCGACTTGCACATGACGTTATATAAATTTGTTTATGATTATAAGATGCTGCATTTCCCCCTTCAAAATATTGCTCAGGTGAAGTTAATGATTTAGCCGTTTTGACCACAGTTTGAGGGTCAGTTCTTGATATCCCAGCGAATTGTCATAGTGAACTTTGTTCTGTTTGGCAGCGAATCAGTGCGTTATTTGATTTTCTACATTGCTCGATCACTCGTGCCATTTCAAGATACAGGCGGCAGGCCTACGTCTTGTTTTATAACCAGTATTTTTAGTGTCGTATTTTTCAGATGAGTGTTTTTTCCCGGCAAAAATTAATATGTGACTGTGCTGAACGTTGTTTATAGGGTAATATGCTCTTTTGGATAAGACGATTGATTTACCACGGAACTTCCCATACTGACAACACAACACACGCTGAGATTGAATACCGCACTGTATACACCGTCCTTGATCTTTGTTTATACAGAAACCCACCACTTGCGAACCTACAGGGTCTTTTATTTCTTCCAAATTTGTTTCAGTATAAACTCTGCTGGCAGTTGTTTTAATAGGGGGATCGAATGCTGTCGGCCGCATCTGGCGCAGTTCATAAAATAGTGGGGCACTGAAAGGCACGCGCTTTAACGCTAATCTACACCGCAGGCTGAGCAGCCGCGACGCGAAGCCGCGGGTGCTACATCCGTCAGCGGAGCTATCCCACGTAATGGCAGTGGACGAGGTTGTCTGCACTGCACAGCCTTGCAGTGCGCGTCTCTGTTCTGCATTTTCCGTTTGCTGCGCAAAAGGGCAACGTGTTTATGCACATAGGTTTGCTGTAAAATGCGGGATACACTTGATCTGATCTAAATTGCATCCTTATATCACTGCAGCTGCATCCCCTGTTCCCTTCTGGACTAATGGAGAACAGATATGTTAATAAGTAGGCTAGATAAAATACAGAATAACAGGCCTTTTAATTTTCAAGTCGTCATGGCACAAAATAAAGAAAATGAAAACCTTGAGAGAAAGGCAGCGGTGTTTCCTATCAGATTTTGTGAAGGGGGCGGGGTGACTTTGAAAATGCACAGCAGAAATGCTGATTAAATGAGGTAGCCTCAGACGGAAGGGGAGAATAGCCACTATAGTTTGTGAGCTGGAAATATGAACTTGACTACAAACTAAACTGTTGCTCCCAGCCCATTTGATATACCCTGAAGGTGTTTTGGGAAAACATAAGAAAATGTGCTCAGCATTAACACAGCAGATTCTGATTACTGAAAATGCACCGGTTTTTGTGAAAGAAGTTTTCCAATAGTCATTATTGTGCTTGCTGTTCAAAGCTTGGGTGTTACCGGGGCAATTTATCCTTTCCAGATAAACTTTTTATCTCAGTGATGATTAAACTGTTTTAATTTGGACTCTGATCATTTAATGTGTTTAACGTGAGTGCAGGGAACGTTAGTGTGAGACGACGGCAAATCTCTGATGGATAAGATGTGCTCCAATGATCTTTTTTCTTCTGCCTCGGCGTTCTAAAGTTCATAAGCTCACCGGGTGAATGGGGTCAGTAGGTCCCGAACCACTACTTGCAAATGATGTTTCTTCCCGTCTATGTGGGTGTGTCATATTGAGTGTACGAAAGAAAAACTGGCCAAATTCACGTTCATTTTTCACAGAATGATGGTCTATAAGGCAGCCATCTGTTTGGGGTGAGGGCTGTTTTTACAAATGAATAGCCTCTTTGGGTCGAGGGCTATTTTCACAAATGAATATCTTACACAGTTGAAACGCTTGCAGAATGTTGTGGAGGGGATTAGCCTCATGATTCGCAAAGATCCAGAGGGCTAATGAATGCCTACCTGGGAGAGGGGACAGAGAGGCGGCACCATACAGGAGAATTTAAACGCGAGAAAAATGTAGAGGGGGGGGGATTCAAGGAGCCGACGCATCCACAAAACAGTTTGGTCGGGACATTTTGTAACGGTAGTCTTACAGCTCATAAGTAATTTTGTGATTAAGCATAAATCCGTTTCAATATTTATGCACACAGATTACGTCTGGCTCACGACTGAAGCAAAATGTGGCCGTTTATAAAATGTGGCCTGTCGGGAAAACCCGCTGGCGGAAAAGTGGAAGAGACGCGAAGCAAAATGGACCGGTGTTGAGGAGCAGACGCGCGAGCGGCGTGCCACGCTGCTTCTACGCGCCGCGGCCGCTACTCACGCGGGGAGGACGAGCCGTCGCGGTTGTGTGATGTTTTCACTTAACGGCCTGGCAACACCGTGTGGACAGGCACAAGTGAAGCTGTATTGTGAGGGTGGACAGTTGCACGCAGTGATCATGGTTACATTTCTTAACAAGAACGTGAATCCCGGGAAACGGTAATGGCCAGAGGGCAGGTTTCTGTGACTCCCGAAGTTGTGTGGTGGAAGGGATATCGTATTTAAGCGTTTGGTTGGTTGGTTGTTTGAGTGGAAACAAAAAGTGAGGTGGCTTGATGGCCAAAGATCAACAGCTAACTACAGTAGCACTAGCTGGATGTTTTTAATCGACTTCTGTTTTAATAGTTACGAGTTAAATGTGATTTGCCTTTCTCTTTAGAAAGCTAGAAACCACATATGTCTGCTAGTAATGTAGCACTGATAATATTTGGCTTATTTTAAAACGTGGAGCTGAATCAAATGTCTTGCATGTTGTAAGAATAATCTTAGATTGTAATTGTCGGGTAATTTTCGCATAAATTTTACAATGACAAATTTCTTTGTAGGCTAGTTGTTCATTCATTTGCAACACTGTTAACGTGGCACACAACACTGTTATACTATAAATTTGAGCTCAATTGTAGATTTAGCATTTCTGGGTTGAAATGATACTGTTAGGCCTATGGCACATCTCCAGTGGAAAAATATGATTTTGTTTCCTAAGTCTAGATTAGAGTTACACACAAATGAATACAGTGCTCCTCCACCTAATCTGGCCTCAGCCTCTCCTCCCTGTAAAATGGCAGGGTGTTCATTGGTGAGCAGAGTCTACTGGAACTGTGGGTGGGCGGGGGAGAGAATGTGCCTAAATTTGTCATTCTTGCAGTGCTCTGTTCCGCATAGACTTGACCACATTAAAAAGGTACTCGATTGCCTTTGAACATAGCAGGGTACATTTAGTGTGCGTGAGTCTTATTTTCGCTCGTGGAGGGCTCAAGCGGGAGATGTGCACATGAGATGCAATTTAGCTCCAAAAGTCAGCGTGTGTAATTTTCCAATAAGGAAGCGCGCATTTTCCTGAAAAAAGGCACGGAATTGGTCGAGCTGTAAAAGACTGAGGATTAAGTGCCTTGGTGGAAAAGGGAGCTTTCTTTTGATAATGGCCCTGTAATTATCTTCACTGTAATCAGCCTGTAAAGGAACAGTCTGACTGTGTTTCAATGCGAGAGTGAGTGAGTGAGTGAGTGAGAGTGAGTGAGTGAGTGTGAGTGAGTGAGTGAGTGAGTGAGTGAGTGAGTGAGTGAGTGAGTGAGTGAGTGAGTGAGTGAGTGAGTGAGTGAGTGAGTGAGTGAGTGAGTGAGTGAGTGAGTGAGTGAGTGAGTGAGTGAGTGAGTGAGTGAGTGAGTGAGTGAGTGAGTGAGTGAGTGAGTGAGTGAGTGAGTGAGTGAGTGAGTGAGTGAGTGAGAGTTAACTCTGTAAATGTGGAAAGAACAAGAACGCTACTTTCAAAAAGGATTGTAAGAGAGTGCCAGAAAGAGATGACGTTGAAGTGTGAGAGAGTGAGAGTGTCTGCGTGAGTGTGCGTGTTTGTGAGAGAGGGAGAGTGAGAGTGTCTGCGTGAGTGTGCGTGTTTGTGAGAGAGGGAGAGTGAGTGTGTCTGCGTGAGTGTGCGTGTTTGTGAGAGAGGGAGAGTGAGAGTGTCTGCGTGAGTGTGCGTGTTTGTGAGAGAGGGAGATGGACATGGGCGAAGGGACTCAGACGCACAGATTTTGATGGCCGGCAGTGGATGCTGTTCCAGAGCGTGTGATTGCGGGCGGTTATGCATGCAGGATTATCGCATTGGAGCACGGCCGAGTGAAGAGAGACGTTAAATCTGCGCGGCCCCGTGCCAGCTTAAGAATGGGGCCATTCACTGGAGAAAGGCTCCTCAGGACAAGCCACACATCACACCCGCCGTGTCACTGTTTACGTTGCGCGCGGTACAGCGTGTTCGGCGAAGCCCTTCTGACAATCGCCGCGTTCTCGCATCCATCTCCATTGCTTTCTAAGGATGACTAAATGCTTTAAAAACTTCGCTTTTATAAAATTTTTCAAATGAGAACGTCCAAATTGGACCCAAGGCGCCGGGACATTTACAGTAATTCTATCCCCCTGGCCTTTCAGAGACTCTGGAGCGCGATAAAACTGATGGCGTACTGCAGCTGACTCGGACACATTGACGAGGCCCGGTTCAAAGTGTACAGGCAGCAGCCACATGGCCAGTTGTTTATCCAACTTTTCGGTTGGGAGGGGGGGGGGGGGGGGGGGCGTGGCAAAACTTTGATCTTTTCGGAAAGCGAGAAGGTAAGAAGAAGCTCAGATTTGGGCTTTTTTTAAGTGACGGGGGACAGTGGCTTGAACAACCCTGGAAAGGGGGGTTGTTTATCGCATACAGCAGTCGATCGCTGGCCGGTTTGCACCAATCGGAAGACTTCCGAACCTACACGCTGGGTTTCTGTGATCCCTGAACATCCTTGAAAATAGAACGAGCCATTGAAAAGTCACACGTTTGTCAGATTTCTCAATGTCCCTTCTCCCTGAAAAGTCAGGGGAAATTGACAAAAGTGTGACACTTCCATGACTCTTGCGTCCATGACGATATAGGTCCTTGAAAAGTCACACTTTTATTAGATTTCTTACTGAAAAGTCAGGGAAACATTGGCCGAATTGTAGATAAAAACTTTTATAATGAGTAAAACAAATCCATCTTTCTTATTAGCTCGTAGCATGATGTCACTTACAATCAAGTCTTGGGATAGCATGTGCTGACGGTGCTAACAAATTGGACATTGGGCTTTTTTGTACATGAATTCCACTACCAGAAGTCATTGGCCACTGAATGGTGAAGTTTGTCCCTTAGTAGATGAAAATTACTTTTGAAAGTAGCCCTTACTATTCCTCCCAAAAGAAAAAAAAAACGTATTGGAAAATCCTAAATGTATCTTGAAAATGCAATTGATACGTGATGTGAAATACGAATGTTGAGTGGGAGCCTCTGCCATAGCAGTACCGCTGATTTTGACTTATAATCGGTAGAATCGCCTCAAGCCCGTTGTCAGGTTTTATGAGGCCTCTTTCCTTCAGTAGGCGTGTGTGTGTGTGTGTGTGTGTGTGGGGTGGGCGGGCAGGCAGGCCTGTTTTATTTTGATGATTATTGCTCCTGGCTTCACTTTTCACGGTGTACTCATCTGCTGTGTGAAGGCCAGGAGGCCTACAGCCCAGTTCCACCAGTGCCCCCCCCCCACCTCTCTCAGAGATTGCATTAATGCAGAAGTAAAAATAAAAATAAAATATTAATAATAAAAAATAAAAATAAAAAACCTCAGGAAAAAGCGTGTGCTTGTGTTCTGGAAAAACCGGTATGTTGATTGTGACATTCATTTCGGTGTCAACATGAGGACAGTGTGTCACGGTTTCTGTAGCCTGTACAGATTAGTAATAATCTGAGTATACATTCAGCTAGGAATGCTGATTGGCCTGGATTGCATTATCCGACATGTCCAGAATACATATACAAATCATAGACTGTAGAAAAATATGGACAAAGTGAATGTTGTAACGAGGAAATCCACAAAATATTTGAATATTGTACAAACGGCACACTAACTTAAGACGAAGCCAAGGCACCTATTGCGACTACATATTCTCATGGGAAAGATGTATTGGTGTATTTTGACCACATTTGGTATTGACTTGCATTGGAAAACAGGCCTGAAAGACCTATAGCCTCCTGGACCCAACCGCACTGGCACCTGAGAGCAATGCTCTCAACCAGACCAGGAGCTTCAACAACGAAGCCCGGTTTCGGCTCCTTGATGCAAATATAGCTGATTTCCACTTTCGTGCTCTTCGCTTTGGACTGCGAGCATGTAAACAAAAGACGAACACCAATGGGATGAAAGCTGGACATTTGGACAATACCGGCGGGAACGTAGATTTGTGATCTAATGTAGAAGACCGCTGTAGGAGAGTTGGTTAGCTAGTCTCCTCAGTACTACACAATACTTGGCAAACGACCCCAGTTAACCAACTATACATAATGTAGGCTCCCAAATCGCTGCCTTTGTGTTGATCTCATACCGTTAGCCTACTAATGCACAGCCAAGGAGGTGGGTGCTGCTCTCACCCATTAATACTCGAATTAGAGTTAACAAAGAATGCTGGCTAGTTGAAGTAGCTAGGTAGCTAGTACATAAACTCAAGCTTAAATCTAGCATGTTAGCCAGTTTAGTAAATTACACTATAATTTAGTGTGTATTATTGACTAAAGAATAATATCGAAGCTAGCATTTGAAAGATAGAATGTGCCATCCTTTGGCTGGCTAGTCACCATAATGTGGTTTCCAGCTTTGGATACTTATGGCACGGTTAAAAAAATGGCACTAGAGTTTGCCACGTTAGCACTGGCACAACAGTTAGTCTTGGCTTGCTTGATTCACGTCTTGTGGCTTCAAAGTTTAAAAAATTAACTATTGCTTAGATGATTTTTGTGATCGATTTAGGTGATTGAAATCACCTTTTTTTTGTTATTGAAAATTTTTTATTGGACACTGCATTGTGCGTCTCATGGATAGGTGACTTGATAATGTCAGTTTGTTTAACGTCCTGCGTTTTGAAAATGTAGGTTTCTGAAGGCGAATGCAGCCTCTCTGTCTCTCCCCCTGTACCCCCCCCCCCCCCCTCTCTCTCTCCATCTCCCCCCCCCCCCCCCCTCCTTGTTTCTCTCTTGCTCTCTGGTTTTCCCGCTCTCAGTGTGGCCGCTGCAAGTGAGATGGCTGTGCTCTGTTTGTTCAGAGCTGGCTCCTCTGACCGCTGGCCTGTTCGAGGGGCCCCTGTTTGGGGCGGGGGCGGGGTCGGAGGCCGTTGAGGGAGGAGGGGTGAAGCCCCGAGCTCTGGGCAGGGATTGGACGAGGTGCTCAAGCCCCCAGTGCTCCCCTTCCTGTTTGTGTCCCAGGCACTAACCCCCCCCCACGGGGGCCCCTTCAGCCGGGTAGAGCTCTCTTTTCTCTCTCTCTCTTTTCCCTTCTCTCTCTCTCTGCTGACTTTGGCCCATCTGCAGAATACAGAGCAGCAGGGAGGCCCCAATAGAGATGGAAAAAGGAGACCAGTTTTCTGTCTTTCCCTCTCGCTACAGCTCTCTCACGACTTTCTTTCTGAAACTTTCCCTACTTTGTTGTCTCTTGCCCAGAACTGTAAGGTGTGTGTGTGTGTGTGTGTGTGTGTGTGTGTGTGTGTGTGTGTGTGTGTGTGTGTGTGTGTGTGTGTGTGTGTGTGTGTGTGTGTGTGTGTGTGTGTGTGTGTGTGTGTGTGTGTGTGTGTGTGTGTGTGTGTGTGTGTGTGTGTGTGAGAGAGAGAGAGAGTGTGAGAATGTGTGAGCGAGAGAGCTGTTGTCTAACAGTGGTGAGCTGTGATTTGGGGGCCGGTAGAGGGCTGGTCTCCTGGCAGCTTTGTTTTATGTCTGTACTTGTAGTGAACCAGCCAGAGGTATGCACAGAAACAGGCTACACCCCCACCCCTCCCCTCAACTCCAAACCTTTCACTTTTCAACCCGGGATGTTTTTTCTTTCTTTTTAACCAATTTAAGACATTTTTGTGTGCCTGTGTGTATGTTAGAGAGGAATAATGGGGTAGTTAAATGTTCTTTATATTTTTGTTTGTGAGCTTTGGCGGATTAATTTTCCCTCCATGTCCGAGGGCCGCTGTAAGTTATTCCCGGCTTTCCCGCGGCACTGCGCACTTCCTGCTTGTTGGAGCCTGGCTGCCCCCCCCCCCCCTTCCGAGATCGTTTTCTCCCACCGAGGCCCTTCGTCTCTTTACTGCGCCGCGTTCCAAGCGTTCTTGCCCGCGGCAGGTGCTGCGTCGCCGTTAGCCGCTTGACCGCCGCAGTCTGTCCCCGAAGCGCACGTGCTCCCAGGTGACGCCCCCCTCTCTTAAGGAATGCTGGGAATGCATACGGCCACACGTGCTCTCGCTTCCTCTGCCATGTCGGCACTTCAGCTGAGATGACGCAAGAAGGCGGGGCCAGCGGCCGTCGCGGCGATCGATACGCTAGCGGTTCCCTTGGCGATCGATACACCCACGGCTTCATTTTGGCATTCTGGTATACAGTGCTTATCAGCATAGGTGACTACTAATAAAGTACCTTTGACATTGGCACCATTTGCATTAGTTTGCAACGGCAACACTGAAAGTGGAAAGTTTTCACTTTCTAACAGGAAAAGTGCTTTTTTAAATTTCCTACATTAATAAATGTTGTAGAGAGCATTTTCCATTTTCTCTGCCACCGTTTCAGACTAATGTGAACAGTGCTGATTGCTAATTACCATTTTCACACTCTGCAGCATTAATTTTTATTATTATTTTTTTTTAAAGTTGTCAGTACCGTTTTTCACCATCGAGGTGCAGACATGTTTAAATCGAATGCAAGTCATGGAGGTGGAGCACGTGTGTAGCGCTGCAGGCGACGTTTGGGGGAGGTAAATGTTTTGTGTATGTGCTGTAACTCCATCCTGGTCTGGGCAGGGGGCAAAGGCCCCTTTCTGCACTCATGAAAATTGTGCAGTGGCAGAATTCTTTAGCATTGGGGGAGGATACCAGCGCTGGGTCACCCCTTAATCTGATTTACAGCTGAAATGACTGGCCCGGCCATGTCGTCACCCCGGCTTCCTGCCTCCCCTTTTTCCCTCTGCCGTCAGCTCGGAGTGTTCACGTGGCCTCGTTCGTGCATTCACCTATGAACCCCGTGTAATTCTCGGCGGTTTAAGGCGGAGTGCTTTGCACGGCGGTCTGGAGTGCCGTTTAGGCTCTGCGCTCCTCGTGCTAACGGCGCATTTCTGTGATCTGACCTCGGGTGTCCCGCTCTAGCCCCGACGGCGATTAGCTGCGCCCGCAAGAGAACCTTGACGGCTCCTTTGATTCCGCACATACAGAAGAAGGAAGCTAATAATGTCCTAATCAGGCAATTGGTGGGGTCCGTCTAAACGGACGTCGCTCGGCTGGTAAAAGTTTTCGTTAATATTAGAGGCTGCCACACTGGAGCCAGTTTTGAGCGTTGCCGTCGGTATCAATGAGCTAGAACAGAACATTGTTGCATTGATTGGACTCAGTGTACCCCAGAGCTCTGGGTGGCATTAAAATTGCTTCCTGTTTCCAGAGACGGGAAGATAATGCCTTAAGTGAAGGCGCTTTCCTTTGTCGATCCTGTTCACTGATTGGTCTAACCACAGTGTGAGGTGGTCTCGATGCGTTATTACACCTTAAAGCATTTGAGATGTTTCTAATGGCCCGGTGGTATATCCGGCAGCTTGTTCTCATGCTAATCTGAGATAGAGGGTTATATGCGTGTAGGCAGCCGGCGGAACCCCCACGCGCTCCAGATGTGCGCCATGCGGGCCACTCTGCTGCGCGGCGTGCCTGGAGATCAGTCTGTACAGCTGCGCGCCCGCTGGCCGTCATTCCCGCTGTGCGCGCAACGCTGTGCGCAGACCTGCTTGTGTTTGATCTGACCGGTACTGGGATGGTACAGGGCTGCCGATCTCACAGGGGGAGCTGGTACAAGGTTGTTAGTACAGGGATGCTGATACAGAGATGCTGGTTCAGGGCCGTTGGTGCAGAGATGCTGGTTCAGGGCCGTTGGTACAGAATATGCTGGTTCAGGGCCGTTGGTACTGAGATGCTGGTTCAGGGCCGTTGGTACTGAGATGCTGGTTCAGGGCCGTTGGTACAGAGATGCTGGTTCAGGGCCGTTGGTTCAGAGATGCTGGTTCAGGGCCGTTGGTTCAGAGATGCTGGTTCAGGGCCGTTGGTACAGAGATGCTGGTTCAGGGCCATTGGTACAGAGATGCTGGTTCAGGGCCGTTGGTACAGAGATGCTGGTTCAGGGCCGTTGGTACAGAGATGCTGGTTCAGGGCCGTTGGTACAGAGATGCTGGTTCAGGGCCGTTGGTACATAGATGCTGGTTCAGGGCCGTTGGTACAGAGATGCTGGTTCAGGGCCGTTGGTGCAGAGATGCTGGTTCAGGGCCGTTGGTGCAGAGATGCTGGTTCAGGGCCGTTGGTGCAGAGATGCTGGTTCAGGGCCGTTGGTGCAGAGATGCTGGTTCAGGGCCGTTGGTACTGAGATGCTGGTTCAGGGCCGTTGGTGCAGAGATGCTGGTTCAGGGCCGTTGGTGCAGAGATGCTGGTTCAGGGCCGTTGGTACAGAGATGCTGGTTCAGGGCCGTTGGTACTGAGATGCTGGTTCAGGGCCGTTGGTGCAGAGATGCTGGTTCAGGGCCGTTGGTACAGAATATGCTGGTTCAGGGCCGTTGGTACTGAGATGCTGGTTCAGGGCCGTTGGTACTGAGATGCTGGTTCAGGGCCGTTGGTACAGAGATGCTGGTTCAGGGCCGTTGGTACTGAGATGCTGGTTCAGGGCCGTTGGTGCAGAGATGCTGGTTCAGGGCCGTTGGTGCAGAGATGCTGGTTCAGGGCCGTTGGTACAGAGATGCTGGTTCAGGGCCGTTGGTACAGAGATGCTGGTTCAGGGCCGTTGGTACAGAATATGCTGGTTCAGGGCCGTTGGTACAGAATATGCTGGTTCAGGGCCGTTGGTGCAGAGATGCTGGTTCAGGGCCGTTGGTACAGAATATGCTGGTTCAGGGCCGTTGGTACTGAGATGCTGGTTCAGGGCCGTTGGTACTGAGATGCTGGTTCAGGGCCGTTGGTACAGAGATGCTGGTTCAGGGTCGTTGGTACTGAGATGCTGGTTCAGGGCCGTTGGTACAGAATATGCTGGTTCAGGGCCGTTGGTACAGAATATGCTGGTTCAGGGCCGTTGGTGCAGAGATGCTGGTTCAGGGCCGTTGGTACAGAATATGCTGGTTCAGGGCCGTTGGTACTGAGATGCTGGTTCAGGGCCGTTGGTACTGAGATGCTGGTTCAGGGCCGTTGGTACTGAGATGCTGGTTCAGGGCCGTTGGTACAGAATATGCTGGTTCAGGGCCGTTGGTACAGAATATGCTGGTACAGGGCCGTTGGTACAGAATATGCTGGTACAGGGCAGACTCGTGGCAGAGACCCACTGCACATGGAGCCAGTCAGTGGGCAGCTCCAGCGCTCCTCAGCACATTGATTTCAGTGGTTAAGATATAAAAGTGTTTTCCTGTCCGCCGTTTGTCTCATTTGTGTTTTTGGAGCTCCTTTCTGTGGCCCACGCTGGGGTTCCTAGAAGAGGGCAGCGATTTCCGCGCTTTCAGCGATGCAGCGGGAGGAGGAGGCGATGAGTCACAAGCGGAGATTTTTTCCCCTCCTGTTTTTTTCCCTCATTAATTGACGCCAGAGTTGTAGGCTAAAGGTGAAACTCATTTTTGCACTGACAGCTGTTCCCTTCTGGGGGAAAAAAAAAAGAGACCACTTTTTTAAAAAACAACCAAAAAAAAAAACAAAGAAAAAGAGAATGCGAGTGGTCACAGGGGCGTTCGTGCTGTCCTTTCTGTCACGTCTTGCCCCAACGTCGGCGTCGAAGTTTCATCCACGTGCGGCCCAGCTGCCTCCAGTTTCCTCTGAAGAATCCCGCCTTGGGCATGGCCGCTTTTATTTTGAAGGGCTCCTAACCCTCGAGCAGCATGCCGCTCCTGTCTGAGCGTAAGTGCGTCCGTTCGGTCCCGTTAATCCAAACAGGGCAACCGTCGCAAACGTGCCAGGCACTCCAGCCCCCCGTTAACGTGTAGCGCAACGGCCATGGGACAGGACTGGAGCTCGGCCTGGGAGGTTGCAGGTTCAGTTTCCGGCTGGGGCACTGCCGCCGTAACCTTGAGCAAGGCGTTTAACCTGAAAAGCTTGGGTAATCATCCGGACCTGTCGATGGATTGTGTAAATTGTAAACTCTGCGAGTCACTCTGGATAATGGGTAGATGTAACCTAGCGTAACTGCTTCTGTAGATGTTTCACTCTTGTGTTAGCGCTGGTCCTCGCCTCTAATCTGTGAAAGGAAGTGCTGTGTTTCCTCTGGAATCTTTTTCAGACCAGGTGGTATGCACCGAAAAACCCCTAAACTGACGCAGCACGCGGGATGGCATGTTGGCGCAGTTGGCTTCGGTCAGATGGTGCAGCAGGCGGTGTACGTTTTATAATTGCGTTCAAATTTTTTGTTCACTCTGCATATTCAAGACTTGGTCACAAGAAGAGCATGACTTAATACGGTGCATTTATTGCATAAAAATAACTGTAACCTAGGCCATATTATAATTAAGACTGCAAAATTGCATACAGAGCATCTGTTACAAACTTCAGTGACAAAGATGATTTTTTAGAACATTCAATAAAACTACATGCGATCAGATTAAATTACAAAATTGTCCAGGGATTTGTTGGTCATTGTTGTGGGGTTGTTATTTGTTGATGTTGATGATGATGTGGGTGGTCCCTGGGGTTCTTTCAGGAACTAAGCCAATCACAGGGCAGCATATTGGCAAGTAGTCCTAACCCCTGTCAATCCAACCGACAAGCCCCCTCCCACTCACCACTCTCCAGCTTCCACCCCCCCCCTGCCATCCCTCCTTATTAGGATAGATGGGTGTCCAAAAATGCCTGCTGAATGTAATATGACTGCCAATGCAGAAAGAACCTCATCGATCTTCTTTGCCTGCCTGGTCTGAACCCGCGAGGACGTCGAGATCCAGCCCTGGCCACACCCTCTTCTCCAGCCTCGAGCCGACCGGCCCATCCGGTTAATCCCCAAACCCCTTCGTACGGGGCCCCCGAGGGGGGCTCGCGTAACACCAGCTCCTCTCTGCCGTCCAGACAAGAGTCATTGTTCTTATCTTAAGCGACTTCTCACGTTTATCATTACAGCATCACAGCAGCCTTTACCGTCGGACCTTTCGACATTAAGCTTCGATTGGTCAGCTCAGGGCTGTGGGAGTTTTCCTGTCAAGAGAGCGTTGCCGTGGCGCCTGTGGGGAACAAGTGCCTACCCTTGACGCCCCCCCGGAAGCCCGTTCTTCTCCCGAGGCTGCCTGCCCATCTCCGGACAGCGCATGTACAGGCATTCACAAAATGGAGAGCACGCATTGAAAGTTGCATGGCCTCTCCTCCTCCCCCCTCCGAGCGCTGTGTCTCTGTGGTCTCCCTTGTTCAAGCAGAAGTGTAGAGTTGCAAACCTGTTCTCTGTTCTAATCCTCTGCATTTGGGTCAAGAAGGCAAAGGCAGCCCCCGGGTGTCACCAGTGAAGTGCCTCTCTGTGTCTCCGATTCAGGCAGACGTGCCCCTCAACGCTGGCCCACGCCGCCTGCTCTTGGATCCCTTAAAGACCGCGTCTTGACTCTCTTACGGCTCAGCCAGATGCCGCAACTCCTGGAAGCCGAATATTTAAGGGTCAAAGTGCAAGGCTTTAGGTTAAGCAGATACCTAGCAGCGGTTTCATGGGCTAACTTTTTTCTTTTCTTTTTTCTTTTCTTTTTTTGAAGAATTCGGGAAATGGCTGTTGTGTGCCCTTGTACCAACATCCCTGGTTGAATTTTTTAATACCGTTTCTTTGGAGGTATTTGCTTCTGTAATTCTTCTGTAATTGAAACTACACATTCTTATTGAGTGTTGCCCCTATGGGTTGAAATAACCCTTTTCGGTGCCTATTATGTCCACAGCAGGGTTGAGTAGGCTGCCATGAATGTGCTGGTTTATGCTGTGAGCTGTCCAGCTAAAGAACAATGCTACATAGCCCACTCTAAGGAGATTTATTAACAATTATGCATCTGTTATTGTCCATGTAAAGCGTTTGGAAGTACCTTGTATAGTTAAATTATGAATAGCATGAATACAAATGATGAAAATATGAGTGACACAATGAAAAAATATGTTGTGGGCATGGATGTTTTTTCCCTTTTACTGTTCAAGCAGCGCATACTTGAGCAGAGATTACTTTAGCGGACCTCGCATCTGTTTGTGCACATGGAAAAAATGAAAAGCATGTTTTTGCCGAAAGTGGTGGCAGTGGTGCGGAAGCCTTCCATTGCAGAGTTTTTTTTTTTTTTTTTGGGGGGGGGGGGGGGGGGGCCGGGGCCGCTGGAAGGGGAGGGGCGGTGCTGTTAAACCTGGACTCAGACCGGGGGTTGCAGCGGAGCGGGCTGCCAAGGAAACACGCTGGGTCAGACACGCTAAAGCGTTTCTAAATCACTCTCGTAAGGGCAGTTAATCTGGCGTGAGGTTGATGCACACGTCGGAACGCTCTTCGGCAACGGCAGCACCTGAGGTAAAGCACTTGTTAGGCTCTGGCTTTAAGTGGACTTGGCTGAGACGGCCTACTGGTGGCTATGCTGGGATCAGCCGGAGGTGGCTGTAAGTACCCTGTGGCACAGATGGCAAAGCATAAGTTAGGGGGTGTTAATACCGGCGCTGTGGCCGCGCTAAAGCCTGGCTGGCTCATCATCCCCTGGGATAATTGGCTGATTAGATCCTCGCCTGTCCGCCTGGGCTGAGGACTGGAGCCAAATGGCGGAGAGAATAAGAGTTGCGCTGTCATTGTGGCGAGCCCAGAGGGAGCGAGTAATAGCTCTGGGGCAGGGGGTCCTCAATCTTATCCAGAAAGGTCCAGTGTGGGTGCGGGCTTTTGTTCCAACAAAGGAGTTACACACCTGATTCTAATCAAGATCCTTAGCAAACACTCTAGTGGTTGATTAGTAGAATCAGGTGTGTGACTGCTTGGTTGGAACAAAAGCTGGAACTGTATGGAACACCCACCTACATCGGCCCTTTCTGGATAAGATTGAGGGCCCCTGCTCTGGCGGGATCATTTGGTCTGTGTCGTCGTGTTTGGCCGCAGCCTTTTCACCCGGCTAGAAGATGCTGGCTCGGCCCGTGCCATCCGCCCCTGAGAAGCCATCCGTTTTAACCCAACTGGGCAGTTTAATTACTGAATTAGGTGGTCGAGTGCGACGCGATTAGCCTTGCAAATTGGGAAAAGTCCTGGCAGTCCTTAGCATGGGAAGCTGCACAGGGTGAGAAAGCAAAATGTTTTTTTCTTTTTTTTCTTTTCAAGGACATGTTGGGGAGGTTTGGGGAGGCAAAGGTGTTGCTTTGCGTCATTAACAGTAAAACCATAAATGAGAAAGCTGAAGTAGAGCCAGGTTAAGACCCCTTGTCCTGTCAGCGACATTGATCCAAAGAGACTGTCCCCACATCTGACCTTTGACCTCTGACCTCTGATGCCTGAGCGACCATGCTGCTGGAGCAGGTCGAGCTACTATCCAGGGTACAAATCCTTGTGGGGGACAGTGTACCCAGGTCCCCCCCTAGCTTCCTTTGTAGTAAGTGACCTTGCTCTTATTGAAATTCTCTGTCCTGAATTGTCGTTATCAGGAAGAGGCACAATGGCACCCTCACATTCGCTGTGTTCCGATGGATCGCGTAGGTGTGAAACGGCATGTCCGGTTTTTTATTGTTGTTATTTTTTTAAACAAACAGTTCTGTGTTTCTATGATCCGTTATCAGTTGCACTCTTGCACTTTTTATGGTTGGTAAATTGCCTCAGTTTGTGTGTTATTCCTTGGCACTGCATTGCTGGCTTCCACTTGTTTTGGTTTGCCCAGGTTATTGTCCATCGTGTTTCCCCACTGGCTTCGTAGTGGGTGGGGTACTGGGAAGGCCCAGCCCACAGTCCCCTTCGCTGTCATATTGGACGGAAAAGGGGTGGAAATGTGACACGGCCTCATATGGTAAGGAGCGTGGGTTACTTCCGGTTCTGACTGCACTCTGATTGGCTGTGATTTTGCATTTCTATTCACATACACGAAAAGAGGGGCAGCGGATTTCTGTGCCCTTTCTTTTTATTGCTTCTAATTGCGCTAATTCGGCTACTCTATGTGCAGTGCAGGTTTGATAAATCTTTGGCAGGTTTGGTCTGGTTTTTGTTTCCTCTTTAGATGCAACATTTTTTTTTTTTTTTTTAATGTTACTAATCTTGGCAGATATCTAGCCGTTTTTTTTTTCTCTCTCTCTTTCTACTGGTGCTCTGCGAATACCTAACTTATCTCCGCACAGTCGGTCTAAATTCTCTCCCGGGTGTCCACAACAAACTCGTAAACCTTTTTATTATTATTATTATTTTTTTTTTTAAACCATTCTGTCAATTGGGAATGCCCGATCATATTTGTAAGCCTGTACCTTCACCGCAGAGCCATGCGCTTATTTGATTGCTTACAGCGTTTTCGTCTGCGCCCGAGCGCCTTTGTGAATGCTGATAGACAGCTTTATGTTGCGACAGGAGGGAGGCTCCGTTGATTCGGAGGTTAGTCAGGCTTCCTCGCTGTCTCCTGAGGCTTACAGAAGAGTCATATTACGCTTGATGCAGCCGCGTATAATAGAGGCCTTCTCCACTTGGGTTCTCTCAGTGAACTCGTGGCTGCTTCCCTGATCCGCAGCCAGCTCTGTATCTGGCGAAAACGCGGCGGATCGCTGTTGCCTGGACTCAGAAACAGTGTCCTCGTGGCGCAAGCGGGATGGCGACCTCCCAATGGAGTAAGGTCGAATTGGGGATAATCCCCTCATATTGCCACTGACTGAGTATGGTGCATGAGCGATAACCGCCCTCAGACTGCCACTAGCGAAGTACAGCGCATTAGCGGTATCCCTGTCAGACTGCCACTAGCGAAGTACAGCGCATTAGCGGTAACCCTGTCAGACTGCCACTAGCGGAGTACAGCGGATTAGCGATAACCCTGTCTGACTGCCACTAGCGGAGTACAGCGCATTAGTGATAACCCTACCAGACTGCCACTAGCGGAGTACAGCGCATTAGCGATAACCCTGTCAGACTGCCACTAGCGGAGTACAGCGCATTAGCGATAACCCTGTCAGACTGCCACTAGCGGAGTACAGCGCATTAGCGATAACCCTGTCAGACTGCCACTAGCGGAGTACAGCGCATTAGCGATAACCCTACCAGACTGCCACTAGCGGAGTACAGCGCATTAGTGATAACCCTACCAGACTGCCACTAGCGGAGTACAGCGCATTAGCGATAACCCTGTCAGACTGCCACTAGCGGAGTACAGCGCATTAGCGGTAACCCTGTCAGACTGCCACTTAGCGGAGTACAGCGGATTAGCGGTATCCCTGTCAGACTGCCACTAGTGGAGTACAGCGCATTAGCGATAACCCTGTCAGACTGCCACTAGCGGAGTACAGCGGATTAGCGGTATCCCTGTCAGACTGCCACTAGTGGAGTACAGCGCATTAGCGATAACCCTGTCAGACTGCCACTAGCGTAGTACAGCGCATTAGCGATAACCCTGCCAGACTGCCACTAGCGGAGTACAGCGCATTAGTGATAACCCTGCCAGACTGCCACTAGCGGAGTACAGCGCATTAGCGGTAACCCTGTCAGACTGCCACTAGCGGAGTACAGCGGATTAGCGGTAACCCTGTCAGACTGCCACTAGCGGTGTACAACGCATTAGTGATAACCCTGTCAGACTGCCACTAGCGGAGTAAGGCGCATTAGTGATAACCCTGTCAGACTGCCACTAGCGGAGTACAGCGCATTAGTGATAACCCTGTCAGACTGCCACTAGCGGAGTACAGCGCATTAGTGATAACCCTGTCAGACTGCCACTAGCGGAGTACAGCGCATTAGTGATAACCCTGTCAGACTGCCACTAGCGGAGTACAGCGCATTAGTGATAACCCTCTCAGACTGCCACTAGCGGAGTACAGCGCATTAGCGATAACCATGTCAGACTGCCACTAGCGGAGTACAGCGGATTAGCGGTAACCCTGTCAGACTGCCACTAGCGGGAGTACAACGCATTAGTGATAACCCTGTCAGACTGCCACTAGCGGAGTACAGCGCATTAGTGATAACCCTGTCAGACTGCCACTAGCAGAGTACGGTGCATTAGCGATAATCCTGCCAGACTGCCACTAGCGGAGTACAGCGCATTAGCGATAACCCTGTCAGACTGCCACTAGCAGAGTATGGTGCATTAGCGATAACCCTGCCAGACTGCCACTAGCGGAGTACAGCGCATTAGCAATCACGCCCTCAAACTGCCGCAAGCTGAGTATGGCGCATTCGAGATAAACCCCCCTCGGACTGCTGCTAGCAGAATACGGCTAATTGGCAAAAGGCGACGCAGCAGGGAGGTGGGTGCATTTGGCCACCTTTACCCCTCCGCCAAGCCGTGGGGACAAGCTGTTTGGACTTGTTTGTTAATCCGGGGTGGGGGGGAGCAGCCTGGCTTTGTTACAGCTGTGTTATTTGAGCCGAAGTCGCACCCGAGGCCCAATGTTTAATTGAATTAAAGGGAGGGGGTGGGGGTTCAGATGATCATGTTGCTCTGATTTCCAGCAGAGGGGTGCACATTACCCTATGCATCTCTGCAGCGCTCTGCCTCATTAGGAGCCTGTGGCTGGAGTGTAGCTTTACCTGTAAATCATTCATGGGTCTTACCTGAGCACAGAAAGGCAGAGGCCACGCCCCTTTTCCTCCAACACGGGGGACCTGCGCAGTGGGGCACCTGTCCGGAGAAAGGAACACGTGGATGGCCACATCTTTGGTTTACCTCCCTTTTATTACTGAGATCTTTTCATGGTTAATAATGTCATGTGATTCTGTGGGGGGGAAATTAAATGAGATCAAGAAATGGAACAAGTGTGAATAATTGTGGTTTGACTTTTCAGGATCTCCCATTAACATGTTGTCTGACTTTGCATTGCCCTTTGGTGGGTTTTAATAAATGGCACATTTTGACATCGTGGTGTTAGCAGAGAAATGCATTTCAGCCACGCTGTGAATGATTTCCTGGAGAATTACGTTTCAGTTGAAATACTGTATCATTTCCTGGCTTTGATTTTATGCAAGTTACTTTAGTGACTCTGCCCCTGGTGGTTGGAATTTGAACAGCAGCTTTACCTCAGATCTTTTTTTCCAGACCTGGGGGGTCTCTTGCTCCAGTGGTGGCACTTGGGAAATGAAGTTTGTCTGGCTTTGCAGCAGGAGTTTATGAAAGGGCTTGGCACTGCGGAGTATTTTATTTTTCCACCCTTTGCTTGTATTTTGCTGTCCGGTTGGTCAGGCTATGTTTTGACATTCTGTTCTGTTAATTATAAAGCTGTACATATAATCAGCTTGCCAGAACATTCCAATGTCATGTGGGTAATTCTAGTTTACAACCAATTTCGGTCATAAGGGATCAAAGCCAAGGCAACTAAAGTCATTAAATCTCCTTGATCAGCTTGGTGTAGAGTTTATTCAAACTACTGTTTTTTTTTTTGTTTTTTTATTCTGAGCAAACTTTTACTTTTCTAGGTGAATTTTAATCAGATATAAGCCATTTGCAATTGGCTGCAGCCCCTTTGTGATGCTTAACAGTTTAACTGGTTAATTGTAATTAACCGTTTTTATGAATGAAGCCATGGAGTTGATGCATTTGAAACCGTGGAGTTGATGCACACAGTTGGTGGTTAGCATGTCTTTAATGGTATGAAATGACATGCAGGGGCCATCTGGTGATATCAGGTCAAGGTGTACTGTGAAATTTGCAATCTTGGCATGCAGCTTATATATGACATTATTATTCAAAGTCTTAAAAAAAAAAAAAAACCCACAAAAACATATTTTGCAATATTGCTACCCAGACCTGCTGTGTGGGTGGATAATGCACTGTAGATTTCAGGGATTTTGGTGTGGGTGTAGACCCATGAACCGTGAAGCTGGGGGCTGCTGAATCCTCTCTCTTTGACTGCAGTTGCCCAGAGTCGCTGGAGTTTGGCCCTGCGACCCCATTAAACATTAGGTTAAACATTAACGGCAGTCATCTCTCGCCTATCGCATTGCTGAGCAAATACACTCTAACACTCGTCCGCTATTGCCAGGGTCTGACCTCAACTTGAGAGAGAGAGAGAGAGCAGGAGAGAGGGAAGGAGATAACGGTAGAGAGCGGAACTGGGAGAGGTGCAACTGAGAGCTAGAAAATTAGCAAGCCAATTAGATGCTGCACATCACTTCAGGAAGTGATCTTTATGTCTGTTCTGGTGTATGCCAGCTAATGAATACGGGCTGATTGGCTGGAAGGCCCGCTGTAGGCATTGCTCAGGATAGTGTTGCTTTGTTTCCATAAATCCCAGGTTCTTTAATGCGCAGGCGTGCTAGAGAGTTTGTCAGGTCTACACTGTCTGCATGCGCCCACCACCTGGAAAACCAGCCTTTAATCACGACGCACCACGGTCACCTTTGGTCTTTCCAAAAACGGATGAAACCAGAGTCCCTCATTCTGCTGAATGCTTTCAAGGGCATTATCCACGGGACGGAAACAGGAGGAGGACACGCGGAGTTCACATGTTTTTAATCACGGCAAAACAGCAGAAGGCCCTCAACGACTTTTTATGTATTACAACATGATTATATTACTTGTTTACTTTTTTTTCCTTCTGATACATGCATGTCAATGCTTACATCTTAACCAAGTCTCTTCTAATGAACAGATTTGTAATGGTAACTGTGTGGTTACGTAAAAGGAGAAACGATACACACGTGTTTAAAAACGCTGTCGCGCCGTAATGGGTTGAAGGGTGAGGCCTTGATGTCGCAAGTTCTGTATGAGGAGAAAGGTTCTGCAGGAAACTGAAAACGTCACACGTGTGAGACCCTCAATGTGCGAAATATGTCACTGACCACAAGCTGCACCTCCTCTAAGAGCTTGCCTGAGCAGTTTAAAAGGTGCCATTACCTTGACAGATCGGCCTCAGAGGGAACAGTGTTTTTTTTTTTTTTGGTGTTTTTTTACAGTGAAGCAGCTGAAGTCAACTGCTTATGAAGAAGCCTCTGTTGACATTGCGTCACCATCGGTTCATCACTCCTGAATGAGGAGGTGAAAACCGACCAATCGAATGCCATCTCTACAAGGTACATAAATGGTAGAAAATTAGGCTAACCTTCACGGGTGGAAAATTCCTTCCAAGACATTTTTGCATGTTTGTTTTATTAAAACGGTCTTTCATTGGGTCTAGAGTAGCCTTTTTTTCTCCTCCGGTGAATACTATAATACATCCATCTCTTTGCACCAGACTTTTGTCCTGTGTTATTAGTAGGGATGGCAAAATTAAGTTTTAGTGATCTGTGCATACAGCTAAGTTGCCATGTACAATTGTGTTCAAATAAATAGCAGTGCGTTAAAAAAAGTGAATAAAGTGCAAATATTTTTTAATATCTTTTAGTTCCATATTTCAAATGTAGTGGAAACATTACACATTCAATTCCAAATCAAAGCATTAACAAATTTTGTCAAGTCTGCGTTATTCTTTTACAGGAAGCAAAGAAAAGGAATATTAATCTGTTCAAAAAAATAGCAGTGTCGACATTTTTCTCTTCAAACTCAAACACTTACTGTATAAACTGAAGACATTTTCAAGATTTAACTTCACTTTAAATTACTGAACTAATATTTAGTTGCATAACCATTGTTTTTGATAACTGCTGCGCATCTGCGTTGCATCAAGTCAACCAACTTCTGGCACCTAGAAACAGGTATTTCAGCCCAGGATGAACGAACTACATTCCACAGTTCCTGGTGAATTTTTGGGTTTTGCTTCAGAAACTGCATTTTTAATGTCACCCCGCAAGTTTTCAATGGGGTTGAGGTCGGGGGATTGAGCTGGCCACTCCATTACCTCAATCCTTTTTGTCTGGAACCAAGATGTTGCTCGCTTACTCGTGTGTTTGGGGTCGTTGTCTTGTTGAAACACCCATTTCAGGGGCATTTCCTCTTCGGCATACGGCAACATAATCCCTTCAAGTATTTTGATGTATTCAAACTGATCCATGATCCCTGGTATACGATAAATAGGCCCAACACCGTAGTATGAAAAACATCCCCATACCATGATTTTTGCACCACCATGCTTCACTGTCTTCACAGTGTACTGTGGCTTGAATTCAGTACCCGGGGGTCGTCTGACATACTGTCGACGACCACTAGACCCGAAAAGAACAATTTTACTCTCATCAGTCCACAGAATGTTACACCATTTCTCTTTGGGCCAATCAATGTGTTCCTTGGCAAATTTTAACCGATTCTGCACATGCCGTTTTTTCAACAATGGTGCTTTACGGGGGCTTCTTGCTGATAGCTTAGCTTCGATCAAACGTCTTCTGACTGTAACAGCGCTTACAGGTGATTTTAGATCATCTTTGATCTTTCTGGAGGTGATGATTGGCTGAATCTTTGCCATTCTGACTATTTTCCGATCTGTTTTAACAGTAGTTGCTCGTTTTCTTCCGCGTTGTTTTGGGTTTTTGTTGCCATTTTAAAGCATTTGAGATCATTTTAGCTGAGCATCCTATAATTTGTTGCACTTCTTTATACGTTTTCCCCTCTCCGATCAACTTTTTAATCAAATTACGTTGTTCCTCCGAACAATGTTTGGAAAGGCCCATTTTACATAGCAATTCAGAAGGAAATATATTTTATAACTGTGGTGAAACATTTGCTTCCCTTCTTCCTTAATAAAGGACAATTAATGACACCTGTTTTTTTCACAGAATTAATGAATTCTCTAATTAAACTCCACACTGCTATTATTTTGAACACGCCCCTTTCAATGAATGAGTCAATTACTCAGAACAAGCAGTGTGCATGTCATGACAGTTGGGACTGTTGTTTTTCTATTACACTACTACATCTACAAGTAAATTATTTGCCATGCAGAAATATCACGACTACTAATAACAGTGGTTCATCAGGTTACTGATGTTGTACTGCTATTTTTTTGAACACAACTGTAAATTATCAAACGTTTTTGCCATTGTTATTTGCTACCTTAATTTTGCTGCATGCATCCCGTTGTTAACATGGAGCCTGAAATTTCAGTCTTCAGAAATCCTGTAAACTGTTCACTAATAGTTATAAGGTGGGATTTATTAAGTTTCCCATGAAAATATTTAGCTGACTATCAGTCAGAATTCTGACTGTTGTCCCAGAACTTGAACCGGCAGAAAATGAGTATGTAAAGTCTAACCATTTTTAACTTGCATGCAGACCAATGTTCCAGAACCCGATTTGGTCTAAATGATGGGATACTCGGCCAAGGCTCTGTTATCAGTGCCGTCGTGGTCGTGCTGTTATTACTGATGTTGTGTTCTGAGTCCGAGGGGGAATTGGTAATGTTGGAATAATGCTAGTTTTGATTTCTGGAAATAAAATGTTTCATTGTCCTGTCTAAGGTGTTTTTTTTTTTCCTTCTGTCTGTGGACTTTTTACCCCAACCTGAAGGACATGGTGAAAGCCCACGTACATGTTTCTTCAGTGTCTGTTGCATATCTGTTTTTGTGATCACCAGGAGGTGATGAATCGATTGTTTATCAAGCCTGGCTCTCCCGGATGGGGCGAGTTTCCGATGCTCGCGGCCCCCAGTAATGCTTTGTGGTCCCGCTGTAATTATTAACAGGCTCCTTTATGCTCTGGTGTTGCTTTAGACTCTGTGCCGAGGTGAAACGGTGCTTAAAGTTCACTAGGAATTGGGTCATGTCTTGGCTCGTTCCCCCAGCAGAGGGGCTCTGGGTCCTGCAAGGGAGACATTTCTTCTCAAGTCTGAGTCACCGTCTGGACTTTGCATTCCGTACTTTCCATTTTTACCGTCAACAGAAACCAGTCCCTGGCAAATATTTTGGGGGTCCCGAGGCTCCATAGCGTTCGACCGCAGCCCGCCCTGCGCGGCCTCGCGCTGCGTGTCGAGTTTGAGAAGTACTGCCCTCCGCTGCTTTTATTTCCCTTCCCCCGCCAGTGGCTCCTGGCAGTGAGCGTGGACTGGTGGGGGCTTTTATTGATTCCTAAACTGTCTGGAATTGTATCTTATGGATTCTGCATTTTATACAACAGAAATTGACCCCAATTCAGTTGTGTGCCTGGAACCAATGGCCAATAAACAAAAGGATTCTACTAATTTGGGTCTGTCTTTGCTCAGTAGGACCTTCAACCATTACTTGAACAACTTTGGTTTTAGACCATAACCTCCAACTTGTTTAAGGGGGGAGGCAGTAAGTTTAAAGGCCCTTGCTGTCATTTCATTCGGGAACACACCTCCAGAAACACATTTATTTCACAAAGAATTTATTGCAGATTAACAAAGGACATGACTGAGAGGTTGGGTTCAGCAAGTAGTGCGGAGACTCATTTTGAATGAGAGATGGAGCACACCTGCATGCGGAAAGACTCGATAGAGCGAATTCAGCCAAAGGTGAAATGGTTTTGTCATGTCCAGGGCATATTTATCAATAATATGGGGAGTTTGGCTAATCATTCATAAGCCCCGAGCCGATAGCTCAGCCGCACATAGCATAAACTTGCTGTCATTGACCCCTCTATGCTGGACTTTACCACTGACCACAGGAAGGCTAGGGGTGGCCAACCCCAGGGCATGAGAATGGCATGGTCCCAGAATCTGACCAATTGCAGGAATCTGGCGGAACGCACGCCCTGCAAGAACGCCAGCCCCCCCTCGCTGAGATGGGTGGGTACCGGTGAGGCGACGTGTTTAGCACCGCGGTGGCCAGACACCACAGGGAGCCCGCAGAGCCGGGCTTGGCAGGATTAGGTGGCTGTTTTTACCCGGCCAGTGAAAGGGCCTCTGAAGGGATTCTGGGCCCTCGTACCAGCAGCGACCCACCGGCCGCTTTATTCCACTCTGTCAGACGGCCAGCTACACGCCTGCCTATTCATCCCCCTGTCAAAGTTCAGCACCGCCACAGAGCCTGGGCTCACTTGTGAGCGAGGTGCACACATTTAGATTGCAGGCCTCGTTTATAGGTCAGCAAAATCTTTGCGTCTCTTGTTACCCAGCCAGTAAGAAAAACGGTAGATCAGTTGTATTGTCTATTACAGTACCAAAGTGTTTGAGAAAGTTTTAGATATAAATAAATATATTCTTTTCCATAGCAGGTGGAGAAGGGTACGTTTTGGGAAATGTGGCAAAATTTCTTTACCAATTTGTAGCCTTTGCTAAATTCCAACAATAATTCAGGGTTAAATGGTAGCGCTCAGCCCCTTTCTGTTGCAAGATCTCAGATGGGCGTTCGGCACAACATGTGCATTGTTCACTGGGTGTCACTTGGCTCTGTGTATACGCATGTAGCTTGGACCGCAGCCCAAGACTACTCAAACTTCCGTTCTTCTGTCATCTCTTGCCACACTGTTTGGATCGCATTTGGACTGCCATTCTTTTACAGTCGCGGTTATCATAGTGCTATCGCTGGCTAATCGGAGGCCGCGTCTCAAAACCAGTAACCACTTGGCTAATACCCAGTGGTGAACTCCAGTATTTGTGGGAGTGACCTGGATTGTAATGGATGGTAACCGGCATTCGATGCTTTGTTTACGATTTCATGGACACCTGCTTAATCTCACACCACACTGGCAATGGCTTTCCATGTAGGACCCTCACACCAGACACCACACATTAAGATCCAGAGTGAGCCACGATCTTTCTCTATCTGGTAACCAGGATTGCTGCTTGTTTGAATGGAGGCTATAAAGACGGACTGCATATCTGGTCGTGCCGTGTGCCAAACCAGATGCGTCAAAAACGAGCGTGGCCGGCAAGTATTGAAATTAACACCGGCCACCAGCCAAATTCTGCTAAAATTTTGATTGGGGCTGGAAAGATTTTTACTCAAGCAGCCACTTTGGCCAGTAACTAACCAGTAACCAAAAGGCAATGTGGCTGGTAAAAAGTTGAAAATGGTTGGTGAGAATCCACAAGCCACTCTGGCCAGTGGGTGAAAAAGTAAATTTCATACCCTGGTGGCCGCGTGGGATCGCTCCCGCGTGTCCGCCATGCTCCAGCTGCAGGCACTTGTAGCGTACATTGTAGGGGCGTTCTCTCTGGTTTTGTTCTGTTTAAACACAGTTGCAATGCATGGATGGGCCCCACGCTCTGGTTTCTGTTAAGGGACTGCTTCAGTGTGTGGATGGGCTGACACACCCCTAATCTCCCCCCGCCATTGAAGTGCAGAGCACGTCTGCACTTCCCTAAATTTTATAGAAGGAAGTTCACAGAAATGTGAATGAGCAGATAGGATATCCAAAACTGCCAGACAATAGGAGGTTATAGGAATAGGGGGGTTACATTTAGAAAAATCATGGAGGAATATCATGCAGTGTACATAGGTACATAGGTAGATAAACAGCAGGATGTGAAACTCTCTGGTCTCTCAGCTTGTGTAACCATGGTAAAGGGGTGGGGGGGGGGGGGGGGGGGGGGGGGGGCGGATACCCCATGAATAGTTTGGAAGAGGTGTGGAATGAGCTAAATTATGACACCCACGCGTAGTTTCTGAGAAGGGAGACAGTGTGCCGAACGAACACGCTCCCCAGTGCTGAGGCACATGGAACGGCAGGGCACATGCGTTCGGGCTAATCATCCTGGGTGAGTGCCCTGCCAGTCTCTCCTCTCTGAAGCAATTACAGCTTCAGCAGCTGCATTAGGCTCTGCTGGAACACACGTTCCTGGTATGGCTGCATGAATACCCGGTATCTTGACACCTCTCTCTCTGCTGGTTGGAAAAACAATCCACTCACTTCCTGGAATAAGACCACCCCCTCCCTCTGTTCATCCTTTTCTGTTCAGGTGAAAAACACAGTAATAATCACTCTTAATGAAAAGGATGTTTGTGTTTTTCAGCATGCAGCTGTGATCTTGCGCTGTTCCATGCTGTTTATTTCCCCTGTCTGATATATGACACTATGACCAGGCTATGTGTTATTCAGGTCACTGCAAGGTGATGCTCTTCTAATTGTGCAGGTGTTTTTTAAAATTTTTTATATTGGCCACACCCATAGACCATAGATTGCACCCCCATGGGCCGATGTCACATTTACTGCGGCCCTGTCACCTGACTTCCTCCCCCCTCTTGAATCGTGTTTAAGGCAGTGCATGCTGGGAATTGTTGTTAGTTTGGCAGATGGCTGTGTGTTCTGGAACACGCTGTGCTGCAGGCACAGGTCAAACAGAACGGGTCTGGCTGACCCCAGCTCAAAGTGAGTCCAGAGATATGGACCGCAGCTCCCATGCCACTGTCTGTTTGTGAGCACATTCTGTGGACTAGGAAGTAATTAGCCATGAGTGTCAGGCTCATATCAAGTCATCATTTTTAGGGAAAGGCTATCTTGGCCTTGGCAAAGCCAAAATGCCACAGGTCGTCAATGCAAAATCAGGCCGCAAGTCATCAGGGCAAAGGCAAGTAAAGCCAAAATCAAGTTTAGCAAGAGGACATTGTGTGCTTTTAGCACATTGTAAAAGTATTTATCACATTCATACAATCAAAAGTCACAAGAGTAAGGCGTGTACAACTGTATTTTTTTAATTATACTGTTTACAGTATTTCACATGTTCTCAGATTGTATAATTTAAAGGGGAATTCCGCGGAAAAAACAGAATTAACCTTATTTAACAGATCACGGCGCAACTAATTAAGTCTCTCTTTGTGGCTGGCAAAAAATAATTTCTGGACTAAGTTTTTTTTATTTTTTAACCCCTTTGCGCAGATGCCTAGTGACCAGGACACCGGCGGCAAGATTTTGCTCAACTGAGACTTTCGTTGCTCCTGCTCCTATGAATGGAAACCTCAAACTCTGTGTTTTATATTTATAATATTAAATATTTATATTCTAAGTCACTATTTTCCCGTAGCAAGTCCATGTAAGAGCAACCCCCCACCCAGTCTATGTCTACCCATGCGTGACGTGGTGGATAATAGCGTCTATGTGTGAGTTCATAAATATATTTATTCATCATATAAAATTTGAATTCCGTCATAGCAACAAGATAAACCCAACAATAGCTTGATCGTATGCCAAAAAAGCAGTGAAAAGGTAAAAGTGATGTTTTATTGAGGTACTAGAGTGAATTAGGCTACATACAGTCAAGCCGGAAAGTCTCCCCACCCCTTTCACCTTCTCCACGTTTTATTACGTTACAGACATATTCCAAAATTGATTAAATTCATTTTTCCCTCAAAATTCTACACACAACACCCCGTAATGACAATGTGAAAAAAGTTTTTTTGAGATTTTTGCAAATTTATTAAAAATAAAAAAATAAAATTTCTCATTTACATAAGTATTCACTACCCTTTGCTTTAACGTATTTTTAAAGTATCATATTTCATATTTGGTCGCATATCCTTTACATGCTGTTACTTCCTGAAGTCTGTGACCATCAACATAAAAAAACTGTCGATATCTTATTTTCAGGTACTGTTACAAGCGATACTATAACCTCTCTGCATTTGAATGGATCTCTATGGAAATTGGGGGGTGAGACTAGATTCAGCTGTAAATTACACTGGTACAGTATGGAACACATGGCTGGCTAAATGGCTGTAAGTTATCAAGGGTCTGAGCTATCAAACGAGCCCCAAACCATCACTCTGTTGCCAGATATGGAGTAGATGTGGATGGATCACTGCAAGGGTTATTTCTCCGGACTCATTTTCCTATAGAACTCTATGGGGAAAAAAGTCAGGAGAAACAACCCTTAAAGTGATCCATCCACATCTACTCCATATCTGGCAACAGAGTGATGGTTTGGGGCTCGTTTGATAGCTCAGACCCTTGATAACTTACAGCCATTTAGCCAGCCATGTGTTTCCATACTGTACCAGTGTAATTTACAGCTGAATCTAGTCTCACCCCCCAATTTCCATAGAGATCCATTCAAATGCAGAGAGGTTATAGTATCGCTTGTAACAGTACCTGAAAATAAGATATCGACAGTTTTTTGATGTTGATGGTCACAGACTTCAGGAAGTAACAGCATGTAAAGGAATGTGACCAAATATGAAATATGATACTTTAAAAATATGTTAAAGCAAAGGGTATCAATACTTATGTAAATGAGAAATTTTAGTTTTTTATTTTTAATAAATTTGCTAAAATCTCAAAAAAACTTTTTTCACATTGTCATTATGGGGTGTTGTGTGTAGATGTTTGAGGCAAAAAATGAACTCAATCTATTGTAGTATAAGTCTGTAACGTAATAAAACGTGGAGAAGGTGAAAGGGTGGGGAGAATTTCCGGCTTGACTGTACACTGCCTGGCCAAAATAAAAGTCGCCGTTGCACCTGTCACGCATAGTGCCCACTGTACAAGCCTCTGGAGGCAGTGTTATGATCTGGGGTTGCTTCAATTGGTCAGGTCTAGGCTCAGCAACATTATGCAGCAATAAAATTAAGTCAGCTGAGTACCTGTATGTACTGAATGACCAGGTTATCCCTTCAATGGGCATATTCCAGGATGACAATGCCAAGATTCATCGGGCTAAAATTGTGAGAGAGTGGTTCAGGGAGCATGAGGAATCATTTTCACACATGAATTGGCCACCAGAGTCCTGACATTAACCCCATTGAAAGTCTTTGGGATGTGCTGGAGAAGACTTTACGAAGTGGTTAGACTCTCCCGTCGTCATACAAGCTCTCGGCCAAAAATTAATGCAACTCTGGATGGAAATAAATGTTGTGACATTGCATAAGGTTGCCGAAACAATGCCACAACGAATGCACACTGTAATCAAAGCTAAAGGCGGTCCAACAAAATATTAGTGTGCGACT
>CM056378.1:82824522-82986429 GCA_029718625.1 Synaphobranchus kaupii | reverse complement strand
CCCGCCATGGATTACCACGTCTCTTTTTGAGCCATTGAATGTTTTGGGAAAATTTACCACGTCAGACTCCTGTGAACCCACACCTTGTGCCGGCCAGAAGAAGATGGGGGTCCCATTGAGTCCTTGGTTCCTCCCAAGGTTATTTTCCCATTTGCCCACATAGGGAGTTTTACCTCGGTCACCCTAGATTTGCTCAAGTGGGGGGTTTTAGGCAAGAGCCTTGTTATAAAGTGACAAACAAGTCGCAAAATGCGCTATACAGATACTTGTATTTTATATTGATCTGACCACTCAGTTGTGGATGGCTACCATCAAGGCCGAGGTAAAAATTACAGATTGTCCAAGGACTGTTCTCTCAGTCAGCTCCTCAGACTGACTGTAAGGCATTGCTGAATATTTCCAGCTAACGCAATAATGGCATCGGGTCTGAAAAATGACCGAAGCCGCAGTATTCATAACGAATACAAAGTGTAATATTTAATAACCGATTAGCACACTTGTGTGGATATTGAAAAACTGACAACGCATAGTTTGAAACCACACAGGACCCAAAGGTAATTAACTCAAGACGGCGCTCTCGGCTTTATACGTCGTTATAAACTTGCGAATCGACTTTTGTCTGCGGCCACAGCAGGAAATTCTGTTAATTTCATTTGCGGGGCTGGTTATGAGAGCCACAGTGAGGACACAGCTGCACATGGGGGGGGGGGGGTAACCTTTGGTAAGGTATTCTTCTTCACCTTTCACCTCTTCTCTGATATCCACGTATTCTCCCTTATCCTGAAGGAGAGGAACTGCATTAAGCTCAGAGAAGTCCCGTCACACAGAGTGTTCGCTTAAAACATCACGCTACAGATCTCTACCTGTAATACATTCAAATAACTAATCTATAAAAACACAAATCGCTTTCAGACTGGATGGAATCGGTTTAATTATTCTTATTACTACTACTATTATTATTATTATTATTATTATTATTATTATTATTATTATTATTATTATTAATACACATGCAATATTCAGTGCATACGCTGTTCTTTCTTCCTAACCTACACAAGCAAGAACACATCAGGTAACCAAACCATAAGGTGCCCGAAAGATCAACCGAGACAGACTGGGGGAGCTGCAGATGGCACGAAAAACCATTACAGAATTACTGCAGGTGACTTACACCACTGGCCTTCTCAAGTTCTTTGCTGAATCCAACACGGGCTTCGAAATTCTCCGCCACTTTGCTCAAGTCATCGAGGGTCTTTCGTACATCTGCGAGAGGAGGAGGAGAGGAGAGAAGGAGGGTGAGATGGACAGAAGAGCAAAGAGAGTAAAGGAGGAGAGGGGATAAGTGACGCCATCACAGGGACGGCAGGAATTGGAGAGAATGAAGTGTCTGGATCAGAGGGCAGAGAAGCTCGTCTCAGCACACACCTTCACCATCCACCCCTCCCAGTCAGCCGTTTCAAATACGGCCGTGAGGAGGGAGAGAAAATAAAAATATTAAAGAAGTTTGTGGCCTCAAACTGCACAGAGTGATTCATCTCCCTCTCACATCATCTGAGCAACATCTGGCGCTGGGCAGATTTAGGTTGGGCGTGTAATTACGGCAGGTATTTGTTCTGCTGACGGGCGTCATTTTATTTAAAAATCACTTCATCACTCGGCAACATGCGAGACGGGGCGACGGAGACCAGCACCTCCGCTCCTGCAGATGTCCCTGTGATGGACGACACAGGTCCGCAAGAAAGCGCATGCAGACGCGTAACATACACGCGCGGCACACACACGCACATACACGCACGCACGCACATACATGCACACACGCGCGCACGCACACGCACGCACGCACATACACGCACACACGCACATACATGCACACACGCACATACATGCACACACGCACTCACGCACGCGCACATACAGTACCATTCAAAAGTTTGGACACACCTACTCAAAGGTTTTTTTTCCGTTATTTTTACTGTTTTAAAGACATCAAAACTATGAGATAACACAAATTAAATTATGCAAAAGAACCACGCACACAGGCACGCATGTACATCCACACGCACGCACGCACGCGAAAAATTAGCATACCCACTCGCAAACGTCAGGCAAATATATTTTTGAATAAACCAGGTGTGTGTAGTTCTGCCAATTTGATATTCAGATATTTCACGAGTTCACATCGGAATATTCCATGTGGACTATTCCCCCGCCTCAACACTCTATAAAATTCCCAGTTTTCCGGTGCTGACTCACTGCAGAGATAAGCACTCATTTCCATCCTCAGGAAGGAACAGGTCAGTGTATTTTTCCTTATTATATGCAGGGCTCTAAAATTCTTTGTCAATTTGGATGAGAAAACTAAAGTTTTATTCCAATTAACAAGGATTTGAAAACCGATGCAGCAATAAATTAGCCTTGCTGTGGCCACATATTGAAATGACATATTTACATATATTTATGCCATCATACAATTTCCATTCTTGGCATTTAGAGGGCAAAGGCACTACACCTGAAAGAAATGCAGGAAAGTTCTGAATTAACCATCGAGTTCCACTGTGCATTCCTTGGTTTAATGTGGAGATTCTCAGGCAAATCTCAAGTCTTTTTTTCGGTTAAACAAAACTGCAGAAACACTGGAACAGGTACACTTGCAGTTCAATGGCTTGAAATGGAAAACTTTACCCTCAAAGCACAGAGCAAACACCCCCCCCCCCCCCCCCCCCCCCCGCCATTAAAACCCCTCCATTACTCCACACAGGGTGTGTGGGAAACACTTAAAACGTAACAGTCGTTTGATACACAGCTGATTAATCATTCGTGTGAGATAAATCAAAGCAAAATAAAGATGGAGGCTCCATTTTGCAGAATATAATTGGGTGGGAGAGTCACGTGGCTACAGAACAATTTGCCCCTTTGAGCAGGGGACAGAATATCCTGACAATTTGCTCACCTTTTGGTACACACAAAAAGCACCCTTTTACTTTTAACAAATTTACCTCGTTTTGCTTTGAATTATGTGAAACTCCGCAGAAATATTTGTCCAAAGATTGTAATTCTGGGATATAATATTGGAAAATGTTTTATTAAATTCTCATTGACTATATTTTCATAAAGAATACAAAAATGTATCGGCAGCTCAGATAACTTGTGGGTCGATTATCGAACAGAATCTTCATCACAAAGATACAGGCTCAAAAATATTGAGTGCAGAGAGAGAAGAGAGGGGGGGGGGGGGGAACTGAGTGTGTGTGTGTGTGTGTGTGTGTGTGTGTGTGTGGTGTGTGTGTGTGTGTGTGTGTGTGTGTGTGTGTGTGTGTGTGTGTGTGTGTGTGTGTGTGTGTGTGTGTGTGTGTGTGTGTGTGTGTGTGCGCGCGCATGAGTGTCTGTGTGTGTTGATATATAAACATAAAAGCTAATTTGTTTTAAATATTTAAATGGAGCCCTGGGGTGAATCAAATGAATCATGAAGGGAGGGGTGGAGAGAAAATAAAACGCAAAAGAAAAATTAAAAAGGAAGCCTGGCTATCTTCATTATAATCTGAGAGTGCACCACTGCCACCATTATGAACATGCACACCTAAAGCGCCCCGTCTCCGCCCCGTCTCCGCTCAGTCTCCGCTCAGTCTCCGCTCAGTCTCCGCCCCAGGGTCCACACCTTCCCACATTATTACTACACGCTGCCCAAGAATGCAAACAAGCGTCGTGGGACCCGGAGATCCAGGGTCTGAGCGCAGCCAGTCTGGCGCTTGAGGGGTTAACCCTGAAACGCGTTACGAAAAGAAAAATGACAGCATAAACAGTTCATAAAAATCTCACGGCCCCCCCTCCCTCCCAATGTCTCTCCAGATCATTAGATTTCAGCAACAATTAGACCTTTTTTCTCACGACGGAGACGAGTCCGGCCCCCGTTGCCATGGTGAATCTGAGCCCTTAAGTCATACATCTTTGATTGCGGAAAAGGTCATCTGCAGACAGGCTAATAACTGAAGGAGCCGTTTGACAGATCTCATCCAAGCGTGATCGCGTATGGCGGGGGGGGGGGGGGGGGGACTAGCATAGCAGTTGTTAAAAGCTGGTGTGTGTGTGTGTTGTGTGTATATATGTTTCTGCGTGTCATGGAGAAGGCTAAGGTCAAGGAATGTTTTTGCTCCAGTAAACCCGGGCTCATAATAACACCTCCAACAGAGATGACAGCAAAAAGAACATTATTTCACGGAGTAATCCCATTTTACATCAACGGAGATTTTTAAGAGAAGGTCAAAGTCAAATAAAAAAAAATTTCAAATACATTTTGGGGAGGGGATGCCGTGTGTGTGTGTGTGTGTGGGAGCACAGGGGTACCATGGTCAATGCAAATGAAGTGTGCAAAAACAGTGGGAGTTTTGCCCATCTCATGAGACATTTCCCTGCTGTTTATACAGAGTTATGACAGCCTTTAGAGCTGAAAATTACATGTAGGCTTTTATAGACACACAGGAACCATTCCCCTCCTAATCGCCCGCACATGCTCTGGGGATCCTTTCAAACCGCATTTCAATACGTGTCACAGACTCTGAAGGCCATCACCAGACCTCAATGCCAGAACTCAAGAGAGGAAGGGAGAAATCCGCTTACACTTGACCTACAAGTAACCTTGACCATCAAGACTTGGGGGTGGGGGGGGGGGGGGCGCAGCAAAATTGCGTGACATTATCTACAGTCTCCTCAGACTGTTTCACCGCCATTTCTGTCAGTGTTGTTATTTATTTGTTTGGTGGCGGCCCTTATCCAAGGTTCCAGAGCTGACATTAGCATATCCTTTCATGCAGCTGGATACATTCCCCGGCAATTCAGGTTAAGTACTCTAGCTCGCTCTGACACTGCCCTGCTGAGGCATTTAATCCTACGAACTTTGGTGGCGGAGTGCTCACTAGGGGGCGCTGTGGACCCAGCATCGAGCATTAAGGTTTTATGGTTGACCCAGACCGCTGGCACTGACCTACTGTGACATCACAATGGATGGGAAGGGGCTCGTGAGCAAAGAGGGTAGGCGGAGCAAGAGGTCCAACTTCGGGTCTGGAACGTCCGAACTTGGAACTTAGACAGACAACAGGCACTCATTGAATGACTGGCGGTCAATGGAGTTTTTACAAAACAGTTAGCTAAACGGGTCATTATCAGACAGACGAAATCAAAAGTCTCCCTTTTCTTTTTAGATTATACACTGCCTAGCTTGTCAGGACCTAGTACTACTACTTATAACCAGTTATGTTTTTGATATTTAAAGTTGAAACCAACTTTAAATCCGGCCAGCGCCGGTCAGATGCACACCACTCTAAGCATACGTCGTGTAACTTTAGTTGCTAAGCTAACTGAAAACACTACTGCGCATGCCTGATCACGTCCCCTTGTGTGGACAAAAAATCCCAATGGGGAAAAAGCGCCAGTTGCGTAATCTTGTCATACATCTAAAATCTTCTCAGTGGTGAAGGGCCTGGATGCTGGGTGCAGTGCCACATGCTCCACTAGGTGGCAGCAACTAAAACAAGCTTCTGTGATTTGTCCCAAAAGTAATTTCTTCAAAATTAAAAAGCCCTCCAGCAACAGTTGTTGCTTGTTGTCATCATGAAGCAGTGTGCATCAGCAGAACACCTGGGAGCTTTACTGAGGGCACTCATTTGCAGCTTAGCTCATTACATGAATCTGCTGCAATCGGTGGAAGTCTGTGAAGCGATGGCACTCACAGGAAACTAGCCTCACCAGGCGTAACCTCCGTGTCCAGGCACGCCGGTGGACCTGGGATCGAGACTTATAAAAACCACGCAGCGCACGTTGCGCAAGTAGCGTTAAAACCGCAGGTCATGCCGGTGTCTCGGTGGCGTAGCCTGTAAGAGCACAGTCCATATGCACAGTCCACAGTCTCTCCCTCGCGTTCTTCCTGTCTCTCTACACTGTGCTGTCCAATAAAAAGCCAACAAAAATTTAGGGAAATATTTTTTATAAAAACATTAATAAGATCCAGGTCATCCCCACAAGTTGAGCGCCAGTGCAATGGAGGCCTCAGGAGAGCTTAGGCTGCCTGCAGAAAGCACACAGGGTCTACACACATTAAGGCCTTCCCAAGCCATTATCACAGGGGTAGCGGTAATGCGGCGTTCAGTGGGAGACGTAGGGCCGGGTTAACCAACACAAAGCACTGGAGACCGAACCCCTTCCCCCACCCCCACCCCCACCCCCACCCCCACCCCCCCAGTGTGAAGCAGCGGGAGGCTTTGATAAGCAGCTCATCACACAGCTGTGAATCGAGCAGAGCAGCGGAGAGGGAGCGTTTGCTCTCAATATTAATAGTGCCTGAGATTTCGATCCCCCCGCTTAGCGCTTAAGGCTTTTAGGGCCTGATAATTCACCGACACGGTGTCACCTTTTATAATTAGAGCGCGTGGCTGAGTCACGATCACCTGTCTACACCGCGCAGGTTTCCAAGGCGGTCGGCATTAAGAGGGGTGAGAACCTAAAGCCCCTTTCACAGCCTGACACAGCTCCCCTCACCGCACACACACTACGACCCTCACCCAGGGTCATCAACACAGGGGATCACAGCGTCAGTCCTGGGGGGCCAGTGTCAGTCCTGGGGGGCCACAGTATGCTGGTTTTTGGCGTGTTTCAGGATGCAAGACTCTTAAGTCGTGATGGGCTAAAGAGTACACGTGTACACACGTAATAGGGAACTCTCTGAAGAACACCACCCGCTAAATGCCCAAAAGTAAGAAGGTCTGTCCAGGAGGTGTTTTGTGAGGACTCTGTGCTTGAGGTGTTTTGTGAGGACTCTGTGCTTGAGGTGTTTTGTGAGGACTCTGTGCTTGAGGTGTTTTGTGAGGCTCTGTGCTTGAGGTGTTTTGTGAGGACTCTGTGCTTGAGGTGTTTTGTGAGGACTCTGTGCTTGAGGTGTTTTGTGAGGACTCTGTGCTTGAGGTGTTTTGTGAGGACTCTGTGCTTGAGGTGTTTTGTGAGGACTCTGTGCTTGAGGTGTTTTGTGAGGACTCTGTGCTTGAGGTGTTTTGTGAGGACTCTGTGCTTGAGGTGTTTTGTGAGGACTCTGTGCTTGAGGTGTTTTGTGAGGACTCTGTGCTTGAGGTGTTTTGTGAGGACTCTGTGCTTGAGGTGTTTTGTGAGGACTCTGTGCTTGAGGTGTTTTGTGAGGACTCCGGCAGGACTCACGGCTCTTCCTGTGCTCGGCGAGATCCACCGCCTGCTTGGCCGAGCACTTTGCGAACCAGTTATCCCCCAGCAGCACCGTCACCTCGTTGGTGTGGACCAGCTTCCCCGGCATGAAGGCGAGGGGCCCAAAGGGTACCTGAGGAAGAGGAGGGAAGAATGGAGCAAGAGAGCGATAGCGAGCAACAGATAAATTAAAAAGAAGTGCCCATCACAGCTCTCAGCTCTTGTCACACGTGGGTCAGTTCTAATGGGGAACACAGACACAGTCCTCATTTAAAACAGATCACACACACTCCAATATTACCTGTGTGTACTCCACACAGGCACGGGGCTGTTGCCACTCACCACGGCAACTCAAATCAGGTGGGCGGAACGTACCATGATGTCATAGGACAGCTTGTCAGGAAGCGTACTGAGCCTCTCCTGCAGGGAGTTGTAGTCCGTTTCCACTTTTTTCCTGCCAGTGAAACATCACAGACACAAACCTGAGCAAAGCAACAATTGCATGAAGAGTTTCTTATGCAGTACCCTGGTACCGGCTCTATAAATAGAGTTTATGCATTAAAAAAATGTATATAAATAAAATTTTTAAAAAACCTGTCTATGCCCCTGTACTGTCAGCTAAATGCAAATGTATACAAACAAGGAAAGGATGAATGCAAACAATAATCACTCAGCTAAGATGGAAAAAAAAAATAGTTATTTTGGTTTTGTGGCTTTTTTTTAAAATGTATTTATTTTTTTATATTTGTTGCACCTGGGCCCATTTTGACTGTCGGATGTGTCGGCCGCTCATTTTGATAAAATGCAAATGTAAAAATGTGTAATTGGGCCAATAACACCTGCCTATGCAAAACAGCCACCATGAACCAAGCTCTCTGGAGCTAAATGGCTGCCTAGCATGACCCCAAAGGTTCCACATGACCCCAAAGGTTCTAAATGTCGAGTTACAACAGCCCAGCGTAACATGCACAGACATCCTAGAAAGATGCTACACAGCTAAACGCTATTCATTACTTATAGCATCTCATTAAAATACACCTTATACAACACAATCCAATTCTACACGTCGTGCGTTTTACACACTGCGGGCTTCACGCGTGACATGGCACGCCCTTCGGGACGAATGCACACGAACCGCATATTTTCACTACATGAACACTCGTCTCAGAGCATTATGACAGTTTACTTTAGATCTGAATGTCAGTAAGACTACAGACATGCACTGTGAGAGGGAAAATAATTGCCCAAAAGCAATGCTTAATCCAAGCAGGAAACCAGTTCAAAACATTACAAGCAGCTCAACCGAACCAGAGGGTATACTACAAAGCAGGGTTATGGAGTTAACTGGATAACGGCACTGAATAAAGCTCGGAACAGCTCTTTTTACTTCAGTCCATGTTCCAGATTTAGGAGGGTTCCAGGTTTTACTCAGTGCAGTTATCCAGCTAACGAAGTAATCCTGCTTCTTAGTATACACCCCAGGGCTCAAGTTTCAAATATCATGACAAAAAAAATAAAGATTTCCAATGGCTGGTTGACAAGGATAAATTCTCTCCCAATTCTTGATGAGTGATCTCCACAAATGAGCTCATTGTTTAAAAAAAAAAAAAAAGGCAAATACTGCAGAGAAAGCATCCATTCATTCTATGGTACATACCAATCACAAACAGCAGGGGGCAGCGATTAGTGCAGGCAAGCATCTACATACGTGTATAGGCTTTTGACTTCTGAAAGCAGGCCTACAGCAGACGCATATAAATTCCTTTGTACAATTTCTACAGTATGTTGGCCTAGTTGGGTGCGCTGTACATGAACGCAGTCCTTTCTGTTGGTTCCACTCATTCGTGACAATAGGGAAGCGTGTCGACAACACACCACGCACAGACCCCGGAGCCGCCTGCAAAAGCCGCGGAAGGACGGCATGCGCCATGCACCATGCGCTAACAGAAGAACGCCTGAGCAGAGGAAAAATAGCTACCGTTCGGTCACTGATCTTATAAGATCTTCTCTGAAGGAGAGAACGAACAGCAGCTGTAGTATCCAAGCGATACGGCTGCCCGTTACAAACAGGAAGGCCGCTTTTTTTCCCCCCACCAGCGCAGCCTTCTCAGACACCCCCCCCCCCCCCCTAGTCCTTCACCGTCGAGCATTTCAAAAGACATTCGCCATGACAACAGCTGCTAATAAAGGCTCCCTTTATTGACTTAATTAAGAGGTCAATCAGATCACGTGAAGGGAGAATGTGGGTGCGGTACTCACCAGTGTTGGACCTGCTCCTCACAGCCGGTAACCACCTGTCATTGAGATATCGAAACAAACAGTCGTTAATAGGCCGTTCACACGCATACAGGGTAGGCCCCAAAACGGACCCCATCTTTTGGGACGTTCCCCCTGAACAAAACACTGAACGATCCCGTCACGCCGCACTTCCAAACGGCAGGCTGCACGGAACGCTGAAGCCTCACATTAAAATCCAAGCGCTCCCGGTTATTAAATTAAACACAACTGCGAAATTATAACTTCCTAATATGAGCTAAATGCAGGAGCTCATCACAATAACCAATAACAACCCCCTGAGCCATTTCCAGAGACATCAGAGGCCAAACTCTCATCTTCAGCCGCTATTTTCCTCATTCGCAAAGTGCGTTTACTTTGCATAACTGGATTTGCCACTGCATTCATTAGGGTAACGAGAGCTCAAACCAAACAAAGGAATAAAGGACCGTTTCCAATGGCCCGAGACCTCGTGCCTGAGGCGTCCATGAGATCACAAGATGGCTGACTGAGTGAAAAACACTGAAAATCCATCAGATATAATAAAATTGGAGAAGCGTTTGTACCGGGAGGGCTTAAGGACTTGTGCATTTGTGCCCGATACCCAGCCAACGCATAAGCTTCCAGACAGGCCTGGCCACTGTCAAACAGAGCAGGAGGCTCGAAAGGAGCACACAGGTGATTTGAAGCTTCCAGATTTGCAACTTGACGTGCAGTACAATGCATTGCAGTTGGTGGCGGTAAGAGGTCCCAACAAGCTCATCCTCCACCATGGTAAAGTGAGGCATTTTACAGCAGCTTACACAAAGCTAATATAATCGCTCAAAAGGTGCTTAAATCAGTAAAATAGGACGGAAATGCTGAACAGACTCATGATTACTATTGGCAGATTATAACACAATTGTCTCATATTTCTACAAGCCTTTTTTTAAATTTTTTATTTTATTAAACAGATAAGCCCTAACCCCCCCCACCCATGTTGCCGAATTTATAGTGTAGCGCTTGTTTTCCCTATCCTGTGAGGACCATGATCTGTCAAAAGATAATGCTGAGAGAGACAGAGGATCACTGTTGCAACGGAAATTTCCATAATTCCAAATAACTCTCACCTCTCCTGTTGACAGGCCCATTTCTCAGCATTAATAATTTACAGCACATTACACAAGTCATTCACAGTATACAATGCGCGAACGCCAGCTTGTGTACAATTAAAAAGGCATACAGACGCATGGAGCGTTAGTCAATCAGTGCACAGGACACCTTGAAGTATTCTGACAGAGGAAAAAATTAAATAAGGAGAAAAGTAAATGTATAAAGCTAAGAAAAAACTATTTTCTCCCCATTGTCACGTAGGCTAGGCTTTTCCACACAGAGACACGTTTTTCACCATGTTTTAAGCCAGAAACGTGTTCTGGCAGTGATGACAACCACATAACACCACCACAAACCCTGAGAAACAATATCTGCCAAACTGGATTTTATTTTTCCCGTAAACGGAATCCAGGAACAAAAACAGACGCGAGGAGCATCTCATCCAAAATTGGTGTACGCAGTAGGTTTCCACATCTCGCGCTAAAGTCAGAGCGGTTAACGATACTTTGTTTGCCTCTTCGTTCGCCGTGCGAAATAAATGCCACAACGAAACGATCCTGGCCTTTTGCCTTTGAGAAGAAAAAAATAAAATGTAATTGATTAAAAATCCAAAAGAACTGATAAGCCTTTCTGCCCGGCTCTTTCTCATTAGAAAACACGGTTACTGACAGCCTGCCCTAATCAATGCGCTGAAAACAATCCGTCAGAAAGTCGATCTGTGGAACGGCGATGAGGCACATTGGTGGTACAAGGTGCTGAGATTTAGGCATATGCATCACGTGTCAATAGGGATTATAAGTCAGGTTTAATCTTTTCACCCCACACGTACCTTCTACTGCAAAAGAATAATAGTTCCCTTCATATTATTACTTTTTTAATCACACTCCACTGAACGCACGCAGATATTAACACCTGTTCAGATTCCACAACCACACGGAGATTACACTTTATAACAGATTTCAATGAAGCCCTTTTTTATTATTATTATTTATTTATTTATTTTAAATGATAAAAGCGAAGTTAGACTCCAGGGCACCCAAGATTTATTCCTTTCAGAAGCACACTGTGTGAGAGCCTCTTTATGGAAGCGGTTGTGTGTCTATGACCAGCATGTGAATGCTCAGGTTTTCTCCGTCCCTAGAACCAGCACATACCACCAATACAAAAGTGACCCACTGCCTTAAATCACATTTATGCTAATAAAGTTTATAAATTGATAAAGGAAGTTATCAATTTTACAAACAAAAATAAATAAAACATTTCAGCATTCAATACACAGAGGTCCCCAACCCTGTACCTGGACATCTACCATCCGGCAGGTATCCATTCCAACCCTAATTTAGCACACCTGATTCTAGCAGCTCAGTGAGATCTCTAGCTGGTGAATGAGGTGTGCTTTGTTCAGGTTGGACTGAACCTACAGGAAGGTAGATCTCCAGGAACAGGGTTGTTGGACCATTGATTTACAGCAATGCAATGTATCACTATTGCCAAATATCTATTTGCAATGGCAAATAACTAGCTAAAGGATCTCTAGCGGGGTACCCAGCTAAATCCCCGATTCCTGCAGCAGCGATTAGCCTCACACTTTAAAAGGGTCAGGAGTGCGAGAGGGCGCCCCACTATGGGAATCGCTATTGTTCTTACCGTCACCATGGAGACAAGGTTACAGTCGGCAGGGTATTTACCGCTCTAGTCACCTAGGTGACTCCTCAAGTGGACCACGCACCTGCGGTCCGCCCGTGCCAGGTGCCTACGAGTCCTCCGGCACACCACAGAGGAAGAACAGCAGCAGGGGAGGTCTGGCAGGACATGTTTGCTACCCTGCACCCTGCCAAAACTGCCCAAGGCAATGAGGGGGACAAGGCTTACAGCTGCGACTGGCCATTCAAAATTGGGTGATAAAGAAAAACAAATGGCTGTACATATACACACACAAGCGGTCCATAAAATCAAGGGACACCTAAATGCACGTCTCAGTGTACACGCATGAACAGAATGTTAAACACAGGGCATGGGGAGGTAGTGTAGAATAATGGGGAATGTAGCAGCGTAGTATAGCAGTTAGGGATCTGGGCTTGTACCCTACAGATTTCAGTTTCGATTCCCATGTAGGACACAGCAGTTGTACTCCAAACCTTAACCGGATCTGCTCTAGTATATATCCAGCTGTACAAATGGGCACTATGCATTTCCACAAATAAAAAAGCAAAATTTGTCGAAGTTGGTCTCCAGTCTTCTCAATGCCTGTAATGTAATGCAAATGACCAGAAACCCAAACCAAAGTAGCATCATTTAGAGGCTCAGTTTTCTTTCTTCTTTTTTTTCTTTTTTTAAACGGATGACAGCGAATTGATAAATGCAGGCAGCAAGCCGTCACCGTCAAGGGACCTGCATTGAAATCAATGATTAATACATTCAGAAAACCATAACAACAAACTGCGAGGGGCTACAAAGGCCGTGCTGTGCTTCCTTGACAACAGCCAATAAGCAGGGTCCTCGCGCCCAGCGAGGCGGCCGGCTCGGATGCCTGGTGGAAAGTGGCCGACTCCAGCTGCGTGCCTGTGAATAAAGCCGCGCTAATTAACGGGGGGGGGTGTGGCGGAGAAAGGCGACAGGAAACAGGGCCTGGCGTTTGACACTCGCGCCTTCGCGAAACAAAAGCCATATAGTAACAAAACGCTAATACAGCCCCCTCAGCACCAGCTTTCTTCCCACAACACATGTTTTAAAAAAATAAATAAATACTGTGTTGGAAATCTTTCCCCTATAAATCACAGCTTTGACATTTCAGACCTTTTCCAGCGCCAGCTCTTTACATTCAGCAGATGAACAAGCAACCAGATGTTTTAAACAAAAGGACAACTGGAGCCATATATTATCTATGAAAATATTAGATTCAAATATGCAATTTTATATACAATGCTGCACACGGAACGTAATTGTGCGGTGCATTTATCCGATTTAAATTAGAGGAAATTCAGCTTGGCGTTGCAGTATTACCAAGGGCACACAGATGTGTCTCCTGAAAGCTTTGCTTTTCATTAGTGTTTGTAGTCAGAAGGCATTCTGCCGGTTTGTTTCAATCACGCCATTTAAAGAGACGCACCTTCTAATACGCGTTAGAGGAAAAGAGAAAAAAAACAGCAAATCGATTAAGTACCACTTGTGAAAGAGACGTTTCAATATTGTACGTTTGCAGCATTTCCCTCCGACGAGATTAATTCCAGCTGCAATGGCAAAGCCTTCACTTCTTGTACCATCATTTCAACTTTGACATTACGCTTCAAACAATATTTTCTTTTAAACCATCTGCTTTTGGTGTTCAGTGCACTCTAAGAAAATAAAATGTATCCATCAGCAGTCTATAATCAACCCCAGTGAGAATGCACGAAAACGCAAGCAATTAAGCGGCGCATAAATAAGACTTTACGTCCATTTGTTCGATCGACGCACGAGGTGAGGAAAAAAAAAAAAAAACACTCAAAGCGTAAGAAAACTGGCAGCTCAGAAAACAAAACGAACCATGCAATTCCCTCGACTTACCACAAGAGGGAAACATATGCGCAATTATGCAACGTTTCACACTGCCCAAAGTAGTGTACTTTTGACCTCCAACCAAGGAGTTGGACTTCAACTTTCCTTAGGTTATATTTACAAGTTCATACGTTATATGCCAATTAAATCCTTTAATAAATCCACCCAAAATATCAAACATTTAAACAATGAGACACTCTCTTTTTGGGCACTAATTTTGGATATAAATGTTACTAATATATGATAATATCTCCTAGATGGCAAAGACAAGTACCATAGAGCCCAGCACGAGGTAGAAGAGAGTAATATTGGCTATAAACTACATCCACAAGAGGCATCTGAGCCATCTTTTGAGCCATCCATTAAGAAGAACATAGCATCAAACCCACAGGAAACCAGTATCTGTATTTGCATTGACTGAACTTCCTCAGTTGGAATCGCGGGGATGAGGTTACGAGGTCGATATGCTAAACGCACACAGGTGTGCTCTGGCTATGGAGACAGCCGCTGACGTTCTACATGACCTTTCTGCGGTCTATGTACATGACCTAACGTTAGATGCAATTCCTTGTCTTAGGCAACAGGGGGAGACAAAGTTATCGTCAGTACGACAGCTGGAACAGACAAAAACATAATGACAAAGAACAATTGTGCTCACTCAAAATAAATAAACAAATAAATGCTTCTTTGACCCCATGTTACTGCAGGTAACATAAGCACCAGGGAAGAGGGGTAATGTCCATTATATTTTAGTAGTTTGGTTTGTAGGGCAATTGTGAACACAACTGTCAGAATACAAGGCATAAAATAAACACAAGGCTATGTTTATAGGTTATAATAAAGGACCCGGATACAATAGACACTGGGGACTAACCTTAAATAGGGAAAGCAGAAGTACACAAAGCTCTGAACAAAAGACATTTATAGTGAACAGGGGAGACTGACATTTGGACGTCTATGACGTCTTCCTCAGAGACAAAATTAAAAAAAATGGAAGTATAATGTTCTGCCTGTTCTTCTGTGAATGAGAGTGGGTGAGTCCCAGCGTGCGTCCCAATAGTCGAAAAATGCACCCTCTCTTCCTCCACTACCACCTCCTCTACTCCGTGCCCCGGAAACGGATCTTTGTGTTTTAATCTAATGTCGAGGATTACATATTAATTAATGTCTCGACGCAAACCGCAATGTCAGGTACATTGTATACTGTACATGCAAATACTTGTACTCGAAACGTTCAGACATTTTTGCATACTTCCGGGTAGGAGAGGAGTGGTAGTGGGGGAGTGGAGGAAGGGAGGTGGGGAGTGAAGAATATTTGGACACACCCCCAATATTCTTCACACCTCACTTCCACTCGTCTCCTACCCGAAGTATGCAAAACTGCCTGTACGTTTCAAGTACAAGTAGTTGCATGTACAGCATACAATTTACCCGACATTGCGGTTTGAATCGAGACATTAATTAATATGTAGCCATTAATATGTAATCAGCAACATTAGATTAGGACACAGAGATTTCCTGGGGCACGGAGGAGAGGAGGCGGTAACAGAGGAAAGGAGGATGCATTCTTTGAATATTGGGATGCACCCAATGTCTCTGAACGTGCAGAAGTGCTGGCATTAATACTTTCAAAACTGCTCATATTTGAGAGTCCTCAATTTGAGAGTCCTCAGCTTAAGGGCAGGCTGTGAGTCTTTTTGCATTGTTAATAGGTGTTCTGCAGCAACCGTTTGAGAACTGAGCACCAAATCTCTCCCAAAAGGGAATAACAAGGCTGTCAGCACAATAAACAAGATGATGCAACCAAACCCCTACACGCCACCGGGAATGCAGGAGATTAACACGCTGTGTTAATGAAGCCAAGCTGAGCCTCGCCTGCTGGGAGCGGGGGTGGGGTTTAAACCCAGGGAACGGGTTTGGTTGGACATGTGAGGGTGACTTCCTTGGTGAGTGCCTACAGTGCCACAGTAATAACATTCCCAGGGAGCCCCGCTGCCTGCACCTCAGATCCTCTCTCTAAGCTGTGGCACAAGGAAAATGATGCAAAGGGTACGACATGACCGCAGTTGGCAGGCCAGGGATTACTACACAATACTGGACTGATAGGATTACTATGCGGCCTAGTTTTGAGAGTTTAACCAATGATACCAAATTCATAATATGAAAAAAACAAAGACTGGGTTGTTAATTTGCCAATTAAAACACTTCTATGCTAAGCATTATGTAGAAAAGTTAGTTTTTTTAAAGCATTTCTACTGAAATGCTTAAAACTAGGGCTAAACAGTTTTTTTTTTTTTTTTTTTTTTAAAAAGGTAGTCAACCTAAATGCTACTACATTATTAGCATGATGTACTGTACATTATATTTCTACAACAATATGTGCCCTGACAAAGTATCCAGGATTAAATGCATCCCTGTCTCTCCAATGAGAACTCTGGCACAGCTTACAGTCGGATCAGTCAGAAACATCACTGTGGATGAGAGCATTTCCAAATGCCTAAAATGTAAATTTAAAGAGAACTTGAAAGCTGATAGCTGGCCTGTAGAGGGGACTCGGCACACAAGCCTATCACTAGAGTTCATGACCTAAACATCAGTCACTAACGTTGGGATTATGCCTTCACCCCATGGCCCCATACTCACGAGACCATCTGTTAAAATGCCTCAACACCCACTCTTGACTAACTCAGAGAGAGAAATTGGATTAACAAAATAAACGCTACCTCGTGTCATTGATAAAAACTGTGATTTGTCAATGTATACCAGATTAAAACATTTCTATCTGCCAGGAACTCGAAATCATGTCTGGGGTACAATAAACCATTAAACTTTTTTTTTAAAAACAAAAAAAACAGGCTTGACAAGACGGCATTGTTGTTAACTCATTTTAAAAATTCAGTGCCGAGTAGATTCAATTTTGCCTATACTACACAGACCATCTGAGACGATGGGATTAGGGAAAGAATGAGCTATCCAGATTATTTATTGTTCAGGGAATCTGTGGAATTTGTTGAGCACAGTTGCACGTTCAACAAAAAAAAGTTCAGGAAAATTAGATTTGTGACTTGAGTTTACATCAAACAAAAGGTAGTCTCAATACAAAGGGGGTATAGTGTTTTGTGAAACCTCTTCAAAGTCACGCCAAACTATGTGACAATTGGTTGGTCCTGAAATAAAACTACGAATAAAGGTAATTTCTCAGTAAACAGAAAATACGTTTACAAAATTTTACACATTTATATCTATTAGCCAACTCTTCCTGAAAGAGCTCCCAATCCTTGTTGCAACCCTTAAAAACGAAACCATCTTGTTTGTCCAGGATATAGCTACGTAGGCTTTTTTTTATTTTTTTAAGGCTTGTTTGTAGGCTATCATTTTACAAGTGGCCGAAAAACGAGGGGCCACAAGTACTTAGGCTCTGGGAAAACACCCTCTGTTCTCAATGTTACATTTGATTCCGTTAAATTAAAATAAATGATTAAGTTGTGTCAAGCACATAGGTTAAACAATCTCGCCTGAAGTGTTGCCAGCTAACTTGCATGGTTTGTAAATGAATCCACAACAGCCAACTTCCTGTCTACCTTGGACGTCCGTGACCGAGCACCTGTGCTAGCTATACTGACGTAATGCGAGACGTTTTTGTAATAAAACATAAAAGGCTTCACTGACTTGGCAATTTACGAGGCAAATGCGGATATAAACGAATACGTAGCGGTCATGAGGACCGACCAATTCACAAAAGCATGTTTGGCAAAACGCTTCTTGCAGCTGCCTGACGTGATCGCTACGTAGCCTAATAAACTGGGGAGGACAAAAGTGAAAGCATGAAACTAGCTGCCATTGCAAACAAGCGAGCGTTAAATATCTTAGCTTCAATCTACGATTATAAAACGCATATGTATGCAAACTAAGCGCTGCACTGAAGCAGACTTCATTTGACCAGCTTCAGATCATTTAGGCGATTGATACAGAGCAGTAAAAGGAACGTCCGCTGGAATAAACAGATGCAACACGTGATAAGGAAGTTTCTAGAAATATTCGCTGACAAACTTTTAAAAAATCAGTTATACCTATTGACAGTGTTCCAACGTAATACCCTATGCATACCTAAATTGTTCAGAATATCACACTGCTAGCTTTATTGAAGCAATAAATGCAATGCAGACCCTGGCAGTAAATTATATTGCATGAAATAGGTCACGTCGTTTTGTGGGTCCGCGTGGACGTGCAAACGGACTGGCGTTCCTTGGGCTTTTCAGTCTTGCTTTACCTTTTTATGTTCTTCCTGAAGTCGACGAACTCCATGCGGGAATTCGTCTTTCTGTACATGACTTTCGGACATCCTCCCACGTATTTATGAAAACAAATGTGTGTGTTTTATGAGCCACAAAATCAACTCAGGGGTTGTGAGTCCTAAAGAAATGTTTATGGATGCAATTGCAGGAATTTTCCAGGTCGTCCGGTCTCCTTTTACTCATCAATGGAGCAGCGGCAATTATCCAAGACTTCGGGAGTGAGACCATTTCACACTCGCATTTTAGGGTTTCAACGTTTTCCAAAAATCTCCACTGAATATCGCTTCCCCTGGAGTGTCAGCGTCGCTTCTCAGTCTGCGCCATGTTCCTCTGTCTTCTTCGCAATGTACCCTGGGTAAATCGTCCCAATCACAACAAAGCCCGGAATCCTTGCAGCTGACGTGGGGAGCATTTTATCCAGTAAAAAGTGCACGGGTACGCTATGTTCAAACCATCTTATTGACCCCCACAAATCATAAAAATTCGGGGTGAGGTATTTTTCTTTCTAAAATGGTTACCAGCGCACCTTTAACAAGCTAATGCTATTTTGAGATTGATTGCAGGGTAAATATTCTGCATCTTGCAACAAAACCAGATAACACAGTTAACAAAGCTTTTTATTTTTGTTTTGAACGCCAGTGATGGCTACAGTAAGCTGCAAGCAGAAAGGACATGTCTCAAAATGTGTCAAGCACATGTTTTCTTCCTGTTGTGCCAGAAAAAAGCACGCGCTCAGATTTATTTAACTCCGGTCAGTGAAATGTCACAGGAACAGAGCCAGATTCAAACCATGACGTGCAGTTTACTTACAAGCTGCATGCAGAATGAGAATAGGAGTAATCAATGATTGGGGGGGGGGGGGGGGCTAATTGGATGACATTTGAATGTGGCATAACATGTGAATGTGGCTGTGTATTTTGTTGTGTTTGACATTTGACAAGTGAGTGAGAGACACACCTCCCCCCTGATTGGCCCAGCTCTCCTGCACTAATCATCTGACCATAGGGGGGGGGGGGGGGGGGTGATTTGGGGAGCACTGTGAATCAGAAAACAACTGTACTGGGAAGATAAAAGGACAGTTTAATTTTCCACGAAACTGCTGCAAGTTCCAAGATATTATTGGTCATGTGTTTATAAGATAGGCCTACTATGTCATAAACATCCTTGCTCACAGTCAAAATATAACTGACCTCAATGCAGCTGCAGTTGAGTGTCCTATCAGCAGGGCTTCCCTAATCTTGGAGGGGGGAGAGAAGATCCAGAGTACCAAGATTCTCCTCTTATCTGAAGGTAAACCATACCAGGGGTTAATTCCAATCGCTTATTTTTACTCCTTGAATCCTTTCCTCGCACCCTTTCCTCGCTCCTTAGCTCCGCCCAATGGAGGAAGCGAGGAAATGATGCAAGGATCAGATAAGAGGATGGAGGAAACGAGACAACATGTATTAGGCAAATGGAACGTCCTTGCTCAATCAAGCGTCATCGTCATATTATGCTCACGTGCTTAACTATAATGCTTTTTAGCTTATTTTTTTCATGAAGGAACGGTGCTTTTGTTAGTTATAAAGAATGAGTGTCATTATGGATTAGCGCTTTATAATAAATGGAAAGGAACGGTAAAATTGCATTTGTGTAGGGGTGTGCCTACGACATGGCAGATGTGAAGAGTGATGGATAATTTATTCACGTCACAAGGCTTCCGCAAAGGCTACACTTGTGTTTCCTCACTAAAGTACCCTCCGGGAGCCTCCTCGTTCCCCACTCCTTGCTCCTCCGAGGAGCATTTAGCGGTTTGGAATGTCCTTAAAGATGGCGAACCTCGATCGATTTCCGGGTCAGGCGAGGACCGAGGAGAAAAGGACGGATAAAATAAGCGATTCGAATCCACCCCTGTATTCCAGGATGCTCATCTGTACCATGATCAGAAACAAAAACAGCTGGTGACAAGAATTTTTGAAGAACCTATTGTCACGAGAGAAACAAAATGCCCCCCCCCCCCCCCACACAATTAAATGACAGGAGATCAATGTGGAAGAGAGAAAAATGCAAAGGAATAGCAAAGGATTGCCAATGAGTACCAGAAAAGGCAACTTTGATAAACCTACCAACTTTGTTGCAGCAGGAAGTGAATCCATCCATACACTATGCAAGGTCTCTACACAGGCCCAGTCGAAGAATCAGAAATGCCCGGTTTCCTTTAAACTTTACTGTTGTGTGATGGTAGTTTTCTCACACTGTATACACTCCAAACTCATATCCCATCTGATAAACGTTCGGGGATCTTCCTCTGTACAAAGACATGTATAACACTTCCTCTAGTGCTGTAATGCGTCCGCATGGGTCACATCACACATTGCTGTCAACTCCCTGTCAGAGTACCGTCAACCCTTAGCAGGTATAGCTTACTTCCTTTACAGTGTGTCTTTGCATGGCCTTAAGATGTTAAATGAAATGTGTCACATTTCTGTGTACTCAGTTCATTTCTAAGCCCTTTCAGCTATTTGTATGTATTTACACAATGGTAAAGGGGTCTTCTTGAACATGGACCAGTTGGTGTTATGGCATCGGTTCAGCATTGAGTAATGTACTGATTAATGGGCGCAGATTAATGTCACGTCATTTTGGATTCTGCACCCATTACAGCAGAATTTTGCATACAGTATTCTGACCTTTTCAATGAAATCTTATGCATTTATCCTGCTTCCTGTTAATGTGTGACCCTGTAAACCAATGATTAAAATATGTCCCAGGTTGCAAAAATGCTCCTTTGGATATTACAATAATTTCACTGGCCTTATGAATATGACCTCAGAAATGCCGGAACCATTTCAAGGGTTCAGGCCTGGGTTTTGCTCAATTTTCCTTGTTACTCTGTACAGGTCTTTGAGACAGTTCTCTGTAAAAAGCGCGATACAAATAAAATTGAATCGAAATGTTATTGCATATTCTGGCATTACACTGAAAAGCTTTTCAATTGTGCATTTGTGTCTGTTTAGTAACTCCAATATTATTTTACCCAAGGTAGCAACATCATTTATTTGCTGATTTGCCCTGAAGACCCCAGGTGGTTTAAAATCGTACTACACAAAACCAGAGAAAAGAACAATGGTTTCATACACACAACCTTCTTTTCCAGATTCTGTGCTTACTGTCACCGTTTACATTTTAAAATGTAGCTGATAAGCGAGAGGATCCACGAGAAGGTTGTTAATTTTCCTGCACGTAACCTTTTCCATACGTCACGTAAAGTCCTCTTCTTTGCGCCAGTCTTCCTACACGCTGCCCGACGCGTTTAGGAAACAAGTTCAGTGGGCGTGATGAGTCAATGGCGTTCCCCTTGCGGTCACGTGTGTAAACACTGTCACGCTGTCTTTTAACCACGTGAACGAGACCGAAGGAAAAGCGAGCCCTCTACTGGAAAAAATGTAGAAATTGGTATTCATGTGGGACTTCATGATTTTACATCCAGTTTTGTCGTACAACGGTAATTGTTATGCATCACAATTATTGCAAATTTCACCATCAGGGTTCATGTGTTTATAATAAAACTACAAAAAAAGCTAATCATTAAAGTTACTAATAATGCTACTACTCTGCATACTGATTATTATTTAGTAGTAGTAGCAATAATACAGCATTTATAGTTAACGAATCAAACATACAATTTGTATTGTTTAAAAATATGAAAAATTTAATTACATTTTGAGAGCCGAAAGCTGTCCCCGTGGCCAGAACAGACAAGAGACATGACCTGGAAGTGCATGCACATAGGGGCACAAAGGTTGCAGAGGTACACGATTATAATTGGTCAAAATAGAACCTCCTAGCACACAACAAAACTTCCAAAGTAGCCTGGGGTTCCCCGAGGCGGCCTATCCTTAAACTTCAGCTTGTCTTCACTCAATTTTTATATCCATCTATCCATCCAATTTTTATATAATTCACTCTAATCCTGCCATTGCCGTATTGTTCTTGATATCAAACAGTGAGAACAAAAATTAAGTTGCGGAGTACACTTTTATTTGAAAGCTTTATGTACACATATATATATTTACAGTTTTTTTTTCCCCTCATCGTAACAACCATCATCCACCACACAGCCAATCAGATCACTTCCCAAGCAGTCTAGCTTTATGTTTGCATTCAACACATGACACACACACCAAACGACTCAACTACTACACATACACACCAAGTCCAACTCAATCCACACAAATTCACGTAACACTTATAGATACACACATACAGTCAACGCACACCGTAAAATAAGCTCACTCCAAACACACACACAGGGGGGTGGAGGTGGGGGGCAGGAGTTGACCGCCGGTCTCCCGGTCAGCGACCGGTCTTGTCAGTCCAAATCGGACCCCCCGGTCTCTTCGTCCTCGTCGTCGTACTCGCGCAGGACTTCTCTCTGGTACCTCTCCCAAGTCCTCCGCCCAATCCCCTCTTCGTCCTCCCCGTATCCTGCAAAGAGAATCCACACAGGGATCAGGAACACACGAGAGAGGACTCGGCGTAGAGCAGGGACGGGCAACTCCTGGGCTGCATTCAAATCCAATTTAACACACTCCCGTCCCTTGCCGTCTTCCCTCGAGGGAGCTATCTTGCCACACAATTTGCTACGTGCAGCAAGCAAACTTAAAAGGTACTCTGCAAGGGAGGATCGACGAGAAACAAACAAAAACGGAACCGAACCGCTCTCGCAACATTTCGGAAGTGCAACACCAGAGTTGCGTCAAGGCTGAAGCACAAATCCATGACTTCCAGGAATAAAATTTATAATAAAAAAAAAAAAACTGTCAACTGGAGTTCTGTACTCAATTATATTTTAAGTCACATCGTGTCCAAAGCAAATTAGACAATTCATTCTATACATTTATACAGAAATAAATATTGAATATTTACAGAAAAGTTAATATTTATTAAGGTTCAGTGTCTTGCTCAAGGGTGGAACAGCAGGGCCCCACCAGGGAATGGAGTTGCAGGCCCAAACTGCACACAATGGGCCTCATTCACCAATCACCCTACCAACAATTTTGCTCTTAAGACTTTCTTTAAAACGTTTTTACAAACATTTCGGGATTAACTGATGTTTGCGTTCTGAGCTTCTGCTCTAGCCAAAAAAAAAACCCAATTAAGAAAACATTGGTGAATCCCAGAATGTTCATAAAAACGTTTTAAAGAAAGTCTTAAGAAATTTGTTCGTGAATGAGGCCCAATGTCCCCAGTTCATGACCAATATTATTTAACACAACATGTGACTGCACTGACACACATACGTGTCACTTGAAAAAGGCCACACATCCTGCAGTACTTCACAGTAATATTACAATGATAATACCAATTTAACACATGCTATTAGCGTAGCGTTCCTCATTGGCGACGCGTTTACCTGTGTAGCGTCCCTCAAAGTCGCTGTTGTCCTCTCCGCTCTCCTCGTCCGGGTAGTCATTCCTCCAGTTCCCCTCCTCGTTCTCATCATCCTCATCCTCGTAGACCTCCTGCTCTCTGGGGTCCTCCTCTGGCACCTGAAACCACGACCCCCCGACCCCGACCCCTCCCAGGTGAGCTTATCTCATAGGTCATCACACACCTTATAGATCTTTTCAGGAAAAGATTCCACTGGCTACAGTCCTACCACATTTGCATCAGTGGTGATCAGTATTCAACCATCTAAAACCCTGCAGAGCTTCCAAGGATGAGAGGGAGAGCGATACAGATGCTACGCTACATGTGCTACATACCGGCAAAGAATTTCATGCCAAAGATTTATTTATTCATTTATTTTTAAAGCCTTTATTCTCCCAATCTGGAATGCCAAATCAATTGTGCATTTATACAACCGGCAATGCAAATTCACCAGAGCAGAGACACGTGCAGGCTCTCTTCAGAAACGAACGATTCCAGTCACTGCTTCGTTTTACCTGGCAGTCCCCCAGGTGAGCTCTCACCTGACACTAAGCCAGAGGAAGCCACTCCAAGGTACCTGGGCTGTGTCCAAAACAGATCCCCATCTACTGCGTCCTGTATGCCAGCAGACTGTGTACAGTCTACTGTATACTGTTTACTACGCGTTTAGTACGCAGTATGGAGGAAAAATACCCTCCATACTATTTGCCAAACATACTGTGGAAGTGTCGCAAGGCGTCCCGAAGCCACCCAGCAGCCCCTCTCAAAGCACAGACAGATTTGGGGCAAAGCTACATAGCGGGTCACGCTCACCAGCTCGTTCTCCAGCATGTAGGGCCTGACCGACAGGATGTCCTGAATCCACCCGGGCGTGAGCGTCTCCTGGTAGTAGAGGTCGTACACGTAGTCGTCCTCTTTCTCCCGATGCTCAGTGCCCACGCCATCCCCCGACACACTCAGCCTCTCTCTGATCATCTTCACAGAGTTACACAGGATTGTTTCCGGGTCAGAGGTCGTAGGCTGGAGGAAAATAAAAGAACACTGAAGAAGCTGATGCTATAAAATAAGGGCTTCCTTCCAAGACCAAGATCAAGGTGCATTTACAACATTTTTTTAAGTTTCTCACAAGTAGTCGAAAGTAGAAAATTATAACAGTCATGAATTTTGATTAACAAATAAAGAAAAGCCAGCCGGTACCAACAGCACTAAATCAGTGGTAACATGCAGCTGCCCTGTCATCTGCAAAGAGTTACTGCCGAAGGAGGAGTGGATTGTTTGTAATCCCCTCTGTACTTCAATCTGAGGTCACGGAAATCGGCTCCCAAAAGAAAATGGAATCAGGTTTCGTTTTGTCAAGCCACACACAGTAAAATGTATTGGGTAAACTGTAGGTGAATCTACATGTGCTTTTGTGGAGGTGGGGTAAGGCCCGGACCAGGGTATGCTACAGAGCAGGATGTTTGAATTAGCTGGATAACTGCACCGAGTTAAACCCAGAACCCTCCCAAATCTGGAACATGGATTCATGAACCCGTTCCGGGATTAACTCTGTGCAGTTATCCAGCTAACTCTGCAATCCTGCTTTGTACATAGTATACACCCCGGGTGATGGGGACTGGCGTCCTGTACAATAACATGAGGTGCCATGGCTTGAACCCTGCACCGCTAAATAATGGCTGAATCACAAACTGAGCCCTCATGGGCTGAATCCCTAACTGAGCCATCACAGACTCTTGCACTTTAACAGCGTATTTCTGGGGGCAGGAAAGTCTGCATTGATAAAAAAAAAAAAAAAAAAGTGCAGGTAGAGGGGGCAAAAATTCTGCATAAGAGAGAGAAAACAGAGTTTTCGCAATGGAACAGCCCTATAAACTCATGGACTTGACATGAACACGCCTTTGAGTCCACGAGTCCACAGAATGGGATTCAGCCAAAAACACCACCACACGCTTTGTCCCAACTGACCTGGGATCAGTGATCAGGTGGGCAATCTGTACCACATTCACCCTGGTATTCAAATCAGGGTCCTGCTGGTTTTCCCACCCTCCCTTTACCTGGGAGTCAGGTGTGAAGACAGTCTGGCCAATCAGTAGCACTAATTTTTCAGTTAATTACCTGGGAGAAAGAAAACCAGGGCCGGATTTGGATTTGAGGTCCAGATTTGACTATCCCTGTAGGAGATGATCAGATGTCAGCAGGGAGACACCTTCACTCTGTAGGACTGCAAAATATGTGCTTCCAGCTCAGGGCGCAAGTGTGTGTGTGTGGGGGGGGAGGAAGAGATCCGGGCTCATCCGATTTACCTGGGCGGGGGCTCTCTCTTCATCCTCTTCCTGCACGATGTCAAACACCTGCACGTCACAGCGGCTCCAGTGGGCTGAGGCGTCCACGCGTCCGTCCCCCTGGGCCTCGCCCCTCTCTCCGCCCTCCCTTCCCACGGGGGGGACTTGATCCGTAGGCAGCCCCGCCCGGTGGGTAGACAGGACGCGGTAACGCTCCTCCCGTCTGGTGGTCCACTTGGCGCTGCGCAGATCCCCCACAATCCTCTGCATGCTGCCGGAGGACGGGCGCAGAGCGTGGGCCACCCGTGGCCGAGCCAGGGCCTCGCGGACGTGTGACTGAACTGGGGCATCCTATATGGAAAGAGACAGAAACACAGGACCATGAAGGAAAACTAATGTGACTGAGGAGAGCCATGCCAGAAGAACACAGCCTACAAATCACTACATTATTTGCTTAAAATTGTTATTATTTATTTATTTGATACAGAAAGATCACAGCTAAAAATTGTATTTCTGGCCTCCTCAGCTGCTACCCCCTAAATCCGTCCAAAGTTTAACCGTTTGCTGGTCATAGTGTAGATGCAAGCCAAGTAGGCTACGAACAAGTAGTGGGGAAACACCAGTGTTACATATGCATCTGTTATAAGCAAAAAAGGGGACAAACTCTAGGATACGAAGGATAACTCGCGCTCCGTTACCTAATTTAACGCCCCGCTCGGACAAAAATGACGTAGGCATTTAACAAAGGGGGTTAAGATGTAAAGTGTTTAAACTAGACGACCGTGCAAACGTAACTTGGCTAACATGAAAGCTACAAGGACCATTACTACTAAACGCGCGTTAAGTGCTCAGTATTCTGTGGGTTATCAACCGCTAACGTTAATAGAAGGAAATAGCATCCGAGGGAACACAACGTCCCCTACGTTAGATGCATAGCGAGTTACCGTTACCTTGATAGCGAGCATTATTGTGTAAACAAATAAAGCTTGCTAACGTTAGCCAGCCAACGTAACGAATAACAATTACGTTTCTTAGCGCTAGCGGTTATGTGCAGTACAGGTTACAATCGCTCTTTCAGAAACTGCTATAAACGACTGTTGTGGTTAAGTAGGTAGCATTGTAGTTATGCAAACGTCCCGTCCAAAATTCTGTATGTTCACCGAATATAAAGCTGCCAAGGGCGATGTCAACGCTCAGGCAACGCCGAGGCCTGCCTGCGGCCCTTACCTGCGACGCCACGGTCGCGACGAGTTTGAAGACAGAATTCTCGATCTCCGCATCGTCGGGTTCTGGCACAGGATCTCCAGCGGGCTGTACTGTCGGTTCCGGTCGGATCCGCTTACAGGCCAGCAAGAGAGCATCGGCGGGGTCGGTACTTCGCTTCCTTTTCACCCGGAGAATTGTAGGACTCGGCTCCATGCTTCTTTCTATTTTACCGTTCTGTAACCAGTGCTAACCACTAGCCAGGCAGCTAAGAGCTAACTATTCCAGATGGAGGCGGTACTTCACAACGAGGTCCAAGAAGTTTCTCATCGGACGCAACTCGCCTTACCCTCTGATTGGATAAATCGCAAAATTCTGTAAACCCATTGGCCTAGACGTAGTGCGCTTAGATTGCTAATAAATCCAAGTCAGTAAATCCATGTTGTTTTAATTTAAAAACCCAACAGCTGTTTTTCATGCAAATCAATCGACAGACGCACACCTATTTTACCGAGTATTTAATCTAACGACTTGTCCTTTCACACTTGGAACTTGTTGCTATTTGAAGAATACAAAGTAGTTCAAAGTAAAATCAAAATAAAAAGTCTATTAGCCTACTATAGAAAGAATATATTATTAGGAAATTTGGTAGTAAATTTGAATACATGCGTGGCAAGCATGGTTTCCGAAACCTCCAAGGTGTGTGTGGAGAATGTCAGGTTTACTATAGATTTTTTTCATTGTTATTTTGAGAGGTCTGTAAGGTTCCGTCTAGGAAAGCTAACTAACTTCGTTGTAATGATACCGTACAATTTGGTGTTTTTCTACTTTCTAGGTGTGCTTGGTCTTGTTACTTGGTCTTTTGTGTGCTTGTAAATGCGCCCAGGGTAAGTAGCTGATTACTGTTGTGTTGGATTGCTTTTATTGTTGTTGTTGTTGTCATTTTTACTTACATTTTAGTTCTGTTATTTGTATTCTGGTTCTGGTTTGTTCGTACTGAAATTAAATTGTGAAAAAACGGCCCTGTTTTATTTTAGGAGCTTGCAACGTAACTCAGTGTTCTGACCGAGAAATTTGTCTCCGGTCCCCTGACAATCGCACGTGCAGGTGCGCTGCCGAGTACTACGGCGATTTGTGCGACAAAGGTAAAAGGGGTAATCTGAAGATGAAGTTTGACAAGTCGTGTTCGAAGTTTATTGTGCACGTTTCTAACCTCATTTAGAACGACCCCGGTTATAATCTCGCCCTTATCCTCTTTGAAGTTGCAACGTTCCAGGTGCTGTGCAGCAAAGATTACATCACCATCATGGTAATCGAGGATTTCTTTAATTACCACAATGTGAAGTTGCAGACTCTGCACCTTGTGAACGAGACCTGCCGCGCACGGCAAGAGACCATCGATGGTGTCTCCTACTACATTGTGCGCACGCCAAAGGAGCAGTATGCTTACTGCGGCGGAAAGCCTCTTCAAGTTAGTATGACCTCACTTAAAAAATGGTTGCCATGGTGAGCATGAATGACACTCACTCTTCAAACATGACACCAGATGAACAGCTTACTTCCTTTTTAGACCTACGGCACTGGACAGGAGTTGAGAGATGGATAGATTTCCAGTGTTGAAACCACCTGATGTTTTTGAGTTAATGGACACTTCTGCATTACATAAAACGCAGGTTGGTGTTAAGATTTAAGTAATAACTTTTATTCCCTCCCCCAGAAAAACATCACTCACATTGAGTATGCTCTGACATTGATGTCCGATCCTGAGGTGGAGGGGTACATCATAAGGGATCCTATGATTAGAATAGAATACAAGTGCATCTACCCTTACTTCCGACATGTCAGTCTGCCATTTCCCATCATACCCGCCTCAAGGTAAGGCAGCTTTTGTGCCATGGCCTCAAAACTGCCGGCACGGAATCAACCGCAAGCAAAATAAAACGCTCTCTCGCCACCGCACAGCGAGGCCGTGATGAGGGTGAAGGAGCTGGACGCCACCGTCGCGATGGTCCTCTACAAGGACGAGACGTACAAGGAGGCCTTCACCCAATCTCCAGTTTTCCAGCTCCGAGACAAGGTGTATGTGGAGATCAAGGTCACAGATCCAGAGGGTTTCTTCCACATTGGCGTCAACGAATGTTGGGCCACCCAGTCCCCTGGTCCTGCCAAGGCACAGGGCTCCTTTCACACGCTGGTGGTCAATGGGTAAGGATTCTGGGATTGGCTCGTGGAGTGACTCTGGGTGCATCCCAATATTCTTCACTCCCCACCTCCTTTCCTCCACTCCCCCACTACCACTCCTCTCCTACCCGGAAGTATGCAAAACTGCCTGAACGTTTCGAGTACAAGTATTTGCATGTACAGTGTACAATGTACCTGACGTTGCGGTTTGCGTCGAGACAATTAATATGTAACAATTAATATGAAATCAGCAACATTAGATTGTGACACAAAGATCCGTTTCTGGGGCACGGAGGAGAGGAGGTGGTAGTGGAGGAAAGGAGGATGCATTTTTCAAGTATTGGGACACACCCTGTAATTTTTGCACATGCTGTACAGGCTGAATCCCAAACTCCCCCTCTGGACTCATGGACTGTGGACTTGCATACTTTAATGGCGTTTTTCCGGGGCCAGGTAAGTTTGCATCGATGCGGACATCATGGTCTTGATGAGAACACGCCTTGAGTCTGCAAGTCCAGAGAATGGGATTCAGCCATACTGTGATTTAGCCCCAAAGGATTCTGGGTTTGCCTCGTGCTGTAAGATGCTGGGTGCGTCCCAATACTCAAAAAATGCACCCTCCTTTCCTCCACTACCACCTCCTCTTCTCCACTACCACCTACTTTCCTCCACTACCACCTCCTCTTCTCCACTACCACCTCCTCTTCTCCACTACCACCTCCTCTCCTCCACTACCACCTCCTCTTCTCCGCGCCCCGGAAACGGATCTTTGTGTTTTAATCTAATGTTGCTGAATCATCTTAATTACGTATTAATGGTTATATATTAATGACACAAACTGCAATATCAGGTACATTGTATACTGTACATGCAAGTACTTGTACTCGAAACGTTCAGGCAGTTTGGCATATTTCCGGGTAGGAGAGGAGTGGTAGTGGGGGAGTGGACGAAAGGAGGAGAGGATTGGTAGTGGGGGAGTGTAGGAAAGGAGGAGAGGATTGGTAGTGGGGGAGTGGAGGAAAGGATGTGGGGAGTGAAGAATATTGGGACGCAGCCACTGTGATTTAGCCCCAAAGGATTCTGGGATTGGCTCATGCTGTAAGATACTCTTATTGACCAGCTGTGTCATCAAGAGAATGAAGTGATCATAAGAAACTGACTATTCATTGGTTACCCCAGCTTTACATTGGTTACCCCAGCTTTACATTGGTTACCCCAGCTTTACATTGCTTCATAATGTGACAAATGTGTGAAGACCAGCTTGTCTGATGAATGCACTTGTCGGCGTCTTTGGCGTGTAAACGGATGTGCATTATAACGACGCCCTCATTCCAAATATGGCTCTACATTTACTCTTTAAACAAGACTTCATCATGACTAATAATCTGTAACTGCCCTGCAGTCTGATTGTCCAGCTCTCATACATACAGTGCCTTCCACTATTATTGCCACCCCTGGTAAAGATGAGTAAAAAGGGTTATACGAAATTCACCGTTTGGTGAATTAGCTTAATGTCACACTGAAAAAATGAGAAAAATCCAACCTTATTTAATTGAAGTAAACTTATTATGAGGGGAAAAAAATCCCCCCCCCAAAGCGACGTATAATAAGTGCATACCGAAGGTCACTGAAGCGACTACAAAGCGGATCCGACACAGCGCAACTTTCTCAAAATGTAGGAGCTATCTATAATGTTGGTCGCCAAATTTATAGATAAAAGGGGGAAAAAATGCTGTTGAACAGTGTTGATAACCTTAGCAGACCTGATGCAAATCTGAGGGTCTCCATTGCAGGTGTGTGGAAGATGAGACTCTCCAATTCCTGAATGGCACTGACCCACTGGTGGGCGTCCGGTACAGTTTCGACATGTTCCGCTTCGTGTCTCGACCCCATGACCTCTACCTGCACTGCATGGTACGGCTGTGCCCCCCGGAAGAGGACAAACTCTGTGTTCCTGTAAGTGCAACCCCCCCCCCACCCACCCCCAGATAGGGCTTTGTACATGGGCTGTGTCCAAATCGGCGCCCTTCCATACTGTTAAGTAGGCTTGTTGAGTAGGCAGGACAAGAAAGTAGTTAAGTAGGTGAAAGTTTATCTAAATGTAGTGTACTTAAAACCCCCTGTATATACTTACTTTCTGAGTTTATTCAGGAGCTAACTTTCCAGACGTACGCGAACATTGTGGTCGCATATGACGCGCAGTTTAAAAAAAATGAGGCGGAGTTCGCTGACGTTTTCCTTCAATAAAAACTAAAACGAAACGTGACACATGGTCGCGTAAGGGTAGGATGTCTTATGAGACTTCCACAGTACGGTTGGAATAATAGTATGGAGGCTTTTTATTTATTTTTTTGCGTACTAAACGGTATACGTTAAACAGGGCTCTGATTCGGACATAGCCTTGGTGTATGTGGTTGCAGCTACTGGTTTGCCTCTCCTTGCAGGTCTTTCCATCCTAAATTTTAATGGCTCGTCTGTAACGGAGACCACTTACCTGCTAATGAGGAAATGTAAGTGAGGAATTTTCTTCTTCTCACGCCCTAGCAGGAGTGCAGAGCCAAAGCTAAGCGGGATGTGGTGCCTGGAGGTTCAGAGGAGGGGCTCCTGACATATGGGCCAATCAGACTTGAAGCTCCAGAAAGAGCTGAGTCGAGTAAGTTTGTTTGTTTCTTCTGCCCCTCCCCCTTCTCTCCATTTTTATTAAGGTGGTTAAAAAGAATGACAAATTCACAATGGTTTAACATTTCCTAACGAGCCCCCCCTCCCAAATCTCAAATTTGTCTGCTACTGTAGATCAAGGTCAAAGGTATTGCAGGTTAAAATGAAAATCTCTGGCTCTAGCCTACTGGGCCGAAAGAGGACCTGCACCGTTGCCTACAAAATAATATTGTTATCAGAACTTAAAATCTAACAAGCCAGCACCTATCTGCAAAATGGTCACCTAGCCAGTGCCACCCGGTTCTGAAAGGGTTCCTCTTCAGTTTCATTTCTGCTCTACTCTGATTGGATGACAGTGCTTGTACTACATCCAACCATATGCCTTCAAATACTGTTGCTATGTGAAGCGCTGTCGTGGTCTCATTCTGTGTCTTTCACCTACTTTGGCACTTAATGTTGTGTTGTTTGATGTGTAATTGCTACAACTTGCAGCTGTGACACCGGTATAGTCTCTGCTCTTTGCCTATAATATTATATGCACTTTTGGAGCGTCTGCTTGCATTCATTTGAACCCCTGTGGTGATTGGTTTGGACTAGCACTGTTTTAGGCATCTTAATGAGAACCTCAAATTTTGATTGATAATGTTAAAGTTTGAAATCTGCCATTTTGTGTGTGCACAGAGGTTGTTGGTTGCTCTTTGTGCTTGTTGGTTAGGTGCACAAACTACAGATTCTCAGTAACTGGTTGCGCTTCTATTTTTAGATACGTTGCTGACGCTGGTCCTTCCTGTGGGTGGAATTTGGATTATAGGCCTCTTCCTGCTCAGTCTGATCGCCTTCGTCAAGGGGGTCAACAAGCGAATGGCACAGCTTTCAAGCCAATAACTCGTGTTTCACTAATAAAATTTTACCATTGTTATACGGCTCATTTTCCTAAACATTGGGGGGGAAATGGAAAGTGTAAATGTGGATTTTCTCTCCTGGTAACGCCATGTGCAAAGGGAATTAAACTGAAATCCAGATTATTCTTTGACTCCAAGTTTAGTTTTACAGTGACTTTTCAGTGAGTTATACTTTGATATATATACAGTGCCCTCCACTATGCACCCCTGGTAAAGATGAGTAAAAAGGGTTATAAAAAATTCACCGTTTGGTGAATTAGCTTAATCTCACACTGAAAAAATGAGAAAAATCCAACCTTTTTAATTGAAGTAAATTTATTATGAGAAAAAAAATCCCTCAAGAAATAATTATTTTTAACAAAAGTCAAGTCAAGTTTATTTGTATAGCACATTTCATACACAAGGCAACTCAAAGTGCTTTACATAAGACATAGAAAGACATTATATAAAAAGTAAATTAGATTTGAACAGTGTTAATAAGAAGTTAAAACAGTTATAATAAAACGCAATACTGGTTGGGCCCACAAAACAAATACCCCAACAAACACTCCTACCACAAACAGCCTGCTACCTGCCATCTGCTACGCACCGTACAGCCTCTCTCTCTGGGTGATATTATACCTGCCAGCTACGCTGCAGGACTTTTGTAAAAATATTAGCCCATGGGTGGGAGCAGCATACAGCCTCCACAGTTTGAATCACTCCACAGAGTGACGGACCCGTCGGTCACTAATCAAACTTTTAAGTTGAGCGGACTCTTTATAGAGGACTTTTCAAGTGCTGAACAGATAACAGGCAACAACTGAACATCAGATAACAGTATTTATCTAAGTATATGCGGTGCAGAAAAAGAAAGAATTAAAAAAAATAATAAAAAGAGATAAAAAATAAATAAAAGATAAAACAGCTTTAAAGGATAAATAAGCTTAAAAATAAATAAATTAGAAAAGAATAAAAGAAAAGATAGAAGTGCCTCTGTCTTTTTAATAGACAGACAGGAGCTAATGGAACACTCTAAGATAAATAAAACAAGAAACAATAGAGTTAAAAATACCGGCTGGGCTTAATAAAAGTACAATAAAATGCAGTACAATGCAGCAAAATTTCAGTCAAAGGCCCGTGAGAAGAGCAAAGTTTTCAGACCAGATTTAAAAGACATAATAGAAGAAGCATGTCTAAGGTGTGCCACATGTGCCACAATTATTGGCACCCCTGCATTTATATATAAAATAATTTTTAATATTTGGTCGCATATCCTTTGCATGCCATGACTTCCTGATGTCTGTGACCTAACAACATCAAAAGACTCTTGGTATCTTATTTTCTGGTGCTCCTACAAGCAATACTATAACGTCTCTGCATTTGAATGGATCTCTATGGGAATTGGGGGGTGGGACTAGATTTAGCTGTAAATTACACTGGAACAGTATGGAAACACATGGTTGGCTAAATGGATCTAAGTCAACAAGGGTCTGATGTATCAAATAAGCCTTAAACCATCACTGTGCTGCCAGTAATACAGTAGATATGGATGGATAATTTGAAGGGTTTCTTCTCCTGACTTATTTTTCCATAGAGTTCAATAGGAAAATTTGTCAGGAGAAACATCCCTTGAAGTGATCCATCCGTATCTACTGCATATCTGGCAGCAGAGTGATTGTTTTAGGCTCGTTTGATACCTCAGACCCTTATTGACTTACAGCCATTTTACTGACCATGTATTCCATACTGTTCCAGCATAATTTACAGCTAAATCTAGTCCCACCTCCCAATTCCCATAGAGATCCATTCAAATGCAGAGATGTTACCAGAAAATAAGATATCAAAAGTATTTTGATATTGTTGGGTCACAGACATCAGGAAGTCAAAGGATCAAAGTGCAAAGGATATGCAACCAAATATTAAAAATGATTACTTTATTCTATATATAAATGCAGGGGTGCCAATAATTGTGGCACACATGGTTTTGTTAAAAATAATTATTTCTTGAGGAATTTTTTTAATCTTATAATAAATTAACTTTAATTAAAGGTTGGATTTTTCAAATTTATTCAGTGTGACATTAAGCTAATTCAGCAAACGGTGAATTTTTTATAACCCTTTTTACTCATCTTTACCAGGGGTGCCAATAATAGTGGAGGCCACTGTGTGGATGTGTGTGTGTGTGTGTGTGTGTGTGTGTGTGTATATATATATATATATATATCTATACAGGTTGAAATGAGGATGGTGGGCGAACAGTAAGTCTACATCTGTGTGTGATGTACACCAGAAAACCATTTAAAAAAATTTTTTAATGGGCAACCAATTTGCCACTAAGAAGACCATGCAGACATCAAAGAACACTGGGATAAATCCACTGGAAAAGTTATACAGGAAAGATGGCAAGTATACTTTATTAGGATATAGTGTGTAAAGACGATAAGTTTCCAAGTGCAGGATGCAGAAAGAAATAAATGCAACAAAACCAAACATTTCAGTCAAAGGTCTTCATCAGTGTTCCCCTTAGAATATGAAGAAATTCATACTGATGGGCTGGTAGTAAACTAACATGGTGAGCAGGGCTTCAGTGCCAACTAGCAAGGAAGAGCCACTAGAGAGCCATAAATATATATAAGCGAGAGGAGACTAAGGCGTCCCTTTGTTGTTGGATATGTATCTGGAATTCTACAAAAAGCCAGTCCAAGATTAATTACTATTTACAAAAAGGTAAAGTCTGTTTAGCAACTCAAATTAAATGGGGAAGTGGGTTCCAGAATACCTTGAAGAAGCTGGGATATCACATAGGGAATTACCAATTAAGTTAATTTGTGTATTAAAACTAGGGCCACCAGTTTGTCTCCACCATGTGACCTGCAGGGATTTAAATTTGTATTACAGTGGTTATCCACCAGGGGTCCCCATAGGCTCTCCAGCAGCACAGTAAAGTGAATATTCATACAATTGAGTTTCTAATTGAGACATTTATTTTTTTTTAAATTAAAAAGACAGTTGATCTAATATGGGGAGAGTCAGGAAGGACAGTGAACATGGATGGAAGTTTAAATGCTACGAAAAGCATGGCTGCTTCCTGTGTACTAGCATACTGTATTCTGCATAGTTTTTAGTGACACGCAATATGCAAAAAATATCCTCCATAACATTATCGGTGAAGCCCCGGAAATAAGTATACCATCATGGGATATTACGAACACTCAATTTTTTTACTTAACAGCTTTTGAAAAAAGTATACTCAACTGGCAAACACAATAGGCACGTCCGCTGATTCGGACACGGCCCATGTCAGGAGTGAGCCAGTGGTCCTCACTCCTGGTCCCGGAGAGCCACAGGGTCTACTGGCTTGCGTTGGCACTCAGCACTTCAGAAGCACAGCAAGTGATCAGTTAAAGCAGGTATTATTATTATGATTACACAGTAAACTCAGGTTCCCTGGTTTCTTGAGTCTGAATCGGCCGCTGATCTTAAGGAAAAAACAAAAACCAGCAGCAGACTCTGTGGCTCTCCAGGACCTGGATTGAGTATCACTGCAGTAAAAAGAAAAATGACTCCATATAAAGCAGGGGTTTCCAATCTCATCCTAAAAGGGCCGGTGTGGGTGCAGGTTTTTGTTTTAGCCTGGCACTAAGACACCTGATTCTACTCAAGGTCTTGATTGAAGACCAAGATTAGTTAATTAGTTGAATCATGAATGAACTTTGTGCAAGTATAATGTTATATAACTGCTCTAATTTTTAATATGGGCATTTTCCACTGCTTCCAACAAAATCAATCATGCCCATGTACAACATTTTAAAATACTGCAGGATGTTCACGGTACTAAGTGATCAAACTGATTTTAATGCCTGAGTGTTGCTTGTAAACATTTCTGTCAATCATCGCCTGTGCTTAATTAGGGGCAATTACTTTATCAGATTAGATTATTGACATGGTGCAAATGGGATAAATGTTTGAGAAGTGGCTTTGACAAAGATGCTATCATGACCTCCAGCTGGTGGAGGACAGAAGTACCATGCGAGAAAACAAGGGGACAAAACTAACCGGTGGCCCTAATTATAACCTCTAAGCAACGGGCAGACAATCAATTAGAAGCTGGTCTCCATCTTTTGCGTGGATGGGTCATTCCGTGCAGAACTCTCATCTTTGCATGGCTTCCAGGTGAGGGCCAGAAACCAGAGGAACATGAACAGACCTGCAGGATGGTGAGGAAGGGTTTAGTTACCTCAGTACTTCTGTGTTACCATATTGTACATTGTGTATTGTATTAAGGACAATACTTGGGGGGGAAATGGTAGTTGGATAAGTAGCTTGTTTCTACACTTCAGGTAATTCTTTTTTTTTTTTTAAATGTATTTGTTTTGAAACATTTGGTGGTCAATGAGGGGCTGAACATATCCAGTTCCCACCCTGATTTGGAATGTCCAATTATCTTCAACCGCAGCCTCATTCATGTGCGAACCCCACTGCCGATTCGGGAGACTGTACTGTAGACATCCGCGGTTCTCCTCCAAAACACGTAGGGTGCGTCCCCATACTCAAAAAATGCATCCCCCTTTCCTCCACTGCCACCCCCTCTCCTCCGTCTCCCTGGAAACCCGATCTTTGTGTTTTAATCTAATGTCGCTGATTACACATTAATAGTTGCGTATTCATATCTTGACCGTAATGTCAGGTACATTGTACACTGTACATGCAAACACTTGTACTTGCAAATGTACAGGCAGTTTTGCATACTTCCAGGTAGGAGACGAGTGGAGGAAAGGAGGTGAGGAGTGAAGACTATTGGGACGCACCCGTGGTGTCAACAGTCTTCTTTTCACATCGCGACTACAGCCAAGCTTGTACAGACTGGAGTTGGAGGAAGAGCATTCATAAGTGGCTTGTACATGTAGTTCATAGGCACCCAATCAACCAGCGGGGGTCACTAGAGAGCAATGAAACACTGACCCATAACTGACTGAACCCTACCATACCCTGGTCAACACAATCGGCCTATGGAGCTAACGGCCACTGGCACGGTCCGGATTCAATCTGAGACCATGGGGCTCATCCCTGCACTACCCAAAGAATCACCCAGCAGCCCCGTTTCAGGTCATTCTAAAGTGTGTTGACATTTAGTTTTTATTTTTAACTGCGTAACTAAAGCTTTATCAACCACAGAAAGAGGAACAATTCACCTCTCAGAAACTGATACATGTGCCTTTATCAACCACAGAAAGAGGAACGATTCACCCCTCAGAAACTGTTACGTGTGCCCCCGGCTGTGTCCGAATACGCCCCCTACACCCTTTTGAGGGCGCATATTTGAGTCCACTTTGTCAAAAAGCTTTTTGAGCGGGCGACTTTTTCTCACAAACGGGGGCACTTAAAATACCAGGATGAACCCCTTATTTCCGGGGTTTTGTTGAGGGAATTCAGGAGCACACTCATCTGCAGCAGATATCTATGGTACAAGATAAGTTCATATTACAAACTACTCTTTTTTTCATTTTTGTTAATTCAATCTTCATTCATAATCTACACTTTGTAACAATCATCATATGTTAACTGATTGATATTCTCAATAAAAATAAATATTACAAACTACTTCCTCACTAGTTTGGAAAGAGTTCTGCGGGATTTCTTTCGCACACTGCTTGCAAAGTGAGGGCACAGGGCACATAGCAGACAGGGGTCTCAGCAGACAGGGAACAGGGGGTGTATTCTGACACAGCCATTGTCTTTCCCCTGCTGTGATGTCTTGTTTTCCCCATCCAGAGTTGATTGAACCATAATTGAATGATTGGTGCCACCTGGGCCCACGCCTTTTAGAAGACTGGTTTGCCCAGCAATCAAGAGTTGCTGTTTCTTTTTGTTCCTGGGCTTCCGAGTCAGACATTTTTTTTCTTCCTCACAACCTATGACCCAGAGTGTCTTTAGGACTGTGGTTTTCCTGTATTTTCATCTACTGACCTGTTTCCTTTACTACACATATGTACATACAGACTCATACATATCCATACCTGCATTCGCGCATCCATGCGCTCCCTATCCCTTTCCCCCCCCTTGTTTAATAAATGTATTTTCTTTAATTGCAACTCTATCAGTGCCCTTTTTATGTTGCGGTCATTCAGGGAGTGGCCGTAACAGAAACTAAAGGCGGTAGTATTCTAGCTTTGTTTTTTTTGTTTTTGCAGGGGGGAATTCACATTAAAGGTTGTATCAGCGATTTTTGGGTGACGTCACTTCTGAAGCGAAATCCCAAACAAACATACGTTATGAATAATTATGTTATGTTTTAAAAAATAGTGTTCAAGCATCCAGAATTATAACCACGTTAATAACGTTTGTAAGAAACCAAACCGTTTGTAAATCCGTCAAGATTTCAGCGAGATAAGAGTATTAGCGTTTGTGCAGATCATTGTGATTGGTTGGAATACTGTTTATTTTGGTTTTGAGTGGTTGGTAGTACCATTTGTTTTTGTGTACGATCTCGGAGCATAGGCTGCCTACAGAGACGCGGTTTTTTGACGGCCTGCTTATGGGGCGGGCAGCTAGCGGATCGTGAGGAAAAATCAGATGAATGTGATCATTTATGTTTCCACCCAAAATCGCTGATACAACCTTTAACATGCCACTTCTCTGTGACTGAAGATGTTGCAAGTTCAGTCTGAACCCCCCGAGTCACAAAACGACTAACTGCTAATTTATGATTCAAACTGGCCACTTCAAAAGTGCACTCCTTGCATCTGTGGTCAGCTGCATACTGTGATTCTCCAGTCATATCCAGTTCTGCAGTCATATCCAGTTCTGCTTTTTAACATCTTGTGGGGGAAATCTACATCACCCATTCAGTGTGCTACAGCTCTCAAGTAAGAAAGGACAACAGCTGCACTTTAGTAGAATTTTTCTTTTTTTTCCCAACTATGGCTACATATCGTTTTACTGTAGCCATGTTTTTAACCCCGTATAATGAATCTTCATAACAACGGGAAGAGGAACCGATCCCTTCTCAGTACGCACAACCCACACACCAATAAAGTGGTAGTGTCTGAATGTAGGAGGTGGGGCGACAGCATTAGGTGTTATTGGACAGCATTAAGGGCTGCCCTGGTGCCGATAAGCCTGCTTTTCACCAGCCAATTAGCATTGGTAGCGCTTGCTATTGTGCCACGTGGTCCGATGCACAGGGCTTGGAGGTGATGACATTGAGGTGGAAACGTCCACACTGTGTATGTTCTACACTGGAGATGGGTAGTGAGAAAGAAGGGATAAATGAAAAAGAGGGCAGTGAGGGGAGAAGGGTTATTGAGAAAACATGGGAGAGAGGAAGTTAAAAAAGGAGAAATATTTTTCTCCCTAGCTCGCTTTCTACACATACGTAGATTGGCCGCCAAATTACTAGTTGGTTATCGAAGCAGTATTTCCAGCTCAACTTCACTGAGACAGACTTGCCTCTAACTTAGTCGAAAAGCTATGAGTCTTTGTCTTTCACAAATGTCACGGCAAAAGAAAAACTGCTCGCGTAGCTCGAAGCGTCCACGTTCGCGTATTTGCGTGAGGAATGTTTCGGCCCTTACTGACAGGGGTTACTAACCTTGGAGCCCATTGAGTATGGTAAAGAGGTAGAGGCCAGGGAGAGGTAGAGGGCCATAGGTGATGAAGGCAAGGCCCCAGGGGACCCCCAAGACACAGCTCATCCCCAGGAGGGTCATACAGTCCCTCCACAGCCTCCCTTTTTCCTCCCGATGGCGAGCGCTGTTGGCCCTCATTTTCCGGAGCTTGGCCACCATCACGCCCAGCATGACCACACTGAAGAGGAAGACCAGGCCCAGATAGCCGGTGACCGTGATGTAGCTCACGTCCTTTCTCCTGAGCCAACATCTGCAGTGGAGACAGAGCAGGAAGGGCATAAGTTACAGGCGCCCCTTTATCTCATGTCCACGGGAGTACCCGGCCCCCAAGGTCCAATCAGGAGCGAAAGTAGCCGTGAAAATCACCCCATTTTTCTCTTTATAGTAAATAAAGTACTTTACATTCATTACACCGTCGAAACGTACACTGTAAATAAATGTCGACAAGTGTTCACAAATCCAAAATAATTCAAGGGAAAATTCAAGCAAAAGGCCCTGGAAATTGTTATGTAGCCTATTTCAAGACAGTGGTTCCTGAGACGGCCTTGGCAAAATGGCACCAGAAAATACCTATCCTCAATTCTGATAAAAAAGTTGACCAAGCTTCCCAAATGTTACAGTATAATGGTTTGTGTCCAGTACTCAAGTTGTAAAAAAAAATCAGGGGGGATGGTGGATTTGATCATATGGGGACATAATTTGTGCTGATAATGGCGCAGAGGGTGGGAGACCAACTCTGTACCCTTTTGATTATTGTTAAAGCATAAAGATAATGATTATACTCCTAAAACAACATGCATGTTATGGATGTTAGGTGTCAGATACTCCTGTCATTGCTCTTGACCAAGGCACCTCAGAATTGGAGTCGGTCCCCGGGCTGCCATGGCACCACTTACATTTGACTTAGGGTCAAATGCAGAGGACAATTAGTGCAAAATAATTTTTTCACTTTAATTTAAAGTGGGGGAGGGGGTCAAAAAATGTGGTTATAATGGAAGTCTATGGTACAAATCTTGTAGGTTAACAGTCCCAACGTACCTTTTTGTTCAATCTGACATTATACAAAAAGTAAAAATGCACCAAAATCAATCTTCTCATTTATTATTCAGATGGATCAGCTGATGATACTAATAATAAAGTCAAATTTGTTTTTAGAATATTGAATTATAGTGTATTTTTCAAAAAAGCAGTTACTGGTATATGATCAAAACTGGTATCTAAAGGGTTAATTTTTAATCGTGATTAATTCAATCATTATGTAAATTAAACAAGAACCCCTTCATGAAAAAATGGAGGAAAACAATTAGAAAAATATTGATCTATCATCATTTTATTGCAGTTCAAATACAAATCTTTTATGTTAACATTCCCAATGTTACTTTTTTTAACAGGGCATTAAGTGCAAATTGAAACTGTTTACAAAATATGAAAATATATTAAAAATTATACAGATAATACAAAATAGGACCAATTTTGTCAATGGCTGCCTACTCCACTCTCCCCGAACATGATTAGCTGACGTTAATGCTAGCCTAGTTCAGGGGTTCTCAATCCTGGTCCTGGGGGACCCCTGTGTATGCTGGTTTTCGTTGCAACCGCAGTTGCAATCCCATAATTTTAACAAGCTGTTAATTTTTCTTAATTAGGTGCTTTTCATGTTTGGAGGAATTATTCGCCCACTTAAGACACATTATGTCAGAAATAGCTATGCATGCCATGTAGAACAAACTCCCCATGTTCACATTGTGCTTATTGTGCTATATTGCAACAATTACATAAGAAAAGGTTACAAAATAATGTATTTTCACTCAAATGAAAGAGTGAAGTGAATCAATAGGCTCCTAATTAGGTTGTTGAACACGTGTTTAACTCAATTTTTTCTTTAAGCTTAAGACAATGCAGGTTTGGCTCGTTATCATTTGCTTTGTGTTTGAATTCTTCATTATCTACGAAATGGTTAATTTTAGTGGCCATGTGTCCACACTTTCACCAATTAGGAGCCTATTGATTCAAATCAGTCTTTAAATGGATCTGTTAAATAATTTTCTTATCTTTTTTAAATAATATAGCACAATGTGAACATGGGGTGTTTATTCTACATGGCATCCATAGCTATTTCTGATATAATGTGGCTTAAGAGGGTGAATAATTCCTCCAAACATGACAAGCACCTAATTAAGAAAAATTAACAGCTTGTTAAAATTCTGGGATTGCAACTGCGGTTGCAACGAAAGCCAGCATACACAGGGGTCCCCCAGGACCAGGATTGAGAACCCCTGGCCTAGTTAATGATCTTTTAGCTAGCTAGCTAGCTAGCTAGCTAGCATTAGTTAGCTAGCTAGCTAACAAGAGAGAAAAACGTAGCTAAGCTCCAAACTAACATTGTTATTGCTTATGTCCAGAGATTCCACCTTTGGTGACTAAAGTAATGAGTAATGACTAAGATTACTGACTCTTGACTTACCTGTAATGTTATTTTTTGTCTTTTTAAATATGAAGTCCCTCAGAGAGTGCTGTCCTCCTGGGCTGGGTTGCACCGGTCATACGTAAATTCGTGACTAAGTTTGCGCGTAAAGTATTTACTAGGTCCTTAGTTGCTACTAGTTAGTTTCAAACTATCGCTTTACTAAATTCGGTTGCACCACCAATACGTAAGTAATGTCTTAGCTAGTGAAAACTAAGTAATGCTTAGTTCAATACTAAGGTAAACATTGTCGCTTTATCATGACGATAACAAATCCATAACCAATCAATCAACAAGCTACAATGTAAACACGGAAATCAACTTGCATTGAGTTTAACAGGCTACGTCTATTTTGCATTCCATGGGGGAAAAAATAGAACATTGAACAGAATTACAATGTGTGCATGTTTATGTTTTTAAGAATAAAATTCAAAATATCCTTATTTGTTTGTTTAGCCTATTTATTTATGTTACAGCCATTATGTGCTTTGAAAATATATGGAAACTTAGCCTAAGTTACGGGACTGTTCTGTTTGCCTCTCTTTTGAACTATAAAGAACTTTGTTTTGAAACTGAACGTTTTCCACGCGTCAACTATTTTTACAGTGTTTGCTGAAGAAACGGCGGAGGTAGCCAATTAGATGAACAGACGGTTACAGTTTGTGTATTTTTTTTATACCTAGGGGTAGGTGTAAATATTTAGTAGCTACTAAGCTCAACGTACAAACTAGTTTGTGTGGTGCAACCCATTTTTATTTAGTAATGTGTAAACCTTAATTTAGTAAACACTTACGTTATAACTAGCCTACGTTTGAACTTACGTATAGCTGGTGCAACCGGCCCCTGGTCGCTTGGCCATTGTGATGACCGTTACCTGCGCTCGTGCTGCTATGCAGCTTCTAGCATCAATCAAACAAGCGCATCACGGCGCTCTGGTGCCTCTAGGGCACTCGCATAGCATAGCGTCAGTGACTTGGTAAAAATGTCATTGCATGTGTGCGTGCTCCCTCGCCCACAGTATTTTACTCAATATGCGCAAAATTAATGTTGAAATAGCAGTAATACCACGTTCATTGATAAAATGACATAAGGGATGGAAAGGGGGGATGGCCGTTTTAGAAGGGGGATGATTTTGACCGTTTTTATTTCAGGGGGGATGCCATCCCCCCTCATCCCCCCTCAACTCGAGTGCTGTTTGTGTCCATTATAGACACTGGCTTTTGACTGGCCCAAAAGGTCCTTGTCAGGGGCACAAAATATATATATATATATAAATTACAAATGAACAAATCAGTATTTTTACCTCAAGATGAGCGACAGACTTGCCTCTACCGTGGTCGAAGGTATGAGCCATAAATTGCCAGTAATGTCCTAACTAAATTTAGGTCAGGCAGGAAGCTAGCTACAACAGCACTAACACAAATATACTGTGTGGTCGTGTCCGAATCAGCACTCTTCCACAATGTTGAGTAGCCTTGGTGAGTAGATAGGGCGAGAAAGACGTAGAGTACACAGAATCTTTTCAAATTACAGTATACTTCAAACACCCGGATGACTTACTTCCGGGGTTTCGTGGGTACATTAGGGAGCACACTTTTCAAGAAGTACACAAACATTTTGGTCACATAAATATGACGTGAGGCTTCGTTTAAAAAAAAAATGAGGCGCAGCTTCGCTGACGTTTTCCTACAAAAACAACACATGACATGGCAGCGCAAGAGTGGGGCGCAGGGTTGCCAGATATTGTAAGACTTTTCAGTCAAATGGCGACTCAAAACTAGCCCAAATTATAGGCTATTTTTAACCGAAACCAACATAGTTTAAATAGAAATCATCATGTTTTTACTTTTTAAAATAAGTGCGTGCTTTGCGACTTTTCATTTTTACCCGTGACTGCACTTTGAAACTATCCCAATTTAACTGTAAAACCGCGGACATGGCAACACTGGTGGGATGTCTTATGACCTGCTTATGACACTTCCACAGTGCGGTTGGAAAATAGTATGGCCGATATTTTTCGCGGACTGCTAAACAGTGCACGTTACACAGCACACTTCTGACTGCCAGTGCACTGTAGAGGAGACGCAGTAGATAAGGCTCTGATTCGGACACAGCCTGTGTGTTCAGGTGTCTGCGGGCTCTGTGTTGGTGAGATCGTTGCGGCTCAGCGGGCCCACGTTCTCTCTGTGCTCAGGTGTGGATGGAATGGGAGGGAGAGGTGACTCACATGTCACCTGGGGGGGATCCCTCCTTCCTGTCCCCTTGTAGGCTGAACCTGCCGTACGTCTGAGTGAGGGCACAGGCAGCCACCGTCACCATGGGAACACCTGGAGAAAACAGGGCGGTGACCAGGGTGGTTACAACACAGGAATGTCCCAAAATTAATGTTAGCTGCACTCATCAAAACCTGTTTACTTGACAGAGTAGGGAAAGCGAGGTGTGGTGAAGGTAAATGTATGTTTGTACATCTTAGGTTTAGGAACTAGCAGAGAAGGTTCGGGAGTAGAATGGCCGTTACAAAACTGGATAGTTTGCTGCAAACCTGCAGCTAACATGTAGGGCATTTCCCACAAACTAAATTGTTTACCACAAAATGTTGCCAGAGGTTTGTCAGAGTTTGCCAGTAGTGGTGAATTAAAAACTTTGCCAGAAGTGAATGGCAGTTCCCACAGAGCTAATTTGCATGTGAAAATATGAGCTTGCCGCAAACCTGCATGCAACAATGCCGAAGGATTGACGCAAATTTGCCAGAAGGCCTATATTTTTGTAAGGGGGATCGCACTGGGAAACGGACAGAAAACAAAAATTAAAGCTAGTATGAAAATATCAACATCATTGTCATCATCATGCTCATCAGCAACATCATCATCATAACAGAATGCAGATTTTTCCGAGGTTCGTTTTGTGAAACATCTCTCCAAGAGGTGGGAAAGTCAAAAACATCACACCTCAAGACTCTGAACCCTTACCCAGTGCCTCTCAGGACTACGGTTCAACAGACCCACAGCGGGCAGGTACAGTTGAAGTCGGAAGTTTACATACACTTAGGTTGAATGAAGTCATTAAAACTAATTTTTAACCACTCCACAGATTTCATGTTAGCAAACTATAGTGTTGGCAAGTCAGTTAGGACATCTACGTACTTTGTGCATGACACAAGTAATTTTTCAAACAATTATTTACAGATTATTTCACTTTTAATTAATTATATCACAATTCCAGTGGGTCAGAAGTTTACATACAGTTGACTGTGCCTTTAAATTTTTAACATTTGGTCGCATTTTGGTCGCATATCCTTTGCATGCCATGCCATGATGTCTGTGACCCAACAACATCAAAAGACTCTTGATATCTTATTTTCTGGTACTCTTACAATTGATACTATAACGTCTAAGTTATATGTAAACTTCCGACTTCAACTGTATCTCCAGGTGTAGGTGACTGAATGGAGAGCTCACCCCAGCCCACCAGGCCCAGCTTGAGCAGGTATTTCTTGATGTAGATGTTGAAGACGCGGACCAGCAGCAGGTACAGGTGGAAGCCCTCGATGGCCGTCCAGGTAAAGGTGGCGAGGAGGGAGTAGTGGAGCAGCAGACCCAGGGCCTGGCAGGCCACCCCGCCCCGGTCCTCATCATCACCCTGTCCCAGGCCATGCCCCGCCCACAACGCGCTCAGCAGGAAGAACAGGTGCAGGAAGAACAGCGCCCCCGTCAGGTTTAAGTGCACAGTCATCGACTGCTCAGACCGACCGTGCCTGTGGGTAACCCCGCCCCCAAAAGAGATCATGACTATCACATTTTGTTTCTTCCCACCTCATTCTAACCACAGCGTCTGTCAGTTTCAGGAAACCATTTCGCAAGAGCTCTTTGTGTAACAGGAAGTCCTAGAAGGCTTTACGCCATTTCTCTCCACAGCTGTCATATAAGTTAAAATACATATGCAAGCATGCGGAACCTGGGGAATTCTTATTGTCGATTCCCAACTGAGGCAATACCTTTCCTGGCAAATACTACACTACATTTAAATGAAATGACTATGATGTCAAATCATGAAACGGCATTCTATCCATCACTGGCGCCATGCAAAATCCTCCAAGAAGGGGAATTATTCAGCGAGGCAAATCACATTTCCTTTTTTAATATTACTCACAAAACCTTATGGTTTAAATCACGGGGCTATGTTTTGCTGTATTGTTTTAACATACCCACTTTTCAAAAGGGACTAGCTAACATGGTTAGCTGTTGATTGTGGACAGCTTGCAAGTATTCCGTGAGTCTATCCATGAAGAGGAATCAAAGGCATTTCATATTTGACAATGAATCTTTACGTACCTCGAACACAAATGCATGAGTATGGTAACGGCTGTAAAAAACACGGACAGGCCACAGCCAATATAGCTGATGTAGGTTAGGGAAAGAGCGTTGACCGGATCTATGGATACCTCTGCGTTCTTCCGGAAAGACGTCATAGAGAAGCAAGAACACAAAAAAATCAAACGAGCACAAGTTATGATCCAGCAAAACATGGCAATACTATCTATAGTCTTAATTAGGACCCCATCTAATGTAAAAAAAAAAAGATCACTGATACTCACTAAAGGAAAACACAGTGTTTATTTTTGAAGGACAGCATGTCCACCCATCTTGGCGGTGATAGCTGCTTTATATATGTGCGTGGTTAATACAGGCAGGTGGTGATTTCTGGCAGTATAATATCACTTAACCTATTTTGGATTGGGGCACCGGTGACAACGTTATCAACATACCGGGTATAAGCTTTAATCTCAGGTACTCATGAGACGTTCATTCTAAGTGACCAATCAAATTCAATTTCATTTGTAGTTCTCTTTTCAGAGAGCCTATTACGAAGGTGCTTTACAGAGAAAATGGAAAAAGGGGAATTGGGCAAACACCAGGCCTGAATCCCCCAAAAAAAAACAAGCAAGTGAGGTTAAAAAAAAAAGATAAAAAATCAATCCTGACCATGTGCCTGCCTGTGCCACAGGGTTGGCAGGTCTACACACTGAAAACAGACAAAAGGCTCAATCAAAACTAGCCCAGCGCTCGCTGAAATGCTACACAAATCATCACAATACATAATTAGGCAGGTAGTACCTTCCGTCCTGTGAAACTGTGTCCAAAACTATGGTCAGTTATGTCCCACCCATTCAGACACACTACTGCACTAAGAATGAACGCCTCATACAGATACCTCATCTACCCATGAACAGTGTTGATGCTGTGTTTATGGTCTTGTGCGTGTTCCGTTTACTCACAACCAGCACAGCAAAGAAACTCAAGTGATCGCAGCTGCAGATGAACGACTTGTTGGTCCTGGAGACCACACAACCCTCGGTGCTCCACCGACCTGTAGTCAAAAAAGTTTTTTTAAACCATTTTTTTGTTGTTGATCTATTGGCTGAAATTGCATTGTGTGTGTGTATATCCCAAAAAAAATGTATCCTTACTTATGTATCCTGCTATTGGATAATATGAACAGATTGTGTTATTGGTTGAGGTAGATCAGAACAGATGTTATTTTTGGCTGAAGTAGACATTGACCAATAGGATCACTGTAACCAGGACTGGTGCATTTCTGATGATGTAATAGTCAGGAAAATTAAGGAGAGGAAGATGATGAAGAAGGCCTTATTGTGTGGCTCTTTGAAGTTACATCTGAATTCTGTTGTATGCTCAGGAAGCTGGCATGACAGGTGTCAGTCAAAGTGACTGACAGGAGATGAATTGGGCGGAGAAGGGTCAGAACCTGGGCCACTGCCATCCAGCTCCTCGTAGTACACACAGCGTCCTTCCGTCTAGGTTTGAAACACAGAACATTTGATAAAGTTTTAGCCAGGGATAAATCAGCCAATCAGTGAACAGTATGAGTCAAGCACTCCCCCAATCTTGGATTAATGACATTGTCTACCATTTACCCTCAGGTTCATATAAAGATAACCTCTGTGTACCTTTAGGTGTATATATTATTGAGAACATTAGGTCAAGGAAATGCTTGCTTCTTCCATTTGTCAAAATACTAGTGTAACCCGTTTAGTTAACATGATTGGTTGGATTGGACTAAATGTGGTCCATCTGTAACTCATAATCACTGCTAATTAATTTGTTGCAGCTAAAGTAAATGCATAGGAATTTTCCAAAGAGGCTCAGAAGAATGGCATAGTAATTTAGCATAGAATGACAAAACAATTTAGTACAGAGATTGGTAAGGTAGTTAGGTAGGTTAGACTAATTTAGTACACAGTAATTTAGTATGGAGATTGGTATGGTAGTTAGGTAGGTTAGAGTAATTTAGTATAGAGATTGGTAGGTTAGAGTAGGAAACAACACTATGCTGGAATGTTGGACCATGTCCAAATCAGCAGTCAGCAGAGGACACTATTGAGTAGCCTTGGTGAGTAGATCGGACGAGAAAGTCGTTGAGTAGACGAAAATCTTTCTAATTGCAGTATACTTGAAACACCCGGATGATACACTTACTTCCGGGGTTTCACTGAGTACATTAGAGAGCAAACTTTTCAAGAAGTACACAAACATTTTGGTCGCATAAATATGACGTGAGGCTTCGTTTCAAAAAAACGAGGTGCAACTTCACTGACGTTTTCCTTCAAATACAACAAAAAGAACACGTGACATGGCAGCGCAAGGGTGGGACGCAGGGTTGCCAGATCTTGCAAGACTTTCAGTCAAACTACCCCAAAATATATTTTTAACCGAAACTAATGTATTTTTAAATATACAGTACTGTGCAAAAGTCTTAGGCACATGTAAAGAAAATCTGTAAGGTGAAAATCCTTTCAAAAATAATTTAATTAAAAGTTTCTAAATATCAAACAATTGACTATAAAGAACAGTAAACAATAAAAAACGGAATCAAATCAATATTTGGTGTGACCACCCTTTCCCTTTAAAACAGCATCAACTCTCTTAGGTACACTGTTGTTCAGTTTTATAAGAAAATCAGCTGGTAGATTGTTCCAAGCATTTTGGAGAACTTGCCACTGTTCTTCTGCAGACTTTGGCTGTCTCGCTTGCTTCTGTCTGTCCAGGTAATCCCAGACAGCCTCGGTGATGTTGAGAACAGGCCTCTGTGGAGACCATACCATCTGTTGCAGAACTCCTTGTTCTTCTTTTCTCTGACGAAAGTTCAATTACGTTTTTGGAAAATTGTGTAAAATCAATGTTTGGAAATGTACAATTTGCTCTTTTCTACTGACAAAAGACAAAAAATAAACATCTAAGAAAAAATCTACATAAAAAATCTAGGGTGCCTAAGACATTTGCACAGTACTGTAAATCATCATATTTTTACTTTTTAAAATAAGTGCTTGCTTTGTGATTTTTCATTTTTACCCATGACTGCACTTTGAAAGCCCAATTTAGCTGTTAAACCACGGACATGGCAACACTGGTGGGACGTCTTACGACCTGCTAACGACACTTCCAAAGTACGGTTGGAAAATAGTATGAGCGTTATTTCTCGCGGACTGCACGTCGCTGGCTACACAGTGCACATTAAACAGCACACTTCCGCCAGTGCGCTGTACGCAGGAGACAGGGCGCAGTAGATAGGGCTCTGATTCAGACACAGTGCACTGTACGCAGGAGACAGGGCGCAGTAGATAGGGCTCTGATTCGGACACAGTGCACTGTACACAGGAGACAGGGCGCAGTAGATAGGGCTCTGATTCGGACACAGTGCACTGTACGCAGGAGACAGGGCGCAGTAGATAGGGCTCTGATTCGGACACAGTGCACTGTATGCAGGAGACAGGGCGCAGTACATAGGGCTCTGATTCGGACACAGCCTTGGTGTTTACCTGGTTGGCATGTATGAAGGAGATCCTTATTGGCTGGTCGAGGTTCGTCACGGCAACCCTTCCAACCTTCACGCTCAGTACTGTACCTCCAAGGATCGTCTCATTTTGACAGACCTACATGAAAAGTGTTGACAACGTGTGTGTGTGTGTGTGTGTGTGTGTGCGTGTGTGTGTGTGTTTTATGTGATGCGTTATGTGTGCATGTGCGTTAATATTGTTATGTACTTGCATACCACACTAACAGTAAACTAATGCATTTCATTACATTACAGTTGGATATACATGAACCCTTATCAAAACACACTCACTTAATTACAAAAGTATCAAATTACCAAATGATTAATTGATTAATTGATTGTATCCCACTGATCAACACTGCAACTAAAGCAGCCCAGAAATCACTTATTAATAGACAGCCATACCTCAGCTTCGAAAAGGCTGCTGTTGAACAGTGCTAGAGTCAAGGGAGTGCTGGCCTCGAAACGGCGTCTACCTGTGCTTCTCCCCAGTGCCTCTGGGGGTAGGTAGAGAGCATATCCTCCTACTTCACTCATGTGCTTGAACTGGGGAGAGAGAGAGAGAGAGAGAGAGAGAGAGATGGAGGGGGGGGTTCTAATGTCCTTAATAGCCGATCTAGTGGTAAGAACCGGTAGTTCTCCTGCTGTTGAGTGAGTCAATTAACTACTTAATTATAATTTTTAAATATAATTTATCACCCAAAACAACGTGCCTAATTCCCGCCCTAATTTGGAATGTCTGATTGTCCGTCCAATTCACATTCATCGAGCAACCGCACTGCACAGGACACACAGGTTATCTTACGCCAGTGCAGACCCACTCACTATGAAGCTGAAGGAAGATCACCCGTTCACACCTGCAGCTGTATGCTGGCTTGCCCGAACTCAGCAGGGTTGCATGCAGGCCGACTGAACGCACCCGTACCCTGGGCAACGCAGTCGCCAAATGCACGTTGTCCCTGCCACTGGCACGATTCTGATCCATGGGGCTCATCCATGCGCCACAGTGTGGTGCCCCAAACCGAGTAGACTTACCTCAGTGGTTGTATTTACGTCATTCTGGTAGAAATCGAACACGTCTTCATTGGTTCTCCTCGGGGCTGGCCCTTTGACGCACCCATTTATTTTTGAACCAAAACAACTGTCAAACAAAATTTTATTTTATTTTAGATTACCACTAGATTTAGCTGTAAATTATGCTGGAACAGTATGGAATATATGATTGGTAAAATGGCTGTAAGTCATCAAGGATCTGAGATATCAAACAAGCCTCAAACCATCACTCTGCTGCCAGATATGCAATATCAATATGGATGGATCACTTTAAGGGTTGTTTCTCCTGACAAATTTTCCGATTGAACTCTATGGAAAAATAAGTCGAGAAGAAACCCTTCAAGTTATCCATCCATATCTACTGTATTTCTGGCAGCAGAGTGATGGTTTAAGGCTTGTTTGATATGTCAGACCCTTTATGACTTACAGCCATTTAGCCAACCATGTGTTTCCATACTGTTCCAGTGTAATTTACAGCTAAATCTAGTCCAACCCCCCAATTCCCATAGAGATCCATTCAAATGCAGAGACATTATAGTATCACTTGTAAGAGAAAATAAGGTATCAAGAGTCTTTTGATTTTGTTAGGTCACAGACATCAGGACGTCATGGCATGCAAAGGATATGTGACCAAATATAAAAAATTTAAAGGCACAGTCAACTTAGTGCATGTAAACTTCTGACCCACTGGAATTGTGATATAGTGAATTAAAAGTTAAATAATCTGTCCAAACGATTGTTGGAAAAATGACTTGTGTCATGCACAAAGTACTGACTTGCCAACACTATAGTTTGCTAACAGGAAATCTGTGGAGTGGTTAAAAATGAGTTTTAATGACTTCAACGTAAGTGTATGTAAACTTCCGACTTCAACTGTAGCTGTATTTTCTTCATGTACTACTGTAGCTATGCTTGCCTTATTGGTGAGCTGTGTTTTTAAAGTGTATACTTTACCTTGTCCAGGTGATGTTTCGTTGCATATCCCTACATAAACTTAGAACATCGTGACATCTCATATCTGAAAATACAGATGAAATGAATGGCTCTCCTCCTTTACTTGTCTACGTATATCACTCGACCACACAGTAAAATGTCCAGTATTAATTCAACTCTAACAGAGTAGAGTACATATGAGCGTAATCTGGTCAGAGTAGGCTCATATGTAGACTGCTAGAGTTGAATTTACATTGGACATTTGACTGTGAATTTACTGTGTACATGCATATTATAGGCTACTCGTTTTATTATTGAGCGTATTCATTGATGAATTTGTTATTATTTTCATGAGTTCATGTTTGGCTGAAATCATCAAACTCGCGTAGGCTATGTTGCTTTTCGTTCTAGACACAATTGCAATCCCAGAATTTTAACAAGCTGTTCGTTTTTTTCTTAATTACGCTGCGTTTTGAGTGATTATTTACACTCTTAAACCACACTATGTCATTACTAGCGAATACCATGGAGAATAAAGTCCCGTTTTCACATTGTGCTGTATTGCAAACGATTACATGAAAGGTAAAATATGTTTTAAACTGATCAAATTAAACACTGAGGTGAATCAATAAGGTCCGAATTGGCGGAAGCGTTGACACAAAACCAACCACTTGGTAAATAATATGAAGAATTCAAAGACAAATTAAATGATAACGAGCCAAACCTGCATTGTGATAAGTTTGGGGGGAGTGAAATAGATGCTCTCAGATGCTGTCAACGAACACACACCACAAAAAATAACTGAAATAAAGAAATGAACTTACTTTCCTTGCAAATAGTACTAGCGATCTGCACGAGAAGAAGCAGCAGATGTCGTAGGTTTTTCATCTCGCAGATTTCACACGGACAACGATAAAAAAACAACTATTTTACATTCCACTTTTTGTTTTTGTCCTTAGGTGATTTTCAGTGACTCACGCTGGTCACAAAACCCCCGCCGTAACTACCACATTGTGATGATGTGGTATAGGAAGTTGAAACTCTGATAGCTATGCACGCTCTCTACTTGTGGGGTTCTCGTACATGGCTTACCCAAAAATATATTTCAGTCCAATTTGGTCAATTGCAGCGTACTTATACCCTTATGGAAAAAGAATATACTGCAATATATTGTAAATATATCAAAATTATCGTCTCAATATATTGTAAATATACTGCAGTAGCTATATTACATTTACATAAGGGTAGCTGCAGTTTAAACCTCAGGTTTACAGGGAACTATAAACTATCCAAATCTGTGAAATAAGGATTAGCTGTTCCAGTTGTAGGGGGTTTAAACTTCAGATAAGCACACTGCAATTGACCCTGTTGGTGGTTCGCCGATGCATGCTAGGCTAGACTTTCACTTAAGAAAATAGGCTGAATAATGGCAGCCAGCAAAAATGCTGAATCTTACATCATGCTGAATCTTTAGCATGCACTATGATACAACACAACAGAATAGTTGCTAATCCAATGTGTGAATGGGCATCTGTAGGCTATTTGTTACTTTCAAGTGAAATGTAAATAAAAATATTGCATTTTTTCCTCCAGTCCTTGAATTGTGTATCCAGAGTCATGTAAATAATAGACACCACGGTAAGTTTTGTATATTTTTTTGTGATCGAGCTTTTTATTCACCTATTTTTTAACGACCAATTCAGTCAGACACAGACAGACACCCCAGCCCCTACCGAAGGAACCTATGGATACTTAGAAAGTCACCAAAGTGTCACGTTATTTTATACTTGTCAAGAGCAAGCCATATCAATATAGCAATATATAATGGGGACGGTATAACAGACAGTTGAAAATTCAAAGCATGACCCTTTGGTGGATAGGTTTGCTGTTCTCACAATGAATACGTTTGCATCAAGCATTCACAATGTCCCCCATACTGGATTTTATGCCATTCAGAACTATTTTTTATATACATTTATATTACTCATATTTAACATATACAGCTTCTGTTATTTGGGGACTGGACTGTGCTTATAAGTTATGAAAAGAAAGCTGCTACGGTAAACCTGACAGCTGCAACCCAATCAATTTGTAGCATCAGTACATAATATGCAAATCAAGTAAAAAAAATAAAATAAAGTTTTAACACACCTCAAAAAGTAACATGGTATGATCTCAATAACCCTTTCCTGGTCTGCCCCAGCAAAGCTATTTGTAGCTGTACAGTATATAGCCTATATACACGCACGCACACGCACACGCACACACACATTTCCTTTCTGAAGCCGTGTTAACCAGTGCTCACAGCACAGTCATTTCCCGGACCACTACTGAAATGTGACGCGCCACGTTAATTGTCTTCTAATCTTCCACTGATGAGAGAACATTTGTGGTAAAGCACACCTACTTGCACTGATGGCCCTAAAGCATAACAAATATTAATATATATATATTTTTAAAATACTGGGGATTTTAATGCTATCTTATGCCATATTTCCATCTGCAACCAGATATTTGCAAATTCTAAATTCTAGTACTTTAATATATCAGTATATCAATATATAATTAATTAATGGGCACACATTTATGTATTAATAAATACTGAATTAATGGGCACATATTTGTCACTAACAACAGCCCATCTATATGCTCACTATGCAAAACATTATGCATCTCTACAGCCAACTGCTGTGACCTTCAAATTACATTGCCCTTATTCATAGAATCTAAGGCCAAGACTAAAAGCAACTGTTATTCACCTGTCATTTTAAAGTAGTAAACATTTTTTATACTTAATATTCTCTTGAATTATTTAGCATTGTCATATATAGATGTGTGTGTGTGTGTGTGTGTGTGTGTGTGTGTGTGTGTGTGTGTGTGTGTGTGTGTGTGTGGTGTGTGTTGAGGTTTGAAAATAGATCACTGTGTGTGTAGATCTTTTTGAGGCATAGCCCTATGGCTGTTTGCATACCGTTTTTCTAAGATAATAGGTTCCCCGCCACAGGTATAGATGAAACATGAAAATCGCATGCGGATTGGTCGTTGTCCATTTGGTATCGATCTAGAATGAATTATGGAAGGATGCCGCTTTTGGAATTGATTTAATTTGATGCTGGGTAGGGATAGGAAGTCAGTAAACCGGAACCCAACAAGCGCCACCTACTGGCCATTTGAAACTGGCTAGTGAACGGCAGACAGATGGTTGCATATATTGCGCTCTGCGCTCCTTTCGACTTTTTACGTGCACGTTAAAATACGGACAAAGTTGCATAGTACACACGGCCCTCCCACTCTTTCCGTTGCCAACAGGAGAAAATGCCATTTTCAGTTGACACGGAAACACTGTGCGGCAGTCCCCAGCAACCTGTTCAACACAAAGCCTAACATTTGGAAAAATAAATCGTAGGGTCATGGCGACTGCCATCCGAGTTTCGTTCTGACTAAAACAATAGCATGCTGTTTAAAAATGCTTCTCTGTGAGGTTTCTGAAGCAAAAACGAGAAGAGGAAATGAAATTTTTTTTTTTTTTTGGGGGGAGGGGGGGGGGGGGGGGGGGGGTGGTAATGTAGATGGGTCCATACTTGTAAAACTGATTCTGTGTGGCTTTGGCTGTAGAGATAAAACGTGATGCCTATGAAACTGTTCTTGAAGTCTTGACCTCTCTTTTAGCCTTCCTAGAGGTCCCGTAGATCCAGAGAAAGATGAAGAATCCTATTTGGGGGGGGGGGGGGGGGGGGGGGTGAGAGAAACACAAGTATCAATGATCTCTGATCACTAGTAGGAATCACAGAATGTCCCATACATACACTATCACCAGCTGAATAACTAGCAGGTATAGTAGCAAACATGGGGACTGAAGTCTAAGAACCATTGCAGTCCTTCAGATACACTTTTCAATTAGGTCCAAAGCAGTTTAATTAATCACGCTTGGAATACATTCCCTAAGTACTGTCAAAGTGCATTGTCTACCAGAAAACAAACCAAACCAGAAACCAAACCATTGTCTACCAGAAAACAAACCTGTGACTATTTGGACTCCTGAACATGATGAATTGTGGGATACACTTAGCTCCAAATACCGCTTCGAAGCGGTATTAGGGTAAGGGTGCATTAAGTATGGGTTAAGTGTACTGCGTGTTGTACTACTAGTGCCGCTGTGTAGACAAAACCGCAAGTGTGGGTATTGGGACAGGTCTCTCTTTCCTCTCTCTCTCTCTCTCTCTCTCTCTCTCCCCCTCCCTCCCTCCCTCCCTCCCTCGATGGCTGGGTACAGGTGGAGGGTTTTGTACAAGGCCCCCATCCCTAAGAGGACTGGGGATCTGCAGTGGAGGGTGTTGCATGGAGCGGTGGCCACTAAGGTTTGGTTGGCACATATCGAATCTGGGGGGGCTGAAGGGTGTCCATTTTGTACATGCCAGGAAACTGTGTCGCACCTTTTTATGGCGTGCGAGAGGTTGAGATAACTGTTTGGGTTAATAAAAACAGTGTGAAAACAGTGTGTTTGCGGCTGGGGGTGGTTTTTTCTATGGGGGACTTTGTCTGTGGACCAGCAGCGCTACAGGGTGGTACTATTGAATTTTTTATATGGTCAGGCAAAACTGGCAACGTGGGTCACACGCAGGAACATGCTGCGAGCTGGTGGGTCTACAGATGTGCTGCAACTCTTTAAGGGTTATGTCTCTGCCCGCCTTAGGGTAGAATTTGAATATTTTAAAATGATCTATGATGTGGAAGCATTTAAAAGAATGTGGTGTATTGGGGAGGCTGTTTGTGTGGTAAACGAAGAGGAGATGGAGACGTGTTTAAGTTGAGTGTGGGAGTAGAGCATGATTGGTGGTTTTTCCTTTTTTTTCTTATTTTGGGGAGGGAGGGTGGGGGTGGGGTTTTTTTTGGCTTTGTAAATAGGGGAGTGGGGTTGGTTTTAAGGTGATTGTGGGGAAAGGTTGTGTGTTTCAATAAAGGATCAAAAGTCTCTCTCTCTCTCTCTCTCTCTCCCCTGTCAGGTGTGCTGTATGTACCTTGCAGGGAGTTGAAGATGCAGAACAGGTACTGCATGGGGATGCTCAGTCCTTCTCCATAGCTGAGGAAGGCCAGACCCCAGGTGCTGCCCAGTAGACAGGTGAGACCCAGCACAGTGCAGGCCTGCCTCCAGGGCATGGTCATTCTCCTCGTCTTCCTCCCAAAATGTCTCATTTGACATATCCTCAAGCTCACGGTCAGCAGGATGCCATTGTTGAACAGGAAGATGAGGGCAAAATAGCTGATGTTCAACCCGTAGAAATACAATGGCTCTGTGATCCAGCAGCTGGAGAGGGGGAGGGGAGGGGAGGGGAGGGGAGGGGAGGGGAGGGGGGGGATACCATGTTGTTATTGGTTAAGTGAAAATGCTCCATCATCTATCCCCATTTGTCTGTGTGTGTTCTGAGCCATAGGTGCCTTGACTCACTGGGTGGCTTAGCGGATTAGCGCTGATTGCCCGCGATTTAAAAGAACCGGTGTACTCTTGATGCGCCGGGCGGCGCAATGTTATGATGACGACGACCTCGCAGCGATTACGGCTGGGTTCGGCATGTTGAGCCGTGTTTGCGTCAGTTCCTGTTTGATTTAAATAAACAAGAAAGCCCCTCCTTCGCCTGTCTTCACTGGGGAGCGTCACCAATGTGGGCGTAACGGCGCACCGGTTCACTAAATCAAACCCACTCATTAATTAATTACTTGTTCCAACCCGAGGTGGAAAGTCCAGGGGTCAGAAAGTAAAAGTCATGCCAACTGTTTCTTCCACCCATGAACTAAGCCAGCTGATTTCCCTAATTAGTTCTGCCTCCTGGCTGAATAATTGTGCTGATTAGCAAATCCAGGTGATTGGAACAAAATACTGGAGAGGACTTTCTGAACCTGAATTTTCCACCTCTGGTTACAACTACAATTAATTAATCAAATTGACTGATCAGGTTGAAATCTACGGATCGGCTCAAAATATGTTGTTTACTTCACCCTGTCCTATGATGTTACTAGCATGCCAAATACTATATGCCTATTTTATTCAGATGAGACTTTATATTTGTTTTTTTATATCATGAAAGCAACAAAGATCTTATACTGCCCACTACAGGGGAAATTTGTTATTATGTAATTATCATGGTGTTAACATTTTAACCAACAGTGTGACCATTCAGTGGCCTGCCAATCGGAACTGAATTTGAATTGAATTATCCAATCAGAATGGACGTATACTATGAAGTAGGTGGGTATTTCTATTAAAAGAGCTGTTCCGGGTTTTACTCAGTGCTGTTATCCAGCTAATTTAGTAATCCTGCTTCTCTTACTCAGTGCTGTTATCCAGCTAAATTAGTAATCCAGCTTCTCTTACTCAGTGCAGCTATCCAGCTAATTTAGTAATCCTGCTTCTCTTACTCAGTGCTGTTATCCAGCTAATTTAGTAATCCTGCTTCTCTTACTCAGTGCTGTTATCCAGCTAATTTAGTAATCCTGCTTCTCTTACTCAGTGCTGTTATCCAGCTAATTTAGTAATCCTGCTTCTCTTACTCACTGCAGTTATCCAGCTAATTTAGTAATCCTGCTTCTCTTACTCACTGCAGTTATCCAGCTACTTTAGTAATCCTGCTTCTCTTACTCACTGCAGTTATCCAGCTAATTTAGTAATCCTGCTTCTCTTACTCACTGCAGTTATCCAGCTAACTTAGTAATCCTGCTTCTCTTACTCACTGCAGTTATCCAGCTAACTTAGTAATCCTGCTTCTCTTACTCACTGCAGTTATCCAGCTAATTTAGTAATCCTGCTTCTCGTACTCAGTGCTGTTATCCAGCTAATTTAGTAATCCTGCTTCTCTTACTCAGTGCTGTTATCCAGCTAATTTAGTAATCCTGCTTCTCTTACTCAGTGCTGTTATCCAGCTAATTTAGTAATCCTGCTTCTCTTACTCAGTGCTGTTATCCAGCTAATTTAGTAATCCTGCTTCTCTTACTCACTGCAGTTATCCAGCTACTTTAGTAATCCTGCTTCTCTTACTCACTGCAGTTATCCAGCTAATTTAATAATCCTGCTTCTCTTACTCACTGCAGTTATCCAGCTAATTTAGTAATCCTGCTTCTCTTACTCACTGCAGTTATCCAGCTAATTTAGTAATCCTGCTTCTCTTACTCACTGCAGTTATCCAGCTAATTTAGTAATCCTGCTTCTCTTACTCACTGCAGTTATCCAGCTAATTTAGTAATCCTGCTTCTCTTACTCACTGCAGTTATCCAGCTAACTTAGTAATCCTGCTTCTCTTACTCACTGCAGTTATCCAGCTAACTTAGTAATCCTGCCTTGTAGTATAACCCCCCCCCCCCCCCAGTTCTCATGTTTGAAATAAACTTTACATCAAAAGGAAAACATTTTAATACTGTTTTTAATGTTTATAAATGCAATCTTCAAATTGAAAAAAACTTAATTGCATTTGTCTTTAACTAATGGATGAGCCACACCTACTTGCTAGCTTCTCTTTTACATGCACTTCTTGTCCTTAATTAACTCAGGTGTATTTGTATTTGTATTTATTCACTACTTGCATGTTGGTCACAGTGTGGCATAATGATTCAATCTCCTAACAGCGCTGTTATCCCCTTCAACAAGCTATGCCCCTTTTTTCTTCATTTTCATTTTCATTCACATTCCATTTTTTTCTTTATGAAAAACGAAAAAAAAAAGGAATTGTGAGTTCCAGGTGAGAAACAAATCTGAAACCTGCAACTGATGATTGTAATTTTCTTGGCGCCTCAAAAAGTATATTAAAAAGGAAGAGACACAGGGCAATGAGGAATTGGATCTGTCTCAAAACCCATTCCTTGTTTGACCCCCCCTCCTCAACCCAACCACAGGGTGTACTTACAGTGAGCTGGTGAAGTTCCCCACAGTTATAGTCTCCAGGCCGTAAAACTGGTTTGGTTCACTTTTAACTGCGAACGTAATGCCAACAATTACAGCGGGAACACCTGGACAAACAGACAAAGGAACAAGCCAAGAGCGTCATAGATTAATAACAGCTCGACGTTGTCGACAGGTGGAAGAGTCTAACATCTGACAGGCTGCTTCAAAACATGTACAGGGCAGGGAGAATGATTCGGAGTGTGGAAAAGTGCTAGCAGAGAGAATCATTCCGATGCTTGCGGTGCTTGAGCATGTAGATGCAATACAGTGGAGGTACAGAACATTTTATGTTTTGTTTTTTTTGTTTATTATGCTCTAGTGGCAAGTAGATACAGACAATTCAGTGTGGTTAGTCGTTCTTTGGTGATGTACTGCCCCAGATTTTCGAATGTCCGGTTAGTCAGACTTTAGTGACGCAACGACTTGGTCAAAGGGGGAGGGGGGGGGGGGATGCTGTTCCGCTCACCCCAGCCGATGAGCGACAGCTTGGCGATGTACCGGCGCACGTAGGTGTTGAACACCCTGATGATGAGCAGGTACAGGTGCAGGGCCTCGATGGCCATCCAGGTGAAGCTGCACAGCAGGCCGTAGTGCATCAGGACGCCCGCGAAGAGGCACAGCGGCATGATGTTCATGCTGGCCAGCCACTCGTTGAGCAGGAAGCTGACGTTGAGCAGGAACAGCGCGCTGCTCAGCGACACGTGGATGGTGTTTGAGTGGTCCTGCGAGGGGTTCCTGCGGGTGGGGGAAACAGACGTAGGAATATGGGTGTGGCGTGGGCGTGGCCTGTCAGGGGGTCATTGAGCGGAGGGGCAGAGCTCTGCTCAATGGAAGCGGGGAAGGCATGCGTAACGTTACATTACAAATTATTTGGCAGACACTCTTTTCCAGAGCGACGTACAGGGCTCATGGGGGAACAGGACACCTTTTTGGGGCTCATGGGGGGAACAGGACACCTTTTTGGGGCTCATGGGGGGAACAGGACACCTTTTTGGAGCTCATGGAGGAAACAGGACACCTTTTTGGCGCTCATGGAGGGAACACGACACCTTTTTGGGGGCGCAAACCTGATGATGATGTAGGTCATGATGGAGATGGCGGTAAAGAAAACTGACAGGCCGGAGCCGATGTAGCTGATGATGGACAGGATTTTCCAGGTCCTTGAATCTATCCTGCCTGCTGGGACCTTGGAGCAAGGAAAAAAATTAATTGGATGGGTGGGGAAGGCACCGTTATGCTGATTGGTGAATTTTCTATTGATTGATTGATTTATTGATTGGTTGATTGTTCACCAAAAGCACAGCAAAAGGGGTCATGTGATCGCAGCTGCATAGCACATCTCGCTCGTTCACGCTGGTATCGCAGCCCTGCCTGCTCCAGCTCGCATCTTCAGCTGAATGCATAAACAGAACGAGTCAACATCGAGCCTGGTGCTGCCCGTAACATTTGCTCAGATCTGCATGGTGATCATGTTCCGTCATTGACCTATTGCAGGGTTCTGCAACCTGGGTCCTGGAGAGACACAAGCTCTGCTGGTTTTTGCTTTCACCTTATAAATCAGCACGCAATTCAGACCCAAGTAACCAGATGAAGTGAGCTAACTGTGTAATCAATGGCTCTAATTGATGAATTAAGTGCAGAGTAACATTGAAAATCAGCAGAGCTTCTGGCTGCATTCCAATAGTCAAATTCGAGCAAGGAAGGATCCTTTAGATCGCATGACCCGGAAAACGTTTCCCGGGCAGCCATGCGAAGGACCGTTCGAATTCCTTATATTGAGAAGGAAAGGAGCTTCACGATTCCTTTTATCCGTTCATTGACAAAGGACGCTCTGGAGGATCCTTTTCAGAAGGAAGGTAGTATTTGCGCCCCACAATGCGCAATGGCACCAATGTTTGCATAAGCATCTGAGTTTTCCGGAACCTACCGAATTCAAACAACAAGGGATGAGCGAAAATCTTCTGAGAAATCTAAATGTGAGTTGCTAGTATTGTTGGTTAGCACTGGCTTATAATAGAAAGTAAACAAACAATGACACAATCAGACAATGCACCAAATGTATTAAGAGGCACAATTTCGCAGAAATAAAACGGACGGTTCAAGTGAAATGCAGACGGCAATGTAGTCATTTTTCGTGAAGTGTAGTTCGCTATGTTGAACAGTCACGTCAATATCACCCGACGTCACACCACGACGCAAGGTAGAGAAGGAGGTTTGAATTCCACAGTTACGCTAGATTCCTTGTAAATCTCTCCTTCCATCCTTCCCTTGACCTCTGTGATGTTTTTGAACGAGGTCAAGGGTCAAGGAAAAGTTGCAAGGAAAGGGAAACAGAGCTATTTTTTTTAGCTAATCAATCTTAATGCAGCCTGTGGCTCTCCAGGACCAAGGTTGCAGACCCCTGAACTATTGGATCTCTGGTCTCTTGTCAAGGTTTAAGGAGCCACAGAGCTCTTTCCCCCTGTAGAATTGTCACCATCAGTATCTACTAATCTATGCATGCGAATGTGGCCCAAATCGGAGTTGAAACTATCAAATTCCATGTGGTAACTTGCCATTTAGACTTACAGTATATCAAATATCAAATACTGTATCAGACGTGAAAAGATGGGATTTTGTTTACTTTAAACTGCCTGTCTCAAAAAAAGCCTATGAGTACATGTCATTACACGTCATTATTACATGGAAAGACATTAACACATTAACAGAGCACATAGAATGTTTAGCTGCCATACGGCACATTTGCAAATGACCAACATAAATGGTGATTTCCATTATAAGGAATCGAACAGGAACAACTCTTGAACTTGAAGGAAGATTAATTTATTTACATTAATGTTCATCTGTCTGAACTACAGGAAATTCACTCTGGATTCAGTAGAACCCCCAATAATTCACTGCAAGTTAGGGTTGAAAGGAAAACCTACAGGACGGCAGAACTCCAGGAACAGGGTTGGGGACCACTGCCTTACACCATGTGATATTTATTGAGTTATTGTTATTGATTACCTAAGAAATAAAAGACACTCACCCCACTCATCGTAAAACTGGCACTCAAGGGCATGAACTGCCTGTGAAAAGACATAATATAAGGGTGGAAATACGCCTGGCAAGCACTGAGGACAGAGCTCTGAACTGGACCAAAGACTACGAAGATACTTGCCGGATCTATGAACATGTTTGAAATCTGGAACTTCATCAGAAGTGGATTCTCCAACTTCCTCACACGGTCTTCAAACAGCTCTATCCTAATTAGCATGCTCTGAGGTCTTTCCTCACTAAACTGCATAAAGGTGGGAGAAGATGGATTTACTTAATTACATCAAAAACATGTACATTCATCATTCATCTTTCTTATGTCAATCAAAATAGTTTATACTGTATATACAGTGAGCACCATAATTAATTGGACAGTGACACATTTTTATGTCACCATACGCTCAAATTAAAGCTGACAGTATGCACTTCAACCTCATTGTCAGTGTATCCTTTCAAGTGCTAGAGTACAGAACCAAACTAACAAAAAATGTGTCACTGTCCAATGAATTATGGTGCTTACTGTCTGTATATACAATCAATATTGGTTGACGTAGGAAAGATGAATGTACCCATGTTCTCCAAGCAAGCAATATATCCAAAATCTATATATCGCTATATTGCTGGTGTATGCAGATGTGTGTTTGTGTGTGCGTGCGTGCGTGCGTGCGTGCGTGCGTGCGTGCGTGCGTGCGTGCGTGCGTGCGTGTGTGTGTGTGCGTGCGTGTTGAGAAGAGTTTTTTGGGCACAGCCATTTTTATACTTTTTGCTATTTTCGTGTAGAGTTGATTTATTTTGAGGCATTCATCATCAAATTTTGGAAATGTAAATGCTAACGAGAGTTTTCGGGAGAGACAGTGTACCAAGAACTGGTCCGGGGATTTATACGACACCATTGCCACTTTCCTCTCCTCCTCTGGAATGTTCTGAAGGATCTTTGCAGGTATCCTTGTTTGTGGTGCACAGTCCTTATGAAACAGCTGTGGGAAAATCAGATTTAGCAAAATATCTGAAACTGGAAAAACTACATGTGTGATCACCAAGATTGCTTGAGTGCCACAGACACCTACTCATTGGAGGCCCAGGTGAAAGCATATTCTTTAGCATCTCTTACAGAAGTGCCAGTAGGGAGTAACCAGACTTGAAACAAAGTACCCAGAATCCCTTCTGATAAATGGTGTTGAACTAAAGAATCAGAAAGCTGTAGTCCTACCAGAGGAGCATCAATGTCAATGTAGTCCTTATTCTGGTTCAGACTGCTCAAGTTTGCCTTCGTCACTTTCACTGCTAGGTCTGTCAGGTCGTAAATGATCTCCTCTCCATCATAAGGGATCCCCAATAGCACCTTTATCAGGAGCCTTTCGACTCTGCAAAACACAAAGCTTGTGCCGTTAGTCATAGTGACTTCCCAAGAGTTTGACATGTATGGATGTCATTTTTTGATATGCATTTGCAACTTACCCTATGTAGACTCTCTTAACTTGTGTAATATTAAACAAAATGTTGCACATATTTTTCATATTCAACACCCTTTTCAAATCTTTGTGCCTCTCAAGATTTCGATAGCGTGCTGTCTTTAATAAAGCGTTGAATGGATCAGGCAAGCACTTGGTGATTTCACATTCCAATAACCCTGGGTGACAACATACATAAACATGAGGTATAGTCATGTAAATAACAACACAAACGCCATCGATAATTTTGCTTTTCAACACGACAGCCTGACACCCAGGACGCAGAGCTCTATCAGCTCGCCACTTGATTTATAAAATAACGGAATAAAAATAAGGAAAGATATCATACCATCTGTGATATTGAAGGCATCGGATCCTTCATATTGTGAAATTTCATCTTCCGTTAGATTTACAGTTCCACTGAAGTTCAGAGTCATGTTGCCGTGAGCGCACTCCACGTAACAGCCATGTTCTCCCCACTCGCAGGTCAAGCCATTTTGCATGCCGTCTATGATGACGATGGTTTCATTGAATAACGTCAAAGATATTTCACTTATGGTTTCGTTAAATTTCACTGTAACAACATCTGTAAGAACTAAAGGAAAATAAATATGGAATTAAGCTGAACAGAAGAACGGAACCAGACTGTGCAAAAATGTATATATTTTTTATATTTATTATGTAAAATTGAAAATACGTGGAATGTGGTTTAAAATATGTCATACAAAGTGAAAGTTTCAGTGTTAAATGAACTCTGGCAGAGTAGATTTTACTTAAATCAAGTTAACGAACTGCGTACATTCAGTATTTGGCTGTTGGTACCTCCATTAACTAATTTATATATAAATACAAACTGAGTGTGTAGCATGTTATTTATTTCTATAGTTTAATTCTACTATCCATAGCAATAACTGTTTAACTGTTAAATTTAATCATATTTTGGTTAATGCTTGGTGCTATTGAAGGCCAGTTGAAAAAAGCATCTTCTCTCCAGGCATTCAAGCTACCTCCCATTTAATGTGATATGGTGCTGATGTGCACTGAGATGTGCATATACACAGTGTACTACTGGCTAACATCACCACGTGTTGCTCAGTGACTCAATATACATGCACTGGACATTTTGCTGTGTTATCTATAGCACAATTCATTGCAAACCCCAAAACACATAAAGGGAAAAATTTATATTCTGGAGTTTAAAAAAAGTGTCATTACAATTTTAGTGTACATTTTTGAAGACCTGCCACCTGTGCACTTGCTGGAGTAGGGGCATGGACAGGTTTGTGGGGTAGAGGCGTGGACAGGTTTATCCTCTGCACCACCATGAAAACACACTAAAACACTAAACCTAAAATTATATTTTTTTTAAAAGAAGAAGAAAACTCCAGGAAGTCAACTGAGCAGAAACGACGCCAGGGTTACAGCTCATTCATGCAGAGAACATAGTAGAACAATGTAATCACAAGATAAAACGCATTGGACTAATTCAACTCTAACAATGGTGATTCAACTCTAGCAGTGTGTACATATGAGCCTACTCTGGCCAGATCAGGCTCATATGTACACTATTAGAGTTGAATTAACACTGGACATTTTACTATGCAGATAAATGTATTATTATTATTACCTTTTGCGGCAGGCACAGCCAACAGAAATACCGCAATTAGGGGAAGTCTCCGATCGATCATCCTGTTTCCTTATACGTTCCTGTGAAACCGTGACGACATAGTTATGTTTCTCAGCCGAACCCTCACACACAACCAGATTATATTATGGAACCACAAATTCTAGGAGTATTCTACTCCTTTAATTTTAAAATGGTTTTCAAAGAGGAGATGATAGCCATTACTGTGCATGCCATCACCAAAAAGTAAAAAAAAGGTTGTTTCTTTAAAGAAAAAAAAATCCTCGTGCTTTTCATTCATAAATCTTTAATGCAGTTTTTTCCCCCACCATGTTTCGTTTATTTTCAAATAATCACATTGATTTCGTGCATAATTAATACTATTTATTATTCAATATATCGATGTTTTTCTTTTCACAGAATTTAACATAATATGAATTAGATATTCAATAATACATAGGCTACAGGGTAAGGATAGTTTAAGCTATACCAGGCAATTGATCTTTCCTTAAAGTATGTAAAGGTGTAGGCTATCACTTTGAATATGAATTTAAACAAAAGTTCAGCTCAAAGCTATCAAGACGCTATTTTCTAGAAGAAGAAATGTACAGGGAAGAGTATACAGTCCACATCAAAACAATGAATAACAAATTAAATGTTTCCTTAACGAGTTATGAGTTGGTTGAACTCAACCGTCGCGTAGACTAAATATGAACTCAAGATGAGCCGCTGAATCGCGGAGAATACAGCAGCCGTCAGCAGGCTTTCCAAAATTCGGTATTATTATTGTTATTATTATTATTATTATTGCAAACCCGAATGGGCTCTTTGATCTGAATTGGTCGTGGACTGTAGATCAATTGGTCTAAATCCGATTTGAGTCCGGTTGTAGAGGTAGTCACTGCTGGATTCCATTGGTATTTGAGATGATTGCGATTCAAACGCTCCAGTGGGCTATGCGTCTGCTTCTGTCACCAACACTGCCTCGACAAATGATTCATTATAATAAGCGTGTCCTGAGACACCCCGTTTGTAGTTCCTCAGATCGGATGGAACGCATCCGTAAGACCCACGGTCTCCGTGTAAATGCATGCATGCACACGAAAACGCACTACTGGGAAGCCTCGTGAAAAAACACTTTTCAAATCTCAAGGAGTAGCGTCACTCGCCACAACCTACGCCCGACTGGTGAGCTAACAGCGCTCTAGCCTACTACACAAAACATTCAAAAATCAAGTTTAAACAGTCAACCATAACTATGTAGCCTACTATCGGATATAGCCTACAGGCACCTTGATTTCTTAACTTGTACTGGGTATGACTGTTAACAGGGTCTCTCCGTCAAAATGTTCTCCAGATGTTCTGCACTTGATCACAAAATACATCTCCACACTCCTTCTGCAAACAAAGGCAACGTCCCGCAGCTCAGGGGAAGAAAAGGCCTTACTTCGAACGGGAGGAGGTCGTGTTTCTCTTCTATCCTGGTAAGCGACACTTGATCCTGCTTGATGACCCTGAAAGATGGAGGCGCATCTGAGATAGCCTAGTCTGTTCGCATAATGCAAATCCGTTTGTTTAATGCAAATCTTATGTTTCCAGCAAATAGCTGATGTCACGCATCAACGTTGTGCTCATGTGGCTAAAATGTAATATAACATGCTATTTATTTATTTGTTTGTATATTTAATTAAAAAATGCAAACCGTAGATAAATCAGGGTTTGGGGTTAGTTTAATTTAAATTCAGTCAATTTAGCAAATTAATCGAACTTCAGAATGTGCATGAAATATGCCCTTACTGTTCTATGAGGATTTTTCATCAAGTGAATTGAATTTCAATTAAATTTCTTTTCACTAAACATTTATTTGGAATAACAGATTTAAGACTTGACATACAGTGATCACCATAATTCCATAATTATAGTGATCCATCCATATCTACTGCATTTCTGGCAGCGTGTGATGGTTTGAGGCTCGTTTGATACCTCAGACCCTTGATGATTTACAGCCATTTCGACAACCATGTAATCCATAATGTTCCAGCATAATTTACAGCTAAACCTAGTCCCACCCCCCCAATTCCCATAGAGATCCATTCAAATGCAGAGAAGTTATAGTATCGCTTGTAAGAGTACCAGAAAATAAGATATCAATAGTCTTTTGATGTTGTTGGGTCACAGATCAGGAAGTCATGGCATGCAAAGGATATGCGACCAAACATTTAAAATGACTTTATTCTACATTATGTTAAACTGTCCAATATTTTTTGATGTCTGAAAATGGGGGTGATTATGTACAAAAGGTTCTATAATTTCTAAACAGTTCATCCGATATGGATGAAAATACCCTCAAATTAAAGCTGTCTGCACTTCAACCATCATCATTGTATCCTTTCAAACTCAAAGTACAGAACCAAAATAACAAAAAAATGTGTCACTGAATGAATTATGGTGCTCACTGTAAATATTTTGTAGATTTACTCTAAATGTGGGTGATGCTTATATCCATAATGGATTGAAAATACACAAATTCACATTATTGAAATAAATTCAACAGATGCAACAATAATTGTTTGTATCTTGTAGGATAGAAGCACATATTGTAGAGTAATTCAACAGTGCCTATCTGTGGAACAGTGGGCGGCAGTGTAGTATAATGGTTAAGGAACTGGACTTGGAACCGAAAGGTTGCAGGTTCGATTCCTAGGTAGGACACAGCCGTTGTACCCTTGAGCAAGGTACTTAACCTGACTTGCTTCAGTATATCCAGCTGTATGAATGGATAAATGTAATAAGAAGTTGTAAGTCGCTCTGGATAAGAGCGTCTGCTAAATGCCTGTAATGTAATGTAATGTAGAATGTCTTCACCAACGATTAGATTTGACCTGAAAATTGTGATTTTTCCTTTTTTTTAAATTTTATTTCTTATTTTGAAATTGACTTCAAGCTGAATCAGAAATGTATCTCAGACTATGGAATGACTATAACATACTGAACATATTCATTTGGAAGATTCTAAATTGCTCAAGAAACTGAAAAACAAAAGGAAGGCTTTTGTCATCTCTTGTAACATGTTCAGTCATCCTTAGCAGCTCCCACTGAACCATTTAACTGCAAGTTTCTTTGTCAGGAAAAATAATGAACTCTAATGGCTCTACCTTATGAGAAAATATGAATCTGTTATGTTTGGTTGTTAGGCTGTTATGTTTCCTCATCTGGTTAAACTTTTTCTGTAGGCAAAGCCTTATTTGCCTCTCGTTCTAATGTACAATGACATCGACAGATGTCAGATGTCAAGCCCATAATTAGGTGTGGTTGTGAAACCACACCTTTTGTTACTCTCCATACTACTTATTATTCACCTCCTACACCATTCATACCTCATATTATACCTTTATACAACTCCAGGTTGCTATTACTTTTTACCTTTATACCATATCCACTTTTTCAGATAATTATCGCCAAAACATGAACGGGAATCAATGGGCACATTTTGAAAACCGATGCAATAGAATGTGGATGCTGTAACATATTACACTGCTTATGACATCACAATGCCTTCCTCTACAACACTGTTATGACCCAACAATACTATCCCAGATGATTTGACATTACCTTTTTGTGCTTTCATCACAATTCATTACTTCTTTGTATCACTTCCAGGTTCTTTAGACTACTTACCACAAAATACATCACCATATTTTAACACTTTCACCTTCTTTAGATCCCTTTATACCACATTACCACTTCATACCATTTCCACCTTTTATTTACTACCTCACACTGTACATATTACCATCTTTCTATACCATTTCCAGCAATTGATACCACTGCGAAGCAACCACACCTACAATTTCTTTAGGAATTGTTAATCTAGTTTCTATTGCAATGTCCCTACTCCATATTGCTTGCTACATTGATGCTGTTGCTACCCAAAAAATTGTGATGTGACATAATTACTTTTAATTCAATACCTTCCGCATAAATATTTTCTAAACGCTCTGAGTAATTTGAACCCTATGTGTATGGCAACACATTAAAAAAAAACATTTTCACATTGTCCTCTTTATAGAAAAAAAAGTTTTAAAAGAATATTAAATTAAATTATTGATTAAAATGAACATAGTTTTTTTGTCAGAGTGCACTGGTTTCATGGGGAAGGTTTGATGATTTGGGCATGGAGAGCAGGGGGAGGGTGCGTCGCGGATGCTGGCTGCTTCCTGGTCTCCCGGCCGCCGTTGGCCTGCAGTGTCTACTTCTTTTGCATGTCTGTGGACCTGGTGGCCTGTGAGTGGTTTCTCGGGGCCGAACTGGCCCTCCGTCTGGTGAGCAACATCCACAGGGATACGAAGAAACCTGAGGATCATGGGTAAAAAGGGTGGAGCAGAACCTAAGAGCAACACGTTCCCACTGGTGATCCCAGACCCTCCTCCCCCACAGATATAGCCTCAAATCACAATGGGTCAATTGCAGTGTGCTTAGAGTTAAACACCTGAGGTATTAAACTCTAGACCACAGAACTGCTTTACAACTGGAAGAGCTAATCCTTATTTCACAGATTTTGACTGTCGACAGCTGTTGCAAATCTGAGGTTTAAACTCCGGCTAAGGACTCTGCAATTGATGTGGAGCTAATTTAGCGCCAAAACTTAACAAACAAACAGAACACGTTGTACAAATGCCCTACGATTCACAAACAAGCACAGTGTGTTTAGCAAATGCAAAACATGATTATCAAACCAACACAGTGTTTTTGCAAATGCTAAAATAAATATCAATACATTGTTTACAAAGATGTGTCTTTTAACATTGGAGCCCTACGCTCAACCAGAACGCTCGATATTTTGAGGACCTGCCCTGAAAAAACCGTCAGCCTTTTGTTTTAAATGAGCTTTCTCGGGGGCACCCGGTAGGTTCAGAGGAGATTATCTGAATAGGCAGAGCACAATGGCTGGACCATGTTTAGTTTTGTCTCAGGGTTGCAAGTGCTTTTTTTGAGATGAATAGCAGTGGACTGAGTTGTGGCCCGAGGCCTCTTTTTTGGGAATACGGGACGGGACTGAACACGAGACGCTGCAATAGCTGGCGGTTCCTTACCTTGCAGTGAGTTAAGGATGCAGAACAGGTAGAGGGCGGGCGTGGGCAGGTGTCCGAAGGAGCAGAAGACCAGGCCCCAGGTGACCCCGAGGAGGAAGCTGATGCTTAGCAGGGTGACGATGTCCTTACAGGTGCGGCTCTTACCGCCGGGCACGCCGTCGCGCCGCAGGGTCAGGATTAGCCTGGACGCTAGCGCTAGCATGATCAGGCTAAACGCCCACACCAGGCCGCACAGAGCGACATTCAGCATCTGCACCGTGCTGTTCTGCAGGTAACATCTGGCAACCAAGGGACAGAGGAGCAGAGTCACCGGTAACTGTCAAACGCACACACACACACACACACACACACACACACAAACACACACACACACACACACACAAACACATGCACATACACAATCAAACACATGCACACACACAATCAAACCCACACACACACAAAGACACTCAAACACACACACTATGTTTAGACAGTTTTTTTCTTAAAACCATGTCCTTTGAAGGGGCTTTACAGTTTTAGCCGCTTGCTTACACACTGAAAGTGAATGCTTAGACAAAAGCATCAAAACCTTAACTTTTGTAACCATGCCTTAAACAAAGGCACCAAAAGTACAAACACATTTTCTGCTTTGCACTTTGTTTGCAATTCTGCAACACACTTTTTGCAAAACATTACACACAGGACACTTTACATTAGACACTTTGTTCAAAAATGAAATCTCTTGCAATCATTGGCAAAACACTTCTATTCAAAATGCAAAACATACATGAAATTGGCAACACCCACACACACACACACACACACACACACACACACACACACACACACACAGGAAAACACTCATACACTAATTGAACACCAATCAGTCTGAGCCTTAGCACTACAAACAGGCCTCAGGTAAGCTCACCTCTTTTGTGAGAACTTTGCAAACATGGAGGCAGTGAGAGGAAGAGGAAGATGAAGAAGAAGATGAAGAGCGAGAGGACGAGGACAAGGACAAAGAAGGGGACAGGCAATAGACGGAGACATATTTCCAACGACATTAGGGCCACTTTGGTGGACCATGTCATAAATCATGGCCTGACGATGAGGGAGGCTGGGCAGAGAGTCCAGCCCAACCTGAGTCGCTACACGGTAGCATCCATAATACGGACATTTAGACTGGAGAACAGGTATGTCTCCAACTTTCTTCACTAGACCGTACCTATGTAACTGTTGCACACCATTCTGCATCACAGTACAATATAATGTAGTCCTACAGTATTAGGTCTATGCTCCTCAGTGAACAAAAAAATAGGTATAGTGCTGTGAAGTACATGCAATACAGTTTTGCTGTTACTGTTTACAGCATGTAAATAAGAACCTAACCATAATATCAACCGCGTCGGTATATCGACACTCTGCCGCGTCTTGTGTCAACGCCAACTCACGGTGAAGCGGCTGTACAGGGTTCCATTTGTGATGAACAGCGTTAGAGTCAAAGACCTTCACTATGACTATGTGCAAGTAAGTGTTACTGTGCTATACTGTAATACAGTAATGGCAGTATATTGTGTCCTACTGGCACTGCATAGATACATTCAGACAAAGCAGTATGTGACCTAGGACACTTCTACTGCCCTGAGTGATATTGGGTTGGGTGTGTAGCACAGTGATATTGGGTTGGGTGTGTAGCACAGTGATATTGGGTTGGGTTTGTAGCACAGTGATATTGGGTTGGGTTTGTAGCACAGTGATATTGGGTATGTGACCTAGGCAGGTGCCCCCATTCTGGTGGTGTGTGGGTGGTGGGGGGGTTGTCTGTGGGGGCACCTGCCTTGCCTGTAGCTTGTAGTTTTGACTGAATGTGTCTAACCCAACCCATCCTTGTAGACATTGTAGTCCTGTGTTTTGAGTTGCACCATATTCACGGTACAGTGAATGCATTTTCTGTTACAGAGAGTCCTGGACTATGATGCAGCTGCAGAGCCTCATGGGTTCATTTTCATTGAAGCTGGACTCAATCTGGCTAAAAACCAGGCGTCGGGGCCGAAATGTTATAGGACATAGAGCCGTTGTGAATGTCCCTGGGCAGCGCGGGTCGAGTTCTCCATCACCATGCCACCCCAGGTCCCTACAATACTGCACGCATAATCACATTTCTGGATACACTACATAATGCAGTTGTACAGGACGGACCAGAGCAGCCCAGGTTTGTTGTCATCTGGGATAATGTTAGTTTCCACCGGGCTGCTCTGCTCCGGGACTGGTTCACCAACCACAATAACGCCCCCTTACTCCCCATTTCTCAATCCGATTGAGGAGTTATTTTCGGCTTGGTGTTGGAAAGTGTATGACCACCAACCACATGCCCGCCTGCCTCTTCTGCAAGCAATGGAAGAGGCATGCGGAGACATTGAGGTGGGGTCAGTCCAGGGTTGGATACGGTACGCAAGGCGATATCTTCCCCGTTGCCTAGCCAGGGATGACATTGCTTGTGATGTGGATGAGGTGATGTGGCCAGACCCTAACAGAAGGGGGGGATCCGTAAACCATCCACCCCATCCCTTACAATACTATTTTTTGTTTTACCATTTCACTGTAATTTTAATGTAATAATTTTTTTTCCCGTGAGTTTACAGTAACCTATTGTATTGATTACTGTACTGTAATTCTACTTTGTAAAAACCTGCAATGGCAAAACAATAAGCTGTATATATGTTTTTCTGAAGCCTTTCTATTTTTTTGTTCATTGACATTTGAGTAGATGTACTGTATTGGAACAATCTTTCACAGAAGCCTGTATGAGAAAATTAAAAAGGTATACAGTAGTGTATACAAGACAGCAGTGTTTTGTATAAAGTACATCAGTGTGTTGCTGCTTTGACAGAGTAAATCAAATGGTGCATGTGTTTATCATTTTGTTGCAAAAATGCCATTTTGAAAAAGGATTGGTAGATTTTAATTTTGACATAGAAGTGAGATGTTTATCTCCAAGTGTTGTGTCTTATTTGGCTTGGGTGTAGAGTTTTGACACAATGAGCCAAATTCCGCAAGAAGTGTGTAAGCAATCGCAAAAAACTGTAATCAAGTGAGACACACAACCAGAAGGAATCTCAAAGTCAAATCATGTTTAAGCCCTCGGTCGGGGTTGTGCTACTAGGAACAAGCGAAACAAAGCGAGTTTGTGTTTTCAGATTTTACATACATCAGCGCTAGATTTTAGGCCGCATTATTCAAAACAGATACAGTGAACCATTGCTTGCACCTACCAGCAAAGGTCAACATTTGAATAGGGCTCCTCTATGCTCCGCATAACAGCACACCACAGAAGCACAAAAAAACACACAACAGTGAATCCATTTGCATTCTGTTCATTTGCATGAGTTACCTTCCCCTTTAGCTCTCAGTGAATTTATGAGGAACAGCGTGACATCAGCAGGAACAGATACAGAACTAAGATCAGACAAACTGACACGGTTCTGCTTTCATCTAATCATTCTACTGACTCTCCAGATATTTTTCACCTACGTGCCTTCCGGTGCTATATTCCAGTGCGGTATTCCTGTGCTATATTCTGGTGCTGTATCCAGTGCTATATTCTGTGCTATATTCCAGTGCTATATTCTGGTGCTATATATATTCCAGTGCTATATTCCGATGCTGTATCCAGTGCTATATTCCGGTGCTGTATCCAGTGCTATATTCTGGTGCTGTGTTTTCTGGCACTGTATTCTGTTGTTATATTCTGTTGCTATATTCCGGTGCTGTATTCCAGTGCTATATTCTGGTGCTGTATCCAGTGCGGTATTCCTGTGCTATATTCTGGTGCTGTATTCCAGTGCTATATTCTGGTGCTATGTTACAGTACAGTCCTGTGGCAACATTTAAGTTTACTATATATTCATACTGAAACAATATGAGAATGAGCGAATATACACATATACGTAAATGTTAAATGTTGCTACGGTGGCTAAATTTGCTGAGGCGCCAAAGAGATGATGTGATATTACCAGTCCTTTCATTGCTGGTAGAAACGCAGATATTTTAAAGGTTTTTGTTGGCTGGGGGGGGGGGGGGGGGGGTGTAGGGTGCTGAGGGAGAGAAAGAGGGGATGTCTCACATTTCCGTGGAGACAGTGCTGTTATCGGAGGTGTGAAGGGTTACGCGCTGGTAAACGTCTTTGTCGACGATGAGGATGATGGCCACGACTACAGCAGGGAGTCCTGTAAAAAAACAGTGGTAATCAGGCTCAACCATTGAATTTCTTTACATAATGGAACTCCCTGTGGAAACATTACACATGTAGGCCACCAGGGGGCAGTATTTCTCCACGTACAACACATGGTCAACTCCACGTCTCCACTTCAACAAAAGGGATAAAATGCCTCTGACTCAGAAGTATGGCTAGAAAGTTGGCCTTGTTCCATTGGTTGTCACCATAGTGCTCTCTGATTGGTGGAGCTCCTCTACATGTCAACTACAACTGCCTCATCCCAATTTTACTAACCTTGGCTTATTGTACCTCTACAGGGCGGTGATGAGTGGCAGTCATGCTCATGCCTGCCATTAATCCACTATGCTGAGGAACACCTGGGCTTCTAAATGCTGAATGCCGCACAGACCCACAGTGAGCAGGTATCTCCAGGTGTAGGTGAGGGAATAGAGAGCTCACCCCAGCCCACCAGGCCCAGCTTGAGCAGGTATCTCTTGATGTAGATGTTGAAGACGCGGATCAGCAGCAGGTACAGGTGGAAGCCCTCGATGGCCATCCAGGCAAAGGTGGCGAGGAGGGAGTAGTGGAGCATGACGGCCACGTAAATGCAAGGGCCAGAGACGGACAGCGAGGCCACCTGCTGGCTGGGGAGGAAATGCACGTTGAGCAGGATCAGAGCCACGACCAGGTTAAGGTGAACCTTCAACGTGACTTCAGCCAGCATTTTCCTGTGGGAAGAATAAAGACACAGAGAGAGAGGAGGAGGGGGGGGGGGTCAAACATCCCAGGCATAGTTTAGGATTTTAGTCTGAATTGTTTATCGGTAATTTGATTGCATCTCGACTTGGTACGATAATAGCTGTATAAACGTGTTGCGCTGGTTAGCAAGCTAGCCGGCTGGCCTACCGTTTCATTGCTAAGGTGGTACTAACTAACTAACCTGAGCAGGCCTCACTGGTTTGCCCCTCTATCCTAACACTGACTAACATTTGTGTGATATGATCTCATTTTAGCTTACTGTAGATGGTTAACAGTATTTCCTGACCGAAGTGCGTGAACTTATTTATAATAACGTCAGATTTGAGATCAATAATCACCATCGTGCTGCGACACAGTTAGCTTACTCATTACATTACATTACATTTATTTAGCAGACGCTTTTATCCAAAGCGACGTACAGTAAGTGCGTACAGAGACATCATCAAGATCACTACAGAACAGACAAGGCAAAGCACATCCTTCGCATAATGTAGCAGCTATCCCTAGCAATGAACGTCGACTGTAGTTCACAGTAAGCTGTGGGCAAATCAGCAACACCACACTTCCATTCCAAATACTAGTATAAACTATAATAAACAGACAGGAAAACACAGGGAACTCCACGTGATTCCTTTGTTCCCTGAACGCACACGTGCCATAGGCCTACACATCGACACATACACACACATATGTGCATACACACACAGAAATGCTACAATACGCACACAACACAATATGTCTATTTAGTAGAATGTAATATTCATGTTTTTCCTTGTTTAATGAATCTATTTTTGTTAAACCTGGTGTCTGTTTTGATGTCGTATGAACACGAGAGCTGAATCAAACCTAATCATTAGAACGTAATACCTTCAACCCTTATGAATTATTAGTTATTAGTGCTTTGATGGTAAGTGGAAGTAGTAGTAATTATAATTCATAACAATCAAATGAGACTGATTTAATTTTAACCTAACTTAAGAATAATAAGGGTAAACCTCATTATGCCATAGTTATTGCCTATATTTCTGGCATCCCATGTAAGGGTTTATATATGTACAGAGGCATGTTCCTTACATTTATGGTGCCCCGTCGAGGATATTCTCTACATTTATGGTGCCCCGTCGAGGATATTCTCTACATTTATGGTGCCCGGGTGAAGACTGGTAAGACGAACATGTTTTATATGTCTATCGCCATTACTGCTAAATGTATATGTAAACCCCTTGCATGAGTAATACTCCACATGTAGGAATATAGAGGCATGTTCCCTACAGCTATATCATGAAATTACCTAGCGACATAATGACCTAGCGACATAATTACCTAGCGACATACTTACCTAGCAACAGACTTACCTAGCGACATACTTCTACATAATATTATGGTGACTTATAAAGCTCCACACCAGTGTCCATCATGTCGCTGTGACTTTTTGAAAGGAATGTCTCATTGAATGGCATACGTTATTATGACATGTCTAGGGCATACGTTACTAGGACGTTGTGTGGGGGGGGGGGGGGGTTTACACTTTTACCCTCAAATGAATTCGTTTCTCTCCCTTAATAAACATGTCTGAAAAAAAGCTATTCATCATAAGATCAAATATAACCAAGTATAACCTAAAGAAATTAAATGAAAAGGTTTTACAGAGGGAAAAAAAGGAGAGGGATTTTTTTTTGTTTAAATGGACACAGCTCTCTTCTGCTTGTCTCCTCACCTGTGGCAGATGTGCACGATCACCGTGACGACCAGGAAGAAGAGCGAGATGCTACAGCCAATCAGAGAGATGTAGCTTAGAATGGTCCGATCCTTCTCTGAAGTCGCTGGGCTCACCTGAACATGGATAAAGTTAGTGCGCTGTAGTGTCTTACGTAAGAGAAATATATGACATCAGCCCGGGGCAACGGACTGTCACGTAACAAGTCAAGGCAGGCTTGATTCCGCCTTCACTGCTTAGGATGAAAACATTAAATATTACATTTAAATACACGGGAGAGTTATGCAAATTTCATTCCCTGTGGAGAGGAGTAGCTACTGCTCATACTGCCCTGTCAAAAACATTCCTGTGGAACAGACGCAAAGTCAAAGTACGTCTGCTCTTGCTATTCTTCACTTGACTATAATTCCTGGAAGGTCTGACCAATGCAGATCATCCATCTCTGCGTTTGTAATGGAATTTTAGTTTTTTCGCCAAGGATGCTAAAAGTATAAAGGTTTAAATGGAAAAACTCTTCAGATGGAATAAACACAATACATTTTGGAAACACACACGTATGCACACGCACACACATTAACATAATGTCCAATTCTTTTGTTGAAAATATAATACATCATAATAAACTTGATAAGACGCCTTTCATACATGGTGTTTTAGCGTACAGCACTAAAACTAAATTAAAAAGGAGTATTTACGAAGACCTTTAGCAAAAGCAAAACCCTGTAGCACACGCAAAATGTATAACACAACCGATGATTGGTGCAAAACAAATACCATGACCAATCATTGGTCAGGTTATTGGTTTTGCACATGCTAAAGGTCTTAGTTCATCGGTGTTTGGTTTACTCTGCACAGATCTGTCTGACATGGGCTAGACCACGACCACCCCTTGTTCCGTCAACATTACACCGAACGAATCATGACATATTCATAGTAACACCGCAGTGCTACATTTCAGGACACGTGTCTAGTGGCAAACGTTATGGTGACATAATGTCCACTGGCATTATGTCCTGACGTTTCGTACAGGAGCACTAAAACGGTGCGGGGACGGAAGGCAGGTAACGGCATTCGGTAAGGGTTTCAGCATTGCCTACCAGAAGCACTGCGAAATAGGTCAGGTGATCACAGGAACAGACGACCTGCCCTTCTTCCTTATTCCAGTCCGTGTCACAGCCATCCCTGTGGAAACCTGAGAGCGGATGGAGAATGAGGGGAAAATGGATGCTGGCTTCCTCAGCAGCAGGTACACGAGGGTGGCAGGTTGGGAGAGTACACCCCCACACATACACTCTAAAAAAAATAATTAATTGCCTCTACTCAAAAAAGGCAACAGTCTACATTGAGGTTTTTGAGTAATTTAAACTTTGGGTATTATTAAGTAAATGCTATGAGCCTTGTCACTGTCAGATGAGCACAGCCTCAATATTTAAAAAAGCTTAATTACATTGGACCTACTTAAATATGTTCATGTTCATATCTCAATCAATAAGAATTACTCAAAAACCTCAATGCAAATTGTTGCCTAGAGACAGTGGGTACTTATTTAGAGCGGCTGCACTGGTCGTGTAAGCACTGAGAGTTTGCCACTCTTTAAAAGTCAGGGTTTCCTCCAGAAGTAACCATAACAACCATGAGTCCCTACAATATTCTGACTGTAGCCTACCCTCAGACTCTCAGTGAATATTTACTCTTTGAGTAATGCTTGCACATATTAGTTAAATAAAATATTTTTATTTTATACAAATAAAATGTATGGCCATTAAAATAGGCCATTTTTTTGACAAAAGACACAAATTGATCACATTGCTGCGCCGTTATCCAATTTGCACCAAACTGATTTGATTTATCCTTGTCTAAGCTATGTAAGTACTTTAAAATGTACTATAAAGCCCTGGTACATAGTCTGAAAGTTTTCTGCTGAACGCCGAAGGTCTATTAAGAAACCAAAGCTGTTTCTGTTAGAGCAGGAGTTCATCGTCTTTTCGAGCGCCACAGACCCACAGAATAAGCTGGGACTCACCCCTTGAGATTTGTGCTGTACTGTATGTTCCTATATGAAATTCACATGTTTTAACACAAATCCAGCTCTGAAAAAATGTAACGTTCCGTTCCCTTCCTGTCCGTGTTCCGGGTTTTTCTGTTTGCCCTCCGTGTCATGTTGGATTCCCTTGTCCGTGTTTTCCCTGCTGCTGCAGGATGGGCGTTTTTCCTGTCATGTTCGTGCTTTCTGTCACGTTTGTTTCCTCCTATCGGTTTCCTTTCTCCGTGTTCACATTCCTCACCTTCGAGTTTAGTAATCACTCCCTGTTAATTACCTCACCTGTTTCCCATTTATGTTTTCATTTTATCCACTATTTAAACCCCTGGCTGGCTGCTAATCGGCGCCAGTTCGTTAACTAACCTACCTTGTCTATGTCCTGTCACGTTTCTGGTCCGGAGTTTGTGCAGCTTGCTGCACTAAATGTTGTTCACGTAAACTGCGGTTGGTAGCTATCTTCCCTGAACTGTCTTTGTTGCATGCTACTTACCTGTCTCCCTTCAACTCTCCAGACGCCGCGATTCCAACCCCCTGCAGCAGTGTTTGTTTTCCCTTTATGTTGTGTGAGTGTGTTGCGGTACTCCCACCTCCAGCTCGGGGAGAGACCCGCTGTCTAGCCTGCCGGCTCGCTTCCGTTGTTGTTCCTGTCCGGCCTCAGCTACCTCCTGTACTGTGGTTACGGTTCCAGGATCCCTGGAGTTCAGCCGGCTCATACGAGGTCTCCCCAAGCTACACCTCACCAGCTCCGTGGTGTGTGTTCGTCAGCTAGACAGGCGGCGGACTATTCAACATCCTCACCTCTCATGCAAATACCCAGTCTGTATACCCTGCCTGTAACCTCTGCTTTGTCCCCCTATCCAAGTCAATAACCCGGTCCAGTTCCTGTTCAGTCCCGGAGGGAGTTCTCCAGTGAAACTTAAGTCCAGTTTCGGCTTGGAACAGTCGCGCCGTTCCAGAACCTGCACCAGTGTGATACTCGCGGTCCAGTACAGTACCGTCCCGGTGGCTAACCCACCATTCCAGTAAATTCCAGTTCCGGCTTGGAACGAATTCCGTTCCAGCATCCGTTTCCAGTGTGGACTTCACGTTCCAGTCCAAGTCCAGTTCCTGTCCAGTTCCAGTTCAGTTCCAGTCCAGTTCCAGTCCAGTTCCTGTCCAGTTCCGGCTTGGAACATATTCTGTTCCAGCACTCGTTTCCTGAGTGGACCTCCCGGTCCAGTTCCAGTCCAGTTCCTGTCCAGTTCCAGTCCAGTTCCTGTCCAGTTCCGGCTTGGAACATATTCTGTTCCAGCACTCGTTTCCTGAGTGGACCTCCCGGTCCAGTTCCAGTCCAGTTCCTGTTCAGTTCCAGTCCAATCCCTGTTTCCAGTTCCGGCTTGGAACAGCAGGGCAGCCCTTTTGTTCCGGCTTGGAACTCACCGGACTTACAAGTCCAGCTCCGGCTTGGAGCAGTCCCTATGGGATTTTTGTGTTCTATGTACTAACCTGTTTTCTTATACCTTCTGTACAGCTTTGGGACTACCCCAAAGCTTAAATAAAAACCCCCTTTATTTGAATCTGCCTCTTGGTCGTTGCACTTGGGTTCGACCCGTTTCAGGATCGTAACAGAACGAACTGGCCAAAAGACATGGACCCAGCCGACCTTGATCAGATTCGCCACGCCTTCTCCTGCCAAACTGCGGTTAGCAACCAACAGAGCCGCCGTTTGGATGACGTCTTGGAGGTGCTGAGGGGCATCACGGAGCAGGTGGCGCAACTTTCACTTCACCAGCCATCACCGCGAATTCCTACGGGCCCCATTCCTCCCGCTCCTGAACCCCTTCCGGAGGCCCCAGCTCCCACTTCAAGCCGGGAGCCCCGAGTGCAACACCCCGAGTTATATCGCGGGGGGTTGGGGAGATGTCGGGAATTTCTCTTAAAATGTGACATAGTGTTCCGCATGCAGCCTACCTCCTTCGCCTCCGACTCCAGCAAGGTCGCGTTTGTCATGAGCAGCTTGGGAGGAAGCGCCCTGGAGTGGGCTACATCTATCTGGGAGAGCCAGGCTCCGCTATGCAGCAACTACGCAGCCTTCACCGCCGAGATGCGGCGCGTCTTTGATCACCCTACCTGCGGGCGAGACGCCACCCAACGCCTACTCCAGGTTCGTCAAGGCACGCGCAGCGTTGCAGAGATGGCAATTCAGTTTCGTACCCTCGCCGCGGAGTCCGGATGGAACGACACCTCCCTTCAGGGGGCGTTCCGCCAAGCTCTTAGCGAGGAACTCAAGGACCAGCTTGCCACTCGAGAGGAGTCCAACTCCCTTAATAGTCTCATCAGCCTCGCCATTGCGGTCGATAATCGCCTTCGTATCCGGGCCCGTGAGCGGGGAGGAAGCTCTGGCCGTCACCTACCCTCCGGCTCTCCTAACGTTCGCTTTCACTCTGCTATTCCTGGATCTAGGGCGTCTACTGGCGTCTCCGAGGAGGAGCCTATGCAACTGGGCAGAGTTTCGGTCGACCCCGAGGAGCGCCAGCGCCGTTTCCGCACCAGGTCCTGCTTTTACTGCGGCAAGCCTGGCCACCAGATCGCCTCCTGTCCCATCCGCCCAAAAGATTGGGCTCGCCAGTGAAACTGGGCGTACTGACGAGCCCCATCATCCCTAACCATGCAGCTCAGGATCGCCTTGTATTCAAGGCTACCCTCCTTTGGAGGGACAAGACCGCATCCTCCTCGGCTCTCATCGATTCGGGAGCGGATGCCAACTTTATAGATATCTCCTTCGCCAGGAGGGCCGGCATTCCCACGGAGCTTCTGCCTTCTCCTATTTCTGCTCTGGCTCTGGACGGCCGCAGCTTGGGGCTAGTCACCCACTCCACAGTTCCTATACAGCTTGTTTTATCTGGAAATCATCGAGAGTCTATTCAGCTCCTGCTCATTCATTCTCAACAATCTGCTCTTGTTTTGGGTCAGACCTGGCTCCGCCTCCACAACCCTCACATTGACTGGAAGTCCGGTCGTATCCTGGCGTGGAGTGCCCACTGTCTAGCCAGTTGTCTCCGCTCGGCTCTACCCCCTCCGGGGTCCAATAATCCCTGTTCTGAGCAGCCGGCGCCCGATTTATCTAATGTTCCTAAACAATATCACGATCTGGTGCAGGTTTTCTCCAAATCACGTGCCTTGTCTTTACCTCCTCACAGGCCATACGACTGTTGCATCGATCTGCTGGCGGGAGCCAAGCTGCCGTCTGGTCGCCTCTACAGCCTGTCGGGACCGGAGAAACTGGCAATGGAGGAGTATATTCACGAGTCCCTCGCTTCTGGAATTATCCGTCCCTCGTCATCCCCGGTCGGTGCAGGGTTCTTCTTCGTTGGGAAGAAGGACGGCTCCTTACGGCCCTGCATCGACTACCGTGGACTGAACCAAGTCACCATCCGTAACAAATACCCTCTTCCCCTCATTAACACCGCCTTTGAACCCCTCTCGCAAGCAGTTACGTTTTCCAAGCTCGATCTCCGTAACGCTTATCACTTGGTGCGCATACGGGAGGGGGACGAATGGAAGACTGCTTTTAACACTCCGTTGGGCCACTACGAATACCTGGTGGTCCCTTTCGGCCTTACTAACGCCCCAGCAGTCTTCCAGGGCATGGTGAACGATGTGTTACGTGACCTTCTCGGGAAGAGTGTATATGTTTACATCGATGACATTCTGATTTTCTCCAAATCCCCCCAGGAACACGTTATCCACGTCCGGGAGGTTCTCCAGCGGCTGCTGGAGAATCAATTATTCGTCAAAGCAGAGAAGTGTTCATTTCATGTTTCCACGGTCCCGTTCCTCGGCTTCATTATCGAGGAGGGCAGTCTCCGGGCGGACCCTGCTAAGATCAAGGCGGTGACAGAATGGCCCCAACCCACCTCCCGCAAGCACCTTCAGCAGTTCCTTGGGTTTGCTAATTTCTATCGCCGCTTCATCCGTAATTATAGTGTCATTGCCGCTCCCCTTACTAAACTCACCTCTGTTACCCTACCCTTCTGTTGGAATCCCGATGCCCAGCGTGCATTTGATCTGCTCAAGGCTCGGTTTTCCTCAGCTCCTATCCTCTGTCACCCGGACACTTCACGTCAGTTCACCGTTGAGGTGGATGCCTCCGACACCGGCGTGGGGGCCATTCTGTCCCAACGAGCCGCTCTGGATAGCAAGCTCCATCCCTGCGCCTTTTTCTCCCGGAGACTGTCCTCCGCGGAGCGAAACTATGATGTCGGGGATCGGGAACTTCTGGCTATCAAACTGGCTCTTGAGGAGTGGCGCCACTGGCTGGAGGGGGCAGGTAATCCCTTTATTGTTTTAACCGACCATCAGAACCTCATTTATTTAAAATCTGCCAAGAGACTGAATGCTCGCCAAGCTAGATGGTCGTTATTTTTTGCCCGCTTTAGTTTCTCTGTTTCCTACCGCCCCGGTTCCCGTAATGTTAAGGCAGACGCCTTATCCCGTATTTTTTCCCTCCCCTCCAGTCCTGCTGATCCGGAGCCCATCCTACCGGCTTCCTGTGTGGTGGCTGCGGTCTCTTGGGAAATCGAGGGCATTGTGAAGGCCGCTCAGACCTCCCAACCAGATCCCCGCAGTAACCCTAACTCCTGCCTTTTTGTGCCCAATTCCGTCCGCTCCCAGGTCCTGGATTGGGTTCACGCCTCGTGCCTGGCATGTCACCCGGGTGTAGCCAGAACGATCGCCCTTGTCAGGAGGAGTTTCTGGTGGCCCACCCTTAAGGGGGATACCCGTGCTTTTGTCCTGGCCTGCTCTGTGTGCGCCAGGAGTAAGGCCTCCCACCAGCCCCCCTCTGGTCTTCTCCTTCCCCTCCCTGTCCCGGGCCGTCCTTGGAGTCACATTGGCGTTGACTTCGTCACCGGTCTGCCATTGTCAGAGGGTAACACCGTTATTCTGACAATAGTGGACCGGTTCTCCAAGGCGGTTCATTTTGTTCCCCTCCCCAAACTCCCGTCTGCCCTTGAGACCGCTGAGCTCCTGGTGTTGCATGTGGTCAGGCTGCACGGGATCCCCTCGGACATTGTGTCTGATCGTGGGCCCCAGTTCTCCTCCCGGGTTTGGAAAGCGTTTTGTGTGGCCCTGGGTGCCTCGGCAAGCTTATCTTCTGGTTTTCATCCCCAGTCTAACGGCCAGGCAGAAAGAGCGAACCAGGACCTGGGAGCCGCCCTGCGGTGTGTCACTGTGCGTAATCCCGCTTCTTGGAGCCGTTTTCTCCCCTGGGTAGAGTATGCTCACAACTCCCTTAAGTGTGCCTCTACTGGGTTATCTCCGTTTGAATGCTCATTAGGCTATCAACCCCCTCTTCTTTCTACCCAGGAGGCGGAGGTGGCTGTCCCCTCTGTAAAATCCCACATGCTTAGATGCAAACGTATGTGGAGACTGGCGCGCACCGCACTCCTCCGCGCCAAATCCCGTTCTCAACGTCTAGCGGACCTTCACAGGACCGCAGCCCCGCGGTATAGGGCCGGTCAGCAGGTCTGGCTCTCCACTGCCAATATTTCCCTTCCCTCCTCTTCTAAAAAACTCCAGCCCCGCTTCATTGGTCCCTTCCCCATCATTTGTTTAGTGAATCCTGTCTCAGTTAAACTCTCCCTCCCTACCTCCCTCAAGGTTTACCCTGTTTTTCACGTTTCCCAGATCAAGCCTGTCTCCTCCAGTCCCCTCAGCACCCCGTCCATCCCTCCTCCTCCCGTCCGAGTGATCAACAACGCCCCGGCCTACACGGTTAACCGTGTTATTGATATCCGCCGTAAGGGCCGGGGCTTCCAGTATCTCGTGGACTGGGAGGGTTATGGTCCTGAGGAGCGGTCGTGGCTCCACAAGAGCCTTATCCTGGATCATTCACTTATCATGGATTTCCATAAACTCTTCCCAGATAAAGCCAGGCCTCCTGGTACGCCAGGGGGCGTACATTGAGGGGGGGGGTACTGTAACGTTCCGTTCCCTTCCTGTCCGTGTTCCGGGTTTTTCTGTTTGCCCTCCGTGTCATGTTGGATTCCCTTGTCCGTGTTTTCCCTGCTGCTGCAGGATGGGCGTTTTTCCTGTCATGTTCGTGCTTTCTGTCACGTTTGTTTCCTCCTATCGGTTTCCTTTCTCCGTGTTCACATTCCTCACCTTCGAGTTTAGTAATCACTCCCTGTTAATTACCTCACCTGTTTCCCATTTATGTTTTCATTTTATCCACTATTTAAACCCCTGGCTGGCTGCTAATCGGCGCCAGTTCGTTAACTAACCTACCTTGTCTATGTCCTGTCACGTTTCTGGTCCGGAGTTTGTGCAGCTTGCTGCACTAAATGTTGTTCACGTAAACTGCGGTTGGTAGCTATCTTCCCTGAACTGTCTTTGTTGCATGCTACTTACCTGTCTCCCTTCAACTCTCCAGACGCCGCGATTCCAACCCCCTGCAGCAGTGTTTGTTTTCCCTTTATGTTGTGTGAGTGTGTTGCGGTACTCCCACCTCCAGCTCGGGGAGAGACCCGCTGTCTAGCCTGCCGGCTCGCTTCCGTTGTTGTTCCTGTCCGGCCTCAGCTACCTCCTGTACTGTGGTTACGGTTCCAGGATCCCTGGAGTTCAGCCGGCTCATACGAGGTCTCCCCAAGCTACACCTCACCAGCTCCGTGGTGTGTGTTCGTCAGCTAGACAGGCGGCGGACTATTCAACATCCTCACCTCTCATGCAAATACCCAGTCTGTATACCCTGCCTGTAACCTCTGCTTTGTCCCCCTATCCAAGTCAATAACCCGGTCCAGTTCCTGTTCAGTCCCGGAGGGAGTTCTCCAGTGAAACTTAAGTCCAGTTTCGGCTTGGAACAGTCGCGCCGTTCCAGAACCTGCACCAGTGTGATACTCGCGGTCCAGTACAGTACCGTCCCGGTGGCTAACCCACCATTCCAGTAAATTCCAGTTCCGGCTTGGAACGAATTCCGTTCCAGCATCCGTTTCCAGTGTGGACTTCACGTTCCAGTTCAGTTCCAGTCCAGTTCCAGTCCAGTTCCTGTCCAGTTCCGGCTTGGAACATATTCTGTTCCAGCACTCGTTTCCTGAGTGGACCTCCCGGTCCAGTTCCAGTCCAGTTCCTGTCCAGTTCCAGTCCAGTTCCTGTCCAGTTCCGGCTTGGAACATATTCTGTTCCAGCACTCGTTTCCTGAGTGGACCTCCCGGTCCAGTTCCAGTCCAGTTCCTGTTCAGTTCCAGTCCAATCCCTGTTTCCAGTTCCGGCTTGGAACAGCAGGGCAGCCCTTTTGTTCCGGCTTGGAACTCACCGGACTTACAATCCAGCTCCGGCTTGGAGCAGTCCCTATGGGATTTTTGTGTTCTATGTACTAACCTGTTTTCTTATACCTTCTGTACAGCTTTGGGACTACCCCAAAGCTTAAATAAAAACCCCCTTTATTTGAATCTGCCTCTTGGTCGTTGCACTTGGGTTCGACCCGTTTCAGGATCGTAACAAAAAAAGCTGCTGACTGAGGACAAAACCTGCAGACACTGCAGGCCCAAGTTTTACATCCCTGCTCAAATGATGAGATAAATGATGAGAATCAGAAGACTGCCCCCAAGTTTCCCTTGAATTCTCATGTAAGCCTTTTCTTGCACATCATATGCACTGTTGAATATAACATTACTACATTCAAAATTAATGAAATTGTGTTGTCAATTATTATAGTTAGTATATTTTAAATTAAATTATTTCTGGAAGCATTGCGAAATTGTGGATGGGGTGGGCAACAACAGAACATACAATTGTTTTAAAGAATTCTAAAATCGTATGAATTTATAAAATATCAGGTTATTTTAAATGTGTAATTTCCAGCACTTACGTTCGGTGGAGAAATTTAAAAAGTGGCACTCTGGTATTTTACCCTCCTATGAAGAAAAGAAAAAGCCTTAATTTTTTTCCCCTCAGTCAAACAAAGGGATAAAAGCCAGAAAATTGAAATACATTTTAAAAAGAGGTGGAAAATACAGGAAGAGTCTGCTGGTGCCATTGTTAAAAAAACTATTCTATTCTGATTAGCTAGTTATTTATGAATGTTGATGAAGGGGACAGGCTAACAGCTTCCACTACAGTATATAAGGAATTGGGATATACCTAGTACAGGGGTGACAGTGTAGTACAATGGTTAGAGAACAGTGCTTGCAACTTTGAGTTTGCTGGTCTGAATCCCAGGTGGGGCATTGCATCATGGGACTTGTATTTTCTCCAGCAAATATCCAGCTGTCTAAAAGGATTGTCTGTAAGAATATACTGTAAGCTGTGTATGTTGCTGTGGGTAAGAGAGCATGTGTACAAATGGGTGAGAGAGAGAGAGAGAGAGAGAGAGAGAGAGAGAGAGAGAGAGAGAGAGAGAGAGAGACTCATGCAGTTACCTGTAGTGGTGAAGGCTCCTGCAGGAAAAATGTGATCTTGATCTGATCAACAAGACCCGTGACCTCTTGGTCACTCACACTTAAGCCTAAGGCTTTCCCATAAAGCAGGGTATAATTCTTGAGATGGAGAAAAACAAAAAAAAGATGAAAACAGAATAATAATGAAGATAAATAGAATCCTCACATAGAAAGGACCTCCACCTCCAATAGCAAACACACATACACATACAGTACTATACACACGCAAACACACATACACATACAGTACTATACACACGCAAACACACTTACACATACAGTACTATACACACGCAAACACACACACACATACAGTACTATACACACGCAAACACACTTACACATACAGTACTATACACACGCAAACACACTTACACATACAGTACTATACACACGCAAACACACTTACACATACAGTACTATACACACGCAAACACACTTACACATACAGTACTATACACACGCAAACACACCAAACACACATACACATACAGTACTATACACACGCAAACACACTTACACATACAGTACTATACACACGCAAACACACTTACACATACAGTACTATACACACGCAAACACACCAAACACACATACACATACAGTACTATACACACGCAAACGCATGCACACACACACAAAAATGTATCAACAAGCGCTATTTACTTCAAACAAGTTAGGGGCAGTGATCATGCAGAAGACAACTGTGCCGTGGTCGTCAGGGTTCAGTACGGTTTTCGGCAGGTGTGCGCGGACAGTGAAGTCCGTGACCTCACCATCCACTGAGGAAATCTGCAGAACAAGGCGACATATTCACAGGTGAGGGCGGGTCACCTGTGTTCACTACAGCCTCAGGCAATCAGGCAAACCTGTCTGCTTGGCCTTCAGCAATTAGATCATTGTAGTACCACAAATTCAACACTAGATGGAGACTGCAGAAAAGACCTCGCATCAAATGTGAAGTTTAAGCAAAAGGGCGAACAACCAAAGGTGGAAATCCAGGGGACATAAAGTAAAAGTCCTGCCATGTGTTTCTTCCACCCATAGACTCAGCCAGCTGATTTCACTAATTAGCTCTACCTCCTAGCTGAAGAATTATGTTAATTAGCAAATCCAGGTGATTGGAGAAAAATACTGGGGAGGACTTTTACTTTATGTCCCCTGGATTTCCACCTCTGTGAACAACCGAACTGTATAAGAAAGGTTCTCATAAGTTCTTATACAGTTGTAATAATAATACATTTCATTTATATAGCACCTTTAAAGCATAGAGCACAAAGTGCTCTGCACAAATGACAGAACAGGGATAGGCCTACAATAAAATGCAGCATGAAAGAGAAGAAAGGACAGCAAACTCCGAAGTCTTGCTCTGTGGTTTCTGGCGGTCCAGGAGACACGTGCATTAAAGCAGTGTACTGTCAAACGAACAGAGCACGTTGCGTTCTCACTTTCATGTGTCATTGTGGTAAACGTACATTTTTTTTAATGTTACGTGATTTGGGCTTGATTTACGACAACAACCCACCTCCACCTTGTGTCACTGAAAAGTACATGTCACAGTCACTAGACATTCCCGATCCCTCAAAAATGATGGTACAAACACTCAAAATAACCTTGATAGACTGTCGTCGTATTTTATTTGCTTTGGGTCCACTGTGGAGTGTCTAAGTGCGTTTGGTAGTGGATGCTACCGGTTACCTTAGAGTTGCGCTAGCATTAGCAACGTGTGTATGTCCAAAAGAAGGGACAGCATGGAATTAGCTGAAAATTATTTCCATCAATCAACTACATCATGGGTAAGTCGTAATTGACACATTATGTCCAAAATTCCGAACTATCCCTTTAAGAAGGAGACACACAAAGTGTCAAAATGTTTCTATTACAATAATTTGTGTCGGTTTAAACTGTTGGGGTCAATTTGAAAAAGGCGTCATAAAATTTCAACATAATAGGAGGGTTAAATTTAACGGAACACCAGTGTTGTTGTGGTATCATTTGTGTATCATTTGTGTACACTAATAATATATACTGTATATATACACTTTATGGGACAGCGCAGTGTAGAGAGACAGGAAGAACGGAAAGCGAGAGAGCGAGGGAGAGACATGTGACAAAGGTTGCCCCGCCGGATCCGAACACCCGGACCGCCGACGCCACAACCCCGCAACGAGCACACGGACAGTGCCCTGCAGGCCATGCCACTGAGACACCGCCTGTGCACACCAATCTGTAGTATAGACAAAAAATAAACCAAAATTTTTTAAATATATGGGTAAACAGGCCTTACAGCCGTCTCATTGGCTGAAATATTCAGGCCTCTGAAGTTTTGGGAGGGCCTGTAGAGGTGTGCCACAAACAGTCCCTCGGTGAAGGAGAGATGGTCGCTGTTGAAATTGGTGCGTTCCAGAGCATTCTCCAAATCTTCAAACTCTCTACAAAAGAGATCAAATGACATGTCTTTAAATTATTATTTTTTTTCTTTTTTGTTTATCTATGCCATAGCCGCCCAGTATCATTTGCTTAACCACATGAGGAAAGGCTTGCAGTAAATGAAGGGGAAAAAAGAGAAATATCTCACTTAAAAACAAAAACTAAATAAGTGTATATAAATTTATCCTTTCGTGCCATGGATAGAATAGAATAACTTTTATTTTCCCGTGAGGGAACTTCAGTTGTAGTTGCCAAACACAAACATTGTTAAATAAAGCCATACAATTGAATCAGTCATTTCACATCATAGTGAAGGTATGAGTGGAGTAGAATACATTATGATTATGATTAAAATGACTATTATTATTAGTGTTATGATCTCAATTATAGAATATTAAATTAATTAAATATTAATTATGATGGAAAATTGAGCATCAAAAGCAATAAGAGTTCCTCATCTGCCTTTACTGTCTTGAGATGTCCAGTGTCATTAAGCAGTCTAGCTGCTGTAGGGATACTAGAGTATATTAAGTATATATTAGCAACTTCTACATTATGACAGGGAACAATTGAATATTGGTAATAATATTCTTCTTATTTCCCGCTCTAGTCAGTCAGGAGAAGAGCAAAGGCAGTTACAGATAGAGGTGGGATCACAGCACAGAAAGCGCTATGGTAGGAAACCAAACCCCTGGCTGCACAGGGGATACACGTGCGGATTGAGAGTCGGACGCCCTAAGAATCACCACACGCTCTCCCCGATAAATACTATTTCAGGCAGCAGAGGAATCCCATTTGTAAGGTGGTACTTTATTTTGGTTTAAACGCAAACTACAATTGAACAGAATATAAAGTGAAAACAGATTTTTCTAAAAGAAAGGAAATACAGCAAGCAAACTGAACTCAAACGTTAGTTAAATGCGTGTTATTTTGCACTCGTTCAGCTCAAAGGTAACTGCACACAAATCGCTTGGTCTTGTGAGATAATGAGGAATACAAAAATTGCACAAAAATTAAACAAGTACGCAAACAGTGTGATCAGGGAGCATTAAATTAACAGTAACAACATTGTGTTCGCTCTTTCAATTATTGTAATATCTTTTATAAATCTGGCAACCAATGCAGGGTTGTATATATCCAATATAGCATATACTCACCCGAATGTCCACTTATCTTCAGTCACGGTCATACGCTGACCCCACAGCTAACTCGGAAGAGTATAGATACCCGCGGTTGTCTTTGTTTTTTTTAAAAGGACGATAAGACATACCTTATGGTAGCTCCCTTGTTATTATTGCTAATGTTATCACTGATGTTCCGCATCTGCATGGCCACATCCTCAGGTGAAACGCCTGAAAACAGACACAAACGTGTATTTCACTGCCACACTAATGTTAGGAAGTATTTTTTTTTCACACAGAGATGTTAATGTGGGGAACAGCTTGCCCTGGGAGATCCCTATGGTGTAGCAGACCTTATTCAATTTGATTATAACCTTATTCAATCTGATTATAACCTTATTCAATCCGATTATAACCTCATTCAATCCGATTATAACCTTATTCAATCCGATTATAACCTCATTCAATCCGATTGTAACCACATTTGATCCGTTTGTAACCACATTTGATCCGATTGTAACCACATTCAATCTGATTGTAACCACATTCAACCCGATTGTTACCACATTCAATCCTATTGTAACCACATTCAGTCCGATTGGAACCGCATTCAACCTGAATGTAACCACAGTCATATAGAAAAACACATTATTAAAAAGACAGATCAGATATCAATTTGAATGTACAGATTTTTTTTCCATGATTAAAGAAAGTGCCCAAGCACCTAAGATGATAGAACCCTATAGTAATGATTATTATTATTAATAATAATAATAATAGTAATAATAATAATAATAATAATAATAACAACAGTTTTTCTCAATTGTTTAGACACATTTTCTGAAACTATAAACACAAAACCCACACGGTCAACTCTTTCTGCAAAACTTCATATATCTCTTGTCAAAATCAAACATTATGTTAAAAACCATGCACTCTCACCCCAAAATAACATTTTTCCTCCAAATAATAAACACTAGTCAAAACAGTCCCTAGCATATTGAGCGGGCCTGTTTTCAAAGTTCCACAGTGAATAATTGGATACTGATGCGGAGCACATGTTGGAGATTAGGGGGCGGGGCTACTGGCTAATGAATACTGCACAGCTAAGCCGGAAGGAGAGAGTTCTGGTGGAAAAGAACTGAGCGAAAGAGGGTGCGGCTCCTCTGCGCTCTCCATTGCTCGGGCGAGTGTGTTTTCTTTTTATTTGGTTTTGAGTTTCATTGGGGTTGTTTTTGTTTGGTGTGTATGTGAGTGTCGGAGTGTTTTGTATGAACGGCGGAGCACCTACATGGACGACAGGGAGGTCCCCCTTGATTCCCTTGACCTGTGGGGAAAACAAAAGGAGAAGGAAGAACACAACATTAGTTCCGGGTTTGGCGAGAGTGCGGTGGCGGGGTACTGCAGAGCCAGTCGGTGCAGACGGAGCCAAGTCGACCCGAGAGGGTTGGGGGTGATTCTCCTCCCCAATACTGTAATGAACGTGACTTTGCTTACAGAAGAACAGCAGGGGGACTTTGTACTGGGAGCCCTGGATGGAACAGCCCCGGAGGGAAGGTGAGGTTGATCGGGGAACCACAGCGGCGGAACGTCGACCCCTTGTGGAGGGAGCCGGAAGAACGGTATGGACGGCCATATGTGTGTGTCAGTGTGTGCACGTGTGCGTGCGTATATACAGTATGTGTGTTTCTGAGTGTATGTGCATGTGTGTGTGCAGCTCATTTCTGCAGCACTGCGAAAGGCATATTAGCCCCGTGTTTCAGGTCCTCTTTAAGGCTGGTAAGATGCTAAGACCGTGCTCAGCTACTCTGAGCTGCAGAAGGGACAGGCTGTCCCGCATTTGCTCCATGTAGGTACGCACACAAGGGATACTCCCAGCTTAGCTTGTGCACACTATGCTGTCCGTACTGTGATCCCCTTGTAGTACTATATGTCAGCTGTTTTCGCGGGTTCCCAGGGGTGGAATTTTGAGACGGTCCCTAGCATATTGAGTGGGGCTCTTTTCGAAGTTCCTCAGTGAATAATTTTCTAGGTTTGTCTAGGTTTAAAATGTGTTTCCTTTTTTTATTTTTGCTGTGCTGTTTTTCTGTGCATGGTATTAATCTGGGTATACTTTGCTTATGATTGCTGTGTGGGACTCACTGTTTGCCAGCATGGACTTTTCACGGCTGCCGTCGCCGGACTTTTCAGGGCTGCCGCCGCCGGACTTTTCACGGCTGCCGCTGCCGGACTTTTCAGGGCTGCCGCTGCCGGAGTTTCCAGGGCTGCCGCTGCCGGACTTTTCAGGGCCGCCGCCGCCGGACTTTTCACGGCTGCCGCTGCCGGAGTTTCCAGGGCTGCCGCTGCCGGACTTTTCAGGGCCGCCGCCGCCGGACTTTTCAGGGCTGCCGCCGCCGGACTTTTCACGGCTGCCGCTGCCGGAGTTTCCAGGGCTGCCGCTGCCGTAGTTTCCAGGGCTGCCGCCGCCGGACTTTTCATGGCTGCCGCTGCCGGACTTTTCACGGCTGCCGCTGCCGGAGTTTCCAGGGCTGCCGCCGCCGGACTTTTCACGGCTGCCGCTGCCGGACTTTTCACGGCTGCCGCTGCCGGAGTTTCCAGGGCTGCCGCTGCCTGACTTTTCACGGCTGCCGCTGCCGGAGTTTCCAGGGCTGCCGCCGCCCTACGGAAGAAAAGAAACCCTGTTGACAACGCCAGCTAAGCACGCTTGGAAGGGATGTGCTTATTAGACCGGGCAAATGCGTGAGTTTACAAAACCAACCATTTGTCTAATTGTGTATTTCATTCTCCTCGGGGCTACCGCAGCAGCCGAGAAGCGGAAGGAGGCGAACGGGGAAGCTGTCCGGGATGCGAGAAGTTTGAACTTTTTCCACACGCACGATAAAGCTTATGAAGGAATACAGGTTCCGTAATACAAGCGCATTTAGCCACGAGTGAGCGAAGCCCGAGGCATCGTTAAGTGTGAAATTAATTTCGATGTCATTTTTGTGTTCGAGGTATTGACTCTATAAACATCACCCCTAGTGGTTGAGACGTATCCGTCTCAATTACAGTATTCATGTTTGTCTGAAATTATAAACTACAGCTTTAAGAAAACCCCGTAAATTTTGACGCAGTATTTTTTTAAAGGGTAGCCTCTTGCGAAAACCTCAGCTTCTGCAGTTACACTGCAGTGCAATAAATTAGGAGGGTGCTATTAATAGCCCAACGCACTTACGACCCTCATCTGGCTACAGCCACAGACTGTAAAATGCATAAAATGCACCGTTTATACACGCTAAGAAAATCATGTTCACGTACAGAAACAACAATATTTTTTTGAAATGTTGTACAAATGAGCATTCGCCGTTTTCCCTTGCTTACTGTGCTATATACAGTACCTGATGCACTTTCGGTTTAGAAGACACCTCGTTTTTTTTCTCCAAAATCTCTCGTATAAATATGTTTAAGTACTTACCAGTATATTCAGCTACAGCTGTTTTCTGATGAACCCTTAAGAGTTTATCTTGTTACATTTCGCCAAAGTCCTGTACAGTCGACATTTCCACAGTGACCACCCGCTGAAATACGTTGCTGTTCTTGTGTAAATACACACGCGATTTCGTATGTTCTTTTTTAAACGTATTAGGCGACCTATGTTATGGTTATTATATATATACTGTATGTGACTATTCTGAAATAAATGTAGTCTGTAGGAATCTCTGAATGATACAGCTTCTTCAGTTCGAACTTAAAACCACAGATGTGCACGGAATATGTTTTTAGATATTGACATTTAAATAAAACTAGTAGAAACCAGGTGGAAATTCCCTCTAAAGGCCAAAGTATAAGGACGGATGGAGACTGCAGTTGAGCTGAGCTACCACATACTGGGGTTATAAGAGGATAACGGCTAGCCATCTAAGACTGCTCAGTGGACGTGTTGGATTCAATCACCAGTCCACGTAATTCCCACTTGTTAGTGATGGGCAAAACAGTTCACTTTAGTGACTCGAATCACTAGAATCAGTTCATTAAAAAGATTCGTTCACCGAATAGTTCAGTGCTTGGGCGGAGCTCCGACTGCGTACTGCGTAGTCCGACTCACTCAGTGAACTGAAACGGTCGAACGGTTCATGCGGAAGTGCTGTCGCTTTGACAAACGCGCCAAACTCCGTTTACAAATTTTAAAAGTTTCCTCGTTGAATATCAATATTGGAGGTGAACGCTGGTTTTCAATGACTTTTAAGTCTTAACTTGCTGGGCCTGAGTCTGGCAGTTTGAGCCGCTGATTATGACTCAGGATCACGTCACGTTAACTCACTGTGTCTAGTAGCCTTCAGTGAACGAATCACGACACGTTCGCTCGCAGAAGTCCACTCTGCACGTTCGCTGCCTCGCTCGGCGCCCGCCCGCCCGTGAATGATTCGTTCAGCACAGCAGAACTGGTTCGCAGGGGACGAATCACGTTCGCTCGCGGCAGTCCCTCCCCCTCCCTGCACGCTCGCTGCTGATCAGATCCGTTCGAGAGCTCAACTGAACTGAGAAATGAACGGATATTTTCAGTAAGTGATTCAGTTCAGTTCGTTCACCCAAAAGATTCGGTCTTTTGAACGAATCGTTCGCGAACGACACAACACTACCACTTGTTGGGAAGCTGCTACACCGGCGGATGGGCAATTACTGCGCTATGAAAGTCGGCGGTCACTGTGCACGGCAGGACAACGTGGACTTGAAGTAACCCGGTATTGTCACAGTCAGACTTTGCGTGTAAACAACAGACTGCCATTTTTATCTGTTTTTTTTATGAATAATGTGTTGTGGAGTGCTTAACTGAATTTAGTGGTGTTTCATTATTATGTTTTGATCCCTCTGTAACCAAGTATAATCTGGACAGTGTGCCTAATTGCCTATTGGTAACTGTAGGCGATTGTAGTGTTTTACACTTAGCCTCCTCATTTTAAGTGCTTAAAGAAAAAGTGTAGTGTTTCTACTGTATGTATACTTGTCGCAGTCAGACTTTACGTGTAAATAACAAGCTGCTATTTCTATCGATCTTTTTCTGACGAATGTGTTGTGGAGCGATTAACTGAATTTAGTGGCGTTTCAATCCCTCTGTAACCGTTGGTAATTTGAACGGTGTGCCTAATCAGAGTTGTCATTCCCCCCTATGTTGCAACAGCAGGCGATTGTAGTGTTTAGCACTTACTTTCCTCGTTTTAAGTGCTTATAGTAAAAGTGTAGCTTTTCTACTGTATGTGTAGCTATTATATAATATGAATAACGTTTATGGAATTTTACACAATTTAGGCCATTTTTTTCTTGTTTTATTCTAAAGTTCCATGTGTATGTTAAACAATTGCAGAATAAATATCTTGCCTTTATACTTACCTGGTTGCTGTTTTCGTTTTGGGATCCCGAACCTGCAAAATAACGGGAGAATATTATTTTGGATTACGAGTTTAAGCGGTTACCTGGTTGTTCATATTCCTACAACCTTAGTTGACATAATTGGATGCTGATGCGGAGCACATGCTGGAGATTAGGGGGCGGGGCTACTGGCTAATGAATACTGCACACCTAAGCCGGAAGGAGAGAGTTCTGGGGGAAAAGAACTGAGCGAAAGAGGGCGCGGCTCCTCTGCGCTCTCCATTGCTCGGGCGAGTGTGTTTTCTTTTTATTTGGTTTTGAGTTTCGTTGGGGTTGTTTTTGTTTGGTGTGTATGTGAGTGTCGGAGTGTTTTGTATGAACGGCAGAGCACCTACATGGACGACAGGGAGGTCCCCCTTGATTCCTTTGACCTGTGGGGAAGACAAAAGGAGAAGGAAGAACACAACATTAGTTCCGGGTTTGGCGAGAGTGCGGTGGCGGCGTACTGCAGAGCCAGTCGGTGCAGACGGAGCCAAGGCGACCCGAGAGGGTTGGGGGTGATTCTCCTCCCCAATACTGTAATGAACGTGACTTTGCTTACAGAAGAACAGCAGGGGGACTTCGTACTGGGAGCCCTGGATGGAACAGCCCCGGAGGGAAGGTGAGGTTGATCGGGGAACCACAGCGGCGGAACGTCGGCCCCTTGTGGAGGGAGCCAGAGGAACGGTATGGACGGCAGTGTGTGTGTGTGTGTGTGTGTGTGTGTGTGTGTGTGTGTGTGTGTGTGTGTGTGTGTGCACGTGTGAGCATGTATATGTGTGTGTTTCTGAGTGAATGTGCATGTGTGTTTGGAGCTCATTTCTGTAGCACTGTGAAAGGCATATACAGTAACTCCTGTGTTTCAGGTCCTCTTTAAGCCTGGTAAGATGCTAAGATCATGCTCAGCTACTCAGAGGGGACAGGCTCTCCCGTATTTGCTCCATATAGGGGTGGCTTCGGTACGCACACGAGGGATACTCCCAGCTTAGCTTGTGCACACTATGCTGTCCGTACTGTGGTCCCCTTGTTGTACTATATGTCAGCTGTTATCGCAGGTTCCCAGGGTAGGAATGTTGAGACTGTCCCTAGCATATTGAGTGGGGGTCTTTTTGAAGTTCCTCAGTGAATAATTGGATATTGATGCGGAGCTGGGTCTGGGTAATAAATACTGCACACCTGAGCCAGAAGGAGAGAGATCTGGGGAAAGGAACTGAGGAATCACTGAGTTTTGATATGTTACAGATCTACAGTACCTATTCTACATTTCTAAATGTTCATCAGCCATTGTTCTCCACATACAGAGAGCTCACATTTTGCCCTTTTATTTGTGCTCAAGCTCCGATTGCTGATTGAATAATTAAATCAACTAATGTTTTACCTGTAAAAAATGTATGATAAGTGAGTTTATAGTTTTTAATGGCAGTGTTTCATGTGAAAACAAGAGATTGTAAAATTGTGCCTAAAACAGGAGAATTGTGTGAAATGTATTCAAAAAAAGACTGAAATTTGTGTTCAAACAAGCACAATAGTGCTTATAATTTTGAAAAGATCTTTTGGCACAAACTTAATATTTTATTAATAGCAGCATAACACCAATGTTAGTGTGTAAACAATTGAGAAAAACTAATAAAACATTAAGTTCATGTGCCAAAAGAAGGACAATCTTTTGAAAACTATATGCACTTTCGCCTGTTTTAACACTAATTTCAGTCTCTTTAACACTAGATAGACCACAGCAGCTCGCACGTGTTTCATATGGGACAATGTGGGTTTCCACTGTGATGCTCTGTTTTGAAGTTGGTTCAATGAAACCATTGCTTTTTCATTTCTCAGTCATGCCAAGGGTGGCTGTGTCATTCCAAATGACACTTATCCTACTGCTTGGCCAGACGAGGTATAATATATTTTTTTCCCTTTTCTCTCCTTTGTTTTTATTTTACATTGTCTCCTACATTTTTGTAAAATAACAATATTTGAGTTGGCCAGTACACTCAAACAATACTGATCCCTAACTAATATAATGGTAATCACATTTTTTACACCAGTGTGTAATTGGTATTTATAATTTGTATCAGTTTTTTGACTAGTGTTTATTATTTGGTGGAAAAAATGTCATTTTGGGATGAGAGTGCATGGTTTTGAACATAGTACTTGATTTTAACAAGAGATGTATGACGTTTTGCAGAAGGAGTGACCGTGTTGGTTTTGTGTTTATAGTTTTGAGAAATGAGTTATAGTTTCCGAGAACGTGTCTAAACAATTACAGTTGAGAAACTAATATGAGGCTCATTGGCCTGACTGTTACACATTTATAAATAGGATACAAACATCATGTAAAAGCTAACAGGGGAACCCACTCATTCTTCTTCTCTTTCTTACATAATTTATTCTTACCGTTCCAAGCCACAGGTATATTCTGGAATATGACCATCAGACCCAGGATGTGGAATAACGGGCTCATCCTGCCTTGGATACGCTGCCTCAGGATTCACTGCAATGAATTAAAAAAATTAAGCTTTATTTTTCAATCGTGTCTTTTACGAACAGGCAGAGGTGTAAATCAAGGTACAATCCAGGTTCAGAAAGTAAAAGTACTCCCCAGTAATTTGTTCCAATCACCTGGATTTGCTAATTGGCACAATTCTTCAGCCAGGAGGTAGAACAAATTAGTGAGTTCATGGGTGGAAGAAACACACAGCAGGACTTTTACTTTCTTACCCCTGGGGGCCTCATGTATAAAACTCGGAGTAAAAGAACGCTCGGGGTGAAACTCGTAAATCTGCTTTAAAAACGTTTTGTTTTTTCTACCTCTGCCTTTCGGTCACTATGTCACCATATCGCACTGATGCCAAACATTGCGTACATACAGTGTCCAGTGTGTGCAGAGGTACGCAGATTCTCACAGCACGTGTTATTTCATACATCTGAATTTCTGTGTGGCAACTCGCTTACGCGGCTTTCTGAGGGCATTTTTCTGCTCAGCGCTGTTTATACATGTGGCCCCCGGACTTTACACCTCTGCAAACAGGTTGCCACAAAGTGCTTCACAGTGGAATTTTATATACAGTATATAAAATTCAGAGGCAGTGAGGGGGAAAAACAGGAGAATTATAACCCTTAAAAAACTCATGGAATTATGTTGGAGAAAATAGGCCAAGATTTGTAGGCTGCCTGTCATGGGCAGTGCTTTGAGTATGAGATTTATAATATTTATAATAATGGTGCTAATTAAACTCTATGAACATTAGATGGCTTCATGTGACGGTTTATGTTAAGGTCCCAACCACCGGATTGATATTTACTGCACTACACTTCGACACACGGCCGTTTACTCATAATGTTATGACTGGCACTGTAAAATAAGGATATGCTTTGTAGCATTAACGGAAGATTAATGACGATTCATAAGTCATTTATGAGGGATTAGCAACTTTTACACTGTAACAAGCACCCAGTCTCCTAACAGTCATCAAGTTCCTCATGTTATTAGTAAAAGGTAAATAAGCAGTGTAACCAAGATGAATAAATGACACTACCCGGTTAATCAGGAGCAGAACCAATTCACAGGCAACATCTGAAAAGGAGAAATTTAACAGCAAATGCTTCAGGTCGCAGGCATTCAGCTGTGATTTGGAGCCCTTTTCAACTTAGTATTAAGTTGAACTTGAATGAGTTTGCTTTCTCACTGCACATCAACATTGCCTGGTCATGCATGAATACGGACAAACCCACGCTTGTCTGGTTATTGCCTGATTATGCATAAATACGTACAAACCTGCACTTGTCTGGTTATTGCCTGGTCATGCATAAATACGGACAAACCCACGCTTGTCTGGTTATTGCCTGATTATGCATAAATACGTACAAACCTGCGCTTGCCTGGTTATGCATAAATACGTACAAACCTGCACTTGCTTGGTTATGCATAAATACGTACAAACCTGTGCTTGCCTGATTATGCATAAATACGTACAATGAATGAATGAATGAAATATATTTATTTTGGTATATTTACAATAGACAAAACACAATAACAAGTTATTATTTTTTTAAATGCTATGATATATACCAAAAGGGTGTAGGCTGAAGCTAAAGCTTATTTACACCTACCCCTCTTACCTCATGAAAACATAAAATTCACAGAAAACATGTTCATGGCAAGAAACAAACACTTATGAATTGTTAAAGTTAATCCTGCGCTTGCCTGGTTATTGCCTGGTTATGCATAAATACTTTCAAACCCACGCTTGCCTGATTATGCATAAATACGTACAAACCTGCGCTTGCCTTGTTATGCATAAACACGTACAAACCTGCGCTTGCCTGGTTATGCATAAATACGTACAAACCTGTGCTTGCCTGGTTATTGCCTGATTATGCATAAATACGTACAAACCTGCGCTTGCCTGGTTATGCATAAATACAAACCTGTGCTTGCCTGGTTATTGCCTGGTTATGCATAAATATGTACAAACCTGCACTTGCCTGGTTATTGCCTGGTTATGCATAAATACGTACAAACCTGCACTTGCTTGGTTATGCATAAATACGTACAAACCTGTGCTTGCCTGGTTATTGCCTGATTATGCATAAATACGTACAAACCTGCGCTTGCCTGGTTATGCATAAATACAAACCTGTGCTTGCCTGGTTATTGCCTGGTTATGCATAAATATGTACAAACCTGCACTTGCCTGGTTATTGCCTGGTTATGCATAAATACGTACAAACCTGCACTTGCTTGGTTATGCATAAATACGTACAAACCTGCGCTTGCCTGGTTATTGCCTGGTTATGCATAAATACGTACAAACCTGCACTTGCTTGGTTATGCATAAATATGTACAAACCTGTGCTTGCCTGGTTATGCATAAATACGTACAAACCTGTGCTTGCCTGGTTATTGCCTGGTTATGCATAAATACTTACAAAACCATGCTTGCCTGATTATGCATAAATACGTACAAACCTGTGCTTGCCTGGTTATGCATAAATACTTACAACCCCACACTTGCCTGATTATGCATAAATACGTACAAACCTGCGCTTGCCTGGTTATGCATAAATACGTACAAACCTGCGCTTGCCTGGTTATGCATAAATACAAACCTGTGCTTGCCTGGTTATTGCCTGGTTATGCATAAATATGTACAAACCTGCACTTGCCTGGTTATTGCCTGGTTATGCATAAATACGTACAAACCTGCACTTGCTTGGTTATGCATAAATACGTACAAACCTGCGCTTGCCTGGTTATTGCCTGGTTATGCATAAATACGTACAAACCTGCACTTGCTTGGTTATGCATAAATATGTACAAACCTGTGCTTGCCTGGTTATGCATAAATACGTACAAACCTGTGCTTGCCTGGTTATTGCCTGGTTATGCATAAATACTTACAAACCCACGCTTGCCTGATTATGCATAAATACGTACAAACCTGTGCTTGCCTGGTTATGCATAAATACTTATAAACCCACACTTGCCTGATTATGCATAAATACGTACAAACCTGCGCTTGCCTGGTTATGCATAAATACGTACAAACCTGCGCTTGCCTGGTTATGCATAAATACGTACAAACCTGTGCTTGCCTGGTTATGCATAAAAACGTACAAACCTGTGCTTGCCTGGTTATTGCCTGATTATGCATAAATACGTACAACCCTGCGCTTGCCTGGTTATGCATAAATACGTACAAACCTGTGCTTGCCTGGTTATGCATAAATACTTACAAACCTGTGCTTGCCTGATTATGCATAAATACGTACAAACCTGTGCTTGCCTGGTTATTGCCTGGTTATGCATAAATACATACAAACCTGCGCTTGCGTGGTTATTGCCTGGTTATGCATAAATACATACAAACTCATGCTTGCCTGGTTATTGCCTGGTTATGCATAAATAAGTACAAACTCATGCTTGCCTGGTTATGCATAAATATGTACAAACCTGTGCTTGCCTGGTTATGCATAAATACGTACAAACCTGTGCTTGCCTGGTTATGCATAAATATGTGCAAACCTGTGCTTGCCTGGTTATGCATAAATACGTACAAACCTGTGCTTGCCTGGTTATGCATAAATATGTACAAACCTGCGCTTGCCTGGTTATTCATAAATATGTACAAACTCATGTTTGCCTGGTTATTGCCTGGTTATGCTGTTAGGATCCTGTAATTCTGTCTGTTTATTCTTTATTTGTTATTTTCCTGATTTCTTTTCCTTCGCGATTGTCAGTCCGCGTTCGTGTTTTCTGAGATTCCACTCCCTCTCTTTGTCATTGCACTATTCGGGTGATTTTGGGAACATTCGGGTTTCCTCTGTATTTCGTATCTCGTTTTCTTCCTTCTGACTTTATTTATATTTGTATATAATACTAATGTACTAATCATACTAACTGTTAGATTAGATTTAATACTAACCTGTTAACAAACTAACGTGTATATAATACTAACCAGCTAACCTACTAACATTAGGGTTTTTGAGTTCACTACTAACATTACTAATTACCAATTCATCTTGAGTTTCTACCTGCAGCTGTCATTTCCCTCCTCGTTATCCTATCCCTGTATCTATCTGTGATTTCGCATTCTCTGCACGTGTCCACTTTCGTGTCCTCCCCTCTGAGCTGTGCACTTGTTTACCTGCTAACTCCAGGCCGTTTGTTATTATTGTGTCTATGTGTATTCCAGTCCGTGTCTTACGTTTCCCCTGTCATTGTTTTATTGGTCCCTGTTAACCCTCATTGTTCTCACCTGTGTACTCTCCCATTTCCCCTCCCCCTCACACCTGATTCCTTTTGTGTAATCTTCTCCCTGTGTATTTAAACCCTGTTATTTCAGTCTGTCTTTGCGAGTTCCTTACCTGTATTTTTGCTTCTGTGTTGCCTTGGTTTTTCCAGAGATTCTGCCCGAGTTCTGTTTATTCCGAGTATCTGTTTTCTAGTTTTTTTTGTTTCCCTCGTCCGTTACCTGTTGCTGTTTTATTTCTGTTTTGTTTTCTTTTTGTTCCTCCTCTGCCTCCCCGGTTTTGACCCCTGCCTGTGTTCTCACGACCCTGGTTTTGGATCCTGCTTTTGTACCTTTGCTGTGCCTTCCCGGTTTGACCCCTGCCTGTTCCTTGACCACACTTTGGACTGTGCTTTGTACCGTTGCCCTGTCTCCCCGGTTTTTGACCCAGCCTGTTTACCACGGATTGCTGCCTTGCCCTTTATTAAACTTCGGTTTTTTTATACTCCTGCCTGCGTTTGGATCCTTCCCCCACCGACACCTAACAGAAGGAACTCGCCAGTTAGGACCCAGTGGGCGGTCGCCAGTCATGGTGACTGGGAATTATTATTTTTTTGACCCCTTCCTTGACAACACCTCCTATGAGGAATACCGCATGGGTATCTGGGGGCAAAACCCTGAGTTCGCCCATCGGCATTCCGACCACCACCCATCACCCCGGACCCTTTTTCAGCCCACCTCCCACTCCGTTGGGCTTGGAGTACTAACCCTCCAGCCGGCCAGCCCTGAACCCACAACCACCCAACCCCAACCGTCACCCTTTGAAGGGACCCGCCTGGTCCTGTGTCCGGGGAACTATGGGCCCAGGAGAAGACGAGGGGGTCCTGGTTCCCGGCTCCGTCGACAGACTCAGCTACCCGTCGACGGAGGATCCATTTTCCACCCATCCGTGTTTGGTCCTGTCCCGGCCCGCTCCAGCCCTCCTGTCCCGGCCCGCTCCAGCCCTCCTGTCCCGGCCCGCTCCAGCCCTCCTGTCCCGGCCCGCTCCAGCACTCCTGTCCCGCCACGTTCCAGCCCTCCTGTCCCGCCACGTTCCAGCCTTCCTGTCCCGCCACGTTCCAGCCCTCCTGTCCCGCCACGTTCCAGCCCTCCTGTCCCGCCACGTTCCAGCCCTCCTGTCCCGCCACGTTCCAGCCCTCCTGTCCCGCCACGTTCCAGCCCTCCTGTCCGGTCCCGTTCCAGCCCCCCTGTCCGGTCCCGTTCCAGCCCCCCATCCACCTGTCCTGACCTGCAGAGCCAGCTTTCCACCTGTCCTGAGCTGCAGAGCCAGCTTTCCGCCTGTCCTGAGCTGCAGAGCCAGCTTTCCGCCTGTCCTGAGCTGCAGAGCCAGCTTTCTGCCTGTCCTGAGCTGCAGAGCCAGCTTTCCGCCTGTCCTGAGCTGCAGAGCCAGCTATCCGCCTGTCCTGAGCTGCAGAGCCAGCTATCCGCCTGTCCTGAGCTGCAGAGCCAGCTATCCGCCTGTCCTGAGCTGCAGAGCCAGCTATCCGCCTGTCCTGAGCTGCAGAGCCAGCTATCCGCTTGTCCTGAGCTGCAGAGCCAGCTATCCTCCTGCCCTGAGCTGCAGAGCCAGCTATCCGCCTGTCCTGAGCTGCAGAGCCAGCTATCCGCCTGTCCTGAGCTGCAGAGCCAGCTATCCGCCTGTCCTGAGCTGCAGAGCCAGCTATCCGCCTGTCCGGAGCTGCAGAGCCAGCTGCCGCCTCCTGTCCCTGGGCCGCCTAGCCTACAGCCGTTCATTCGTCGCCGGCCTCCAGGATGATGCAGCCGTCGCCGCCGGCCTTTATTTCCCTCCTCCGGACACCCTCCACCCACCCTGCTCAGCATTCCGGACATTATAAACTTTCCCAGTTGTCACCCCTATTCCTTTTCACCCTCCTGACCAGCAACCCATTTATTCGGGTTTCCTCTGTATTTCGTATCTCGTTTTCTTCCTTCTGACTTTATTTATATTTGTATATAATACTAATGTACTAATCATACTAACTGTTAGATTAGATTTAATACTAACCTGTTAACAAACTAACGTGTATATAATACTAACCAGCTAACCTACTAACATTAGGATTTTTGAGTTCACTACTAACATTACTAATTACTCATTCATCTTTAGTTTCTACCTGCAGCTGTCATTTCCCTCCTCGTTATCCTATCCCTGTATCTATCTGTGATTTTGCATTCTCTGCACATGTGTCCACTCTGAGCTGTGCACTTGTTTACCTGCTAACTCCAGGCCGTTTGTTATCATTGTGTCTGTGTATTCCAGTCCGTGTCTTACATTTCCCCTGTCATTGTTTTATTGGCCCCTGTTAACCCTCATTGTTCTCACCTACTCTCCCATTTCCCCTCCCCCTCACACCTGATTCCTTTTGTGTAATCTTCTCCCTGTGTATTTAAACCCTGTTATTTCAGTCTGTCTTCGCGAGTTCCTTACCTATATTTTTGCTTCTGTGTTGCCTTGTTTTTCCAGAGATTCTTCCCGAGTTCTGTTTATTCCAAGTATCTGTTTTCTAGTTTTTTTTGTTTCCCTCGTCCGTTACCTGTTGTTGTTTTATTTCTGTTTTGTTTTCTTTTTGTTCCTCCTCTGCCTCCCCGGTTTTGACCCCTGCCTGTGTTCTCGCGACCCTGGTTTTGGATCCTGGTTTTGTACCTTTGCTGTGCCTTCCCGGTTTGACCCCTGCCTGTTCCTTGACCACTCTTTGGACTGTGCTTTGTACCGTTGCCCTGTCTCCCCAGTTTTTGACCCAGCCTGTTTACCACGGATTGCTGCCTTGCCCTTTATTAAACTTCGGTTTTTTATACTCCTGCCTGCGTTTGGGTCCTTCCCCCACCGACACCTAACATATGCATAAATACGTACAAACTCATGCTTGCCTGGTTATGCATAAATATGTACAAACCTGCGCTTGCCTGGTTATGCATAAATATGTACAAACTCATGCTTGTCTGGTTATGCATAAATATGTACAAACTCATGCTTGCCTGGTTATGCATAAATATGTACAAACCCACGCTTGTATTCAAAGCAAACATTCAAATGAGAGGATCACGGAAAAATCTTTGAATATTTTCTAATCCCAAGCCAACATGACATGATCTGCTTGCTAAAAAAATAAAGTAATCCAAACTGTGGCATTGCGCTGTTTAAACTAGAGACCACAACAACTGTTGTTTTAAAAATAGCCAAAAAAGAGATGAAACTACAAAACTGGTTCTTTGTAAAAAAAAAAAATTATAATTTGTCACCAAAGGAATAAATATGAATATTTATATTCATAAAATGAATTGCAAGAGCGTACAATAGAACCAGCTGATCTCATGCCCTTTGAATGACTGTGGTGAAGACCTCATCCAAGTTGCTTCTTCCAGCTTCCTGACTGATGCTAGTCACATACTGTACCCCCTGACAGAATATGTCAAACTCACCTTTGAGGAAGCTGGACCATCGGCATTGGCTTTGACATACCGCTGCAAAGGACACTTAAAAGGGGAGTGCGCTGGTCTAGAGAGATGGTAATGAGATTTACCTTACAGATCCTGTGGTGAGGGGCCTGTTTGAGATCCTACGGCAGAGAAGCAATGATGCCACTGGCCTTGAGATGAGCTGGGAGCAACTGGGCAAAAACTGCCAAATTCAGGAAGTGTTTTGCATCTTTGGGGAAGTTCTCTGCTCACGTCTCTGCTCGGTCGTTGCTGTGAACAGGAAGAGGGCAGCATTACTGCTGGATTAACGCTTTTCTGATTCAATTCTAAGTATTTCTAGAATTACGATGGGAGGCAGAGCCTGAGTTCCTGTCCTGTGGAACTATCTCACTACACATAGTCGGGGGTTCTGTCTTTTCAAGTGTGCGCCCACAACGCACCTCTTTAGACAATCCTGTTGTGAAAGAGATGTCTGTGAAGGTTAAATGTGTTGGACTCGTGGGGTCTGTTGAGGACCACTCTCATGGTTGCGGGCACCCCCTTTTTCTTCACACCTCTTAGTTATGCTGCCATAGCATAACACACTGGGGCTTTCCCACGCTGGGGCTTTTACAGCAGACAATCTGATAATTATATAGCGCCTAATTCTTCTTCTCTTCTCTATTTTTTCTTTCCGGGGCATAGTTCTGTCGTTACTATTACACCATGCCTGCCAGCGGAGGATGGGGTTCCCCTCTATAGCTGGGCTCCTCCTGAGATTTCTTCCCCTCAATTGCTCGCTTTTTGGGGGTTCAGGCCTGTTTTTTGCCCAATTTTCTTTTACATTTCCACTGTAAAGCATCTTTGGTGACGGTATTTCCGTAAAAAAATGCTATACCAATAAAATTCAATTTCAATTGAAAGTTGTTTTTCATGAACAGTGGTAGAGTTTCAGAATCACTTTTCTCTCTTATGAACAGTGTCTGAATCAGGTAACCTGCCCAGTAAAATGATTGACCGAAAGAAGTTGTGTAATTCCTACAGTTTCTCTCAAATTTTTCTAACTTCCCCCTGTATTAAGTGTGTGTATGCACACTTCATTGTATATTATTTAAAATATTCCACTCTCCAGTTTTTTTCCCCACTGTGTCTTGAATGTTTCAGCCAGTGTGTGTAAGAATAAAAGACGACATTGCAAAAACAAGATGGACATTCCTGTTTTTTAACCACAAGCATCCTCTCGATATTTTCTGTAACCTGCAATCTACAGCATCCATGTCTCCCCTGAAGCTAAACATGATTATACCACGTGCAGGAGGATAAAAATAATAATTCTATGTGACAGTACATCTCATTTTACAACACTATTCTTTTTCACTAACCAAAGTTGTATCTCATTAACTACCAATGAGTCAGTCATTGTATATACAATATAAGATACATGTGTATGATTTCAATTGTGTATGATTTAAAAATGCCCTAAGGTTTATTTGCAATTTTCTAACCCTGAACATACACGGCCTGGCCAAAAAAAAGTCACCGTTCCACCCGTCATGCATAGTGCCCACTGTACAAGCCTCTGGAGGCGGTATTATGATCTGGGGTTTCTTCAATTGGTCAGGTCTAGGCTCAGCAATGTTCTGCAGCAATAAAATGAAGTGAGCTGAGTACCTGAATGTACTGAATGAACAGGTTATCCCATCAATGGGCATATTCCAGAATGACAATGCCAAAATTCATCGGGCTCAAATTGTGAAAGAGTGGTTCAGGGTGCACGAGGAATCATTTTCACACATTAATTGGCCACCAGAGTCCTGACCTTAACCCCATTTAAAGTCTTGTGCTGGAGAAGACTTTATGGTGTAGTTCAACTCTCCCGTTGTCAATACAAGATCTTGACCAAAAATGAATGCAACTCTGGACGGAAATAAATGTTGTGACATTGCATAAGGCTGTCGAAACAATGCCACAACGAATGCACGGCGTAATCAAAGCTAAAGGCGGTCCTACGAAATATTAGAGTGCGACTTTTTTTTGGCCAGGCAGTGTATATAAGCTCTAAAGACTGAATTGAGTGCAATCAACCACTAGGTGGCGGTGTATATCTTTTTATTCAGTCAGACATGAAATGTACAAAACTTTGCCCACTGTCAAATTGCTGATTTAAAATAAATAAATAAATCTGTGTGTTATCTACTTCAAATATCTATGACAAGATATTCTATTCTATATAAATTCTTCCTGATCTGGAATTGTACACTGTCATTCTGTGGTATTTTTCAATGTCTGTCAACACAATTGTGCATTCAGAGAAACTACACCAAGTCTTCATCATTAAAGTCGAAAGGCCTATTCATTTTTCTTTGCTTCTTCTATATTGTTGGCTATGGATATGGTGTGTCCTGACTGGACAGCCAAAACTGTTGCACTTAATAAAGCGATTGACGCGGTAATGCTCCCGGACACACACACACACACACACACACACACACACACACGAACACACAGAGAGAAAGAGGGAGATGGAAAGAAAGAGAGAGGAGAGAGAGAGAGAGAGAGAGAGAGAGAGCGAGAGAGAGAGAGAGAGAGAGAGAGAGAGAAAGATAGATGTCACCATTGAAGCTCTCTGCGTCAGTTGACCACAGTAGAGGGTACAATGAACAGAATCAAGAATGCCAGAGACCTCTCACTTCATTAAAACATGCAGAAGAGTGCTCAGCCAACAGCCCTGGGCCAAGAAAACTAACAGCCACTCATTCATGCTTTTTACATGTTGTTGGTTCTCAGACTACAAACATTGAACATTACACAGATATTCCTCTAAACTCTCTACAGTGCTGACTCTCTCTCTCTCTCTCTCTCTCTGTCACTATACCTGATTATCTCAAAGTCTTCTTGATGTTGCAGGGTCTTCATATTTACAAGGTGACTGAAATTAATTTATCCTCAGAGGCTTGTATTATCAGCTCTGCCACCAGGAGGCACTGTTTGAAGATGGAGTTTTAATATCACAGAACTGAGTCGCCCCACACAGTGACTGTAACCACAGTCAACTGGAAAGAATTTGTTGATCTATTTCCGTCATATCTGAATGGAAATAATGTCACAGGTGTTTTGTAGTATGAAAGAATGCAATGTAATGTTGCTCCTATTGATATTTTGTACCAAGTAAAAAACTATGAAAAGGTAACATGCTATATTGGACCAAGTAGAATTGATGATATGTCATTCTGAAGGATAATTGTCAGGCAATATTTAAATGGTAACCATTGCATGCTTATATTATAGTGTATTTTTTTATTTTTAACTTTGTTTCTCATTCAGTTTTTACTGGTCTTTCTGTAGCAGTATTGTTGCTGTTCTGATTTCTTACTGACAAGCCTATATAATAGTATTCCTAGTCATGCCATTATAAGTCTGCAAAGCAAATACGCTCCTCAGTCACATCTGTAAAAGAGAGAGGAAGCAGGCACCACAACTGCCAGGCAACTCTAACGAGTCTGCAAAGCGGCAGTGTTTGTTACCATGTGGATGTGTAATGCAATTTCATACAATATTAATGTTATTATTCATTTGGCTGACAGAAGCCCTTTTCTTCGGACGGATTCCGCGCTAGCTCACGTCTTCAATTCGGGTACAGGTTCAGGGCCTCGTTCAAATGTTACAAGCTCAGATAAAAACAAAGCCATGCTGTTTGTCGAGTAGAAATGTCTGGGCGCGTGGACTTTCGGTCCTGGAAAGTCAACGAAGGAGTGGCTTTGTACTTTGTGATTAAATGGGCCATGAGCTATACAAAATCCTTGCATTGAAATCCAAGACTATATAATAAAGCCAGCTGAACCAAGAGGACTGCCGGTTGTCAATTGTCCCTGGTCTGGGTCATTTCTCGCCAAGTCATATGTGGGAAATCATGTGTGGTTGGAAATTCTCTTTCCGTCAGCCCGTTGCCTAACCTGTTGGGATCAATAAATAAATATAATTGATCAGAAGGACTGGGTTTTGGGTGGGGGGATTGGGGGGTGCACCAGAGGAGTTGACTGGGGGAATGCATTAATTAAAATGCTTCAGGTGTGCCCTCGCTGGAAAGAGAGGGCAGTCTAGGCTACGTTGCATTTCCATCGGCACTCTCCTCTCATTATGCCCAGGTGATATTTCAGAACCTTTCTTTACAATTTAATTTAATTCATTAAAATACATAATTTTCTGCCGACGTTTTAAAAAAAAAAGTTTACAATTAAACGAACGACCCATCTATATTGGTGTATTGGCCCAAAATAAATGTGTACAATCTCCTAATATATAAATTGAGAGAGAGAGAGAGAGAGAGAGAGAGAGAGAGGAGAGAGAGAGAGAGAGAGAGAGAGAGAGAGAGAGAGAGAGAGAGAGAGAGTGTGTGTGTGTGTGTGTGTGTGTGTGTGTGTGTGTTGTTGTTTGATAGGGGGCGTTGCTGACTGTCATATTCAGCGCGAGGCACAAAGGCACGGGGACTGGACAGAGACAGCCGCCAAGATCGGCCTGGTGGAGGGGTGCGCGCGAGTGGACGCCGTCCAAAAAAAATGAAGGAAAACCTGGATTTTAACGTGCAGAGAATCATTGCATTAAATCTTTACATGCGAGTCTGAGGTCCAACACAGGCATCATTAGGCTAAACGCGAGAAATGTGTGCAAGAGGTAGATAACTGCAGCCGATTTCTACTTCTCTGCCTGATCCAACACATGCGCTAATTTGCAACAGCAATAGCCAACAAGCGTGGTTGCAACTTTGTTTTCAACTTTAGATCGTGCTTCCTTGCCCACTTCAAGGCGGCGTAGATGAGATTAGTATAGCTGATATCAGGAGCTTGCTACTTGGTGATTATTAATAGCTGGTAGCAGACAAGTAACTATCCGAGCTCTTTGTGTCTTCCAGTCGATGTAAAGGGATACAACTGGAAAGAAAGAAATACACAGAGGACTATTTGGAAGTGCTTCTGAGTTGGAGTTTTGTGCTGGTCTGCCCTGACAACATAATTTGCGAAATAAATAAAAAATGGCACGGCTCTGCGTGACACCAAGGACTTTGGCAAGGGTGCTGCCAGGACTTTGCCTAATTGGGCCATTCTGGAGCACCCCCACGGGATTCATGTAGCACTCGTTAACAAGAACAGTTGGAGAAGCTGGTGGAGAACTTTTAGCCTACATGCAGTAAGGGGAAACGTTAGAACAGCCAACAGATATGACTGGATTACTGGGAGCACTGTCTGTTTACGTTATGGCAATTGAACCCCGTATTTGAAGAAGGAGAATGACTGCACGCGAGGGCTTGTAGTTCAGTAGGAATTTTTGATGCCCCAGTTTAATCGGTTACTTATTTTCCCCAAAAAAACCGTTTTGTGTTCAAAGGGAGAGCGTACACCTCGACGAAGAAACGGAGCGTAAAGAAATAAGTCCACAGGCATTATCAATTTGTCGGGCGCAGTGTCGGTTTAGTGACCTCACGCTTGTCCTTGTCAAACACCGTGGACTGGCAGCAAGGTTGCCCGCTCAGCAAGGTAGCAGTCCGTGCGCAAGATGGCAACGTGGTGGAAGTGCTGGACTCGGTTATTCTTGACCCTGGTCCCGTTCGTTGGGTTTCTTTCGTTGGGCAACTTTGGAACGCACGCGGTAGACGATGACGCTTTCAACGCAGAGGTAATAATCGCCTTGATTTTACTTTATAGCCTAATCTACCCGCAATCTCTCTCTCTCTCTCTCTCTCTCTCTCTCTCTCTCTCTCTCTCTCTCTCTCTCTTTCTATATATATATATATATATATATATATATATATATATATATATATATATATATATATATATATATATATATATATATATATACACATATAAACGTTAATGCACCCTATTTGGTTAAGCATTAACTTGATTTCAAGGATTTCAAAGATTTTCCCTCTCTTTGATGTGTGCTGGGATAACAACGATGGTCACTTAAATTGTGTGTCTGCTTACTCTACGAGGGATCATATAAGCATATTTGGAATGTATCCAGAGTATATAACTTTTATTCGTGGCAGGCTATTGGCAGTGTTGAGGAATTCTGTGGCCATAATACGGCGGTCTAATAACCGTGGGCTATGTATCTTCACTGTATCGTACCCTACTGTAAATGTCCGTTATTTTGTTAATGTTAGCTACATTGAGTTTTGTGTGCTTGTTAAGTGTTTGCATGACCTTTGGATCGCACGTGCCTGTGGGTAATATAAGACTGAGTGAAAGCGATGCCTCGGACGTAGTGATGGGCAAAACAGTTCACTTCAGTGACTCGAATCACTAGAATCAGTTCGTTCAAAAGATTCGTTCACCGAATCGTTCAGTGCTTGGGCGGAGCTCCGACTGCGTACTGCGTAGTCCGACTCACTCAGTGAACTGAAACGGCCGATCGGTTCATGCGGAAGTGCTGTCGCTTTGACAAACGCGCCAAACTCCGTTTACACGACTTTTAAGTCTTAACTTGCTGGGCCTGATTCTGGCAGTTTGAGCCGCTGATTATCACTCAGGATCACGTCACGTTAACTCACTGTGTCTAGTAGCCTTCAGTGAACGAATCACGACACGTTCGCTCGCAGAAGTCCACTCTGCAACGTTCGCTGCCTCGCTCGGCGCCCGCCCGCCCGTGAATGATTCGTTCAGCACAGCAGAACTGGTTCACAGGGGACGAATCACGTTCGCTCGCAGCAGGTCCCCTCCCCCTCCCTGCACGCTCGCTGCTGATCAGATCCGTTCGAGAGCTCAACTGAACTGAGAAATGAACGGATATTTTCAGTAGTGATTCAGTTCAGTTCGTTCACCCAAAGATTCGGTCTTTTGAACGAATCGTTCGCGAACGACACAACACCTACTCGGACGGCCCATGCCGTGGTAGCTACCCAGCAAACAGTGGACGTCCTAGGGACGTACCATTTTAGTCCTCTCAAAGTTATGATGTGACGTTCACTAGGGATGTCCTAAAAACATTACTAGGACGTTATAAAGCCCTAGGAAGGTCACGGTTTGGTTACGATATGACATTTAATTAGAATTTTTTGGGGACGTTCAGGCACCATCCCGATCCGGCTATGATATTACGTTGTGCTCATTCATGGACATTCGGGGACGTTCCTGCAACGTCTGTTACTGGTTACAATATAACGTCATGTACTGCATGTCTGGGGGACGTTACTAGAACGTCCTGGGAACGTTCTCTGTGACGTCCACGTAACGTTTAGAAAACCCTACAAAAAGACGTCAAGGCGACGTCCTGGGTGACATTTCGAGACGTTCAGGGGGACGTCCCACGGACCTAATTTTGTTAGCTGGGTAAGCTGCAAGTAGCCTAGTAGCCTATGCAAAGAGGCTACAATAAGGTGTCTGTCCTTTCCTCACAATCTCGCATTATCGTCAACATTGTAGGTGTAGCTATAGGCTACGCTATCTCGATAGCGCCTGTTGGCTGTGCTTAATTTTTGAGTTATTTTTTTTCTGAGCGCTCGACTTCAGACTGTGGTGGGAGGGGGGACTGCCGCTCAGCTGTTTGATTGCAACGATTGTCGGTTTTGCTGCCAGTGGATCCTAAACGTAGTCCCTAGCGAGGCGCACCAGCCAAAATACACAAACCTGCCTCATTCGCTGACATGCTGACACACGCACTCGTACCGTCCATATGTGGAGATGCAGCTATTGGGGTGGGGGTTTTGCTTACAACTCACTGCCTGTCGGGTGTATGTGTTTACTTACAACCATAGACCGGGCGAAACATACAACTCACTGCTGTTGGGTGTAGTCTACGTGTTTGCTTACAACTCACTGTTGCACGGATCTTCTCGACTTTCTTCAGGTAGCGACATTATTATCTCCGTCTCCGGACTAAAAGTAGACACTTTCTCACATATTTTCACGTGACCCTGTAATATCCTGGGGATATCAGCTGATTGAAGTTGTCGCTGAGATGGACGTAGGTCATGTGCGCCTGTTACCAGTAGGTGAAATAAACACGCGCAACAGCACGAATGGTCCTTGGTACTGTTTTATTAGACACCTAACTGAAATATTACATGGTGTCAGAATAGTTATCAACCTGACGACAGATGATGGAGAACACAGGCGTTCCAACACCACGGATGGATTGGGATTCGTCCAACCTTCCCGACGCATGGAGGAAGTTTCGCCAGCACATAGAGCTGATGTTTTCGGGTCCGCTGCGTGCTAAAGAGGAGGAGGAAAAATGCAGTTACCTGCTACTGTGGATCGGGGAGAAGGGCAGAAACTAAATTTTTAATACATGGACTCTCACAGCGGACCAGAGAAAGGTACTGACGACGTATTATGACGGCTTCGAAGCCTATGTTATGCCCAAAGCTAACCCCATTTTCGCGCGATACAAATTTCACGAAAAAATGCAAGGTGAAAGTTTCGACCAGTTTGTGAGTTAAAACTCCTTGTGAAAGACTGTAATTACCCTAACAGCGATGAGATGGTGAGAGACAGGATTGTTTTTGCCATAAACTCACCAAGAGTGCGCGAAAAGCTGCTAAGCCACGGCCCAGACCTAACGCTAGAGAAGACGATTGATATTGCACGCTCGCACGAGCTATCGCTGCATCAGTTAAAGACAATGGTGAGCAGTGGGGCTAACCAGCTCGTTCATGCAATTAGCAAAAAAACGCTCCGAACAGACCAAGCACGTCATGGGCACAGTAAATCAAGCGGAACTGATTGGAATAGCGTTAAGCGGGGCACTGGATGTGGAGCCTGCGGGAGAGAGCATAGTCGCACGGAGGAATGCCCAGCAAGGGGGCGCCAGTGCAACAAATGCAAAAAGTTTAACCGCTTTGCTAGGGTATGTAGGGCACAAACGCAAAAACAACACACAAAAGGTACGCCAAAGAGGTTGCATGCTATCTCCGACAGCACCGAACAGCCAGCAGATGACCTGTACATTGATACCATCACAAAAGAGCATGCAAATACAACTAGAGAGCAAGCCTTTGCAGAGGTGGTGGGGAAAAGAGGCACAAAATAAAGTTTAAAATAGACACGGGAGCCCAGGCTAACATAATACCAGTTATCACATTCCACCAGATATTTGGAGATGTAATACTAGGCCCCTCATCCAGTAAGCTCTCAGGATACGGCGGGCAGATACTTAAAGTAAAAGGAGCTTGTAAGTTAACATGCAGATACAGAGAGAAAACGGTCATGTTAGACTTTGATATAGGCCACACAAACGCCTCCCCAGTCCTGGGTATGCGAGCATGTCTAGATTTAAGCATGGTTAAACTAGTACACATTGTTGATGCACAGCCCAAAAAGAACACAAGTATTATGGATGAATTTGCAGATGTGTTTGAAGGCATTGGACTGTTTCCTGGAGAGTGTAGCCTCCAACTGAAACCTCAGCAACACCTGTAGTGTGCCCACCCGCCGCATCCCGTACGCTTTGCGCAGTCGGCTCAAAGAGGAGCTGGACGAAATGGAGAGAATGGACATTATCCAAAAGGTCACTGAGCCCACAGAGTGGGTAAATGCATTAGTGGTGGCGGAAAAGCCTAAAACAGGAAAACTTAGGATTTGTCTTGATCCACGCCCCCTGAACAAAGCCATCCAGAGACCTCATTATCCGCTCCCTACATTAGATGATGTCACACCAAGACTAGCTGGGGCCACAGTAGTTCAGCGTCCTAGACGCCAGGTCCGGGTATTGGACAATAAAGCTCAGTCAAGAGTCATCCATGCTAACCACGTTCAACACTGTCTTTGGCAGATACAGGTTCAATAGACTCCCATTTGGGATCATGTCTGCACAAGATGAGTTTCAGAGGCGAATAGACGAGACCTATGAGGGGCTGTCAGGCGTCGCCGTCATTGTGGATGACATATTGGTGTATGGCCGCAGCAAAGAGGAGCATGACGCCAGCCTGCGCGCCATGTTGGAGAGAACCAGGGAGAGTGGAATAAAGCTGAACAAAGAAAAAAGCGTCATCTGTGTACCAGAGGTGAGCTATTTTGGGCACAGGCTGACACGAGAAGGCATCAGGCCTGATCCCAACAAGATTAAGGCAATCAAAGAAATGGAAACCGCCGCGGAGCAGGCTGAGTTGGAGACCATTTTGGGCATGGTCACATTCCTCTCCAGGTTTGCCCCCCAAACTCTCAGAGGCAACCGCCCCCGCCCCCGCCAGCTGCTAAAAGTGAGTAGTGAGTTTATGCGGGACTCAAATCACGATGTCGCATTTCAGCACATGAAAAGCCTCCTAACACCAGGAACCGGGTCCAGTACTCACTTATTTCGGCCACACCAAGGACGTGAAACTGCAGGTCGATGCATCCAAGTGCGGCCTAGGAGCAGTCCTGCTACAGGAGGAGAAACCAGTTGCATATGCGTCCAAGACACTGAATGGGACCGAGCAGCACTTACGCTCAGATCGAAAAGGAGACGGTTCCACCAATACCTTCACTGTAGGGGTATTAGCCAGGTGGATGAGCGGTGCCTGGTTTCCTCCAGACGTGATGCTTGGTATTCAGGCCAAAAAGTTCAATTTTGGTTTCATCAGACCAGAGAATCTTGATTCTCATGGTTTGAGAGTCCTCTAGGTGCCTTTTGGCAAACTCCAAGCGGGCTGTGATGTGCCTTTTACTAAGGAGGGGCTTCCGTCTGGCCACTCTACCATAGGCCTGATTGGTGGAGTGCTGCCTGGATGCTGATCTTCTGAAAGGTTCTCCCATCTCCACAAGGATACGCTGGAGCTCTGTCAGAGTGACCCTCGGGTTCCTGCTCACCTCCCCTGGCCAAGGCCCGACTTCCCCGATTGCTCAGTTTGGCGGCCAGGTCTAGGAAGATTCTTGGTGGTTCCAAACTTCTTCCATTTACGAATGATGGTGGCCACTGTGCTCTTTGGGACCTGTAAAGCTGCAGAGATTTTTCCGTACCCTTCTCCAGATCTATGCCTTGACACAATCCTGTTTCTGAGGTCTGCAGATAATTCCTTTGACCCAATGGCTTGGAGTTTGCTCTGACATGCACTGTCAACTGTGGGACCTTATATAGGCAGGTGTTGGCAATCCCCAATCATGTCCAATCAATTGAATTTATCACAGGTGGGACTCCAATTAAGTTGTAGAAACATCTCAAGCAGTATCAGTGGAAACAAAATGCACCTCAGCTCACTTTTGAGTGTCATATCAATGGGTGTGCACACTTGTGTACATATGATATTTTACATTTTGATTTTTAATAAATTAGCACAAATGTCTAAAAACCTGTTTCACTTTGGCATTATGGGCTATTTTGTGTAGAATTTTGAGACAAAAAATGAACTCAATCTATTGTAGAATATGTCTGTAACGTAATAAAACGTGGAGAAGGTGAAAGGAGTGTTCAGACTTTCCGGCTTGACTGTATAGTATCGCTTGTAAGAGTACCAGAAAATAAGATATCAAGAGTCTTTTGATGTTGTTGGGTCACAGATCAGGAAGTCATGGCATGCAAAGGATATGCGACCAAACATTTAAAATGACTTTATTCTACATTATGTTAAACTGTCCAATATTTTTTGATGGCCGAAAATGGGGGTGATTATGTACAAAAGGTTCTATAATTTCTAAACAGTTCATCCGATATGGATGAAAATACCCTCAAATTAAAGCTGACAGTCTGCACTTCAACCATTGTCATTGTATCCTTTCAAACTCAAAGTGCTAGAGTACAGAACCAAAATAACAAAAAAATGTGTCACTGAATGAATTATGGTGCTCACTGTAAATATTTTGTAGATTTACTCTAAATGTGGGTGATGCTTATATCCATAATGGATTGAAAATACACAAATTCACATTATTGAAATAAATTGAACAGATGCAACAATAATTGTTTGTATCTTGTAGGATAGAAGCACATATTGTAGAGTAATTCAACAGAAAACTATACAGTAGTAATTACACAATATAAGTAGGGTCATGTATTTTCAATGATGGTATATGTATTCAGTTTTTCTGTGGCAAGAGCCCAATATGTCCATCTCACTAAGCCATTTCTTCAGCAGGCTTTAGCAATCGCTCCATTGCGATGATTGCAAAAGACTGCTAAACATCTAAGTTAGTATTCTAATGGTTATGATTTTCGTACAAGTTGTCCATGTTGATCATGTTAGGATCCTGTACTTTGTCTGTCTGTTTATTCTTTATTATTATTTTTCCTGATTTCTTTTCCCTCGTGATTGTCAGTCCGCGTTCCATGTTTTCTGAGATTCCATTCCCTGTCTTTGTCATTGCACTATTCGGGTGATTTTGGGAACATTCGGGTTTCCTCTGTATTTCGTATCTCGTTTTCTTCCTTCTGACTTTATTTATATTTGTATATAATACTAATGTACTAATCATACTGTTAGATTAGATTTAATACTAACCTGCTAACAAACTAACGTGTATATAATACTAACCAGCTAACCTACTAACATTAGGGTTTTAGAGTTCGCTACTAACATTACTAATTACTAATTCATGAGTTTCTACCTGCAGCTGTCATTTCCCTCCTCGTTATCCTATCCGTGTATCTATCTGATTTCGCATTCTCTGCACGTGTGTCCACTTTCACGTTTCTCCCCTCCGAGCTGTGCACTTGTCTACCTGCTAACTCCAGGCCGTTTGTTATCATTGTGTCTATGTGTATTCCGGTCCGTGTCTTACGTTTTCCCTTGTTATTGTACTATCAGCTTCTCTTATTGTTTCATTGTGCTCATCTGTGAGCGATCTCCCCTCCCTGTGTCTGCACACCTGATTCCCATTATGTCTGTCATTCCCTGTGTATTTAACCCCTGTTATTTCAGTCTGTCTTCACGAGTTCCTCACATGATATTTTGCTTCTGTGTTACCTTCTGTTTTCCGAGATTCTGCCCGAGCTGTTTGTTTATTCTGTAGTTTCTGTGTCCTAGTTTTTTTTGCCTGTTGTTGTTTTGTTTTGTATTCAGTCTGTTTTGTTTTCTTTGTGTTCCTCCTATGCCTCCCCGCTTTGGACCCCTGCCTGTGTTCTCGCGACCCTGTTTTTTGGATTCTGCTTCTGTACCTTTGCTGTGCCTTCCCGGTTACGACCCCTGCCTGTTCCTTGACCATTCTTTGGACTGTGATTTGTTTCGTTGCCTGTCTCCCCGGTTTTTGACCCAGCCTGTCTCACTACGGATTGCTGCCTTGCCCTCATTTAACTTTGGTTTTTTTGTACTTCTGCCTGCGTTTGGGTCCCCCCCCCCCCCACCTGCTCCTAACAGATCAGCGAGCAGGGCATAGCTAATGATCCATATCTGACCTGGTGTTCTTCAGCCATTTCAAGATAGTGTCAATAACCCATTCGTCTTCACCAGCGATTAGATTTGACCTGAAAATTGTGATTTTTCCTTTTTTTTTTTATTTCTTATTTTGAAATTGACTTCAAGCTGAATCAGAAATGTATCTCAGACTATGGAATGACTATAACATACTGAACATATTCATTTGGAAGATTCTAAATTGCTCAAGAAACTGAAAAACAAAAGGAAGGCTTTTGTCATCTCTTGTAACATGTTGTTCAGTCATCCTTAGCAGCTCCCACTGAACCATTTAACTGCAAGTTTCTTTGTCAGGAAAAATAATGAACTCTAATGGCTCTACCTTATGAGAAAATATGATCAGACAGTGAGCGAGGGTACCTAACACTTAGTAAAGACAAGAATCTGTTATGTTTGGTTGTTAGGCTGTTATGTTTCCTCATCTGGTTAAACCTTTTCTGTAGGCAAAGCCTTATTTGCCTCTCGTTCTAATGTACAATGACATCGACAGATGTGATCTCAAGCCCATAATTAGGTGTGGTTGTGAAACCACACATTTTGTTACTCTCCATACTGCTTATTATTTACCTCCTACACCATTCACACCATTCATACCTCATATTATACCTTTATACAACCTCCAGGTTGCTATTACTTTTTACCTTTATACCATATCCACTTTTTCAGATAATTATCGCCAAAAACATGAACGGGAATCAATGGCCACATTTTGAAAACCGATGCAATAGAATGTGGATGCTGTAACATATTACACTGCTTATGACATCACAGTACCTTCCTCTACAACACTGTTATGACCCAACAATACTATCCCAGATGATTTGACATTACCTTTTTGTGCTTTCATCACAATTCATTACTTCTTTGTATCACTTCCAGGTTCTTTAGACTACTTACCACAAAATACATCACCATATTTTAACACTTTCACCTTCTTTAGATCCCTTTATACCACATTACCACTTCATACCATTTCCACCTTTTATTTACTACCTCACACTGTACCATATTACCATCTTTCTATACCATTTCCAGCAATTGATACCACTGCGAAGCAACCACACCTACAATTTCTTTAGGAATTGTTAATCTAGTTTCTATTGCATTGTCCCTACTCCATATTGCTTGCTACATTGATGCTGTTGCTACCCAAAAAATTGCGATGTGACATAATTACTTTTAATTCAATACCTTCCGCATAAATATTTTCTAAACGCTCTGAGTAATTTGAACCCTATGTGTATGGCAACACGTAAAAAAATAAAAAAAATAACATTTTCACATTGTCCTCTTTGTAGAAAAAAAAGTTTTAAAAGAATATTAAATTATTGATTAAAATGAACATAGTTTTTTTGTCAGAGTGCACTGGTTTCATGGGGAAGGTTTGATGATTTGGGCATGGAGAGCAGGGGAGGGTGCGTCGCGGATACAGCTGCTTCCTGGTCTCCCGGCCGCCGTTGGCCTGCAGTGTCTACTTATTTTGCATGTCTGTGGACCTGGTGGCCTGTGAGTGGTTTCTCGGGGCCGAACTGGCCCTCCGTCTGGTGAGCAACATCCACAGGGATACGAAGAAACCTGAGGATCATGGGTAAAAAGGGTGGAGCAGAATCTAAGAGCAACACGTTCCGACTGGTGATCCCAGACCCTCCTCCCCCACAGATATAGCCTCAAATCACAATGGGTCAATTGCAGTGTGCTTAGAGTTACAAACCTGAGGTATTCAACTCTAGACCACAGAACTGCTTTACAACTGGAAGAGCTAATCCTTATTTCACAGATTTTGACTGTCGACAGCTGTTGCAAATCTGAGGTTTAAACTCCGGCTAAGGACTCTGCAATTGATGTGGAGCTAATTTAGCGCCAAAACTTAACAAACAAACAGAACACGTTGTACAAATGCCCTACGATTCGCAAACAAGCACAGTGTGTTTAGCAAATGAAAAACACGATTATCAAACCAACACAGTGTGTTTTTGCAAATGCTAAAATAAATATCAATACATTGTTTACAAAGATGTGTCTTTTAACATTGGAGCCCTACGCTCAACCAGAACGCTCGATATTTCGAGGACCTGCCCTGAAAAAACCCTCAGCCTTTTGTTTTAAATGAGCTTTCTCGGGGGCACCCGATAGGTTCAGAGGAGATTATCTGAATAGGCAGAGCACAATGGCTGGACCATGTTTAGTTTTGTCTCAGGGTTGCAAGTGCTTTTTTTGAGATGAATAGCAGTGGACTGAGTTGTGGCTACACGGATGTAGGGGTGCGCCCGAGTCCTCTTTTTTGGGAATACGGGACGGGACTGAACACGAGACGCTGCAATAGCCGGCGGTTCCTTACCTTGCAGTGAGTTAAGGATGCAGAACAGGTAGAGGGCGGGCGTGGGCAGGTGTCCGAAGGAGCAGAAGACCAGGCCCCAGGTGACCCCGAGGAGGAAGCTGATGCTTAGCAGGGTGACGATGTCCTTACAGCTGCGGCTCTTACCGCCGGGCACGCGGTCGCGCCGCAGGCTCAGGATTAGCCTGGACGCTAGCGCTAGCATGATCAGGCTAAACGCCCACACCAGGCCGCACAGAGCGACATTCAGCATCTGCACCGTGCTGTTCTGCAGGTAACATCTGGCAACCAAGGGACAGAGGAGCAGAGTCACCGGTAACTGTCAAACGCACACACACATGCACGCACACACTCAAACACACACGCGCACGCACACACACACACACACGCACGTACACACGCGCACACACACACACACGCACGCACACACATGCACACACACACACGCACGTACACACACAATCAAACACACACGCGCACGCACACACACACGCACGCACGTATACACGCACGCACACACACACACACACACACATGCACACACACACACGCACGTACACACACAATCAAACACACACGCGCACGCACACACACACACGTACACACGCACGCATGCACACACACGCACGCACACACACACACACACACACACATGCACGCACACACACGCACGTACACACACAATCAAACACACACGCGCACGCACACACACACACGTACACACGCACGCATGCACACACACACACACACACGCACGCACGTATACACGCAGGCACACACACACACATGCACACACACGCACGCACGTACACATGCGCACACACACCCATGCACACACACGCATGCACACACACATGCACGCACACTCACGCAAGCACACACTCAAACACACGCGCACGCACACACACACGCACGTACACACGCGCGTACACACGCGCACACACAAACACACACGCGCGCACACACCCATGCACACACACACACACACACATGCACACACACAGTCAAACCCACACACACACAAAGACACTCAAACACACACACTATGTTTAGACAGTTTTTTTCTTAAAACCATGTCCTTTGAAGGGGCTTTACAGTTTTAGCCGCTTGCTTACACACTGAAAGTGAATGCTTAGACAAAAGCATCAAAACCTTAACTTTTGTAACCATGCCTTAAACAAAGGCACCAAAAGTACAAACACATTTTCTGCTTTGCACTTTGTTTGCAATTCTGCAACACACTTTTTGCAAAACATTACACACAGGACACTTTACATTAGACACTTTGTTCAAAAATGAAATCTCTTGCAATCATTGGGAAAACACTTCTATTCAAAATGCAAAACATACATGAAATTGGCAACACCCACACACACACACACACACACACACACAGGAAAACACTCATACACTAATTGAACACCAATCAGTCTGAGCCTTAGCACTACAAACAGGCCTCAGGTAAGCTCACCTCTTTTGTGAGAACTTTGCAAACATGGAGGCAGTGGGAGGAAGAGGAAGATGAAGAAGAAGATGAAGAGAGAGAGGACGAGGACAAGAACTAAGAAGGGGACCAGGCAACAGACGGAGACATATTTCCAACGACATTAGGGCCACTTTGGTGGACCATGTCATAAATCATGGCCTGACGATGAGGGAGGCTGGGCAGAGAGTCCAGCCCAACCTGAGTCGCTACACGGTAGCACCCATAATACGGACATTTAGACTGCAGAACAGGTATGTCTCCAACTTTCTACACTAGACCGTACCTATCTAACTGTTGCACACCATTCTGCTACAGTCCTACAGTACCACCAGTCCTACAGTATTAGGTCTATGCTCCTCAGTGAACAAAAAAAATAGGTATAGTGCTGTGAAGTACATGCAATACAGTTTTGCTGTTACTGTTTACAGCATGTAAATAAGAACCTAACCATAATATCAACCGCGTCGGTATATCGACACTCTGCCGCGTCTTGTGTCAACGCCAACTCACGGTGAAGCGGCTGTACAGGGTTCCATTTGTGATGAACAGCGTTAGAGTCAAAGACCTTCACTATGACTGTGCAAGTAAGTGTTACTGTGTTATACTGTAATATAGTAATGGCAGTAGATTGTGTCCTACTGGCACTGCATAGATACATTCAGACAAAGCAGTATGTGACCTAGGACACTTCTACTGCCCTGAGTGATATTGGGTTGGGTGTGTAGCACAGTGATATTGGGTTGGGTTTGTAGCACAGTGATATTGGGTTGGGTTTGTAGCACAGTGATATTGGGTATGTGACCTAGGCAGGTGCCCCCAGGGGGGGGTTGTCTGTGGGGGCACCTGCCTTGCCTGTAGCTTGTAGTTTTGACTGAATGTGTCTGACCCAACCCATCCTTGTGTGAAAATGTAGACATTGTAGTCCTGTGTTTTGAGTTGCACCATATTCACGGTACAGTGTATGCATTTTCTGTTACAGAGAGTCCTGGACTATGATGCAGCTGCAGAGCCTCATGGGTTCATTTTCATTGAAGCTGGACTCAATCTGCCTAAAAACCAGGCGTCGGGGCCGAAATGTTATAGGACATAGAGCCGTTGTGAATGTCCCTGGGCAGCGCGGGTCGAGTTCTCCATCACCATGCCACCCCAGGTCCCTACAATACTGCACGCATAATCACATTTCTGGATACACTACATAATGCAGTTGTACAGGACGGACCAGAGCAGCCCAGGTTTGTTGTCATCTGGGATAATGTTAGTTTCCACCGGGCTGCTCTGCTCCGGGACTGGTTCACCAACCACAATAACGCCCCCTTACTCCCCATTTCTCAATCCGATTGAGGAGTTATTTTCGGCTTGGTGTTGGAAAGTGTATGACCACCAACCACATGCCCGCCTGCCTCTTCTGCAAGCAATGGAAGAGGCATGCGGAGACATTGAGGTGGGGTCAGTCCAGGGTTGGATACGGTACGCAAGGCGATATCTTCCCCGTTGCTTAGCCAGGGATGACATTGCTTGTGATGTGGATGAGGTGATGTGGCCAGACCCTAACAGAAGGGGGGGATCCGTAAACCATCCACCCCATCCCTTACAATACTATTTTTTGTTTTACCATTTCACTGTAATTTTAATGTAATAATTTTTTTCCCCGTGAGTTTACAGTAACCTATTGTATTGATTACTGTACTGTAATTCTACTTTGTAAAAACCTGCAATGGCAAAAAAATAAGCTGTATATATGATTTTCTGAAGCCTTTCTATTTTTTTGTTCATTGACATTTGACTAGATGTACTGTATTGGAACAATCTTTCACAGAAGCCTGTATGAGAAAATTAAAAAGGTATACAAAGTACTAAAGACAGCAGTGTTTTGTATAAAGTATATCAGTGTGTTGCTGCTTTGACAGAGTAAATCAAATGGTGCATGTGTTTATCATTTTGTTGCAAAAATGCCATTGTGAAAAAGGATTGTTAGATTTTCATTTTGACATAGAAGTGAGATGTTTATCTCCAAGTGTTGTGTCTTATTTGACTTGGGTGTAGAGTTTTGACACAATGAGCCAAATCCCGCAAGAAGTGTGTAAGCAATCGCAAAAAACTGTAATCAAGTGAGACACACAACCAGAAGGAATCTCAAAGTCAAAATCATGTTTAAGCCCTCGGTCGGGGTTGTGCTACTAGGAACAAGCGAAACAAAGCGAGTTTGTGTTTTCAGATTTTACATACATCAGCGCTAGATTTTAGGCCGCATTATTCAAAACAGATACAGTGAACCATTGCTTGCACCTACCAGCAAAGGTCAACATTTGAATAGGGCTCCTCTATGCTCCGCATAACAGCACACCACAGAAGCACAAAAAAACACACAACAGTGAATCCATTTGCATTCTGTTAATTTGCATGAGTTACCTTCCCCTTTAGCTCTCAGTGAATTTATGAGGAACAGCGTGACATCAGCAGGAACAGATAAAGAACTAAGATCAGACAAACTGACACGGTTCTGCTTTCATCTAATCATTCTACTGACTCTCCAGATATTTTTCACCTACGTGCCTTCCGGTGCTATATTCCAGTGCGGTATTCCTGTGCTATATTCTGGTGCTGTATCCAGTGCTATATTCTGGTGCTATATTCCGGTGCTGTATTCCAGTGCTATATTCCGGTGCTGTGTTACAGTACAGTCCTGTGGCAACATTTAATTTGACTATATATTCATACTGAAACAATATGAGAATGAGCGAATATACACATATACGTAAATGTTAAATGTTGCTACGGTGGCTAAATTTGCTGAGGCGCCAAAGAGATGATGTGATATTACCAGTCCTTTCATTACTGGTAGAAACGCAGATATTTTAAAGGTTTTTGTTGGCTGGGGGGGGGGGGGGGGGGGGGGGGGTGTAGGGTGCTGAGGGAGAGAAAGAGGGGATGTCTCACATTTCCGTGGAGACAGTGCTGTTATCGGAGGTGTGAAGGGTTACGCGCTGGTAAACGTCTTTGTCGACGATGAGGATGATGGCCACGACTACAGCAGGGAGTCCTGTAAAAAACAGTGGTAATCAACAGAACCCCCTGCAGACCATTCTAATAGGAACCCCAAAATATCCCACGCCAGGGCCAGGCTCAACCATTGAATTTCTTTACATAATGGAACTCCCTGTGGAAACATTACACATGTAGGCCACCAGGGGGCAGTATTTCTCCACGTACAACACATGGTCAACTCCACGTCTCCACTTCAACAAAAGGGATAAAATGCCTCTGACTCAGAAGTATGGCTAGAAAGTTGGCCTTGTTCCATTGGTTGTCACCATAGTGCTCTCTGATTGGTGGAGCTCCTCTACATGTCAACTACAACTGCCTCATCCCAATTTTACTAACCTTGGCTTATTGTACCTCTACAGGGCGGTGATGAGTGGCAGTCATGCTCATGCCTGCCATTAATCCACTATGCTGAGGAACACCTGGGCTTCTAAATGCTGAATGCCGCACAGACCCACAGTGAGCAGGTATCTCCAGGTGTAGGTGAGGGAATAGAGAGCTCACCCCAGCCCACCAGGCCCAGCTTGAGCAGGTATCTCTTGATGTAGATGTTGAAGACGCGGATCAGCAGCAGGTACAGGTGGAAGCCCTCGATGGCCATCCAGGCAAAGGTGGCGAGGAGGGAGTAGTGGAGCATGACGGCCACGTAAATGCAAGGGCCAGAGACGGACAGCGAGGCCACCTGCTGGCTGGGGAGGAAATGCACGTTGAGCAGGATCAGAGCCACGACCAGGTTAAGGTGAACCTTCAACGTGACTTCAGCCAGCATTTTCCTGTGGGAAGAATAAAGACACAGAGAGGGGGGGTCAAACATCCCAGGCATAGTTTAGGATTTTAGTCTGAATTGTTTATCGGTAATTTGATTGCATCTCGACTTGGTACGATAATAGCTGTATAAACGTGTTGCGCTGGTTAGCAAGCTAGCCAGCTGGCCTACCGTTTCATTGCTAAGGTGGTACTAACTAACTAACCTGAGCAGGCCTCACTGGTTTGCCCCTCTATCCTAACACTGACTAACATTTGTGTGTTATGATCTCATTTTAGCTTACTGTAGATGGTTAACAGTATTTCCTGACCGAAGTGCGTGAACTTATTTATAATAACGTCAGATTTGAGATCAATAATCACCATCGTGCTGCGACACAGTTAGCTTACTCCACGTGATTCCTTTGTTCCCTGAACGCACACGTGGCATAGGCCTACACACCGACACATACACACACAGAAATGCTACAATACGCACACCACACAATATGTCTATTTAGTAGAATGTAATATTCATGTTTTTCCTTGTTTAATGAATCTATTTTTGTTAAACCTGGTGTCTGTTTTGATGTCGTATGAACACGAGAGCTGAGTCAAACCTAATCATTAGAACGTAATACCTTCAACCCTTATGAATTATTAGTTATTAGTGCTTTGATGGTAAGTGGAAGTAGTAGTAATTATAATTCATAACAATCAAATGAGACTGATTTAATTTTAACCTAACTTAAGAATAATAAGGGTAAACCTCATTATTCCATAGTTATTGCCTATATTTCTGGCATCCCATGTAAGGGTTTATATATGTGCAGAGGCATGTTCCTTATATTTATGGCGCCCCGTCGAGGATATTCTCTACATTTATGGTGCCCGGGTGAAGACTGGTAAGACAAACATGTTTTATATGTCTATCGCCATTACTGCTAAATGTATATGTAAACCCCTTGCATGAGTAATACTCCACATGTAGGAATATAGAGGCATGTTCCCTACAGCTATATCATGAAATTACCTAGCGACATAATGACCTAGCGACATAATGACCTAGCGACATAATTACCTAGCGACATACTTACCTAGCAACATACTTACCTAGCGACATACTTCTACATAATATTATGGTGACTTATAAAGCTCCACACCACTGTCCATCATGTCGCTGTGACTTTTTGAAAGGAATGTCTCATTGAATGGCATACGTTATTATGACATGTCTAGGGCATACGTTACTAGGACGTTGGGGGGACGTTGGGGGGGGGGGGGGTTTACCTGGCTCGCCAGAAAGCTTGTTAAATCAAATTATGTCCTTAATCTTCCCACCTGAAGCAACACTTTTACCTTCAACTGAATTTGTTTCTCTCTCTTAATAAGCATGTCTGAAAAAAAGCTATTCATCATAAGATCAAATATAACCTAAAGAAATTAAATGAAAAGGTTTTACAGAGGGAAAAAAAGGAGAGGGATTTTTTTTGTTTAGATGGACACTGAGCTCTCTTCTGCTTGTCTCCTCACCTGTGGCAGATGTGCACGATCACCGTGATGACCAGGAAGAAGAGCGAGATGCTACAGCCAATCAGAGAGATGTAGCTTAGGATGGTCCGATCCTTCTCTGAAGTCGCTGGGCTCACCTGAACATGGATAAAGTTAGTGCGCTGTAGTGTCTTACGTAAGAGAAATATATGACATCAGCCCGGGGCAACGGACTGTCACGTAACAAGTCAAGGCAGGCTTGATTCCGCCTTCACTGCTTAGGATGAAAACATTAAATATTACATTTAAATACACGGGAGAGTTATGCAAATTTCATTCCCTGAGGAGAGGAGTAGCTACTGCTCATACTGCCCTGTCAAAAACATTCCTGTGGAACAGACGCAAAGTCAAAGTACGTCTGCTCTTGCTATTCTTCACTTGACTATAATTCCTGGAAGGTCTGACCAATGCAGATCATCCATCTCTGCGTTTGTAATGGAATTTTAGTTTTTTCGCCAAGGATGCTAAAAGTATAAAAAGGTTTAAATGGAAAAACTCTTCAGATGGAATAAACACAATACATTTTGGAAACACACGCGTATGTACACGCACACACATTAACATAATGTCCAATTTTTTTGTTGAAAATATAATACATCATAATAAACTTGATAAGACGCCTTTCATAAATGGTGTTTTAGCGTACAGCACTAAAAATAAATTAAAAAGGAGTATTTACGAAGACCTTTAGCACAAGCAAAACCTTGTAGCACACGCAAAATTTATAACACAACCGATGATTGGTGCCAATCATTGGTCAGGTTATTGGTTTTGCACATGCTAAAGGTCTTAGTTCATCGGTGTTTGGTTTTCTCTGCACAGATCTGTCTGACATGGGCTAGACCACGACCACCCCTTGTTCCGTCAACATTGCACCGGACTAATCATGACATATTCATAGTAACACCGGAGTGCTAAATTTCAGGATACCTGTCTAGTGGCAAACGTTATGGTGACATAATGTCTACTGGCATTATGTCCTGACGTTTCGTACAGGAGCACTAAAACGGTGCGGGGACGGAAGGCAGGTAACGGCATTCGGTAAGGGTTTCAGCATTGCCTACCAGAAGCACTGCGAAATAGGTCAGGTGATCACAGGAACAGACGACCTGCCCTTCTTCCTTATTCCAGTCCGTGTCACAGCCATCCCTGTGGAAACCTGAGAGCGGATGGAGAATGAGGGGAAAATGGCCGCTGGCTTCCTCAGCAGCAGGTACACGAGGGTGGCAGGTTGGGAGAGTACACCACCACACCTACACTCTAAAAAAAATTATTAATTGCCTCTACTCAAAAAAGGCAACAGTCTACATTGAGGTTTTTGAGTAATTTAACCTTTGGTATTATTAAGTAAATGCTATGAGCCTTGTCACTGTCAGATGAGCACAGCCTCAATATTTAAAAAAGCTTAATTACATTGGACCTACTTAAATATGTTCATGTTCATATCTCAATCAATAAAAATTACTCAAAAACCTCAATGCAAATTGTTGCCTAGAGACAGTGGGTACTTATTTAGGGCGGCTGCACTGGTCGTGTAAGCACTGAGAGTTTGCCACTCTTTAAAAGTCAGGGTTTCCTCCAGAAGTAACCATAACAACCATGAGTCCCTACAATATTCTGACTGTAGCCTACCCTCAGTAACCATAACAACCATGAGTCCCTACAATATTCTGACTGTAGCCTACCCTCAGACTCTCAGTGAATATTTACTCTTTGAGTAATGCTTGCACATATTAGTTAAATAAAATATTTATATTTTATACAAGTAAAATGTATGGCCATTAAAATAAGCCATTTTTTTGACAAAAGACACAAATTGATCACATTGCTGCGCCGTTATCCAATTTGCACCAAACTGATTTGATTTATCCTTGTCTAAGCTATGTAAGTACTTTAAAATGTACTATAAAGCCCTGGTACATAGTCTGAAGGTTTTCTGATGAACGCCGAAGGTCTATTAAGAAACCAAAGCTGTTTCTGTTAGAGCAGGAGTTCATCGTCTTTTCGAGCGCCACAGACCCACAGAACAAGCTGGGACTCACCCCTTGAGATTTGTGCTGTACTGTATGTTCCTATATGAAATTCACATGTTTTAACACAAATCCAGCTCTGGAGGACTGCAACGTCTGCAAGTATTTAAAGTTTAAAAAGCTGCTGACTGAGGACAAAACCTGCAGACACTGCAGGCCCGAGTTTTACATCCCTGCTCAAATGATGAGATAAATGATGAGAATCAGAAGACTGCCCCCAAGTTTCCCTTGAATTCTCATGTAAGCCTTTTCTTGCACATCATATGCACTGTTGAATAGAACATTACTACATTCAGAATTCATTAAATTGTGTTGTCAATTATTATAGTTAGTATATTTTAAATTAAATTATTTCTGGAAGCATTGCGAAATTGTGGATGGGTGGGCAACAACAGAACATACAATTGTTTTAAAGAATTCTAAAATCGTATGAATTTATAAAATATCAGGTTATTTTAAATGTGTAATTTCCAGCACTTACGTTCGGTGGAGAAATTTAAAAAGTGGCACTCTGGTATTTTATCCTCCTATGAAGAAAAGAAAAAGCCTTAATTTTCAAGTCAAACAAAGGGATAAAAGCCAGAAAATTGAAATACATTTTAAAAAGAGGTGGAAAAATCACGCCATTGGCTGATTCAACTGACAGTACAAAGTAAGCACTCTTTCCTGCCGACCGCATTTGTACTGATAGTTAACAGATGCTGAGATCCAATGATTTAACACAGGAAGAGTCTGCTGGTGCCATTGTTAAAAAAAACTATTCTATTCTGATTAGCTAGTTATTTATGAATGTTGATGAAGGGGACAGGCTAACAGCTTCCACTACAGTATATAAGGAATTGGGATATACCTAATATCTGTGATTTGCACCCTTGCTGACTATTGTTGAGACTGTGAGAGGGGTACAGGGGTGACAGTGTAGTACAATGGTTAGAGAACAGGGCTTGCAACTTTGAGTTTGCTGAGCCTGAGTCCCAGGTGGGGCATTGCATCATGGGACTTGTATTTTCTCCAGCAAATATCCAGCTGTCTAAAAGGATTGTCTGTAAGAATATACTGTAAGCTGTGTATGTTGCTGTGGGCAAGAGAGCATGTGTACAAATGGGTGAGAGAGAGAGAGAGAGAGAGAGAGAGAGAGATTTTATCAAATCAAAAACATAACCACCCATACAGCTCAGATTTACGCCTCAAGTACTGTCAAGCTCTTAAAGAATATAAAAACACCCTAAAACAGAAAAAACTAAAATACATGCATAAAACTGTGCATGATATTGAAGAATCAATTACTCAAAACCAATTCTGGGATCTGTGGAACAATTTAAGCACAGCAAAACGACAAGAATTAGCCATTAATGATGGAGCTATTTGGAAACAATACTTTGAAAATCTATACTGTGAAATCAATCAAAAAACACACCATACTGTGATTAAAGAAAACCTAAATAAATTGGAATCGACAATAAAGGATAACCAAAACCCACTCGATAACCCAATCTCCTACGAAGAACTGATCGAAAAGCTCCAGTCTCTAAAATCTAAAAAATCTTGTGGCCTTGATGGAATTAGAAATGAAATGCTCAAAAACAGCACCCCTAAGATGCATGAAGCTCTGCTTAAATTATTCAACTTGATACTAAGTTCGGGATGCTTTCCTGACACCTGGAACCGGGGGGCTTATATCCCCAATTCATAAAAGTGGAGACAAATTAGACCCCAATAATTACAGAGGCATTTGTGTAAGCAGTAATCTGGGGAAGGTATTCTGTAGTATCCTAAACTCAAGAATTGTAACCTTCCTTAACGAGCACAATGTCCTGAGTAAAAGTCAAATTGGATTTCTTCCAAATCATCGTACCACCGATCATATTTACACCCTACACACCCTAATTAACAAACATGTCCACCAAACAAAAAACAAAAAAATCTTTGCATGCTTCATTGATTTCAAGAAAGCATTCGACTCGATTTGGCATGAGGGACTATACTACAAAATTCTTCAAAGTGGTGTAGGGGGTAAAGTGTATGATATAATTAAATCAATGTACTCTGAAAATAAATGCGGAGTGAAAATTGGCAACCAAAGAACAGAGTTCTTCACACAAAAACGGGGGAGTGAGGCAGGGCTGCAGCCTGAGTCCAACACTGTTCAACATTTACATTAATGAGTTAGCGGTGCAGTTGGAACAGTCTGTAGCCCCGGGCCTCCTCCTACATGACACGGAAGTAAAATTCTTACTCTACACAGATGACCTGGTTCTGCTGTCACCCACTGAAGAAGGGCTACAGCAGAACCTGGCTCTGGTGGAGGATTTCTGTCAGAACTGGGCACTGACAGTAAACTTAAAAAAGACAAAAATAATGATCTTCCAAAAAAAGGCCAGATGTCAGGAAAACAGGTTCCAGTTTTTTCTAGGCAACACCGCCCTAGAACACACCCTAAATTACACCTACCTTGGTCTGACAATCACAGCATCAGGGAGCTTTAGCATGGCAGTGAATGCATTAAAAGAAAAAGCTCGAAGAGCACTTTATGCTATAAAAAGAAAACTTCAAAAAATTGTTATACCAATAAAAATCTGGTTAAAAATCTTTGATAGTGTTATCCAGCCCATTGCGCTATATGGAAGTGAGGTATGGGGTCCACTCAACCAGCAAAACTATTCTAAATGGGACAAGCGATCCGATAGAAACCCTGCATGTAGAATTTTGTAGAAACGTTCTACAAGTACAAAGGAAAACACCAAATAATGCATGCAGGGCAGAATTAGGCCATTATCCGTTAATGATTCATATCCAAAAAAGAGCATTAAAATTCTGGATGCACCTCAACTCAAGCCCCCAAGACACATTGCAATTTAAGGCAATGAAAGCCCAAGAGCTCAGTCATGAAAAGAGTCCCCTCAGTCAGCTGGTAATGAAGCTGACTAACCCATTAACTTCACTAACACGAAGCACAGACCAGCTTCATACTAGCACTGCTTACCAGCAAATCAGAGTAAACCAAATTATGAAACAAACCAAAATCTCTTATCTGGAATATTGGGATGGTGTAACCAAAACACAAAACAAACTTGATTGCTATCGGACCCTAAAAAGAGACTATACATTAGCTGAGTATCTCTTCTCTGTCAGAGATACAAAGCAGAGACGGATCCTGACCAAGTACAGGCTCAGTGACCACACCTTAGCAATTGAGAAAGGCAGACACCGGAATACATGGTTACCAAAAGAAGAACGTATATGTGGTCACTGTAAGACAGGAGAGGTGGAAACAGAGATGCACTTTCTCCTACATTGTGAAAAATATACAGAAATTAGAAAACATTACTTCAACAAATTATCTCCAACTATAAAAAACTTTAATTCCCTAACAAAAGAAAATAAACTGCAAATCCTACTAGGAGAAGGGCCAACGGCTCCAATAGCTGCAAAGTACATCTTTGCCTGCCATGAACTGAGGGACACTGGCTGACAACCAAAAACATATTCATTTTATTAATTAATTGATTTATTTTATTTTTATTTTTTTTCCGGCATTATTCTGATTTATTTACATCCATGTTTAGTGTATTTCTTCATTTCTGTATGTACGCTTTGGCAATATTTACAGGTGCATTTCATGCCAATAAAGCATTTTGAATTTGAATTTGAATTGAGAGAGAGAGAGAGAGAGAGAGAGAGAGAAGAGAGAGAGAGAGAGAGAGAGAGAGAGAGAGAGAGAGAGAGAGAGAGAGAGAGAGAGAGAGAGAGAGAGAGAGAGAGAGAGAGAGAGAGAGAGAGAGAGAGAGAGAGAGAGAGAGAGGAGAGAGCATAACTCATGCAGTTACCTGTAGTGGTGAAGGCTCCCGCAGGACAAATGTGATCTTGATCTGATCAGCAAGACCCGTGACCTCTTGGTCACTCACACTTATTCCTAAGGCTTTCCCATAAAGCAAGGTATAATTCTTGAGATGGAGAAAAAAAACAAAATATGAAAAAATAATAATAATGAAGATAAATAGAATCCTCACATAGAAAGGACCTCCACCTCCAATAGCAAACACACACAGAAACACACATACACATACAGTACTATACACACGCAAACGCACGCAAACACACACAAAAAACGTATCAACAAGCGCTATTTACTTCAAACAAGTTAGGGGCAGTGACCATGCAGAAGACAACTGTGCCGTTGTCGTCGGGGTTCAGTACGGTTTTCGGCAGGTATACGCGGACAGTGCTGTCCGTGACCTCACCATCTACTGAGGAAGCCTGCAGAACAAGGCGACATATTCACAGGTGAGGGCGGGTCACCTGTGTTCACTACAGCCTCAGGCAATCAGGCAAACCTGTCTGCTTGTCCTTCAGCAATTAGATCATTGTAGTAGCACAAATTCAACACTAGAAGGAGACTGCAGAAAAGACCTCACATCAAATGTGAAGTTTAAGCAAAAGGGTGAACAACCAAAGGTGGAAATCCAGGGGACATAAAGTAAAAGTCCTGCCATGTGTTTCTTCCACCCATAGACTCAGCCAGCTGATTTCACTAATTAGCTCTACCTCCTAGCTGAAGAATTATGTTAAATAGCAAATCCAGGTGATTGGAGAAAAATACTGGGGAGGACTTTTACGTTATGTCCCCTGGATTTCCACCTCTGTGAACAACCGAACTGTATAAGAAAGGTTCTCATAAGTTCTTATACAGTTGTAATAATAACAACTAATAGCAACGTGTGTATGTCCAAAAGAAGGGACAGCATGGAATTAGCTGAAAATTATTTCCATCAATCAACTACATCATGGGTAAGTCGTAATTGACACATTATGTCCAAAATTCCGAACTATCCCTTTAAGAAGGAGACACACAAAGGGCCCTATCTTACACCCGGCGCAAAGCGGCGCTAACGCAAACGCAAGTGTCTTTGCTATCTTACACCCAGCGCTAGGTCCATAATAACGCCTAAGGCTTCCGCCGTTTAACTAGCATTGCGCCATTAACTAGTCTTGCGCCATCATTAGTGAACTGGGCGTGTTGGTCTTAAGATGAGGAGTGGCCAGGATTCTTTTTGGCGTATTGCTATCTTGAGCCAGCAGAAAGCGCTTGCGCTAGAACCACCACAAACCTGGTCTAAAGTCATGTCGCAGTTGTTTACATGCTATTTTAACGGCGCATATAAGTGCGTCTACATAGGCGTGTGCACAACGCGCATACCCTCCTGTCTGTTACACACAGGGGCGTGCACAGGCATGACTAAAATATCTAGATCACAATGTGAAATATTATTATTGTGTAGGCTATATCAAAAATGCATAATAATAAAAGGTTCCATAGGTCCACATACCTTTCCCTCAGCGAAGGGAAACAATGCCACATTACATTGCTCTCAGCCCACTCCATCAACATCCAGGCGATGTGCGATGGTACGGGACAATGGCTATCCATTAAAAAGGAGCTGATAACACCTATAGCTATCAAGCCTAATGCGCGAATTGTCTTTGCACCTAATGCGTGAATTGTCATTCAATGGAAAACTCGCGCACGGCAATAGACGGACATTTAAGTTCTGAAAATGCGCTTCAGATGTCATTACAATACAGCTCTGTTTATCTATGAATACAGCCTGTAAGTAAATAGAATGGTTTGTGACTGAAAAAAGTTCAAAACCTTGTCCAGTGAATATTGCATTTATTGTTTTTCAAATAGCCTAGGCTACAGCGAATTCGCTGTGCATAAGGTTTTTTTCGATAGCCTATGGTTAAAAAACGGAGATGTCACCATGTTAACTAAATTGTAACCTTAGCTATTCTTCGTCCTTCATATTTTTTTAAATTACAGTGACCAGGTTTCCATACTCTCACCGTTTAAAACCCAGCTGATTTCACCCGTTATTCCTTAACTGAGCAAAACGATTTTAAAGAGAACTAAGCGTCTAATTAGAAACTAAAACAAATTTGCAGCACGTTACACAATTAATTCACAATTAATTTTAATGCCATTCTCTGCACGTGAGCTGCATGTTCTCTGTTTCCCCTGCTGTAAGTTCACGGTCTTCCTGGGAAAGTGGATTGTTTTAAAGGATTACGCTACGAGTAAAACAGGTTGGTCACATTTCCATAAACAGGACATTATTAAACAAGGGGAAATATGCGTGAACTTATGGGTTGCGAACCTGACAGCTTTATTGTAGGCTATTTAGTGTCATCATTAAGGCAAAATAACGGTATGTATGTTATTAATCAATATTAGCCTACTATGCAGGTAGCCTAATGAACTTTGGATGAAGCTTGAACTTCGAGAACTCCATGAGAACAGCTTCTTGGAATTGATGTTTGACACTTTCATTGCATAATCAAACGAAATTCGCTGAACAAGCAGGCTAATTTGGCGTTTTCTAAGGTGAGACTGAAGCCATTGATAGCTTATTCTCAGCTGTTGCAGGTCCTTTTAGCGAAATTTAACCGCACATATTTTGTAAAATAACAGCCCTGTCTGGAATTACCGGGAACTCATAGGCTAATGGTTAATCCGAATAATATTGATCATACTCCATTTAGCCTATTCCTTGATCACACTAAACACGCACGAGCATGTCTGTTTCGCCATCATAAGCAATCTGCCAAGGTGGAAAAGCAGGCTTTTAAAGGGAATGGGATATGACATTTTGATTGGTTTATTGAATGTCACGCCCAAGACACACCTATTATTAATGAAGCGACTAGGTTCAGCCCAGTTGCGCCATGCGCCGTGCTTAGCGCCAAAAAAACACGCCGTTAAAATAGCAAAAGTGGACTTGGACACGCCCTAAATGGACTTAGCGCCATGCGCTTAGACTAAGCGCCAAGATCGCCAAGATAGGGCCCAAAGTGTCAAAATGTTTCTATTACAATAATTTGTGTCGGTTTAAACTGTCGGGGTCAATTTGAAAAAGGCGTCATAAAATTTCAACATAATAGGAGGGTTAAATCTAACGGAACACCAGTGTTGTTGTGGTATCATTTGTGTGTCATTTGTGTACACTAATATATACTGTATATATACACTTTATGGGACAGCGCAGTGTAGAGAGACAGGAAGAACGGAAAGCGAGAGAGCGAGGGAGAGACATGTGACAAAGGTTGCCCCGCCGGATCCGAACACCCGGACCGCCGACGCCGCAACCCCGCAACGAGCACACGGGCAGTGCCCCGCAGGCCATGCCACTGAGACACCGCTTGTGCACACCAATCTGTAGTATAGACAAAAAATACATTAAAAAAATGAAAATATATGGGTAAACAGGCCTTACAGCCATCTGATTGGCTGAAATATTCAGGCCTCTGAAGTTGCGGGAGGGCCTGTAGAGGTGTGCCACAAACAGTCCCTCGGTGAAGGAGAGATGGTCGCTGTCGAAATCGGTGCCTTCCAGAGCATTCTCCAAATCTACAAACTCTCTAGAAAAGAGATCAAATGACATGTCTTTAAAATATTTATAATTATAGCCGCCCAGTATCATTTGCTTAACCACATGAGGAAAGGCTTGCAGTAAATGAAGGGGAAAAAAGAGAAATATCTCACTTAAAAACAAAAACTAAATAAGTGTATATCAATTTATCCTTTCGTGCCATGGATAGAATAGAATAACTTTTATTTTCCCGTGAGGGAACTTCAGTTGTAGTTGCCAAACACAAACATTGTTAAATAAAGACATTCAATTGATTCAGTCATTTCACATTATAGTGAAGGTATGAGTGGAGTAGAATACATTATGATTACGATTAAAATTACTATTATTATTAGTGTTATGATCTAAATTATATAATATTAAATTAATTAAATATTAATTATGATGGAAAATTGAGCATCAAAAGCAATAAGAGTTCCTCATCTGCCTTTACTGTCTTGAGATGTCCAGTGTCATTAAGCAGTCTAGCTGCTGTAGGGATACTAGAGTATATTAAGTATATATTCAAGAGTATATTAAGTATATATTAGCAACTTCTACATTATGACAGGGAACAATTGAATATTGGTAATAATACCAATTATTTCCCGCTCTAGTCAGTCAGGAGAAGAGCAAAGGCAGTTACAGATAGAGGTGGGATCACAGCACAGAAAGCGCTATGGTAGGAAACCAAACAGAATTGAACAGAATATAAAGTGAAAACAGATTTTTCTAAAAGAAAGGAAATACAGCAAGCAAACTGAACTCAACGTTAGTTAAACGTGTGTTATTTCGCACTCGTTCAGCTCAAAGGTAACTGCACACAAATCGCTTGGTCTTGTGAGATAATGAGGAATACAAAAATTGCACAAAAATTCAACAAGTACGCAAACAGTGTGATCAGGGAGCATACAATTAACAGTAACAACATTGTGTTCGTTCTTTCAATTATTATAATATCTTTTATAAATCTGGCAACCAATGCAGGGTTGTATATATCCAATATAGCATATACTCACCCGAATGTCCACTTATCTTCAGTCACGGTCATACACTGACCCCACAGCCAACTCGGAAGAGTATAGATACCCGCGGTTGTCTTTGTTTTTTTTTAAAAGGACGATAAGACATACCTTATGGTAGCTCCCTTGTTATTCTTGCGAATGTTATCACTGAAGTTCCGCATCTGCATAGCCACATCCTCACGTGAAACGCCTGAAAACAGACACAAACGTGTATTTCACTGCCACACTAATGTTAGGAAGTATTTATTTTTTCAAACAGAGATGTTAATGTGGGGAACAGCTTGTCCTGGCAGATCCCTATGGTGTAGCAGACCATATTCAATCCGATTATAACCTTATTCAATCTGATTATAACCTTATTCAATCTGATTGTAACCACAACATTCAACCTGAATGTAACCACATTTGATCCGATTGTAACCTTATTAAATCCGATTGTAACCACATTTGATCCGATTGTAACCACATTCAATCTGATTGTAACCACATTCAACCCGATTGTTACCACATTCAGTCCTATTGTAACCACATTCAGTCCGATTGGACCTGCATTCAACCTGAATGTAATAATGTAATAGAAAAACACATTATTAAAAAGACAGATCAGATATCAATTTGAATGTACAGATTTTTTTTTCCATGATTAAAGAAAGTGCCCAAGCACCTAAGATGATAGAACCCTATAGTAATGATTATTATTATTATTATTATTATTATTATTATTATTATTATTATTATTATTATTAATAATAATAATAATAATAATAATAATAACAACAGTTTTTCTCAATTGTTTAGACACATTTTCTGAAACTATAAACACAAAACCCACACGGGCAACTCTTTCTGCAAAACTTCATATATCTCGTCAAAATCAAACACTGTTAAAAACCATGCACTCTCACCCCAAAATAACATTTTTCCTCCAAATAATAAACACTAGTCAACAAATTAATACAAATTATAAATGCCAATGCCACTGGTGTAAAAAATGAAGGACACTATTACTATTATATTAGTTAGACATCAGTATTGTTTGAGTGTAATGGCCAACTGAAATATTGTTATTTTCTATTTTCCCAAATTACAAAAATGTAGTACAGACAATATCAAATAAAAACAAGCAGGATAAAATGAAAAAAAAAAAAAACTACTGTACTGGGAGTAAACAAAAAATGTAAAAGTAAAACCAAAAATAAATTAGTCTGGTCTCTGCTCTTGATCAGGCCACATATTTTCATGTACATCACACAGTATATTTTCTCTGTCTATTGGAATGATACAGCCACCCTTGGCATGACTGAGAAATGATAAAGCAATGGTTTCATTGAACCAACTTCATAGACTCTCTCATAGAAGTGTCTGTTGGGCTGTCCAAACAGATTGCTTGTTTTTGTGCAGCCACCCAGGACACAGTTCTGTGGGACCCCTCCACTTCCCTCCACCGTCCACTAGATCTTAGCGCAGCTTTTGATACTGTAGATCACAGCATTTTGACTGAAAGGCTTAGGCAGTGGGTGGGTGTCTCTGGGAGCGCCCTGAACTGGTTCTCCTCCTATCTCTCGGATAGGAGTTTTTCTGTGTCGCTTGGTCCCTACATGTCTGAAACTGCTGTTCTTTCCTGTGGTGTGCCTCAGGGTTCTGTCGTGGGTCCTATATTATTTGCTTTGTACATGCTTCCCTTAGGTTATATTGTTAGCAAATTTAAAGGTATCTCTTATCACTGTTACGCTGACGATATCCAACCATGTGTCTCTTTTAAGCCTGATGAGACTGATAAACTGATTGTATTGCACAATTATCTGACTGTCATTAAGGACTGGATGGCTAACAACTTTTTACAGCTAAACGCAGATAAGACTGAGGTCCTTATCATTGCGTCAGACAGCATAGCGTCCAAGGTACTCAGTGTATTGGGTCCCTTTCTTCAGCTATACAGCCTAAACTTAGAAATATTGGTGTTATTTTTGATCAGGCTATGCACGTTGATCAACATGTAAAATTGTTAACCCGTACATGTTTCTTTCAATTACGAAACATTGCCAAACTGAGGTCTGTTGTATCACAACCTGAGCTAGAGATGATCATTCACGCTTTTATATCTTCCTGGCTAGACTACTGCAATTCCCTGTTCACCTGCCTCAGCAAGTCGTCTCAGGGCCGTCTACAAATGGTCCAGAACGCTGCAGCAAGGCTGTTGACCAGGTCTAGCAGGATGGCTCACATCACTCCGATTTTATCATCTTTACATTGGCTTCCCACCAAGTTAAGGATTAATTTTAAGGTTCTTGTTTTTACTTATAGAGCCTTGCATGGACAGACACCTTTGTACATCACTAACCTGCTCCATCCGCACATCACCAGCAGGTCACTTAGGTCTTCTGACCAGGGCTTACTTGCTGTCCCTCGTGCCTGACTAAAAACTAAAGGTGATCGTGCCTTTGAAGTGGTGGCTCCGACACTGTGGAACACTCTTCCTACAACTATACGTTCTGCGGTCTCTGTTGACGCTTTTAACAAGCAGCTGAAGACCCATTTATTTCAGTTGGCCTTTGTCGTGCCACACGCGACTAGTGTTTGTAACTTTGTGTGTTCTTAAGGTCTGTTGTTGCTCTTTTATTGTTTTATATTGTATTTTTTAAATCTTATTTTATTGTTGTTTTTTATCGTTTGTTTCTTTGTACTGTTTTACAATTTTTTTCTTGTGAAGCACTTTGTGACCTTGTTCTGTGAAAGGTGTTATATTAAATAAACTTTACTTACTTACTTATTTTTGTTTGGTGTGTATGTGAGTGTCGGAGTGTTTTGTGTGAACGGCGGAGCACCTACATGGACGACAGGGAGGTCGCCCTTGATTCCCTTGACCTGTGGGGAAGACAAAAGTAGAAGGAAGAACACAATGTTAGTTCCGGGTTTGGCGAGAGTGCGGTGGCGGGGTACCGCAGAGCCAGTTGGTGCAGACGGAGCCAAGGCGACCCGAGAGGGTTGGGGAGCTACTGTTGGGGGTGATTCTCCTCCCCAATACCGTAATGAACGTGACTTTGCTTACAGAAGAACAGCAGGGGGACTTCGTACTGGGAGCCCTGGATGGAACAGCCCTGGAGGGAAAGTGAGGTTGATCGGGGAACCACAGCGGCGGAACGTCGGCCCCTTGTGGAGGGAGCCGGAAGAACGGTATGGACGGCCATATGTGTGTGTCAGTGTGTGCACGTGTGCGTGCGTATATATATGTGTTTCTGAGTGTATGTGCATGTGTGTGTGCAGCTCATTTCTGCAGCACTGTGAAAGGCATATTAGCCCCGTGTTTCAGGTCCTCTTTAAGGTTGGTAAGATGCTAAGACCGTGCTCAGCTACTCTGAGCTGCAGAAGGGACAGGCTCTCCCGCATTTGCTCCATGTAGGTACGCACACGAGGGATACTCCCAGCTTAGCTTGTGTACACTATGCTGTCCGTACTGTGATCCCCTTGTAGTACTATATATCAGCTGTTTTCGCGGGTTCCCGGGGGTGGAATTTTGAGACTGTCCCTAGCATATTGAGTGGGGCTCTTTTCGAAGTTCCTCAGTGAATAATTTTCTAGGTTTATCTAGGTTTAAAATGTGTTTCCTTTTTTTATTTTTGCTGTGCTGTTTTTCTGTGCATGGTATTAATCTGGGTATACTTTGCTTATGATTGCTGTGTGGGACTCACTGTTTGCCAGCATGAACACTAAAGGAAACCAATCCATACCTCGTGTGGACTGCAGAGACTGCTGATTACCAACCAATTGCTGTGCTCCCTTTAATTTCTGGAACTACACAAAAAAAAAGGCAGAAGAACTTACCCTTTGTGCCTCCGGAGTTTCCAGGGCTGCCGCCGGAGTTTCCAGGACTGCCGCCAGAGTTTCCAGGGCTGCCGCCGGAGTTTCCAGGGCTGCCGCCGGAGTTTCCAGGGCTACCGCCGGAGTTTCCAGGGCTGCCGCCAGAGTTTCCAGGGCTGCCGCCGGAGTTTCCAGGGCTGCCGCCGGAGTTTCCAGGGCTACCGCCGGAGTTTCCAGGGCTGCCGCCGGAGTTTCCAGGGCTGCCGCCAGAGTTTCCAGGGCTGCCGCCGGAGTTTCCAGGGCTGCCGCCGGAGTTTCCAGGGCTACCGCCGGAGTTTCCAGGGCTGCCGCCGCCCTACGGAAGAAAAGAAACCCTGTTGACAACGCCAGCTAAGCACGCTTGGAAGGGATGTGCTTATTAGACCGGGCAAATGCGTGAGTTTACAAAACCAACCATTTGTCTAATTGTGTATTTCATTCTCCTCGGGGCTACCACAGCAGCCGAGAAGCTGAAGGAGGTGAATGGGGAAGCTGTCCGGGATGCAAGAAGTTTGAACTTTTTCCACGCGCACGATAAAGCTTATGAAGGAATACAGGTTCCGTAATACAAGCGCATTTAGCCACGAGTGAGCGAAGCCCGAGGCATCGTTAAGTGTGAAATTAATTTCGGTGTCATTTTTGTGTTCGAGGTATTGACTCTATAAACTTCACCCCTAGTGGTTGAGACGTATCCGTCTCAATTACAGTATTCATGTTTGTCTGAAATTATAAACTACAGCTTTAAGAAAACCCCGTAAATTGACGCAGTATTTTTTTAAAGGGTAGCCTCTTGCGAAAACCTCAGCTTCTGCAGTTACACTGCAGTGCAATAAATTAGGAGGGTGCTATTAATAGCCCGACGCACTTACGACCCTCATCTGGCTACAGCCACAGACTGTAAAATGCATAAAATGCACCGTTTATACACGCTAAGAAAATCATGTTCACGTATAGAAACAACAATATTTTTTTGAAATGTTGTACAAATGAGCATTCGCCATTTTCCCTTGCTTACTGTGCTATATACAGTACCTGATGCACTTTCGGTTTAGAAGACACCTCATTTTTTTCTCCAAAATCTCTGGTATAAATATGTTTAAGAAACCAAGTACTTACCAGTATATTCAGCTACAGCTGTTTTCTGATGAACCCTTAAGAGTTTATCTTGTTACATTTCGCCAAAGTCCTGTACAGTCGACATTTCCACAGCGACCACCCGTCGCACTTTGGGCTGAAATACGTTGCTGTTCTTGTGTAAATACACACGCGATTTCGTACGTTCTTTTTTAAATGTATTAGGCGACGTATGTTATGGTTATGTTACTGTGAACTACAGTCAACGTTCATTACTAGGGATAGCTGCTACATTATGGGAAGTATGTGCTTTGTCTTGTCTGTTCTGTAGTGATCTTGATGATGTCTCTGTATGCACTTACTGTACGTCGCTTTGGATAAAAGTGTCTGCTAAATTAATGTACTATAATGTAATGTTGACCAGGTCTAGCAGGATGGCTCACATCACTCCGATTTTATCATCTTTACATTGGCTTCCCACCAAGTTCAGGATTAATTTTAAGGTTCTTGTTTTTACTTATAGAGCCTTGCATGGACAGGCACCTTTGTACGTCACTAACCTGCTCCATCCGCACATCACCAGCAGGTCACTTAGGTCTTCTGACCAGGGCTTACTTGCTGTCCCTCGTGCCTGACTAAAAACTAAAGGTGATCGTGCCTTTGAAGTGGTGGCTCCGACACTGTGGAACGCTTTTCCTACAACCATACGTTCTGTGGTCTCTGTTGACGCTTTTAACAAGCAGCTGAAGACCCATTTATTTCAGTTGGCCCACAGTTCGTGCCTCATGCTGACTAGCGTTTGTAACTTTGTGTGTTCTAAAGGTCTGTTGTTGCTTTTATTGTTTTATATTGTATTTATTTTATCTTATTTTATTGTTGTTTTGTTTTGTTTGGTGTGTATGTGAGTGCCGGAGTGTTTTGTGTGAACGGCGGAGCACCTACATCGACGTTGTTGTTCATTTCCTTGATCTGTGGGGAGGACAAAAGGAGAAGGAAGAACACAACGTTAGTTCCGGGTTTGGCGAGAGTGCGGCGGCGGGGTACCGCAGAGCCAGTCGGTGCAGACGGAGCCAAGGCGACCCGAGAGTGCTGGGGAGCTACTGTTGGGCGTGATTCTCCTCCCCAATACCGTAATGAACGTGACTTTGCTTACAGAAGAGCAGCAGGGGGACTTCGTACTGGGAGCCCTGGATGGAACAGCCCCGGAGGGAAAGTGAGGTTGATCGGGGAACCACAGCGGTGGAATGTCGGCCCCTTGTGGACGGAGCCGGAAGAACGGTGTGGACGGCCATATGTGTGTGTCAGTGTGTGCACGTGTGCGTGCGTATATAGAGATATATATATATATATATATATGCGAGAAGTTTGAGCTTTTTCCACGCGCACGATAAAGCTTATGAAGGAATACAGGTTCCGTAATACAAGCGCATTTAGCCACGAGTGAGCGAAGCCCGAGGCATCGTTAAGTGTGAAATTAATTTCGGTGTCATTTTTGTGTTCGAGGTATTGACTCTATAAACTTCACCCCTAGTGGTTGAGACGTATCCGTCTCAATTACAGTATTCATGTTTGTCTGAAATTATAAACTACAGCTTTAAGAAAACCCCGTAAATTGACGCAGTATTTTTTTAAAGGGTAGCCTCTTGCGAAAACCTCAGCTTCTGCAGTTACACTGCAGTGCAATAAATTAGGAGGGTGCTATTAATAGCCCGACGCACTTACGACCCTCATCTGGCTACAGCCACAGACTGTAAAATGCATAAAATGCACCGTTTATACACGCTAAGAAAATCATGTTCACGTATAGAAACAACAATATTTTTTTGAAATGTTGTACAAATGAGCATTCGCCATTTTCCCTTGCTTACTGTGCTATATACAGTACCTGATGCACTTTCGGTTTAGAAGACACCTCATTTTTTTCTCCAAAATCTCTGGTATAAATATGTTTAAGAAACCAAGTACTTACCAGTATATTCAGCTACAGCTGTTTTCTGATGAACCCTTAAGAGTTTATCTTGTTACATTTCGCCAAAGTCCTGTACAGTCGACATTTCCACAGCGACCACCCGTCGCACTTTGGGCTGAAATACGTTGCTGTTCTTGTGTAAATACACACGCGATTTCGTACGTTCTTTTTTAAATGTATTAGGCGACGTATGTTATGGTTATGTTACTGTGAACTACAGTCAACGTTCATTACTAGGGATAGCTGCTACATTATGGGAAGTATGTGCTTTGTCTTGTCTGTTCTGTAGTGATCTTGATGATGTCTCTGTATGCACTTACTGTACGTCGCTTTGGATAAAAGTGTCTGCTAAATTAATGTAATATAATGTAATGTTGACCAGGTCTAGCAGGATGGCTCACATCACTCCGATTTTATCATCTTTACATTGGCTTCCCACCAAGTTCAGGATTAATTTTAAGGTTCTTGTTTTTACTTATAGAGCCTTGCATGGACAGGCACCTTTGTACGTCACTAACCTGCTCCATCCGCACATCACCAGCAGGTCACTTAGGTCTTCTGACCAGGGCTTACTTGCTGTCCCTCGTGCCTGACTAAAAACTAAAGGTGATCGTGCCTTTGAAGTGGTGGCTCCGACACTGTGGAACGCTTTTCCTACAACCATACGTTCTGTGGTCTCTGTTGACGCTTTTAACAAGCAGCTGAAGACCCATTTATTTCAGTTGGCCTACAGTTCGTGCCTCATGCTGACTAGCGTTTGTAACTTTGTGTGTTCTAAAGGTCTGTTGTTGCTTTTATTGTTTTATATTGTATTTATTTTATCTTATTTTATTGTTGTTTTGTTTTGTTTGGTGTGTATGTGAGTGCCGGAGTGTTTTGTGTGAACGGCGGAGCACCTACATCGACGTTGTTGTTCATTTCCTTGATCTGTGGGGAGGACAAAAGGAGAAGGAAGAACACAACGTTAGTTCCGGGTTTGGCGAGAGTGCGGCGGCGGGGTACCGCAGAGCCAGTCGGTGCAGACGGAGCCAAGGCGACCCGAGAGTGCTGGGGAGCTACTGTTGGGCGTGATTCTCCTCCCCAATACCGTAATGAACGTGACTTTGCTTACAGAAGAGCAGCAGGGGGACTTCGTACTGGGAGCCCTGGATGGAACAGCCCCGGAGGGAAAGTGAGGTTGATCGGGGAACCACAGCGGTGGAATGTCGGCCCCTTGTGGACGGAGCCGGAAGAACGGTGTGGACGGCCATATGTGTGTGTCAGTGTGTGCACGTGTGCGTGCGTATATAGAGATATATATATATATATATATATGCGAGAAGTTTGAGCTTTTTCCACGCGCACGATAAAGCTTATGAAGGAATACAGGTTCCGTAATACAAGCGCATTTAGCCACGAGTGAGCGAAGCCCGAGGCATCGTTAAGTGTGAAATTAATTTCGGTGTCATTTTTGTGTTCGAGGTATTGACTCTATAAACTTCACCCCTAGTGGTTGAGACGTATCCGTCTCAATTACAGTATTCATGTTTGTCTGAAATTATAAACTACAGCTTTAAGAAAACCCCGTAAATTGACGCAGTATTTTTTTAAAGGGTAGCCTCTTGCGAAAACCTCAGCTTCTGCAGTTACACTGCAGTGCAATAAATTAGGAGGGTGCTATTAATAGCCCGACGCACTTACGACCCTCATCTGGCTACAGCCACAGACTGTAAAATGCATAAAATGCACCGTTTATACACGCTAAGAAAATCATGTTCACGTATAGAAACAACAATATTTTTTTGAAATGTTGTACAAATGAGCATTCGCCGTTTTCCCTTGCTTACTGTGCTATATACAGTACCTGATGCACTTTCGGTTTAGAAGACACCTCATTTTTTTCTCCAAAATCTCTGGTATAAATATGTTTAAGAAACCAAGTACTTACCAGTATATTCAGCTACAGCTGTTTTCTGATGAACCCTTAAGAGTTTATCTTGTTACATTTTGCCAAAGTCCTGTACAGTCGACATTTCCACAGCGACCACCCGTCGCACTTAGGGCTGAAATACGTTGCTGTTCTTGTGTAAATACACACGCAATTTTGTACGTTCTTTTTTAAACGTATTAGGCGACGTATGTTATGGTTATTATATATATACTGTATGTGACTATTCTGAAATAAATGTATTCTGTAGGAAATTTCTGAATGATACAGCTTCTTCGAGTTCGAACTTAAAACCACGAATGTGCACGGAATATGTTTTTAGATATTGACATTTAAATAAAACTAGTAGAAACCAGGTGGAAATTCCCTCTAAAGGCCAAAGTATAAGGACGGATGGAGACTGCAGTTGAGCTGAGCTACCACATACTGGGGTTATAAGAGGATAACGGCTAGCCATCTAAGACTGCTCAGTGGACGTGTTGGATTCAATCACCAGTCCACATAATTCCCCCACTTGTTGGGAAGCTGCAACACCGGCGGATGGACAATTACTGCGCTATGAAAGTCGGCGGTCACTGTGCACGGCAGGACGACGTGGACTTGAAGTAACCCGGTATTGTCACAGTCAGACTTTGCATGTAAACAACAGACTGCCATTTTTATCTGTCTTTTTTGTATGAATAATGTGTTGTGGAGTGCTTAACTGAATTTAGTGGTGTTTCATTATGTTTTGATCCCTCTGTAACCATGTATAATCTGAACAGTGTGCCTAATTGCCTATTGGTAACTGTAGGCGATTGTAGTGTTTTACACTTAGCCTCCTCATTTTAAGTGCTTAAAGAAAAAGTGTAGTGTTTCTACTGTATGTATACTTGTCGCAGTCAGACTTTACGTGTAAATAACAAGCTGCTATTTCTGTCTGTCTTTTTCTGACGAATGTGTTGTGGAGTGATTAATTGAATTTAGTGGCGTTTCAATCCCTCTGTAACCGTTGGTAATTTGAACGGTGTGCCTAATCAGAGTTGTCATTCCCCCCTATGTTGCAACAGCAGGCGATTGTAGTGTGTTACACTTACTTTCCTCGTTTTAAGTGCTTATAGTAAAAGTGTAGCTTTTCTACTGTATGTGTAGCTATTATATAATATGAATCAGGGACGGACTGGGACTAAAAAATGGCCCTGGACTTTTTGACCCAGACCGGCCCACCAGAACCGGCCCGCAGATACTCCACCGCCCTCGCCCCGTCGAGGCACACACAAACACACCATCCCTTAATGTTAATATAATAGTAGAATATTAATATACACTACTGCTCAAAAGTTTGGGGTCACTGAGAATTTTTTATGTTTTTGAAAGAAATTGATACTTTTTATTGGATTTCAAATAAAATTATTAATATAATGTGGACTGTCAATTAATAAAGTGTGGACTGTCAGTTTTAATTTGAGGATGTTTTCATCCATATCGGATGAACCGTTTAGAAATGACAGCACCTTTTGTACATAGTCCCCCCCATTTTCGGGCATCAAAAAATATTGGTCAGTTTAACATAATGTAGAACAAAGTAATATTTTTTAATATTTGGTCGCATATCCTTTGCATGTCATGACTTCCTGATGTCTGTGACTTATCAACATCATCAGAGTCTGGATATCTTATTTTCAGGTTGTCCGACAAGCGATACAAAAACTCTTTGCATTTATATGGATCTCTATGGGAATTGGGGGGTGGGACTAGATTCAGCTGTAAATTATGCTAATACAGTATGGAACACATTTGTTGGCTAAATGGCTTTAAGTCATCAAGGGTCCAAGGTATCAAATGAGCTTCAAACCACCGTGCTGCTGCCAGATATGCAGTAGATACTACAAGCATTGTTTCTCCTGAATATTTTTTCCATTGAGTTCAACAGGAAAATTAATCAGGAGAAACAATTCGCCAGTGGTGTACGATTTATGGACATGTAGCTAGCTTACCAATGACCCAGTTGTAATTGTGGTTGTTCTAGCTAACGTTAAGCATCTCTCTTGTGATAGCAAAAAAATAGCCAGCTAGCCAAACCTAGCTTATGTTGTCCCTATCGTCTTCTGCCTTACCGGTTCAGCTTCAAGGCCTTGATTAGTTGAACTTGTGTTGTCGTCGCTGGGCTCAGTGGGCTGCTGCGATCCTGAAATATCGTTGTCGTCGTCTTCGACCTCCTCCTCCTCCTCTCTGCTGTCAATTTCACTACTAGGCTGAGTCTGGGAAGATTCATCACTGCTAGCGCTGGGCCCAGCAACCCTGTCATCTGCAGCAGTGGCAGTGCTGCTGCTGCGGCCACTAACGTTAACATAATTGTATTTTAAAACACTTGGCTGCACCTGACTCAAGTGATTTTAATTTCTTTTGTCTAAGCTTTTCAGCCCCACCTTTCCGTTTTTTACCCTTTTGTTCCATGTTGCGACAATTTTTTCCGAAGTTGAACCATACTGTCTATAAGTTGAACTATCGATGATGACTTTGGATGTTACTGATCTCGCGCCCTGGCGCTCAGGTGACGTAATGGAGTGGACCAAAATAATTGGCTGGGGGGGAGGGGGGAGACTGACAAATTTGAAGGATTTTTAGGGATACAGAAATATCAGATGTGAAGTAAACCCCTCTGCCAAAAGGAATGGGCCGGCAGCCCACTCGTCTAGGCCGGCCAGTTAGAGCCACACTCATTTTTTTTTTTTTTTTTTTGCGTTGCATCAATCGGCCCCAATTGTCCATCAGCCCACCGGGAAAACTCCCGGTACTCCAGATGGCCAGTCCGCCCCTGATATGAATAACGTTTATGGAATTTTACACAATTTAGGTCGTTTTTTTTCTTGTTTTATTCTAAAGTTCCATGTGTATGTTAAACAATTGCTGAATAAATATCTTGCCTTTATACTTACCTGATTGCTGTTTTCCTGTTGGGATCCCGAACCTGCGAAATAACGGGAGAATATTCTTTTGGATTACGAGTTTAAACGGTTACCTGGTTGTTCATATTCCTACAACCTTAGTTGACATAATTGGATGCTGATGCGGAGCACATGCTGTTTTCGCGGGTTCCCGGGGGAGGAATTTCGAGACGGTCCCTAGCATATTGAGCGGGCCTGTTTTCAAGGTTCCACAGTGAATAATTGGATACTGATGCGGAGCACATGTTGGAGATTAGGGGACGGGGCTACTGGGTAATGAATACTGCACCCCTAAGCCGGAAGGAGAGAGATCTGGGGAAAGGAACTGAGCGAAAGAGGGTGCGGCTCCTCTGCGCTCTCCATTGCTCGGGCGAGTGTGTTTTCTTTTTATTTGGTTTTGAGTTTCGTTGGGGTTGTTTTTGTTTGGTGTGTATGTGAGTGTCGGAGTGTTTTGTGTGAACGGCGGAGCACCTACATGGACGACAGCGAGGTAGCTGTTGATTCCTTTTACCTGTGGGGAAGACAAAAGGAGAAGGAAGAACACAACGTTAGTTCCGGGTTTGGCGAGAGTGTGGCGGCGGGGTACCGCAGAGCCAGTCGGTGCAGACGGAGCCAAGGCGACCCGAGAGGGTTGGGGGTGATTCTCCTCCCCAATACTATAATGAACGTGACTTTGCTTACAGAAGAACAGCAGGGGGACTTCGTACTGGGAGCCCTGGATGGAACAGCCCCGGAGGGAAGGTGAGGTTGATCGGGGAACCACAGCGGCGGAACATCACCCCCTTGTGGAGGGAGCCGGAGGAACGGTATGGACAGCAGTGTGTGCACGTGTGAGCGTGTATATGTGTGTGTTTCTGAGTGTATGTGCATGTGTGTTTGGAGCTCATTTCTGTAGCACTGCGAAAGGCATACAGTGACTCCTGTGTTTCAGGTCCTCTTTAAGCCTGGTAAGATGCTAAGATCATGCTCAGCTACTCAGAGGGGACAGGCTCTCCCGTATTTGCTCCAAAATAGGGGCTGGCTTCGGTACGCACACGAGGGATACTCCCAGCTTAGCTTGTGCACACTATGCTGTCCGTACTGTGGTCCCCTTGTTGTACTATATGTCAGCTGTTATCGCAGGTTCCCAGGGGAGGAATTTTGAGACTGTCCCTAGCATATTGGGGGTCTTTTTGAAGTTCCTCAGTGAATAATTGGATATTGATGCGGAGCTGGGTCTGGGGAATAAATACTGCACACCTGAGCCGGAAGGAGAGAGATCTGGGGAAAGGAACTGAGGAATCACTGAGTTTTGATATGTTACAGATCTACAGTACCTATTCTACATTTCTAAATGTTCATCAGCCATTGTTCTCCACATACAGAGAGCTCACATTTTGCCCTTTTATTTGTGCTAAAGCTCCGATTGCTGATTGACTAATTAAATCAACTAGTGTTTTACCTATAAAAAATGTGTGATAAGTGAGTTTATAGTTTTTAATGGCAGTGTTTCATGTGAAAACAAGAGATTGTAAAATTGTGCCTAAAACAGGAGAATTGTGTGAAATGTATTCAAAAAAAGACTGAAATTTGTGTTCAAACAAGCACAATAGTGCTTATAATTTTGAAAAGATCTTTTGGCACAAACTTAATATTTTATTAATAGCAGCATAACACCAATGTTAGTGTGTAAACAATTGAGAAAAACTAATAAAACATTAAGTTCATGTGCCAAAAGAAGGACAATCTTTTGAAAACTATATGCACTTTCGCTTGTTTTAACACTCATTTCAGTCTCTTTAACACTAGATAGACCACAGCAGCTCGCACGTGTTTCATATGGGACAATGTGGGTTTCCACTGTGATGCTCTGTTTTGAAGTTGGTTCAATGAAACCATTGCTTTTTCATTTCTCAGTCATGCCAAGGGTGGCTGTGTCATTCCAAATGACACTTATCCTACTGCTTGGCCAGACGAGGTATAATATATTTTTTTCCATTTTCTCTTGTTTGTTTTTATTTTACATTGTCTCTCCTACATTTTTGTAAAATAACAATATTTGAGTTGGCCAGTACACTCCAATACTGATGCCTAACTAATATAATGGTAATCACATTTTTTTACACCAGTGTGTAATTGGTATTTATAATTTGTATCAATTCTTTGACTAGTGTTTATTATTTGGTGGAAAAAATGTCATTTTGGGATGAGAGTGCGTGGTTTTGAACACAGTACTTGATTTTAACAAGAGATGTATGACGTTTTGCAGAAGGAGTGACCGTGTTGGTTTTGTGTTTATAGTTTTGAGAAATGAGTTATAGTTTCCGTGAACGTGTCTAAACAATTACAGTTGAGAAACTAATATGAGGCTCATTGGCCTGACTGTTACACATTTATAAATAGGATACAAACATCATGTAAAAGCTAACAGGGGAACCCACTCATTCTTCTTCTCTTTCTTACATAATTTATTCTTACCGTTCCAAGCCACAGGTATATTCTGTAATATGACCATCAGACCCAGGATGTGGAATAACGGGCTCATCCTGCCTTGGATACGCTGCCTCAGGATTCACTGCAATGAATTTAAAAAATTAAGCTTTATTTTTCAATCGTGTCTTTTACGAACAGGCAGAGGTGTAAATCAAGGTACAATCCAGGTTCAGAAAGTAAAAGTACTCCCCAGTAATTTGTTCCAATCACCTGGATTTGCTAATTGGCACAATTCTTCAGCCAGGAGGTAGGACAAATTAGTGAGTTCATGGGTGGAAGAAACACACAGCAGGACTTTTACTTTCTTACCCCTGGGGGCCTCATGTATAAAACTCGGAGTAAAAGAACGCTCGGGGTGAAACTCGTAAATCTGCTTTAAAAACGTTTTGTTTTTTCTACCTCTGCCTTTCGGTCACTATGTCACCATATCGCACTGATGCCAAACATTGCGTACGTACGGTGTCCAGTGTGTGCAGAGCTACGCAGATTCTCACAGCACGTGTTATTTCATACATCTGAATTTCTGTGTGGCAACTCGCTTACGCGGCTTTCTGAGGGCATTTTTCTGCTCAGCGCTGTTTATACATGTGGCCCCCGGACTTTACACCTCTGCAAACAGGTTGCCACAAAGTGCTTCACAGTGGAATTTTATATACAGTATATAAAATTCAGAGGCAGTGAGGGGGAAAAACAGGAGAATTATAACCCTTAAAAAACTCCTGGAATTATGTTGGAGAAAATAGGCCAAGATTTGTAGGCTGCCTGTCATGGGCAGTGCTTTGAGTATGAGATTTATAATATTTATAATAATGGTGCTAATTAAACTCTATGAACATTAGATGGCTTCATGTGACGGTTTATGTTAAGGTCCCAACCACCGGATTGATATTTACTGCACTACACTTCGACACACGGCCATTTACTCATAATGTTATGACTGGCACTGCAAAATAATCATATGCTTTGTAGCATTAACGGATGATTAATGACGATTCATAAGTCATTTATGAGGGATTAGCAACTTTTACACTGTAACAAGCACCCAGTCTCCTAACAGTCATCCAGTTCCTCATGTTATTAGTAAAAGGTAAATAAGCAGTGTAAACAAGATGAATAAATGACACTACCCGCTTAATCAGGAGCAGAACCAATTCGCAGGCATTCAGCTGTGATTTGGAACCGTTTTCAACTTAGTATTAAGTTGAACTTGAATGAGTTTGCTTTCTCACTGCAAATCAACATTACCTGGTCATGCATAAATACGGACAAACCCACGCTTGTCTGGTTATTGCCTGATTATGCATAAATACGTACAAACCTGCACTTGCCTGGTTATTGCCTGATTATGCATAAATATGGACAAACCTGCACTTGTCTGGTTATTGCCTGGTTATGCATAAATACGTACAAACCTGCGCTTGCCTGGTTATGCATAAATACATACAAACCTGCGCTTGCCTGGTTATGCATAAATACGTACAAACCTGCGCTTGCCTGGTTATTGCCTGGTTATGCATAAATACGTACAAACCTGCACTTGCTTGGTTATGCATAAATACGTACAAACCTGCGCTTGCCTGGTTATTGCCTAGTTATGCATAAATACGTACAAACCTGCACTTGCTTGGTTATGCATAAATACGTACAAACCTGTGCTTGCCTGGTTATGCATAAATACTTACAAACCCACACTTGCCTGATTATGCATAAATACGTACAAACCTGCGCTTGCCTGGTTTTGCATAAATACGTACAAACCTGCGCTTGCCTGATTATGCATAAATACGTACAAACCTGCGCTTGCCTGGTTATTGCCTGGTTATGCATAAATACGTACAAACCTGCGCTTGCCTGGTTATTGCCTGGTTATGCATAAATACGTACAAACTCATGCTTGCCTGGTTATTGCCTGGTTATGCATAAATACGTACAAACCTGTGCTTGCCTGATTATGCATAAATACGTACAAACCTGCACTTGCCTGGTTATTGCCTGATTATGCATAAATATGGACAAACCTGCGCTTGCCTGGTTATGCATAAATACGTACAAACCTGCGCTTGCCTGGTTATTGCCTGGTTATGCATAAATACGTACAAACCTGCACTTGCTTGGTTATGCATAAATACGTACAAACCTGCGCTTGCCTGGTTATTGCCTAGTTATGCATAAATACGTACAAACCTGCTCTTGCTTGGTTATGCATAAATACATACAAAGCTGTGCTTGCCTGGTTATGCATAAATACGTACAAACCTGTGCTTGCCTGGTTATTGCCTGGTTATGCATAAATACTTACAAACCCACACTTGCCTGATTTTGCATAAATACGTACAAACCTGCACTTGCCTGGTTATGCATAAATACGTACAAACCTGCGCTTGCCTGGTTATGCATAAATACGTACAAACCTGCACTTGCCTGGTTATGCATAAATACGTACAAACCTGTGCTTGCCTGGTTATTGCCTGGTTATGCATAAATACTTAGAAACCTGTGCTTGCCTGATTATGTTTAAATACGTACAAACCTGCGCTTGCCTGGTTATTGCCTGGTTATGCATAAATACGTACAAACTCATGCTTGCCTGGTTATGCATAAATATGTACAAACCTGTGCTTGCCTGGTTATGCATAAATACGTACAAACCTGTGCTTGCCTGGTTATGCATAAATATGTACAAACCTGTGCTTGCCTGGTTATTGCTTGGTTATGCATAAATATGTACAAACCTGCGCTTGCCTGGTTATGCATAAATATGTACAAACTCATGTTTGCCTGGTTATTACCTGGTTATGCATAAATACTTACAAACCCACGCTTGCCTGGTTATGCTGTTAGGATCCTGAAATTCTGTCTGTTTATTCTTTATTTGTTATTTTCCTGATTTCTTTTCCCTCGCGATTGTCAGTCCGCGTTCCGTGTTTTCTGAGATTCCACTCCCTGTCTTTGTCATTGCACTATTCGGGTGATTTTGGGAACATTCGGGTTTCCTCTGTATTTCGTATCTCGTTTTCTTCCTTCTGACTTTATTTATATTTGTATATAATACTAATGTACTAATCATACTAACTGTTAGATTAGATTTAATACTAACCTGTTAACAAACTAACGTGTATATAATACTAACCGGCTAACCTACTAACATTAGAGTTTTTGAGTTCACTACTAACATTACTAATTACTAATTCATCTTGAGTTTCTACCTGCAGCTGTCATTTCCCTCCTCGTTATCCTATCCCTGTATCTATCTGTGATTTAGCATTCTCTGCACATGTGTCCACTTTCGTGTCCTCCCCTCTGAGCTGTGCACTTGTTTACCTACTAACTCCAGGCCGTTTGTTATCATTGTGTCTGTGTATTCCAGTCCGTGTCTTACGTTTCCCCTGTCATTGTTTTATTGGTCCCTGTTAACCCTCATTGTTCTCACCTGTGTACTCTCCCATTTCCCCTCCCCCTCACACCTGATTCCTTTTGTGTAATCTTCTCCCTGTGTATTTAAACCCTGTTATTTCAGTCTGTCTTCGCGAGTTCCTTACCTATATTTTTGCTTCTGTGTTGCCTTGTTTTTCCAGAGATTCTTCCCGAGTTCTGTTTATTCCGAGTATCTGTTTTCTAGTTTTTTTTGTTTCCCTCGTCCGTTACCTGTTGTTGTTTTATTTCTGTTTTGTTTTCTTTTTGTTCCTCCTCTGCCTCCCCGGTTTTGACCCCTGCCTGTGTTCTCGCGACCCTGGTTTTGGATCCTGCTTTTGTACCTTTGCTGTGCCTTCCCGGTTTGACCCCTGCCTGTTCCTTGACCACTCTTTGGACTGTGCTTTGTACCGTTGCCCTGTCTCCCCGGTTTTTGACCCAGCCTGTTTACCACGGATTGGTGCCGTGCCCTTTATTAAACTTCGGTTTTTTATACTCCTGCCTGCGTTTGGGTCCTTCCCCCACGACACCTAACATATGCATAAATACGTACAAACTCATGCTTGCCTGGTTATGCATAAATATGTACAAACCTGTGCTTGCCTGGTTATGCATAAATATGTACAAACTCATGCTTGCCTGGTTATTGTCTGGTTCTGCATAAATATGTACAAACCCACGCTTGTATTCAAAGCAAACAGTCAAATGAGAGGAGCACGGAACAATCTTTGAAAATTTTCAAATCCCAAGCCAACATGACATGATCTGCTTGCTAAAAAAATAAAGTAATCCAAACTGTGGCATTGCGCTGTTTAAACTAGAGACCACAACAACTGCTGTACTTTGTAAAAAAAAAATAATTTCTCACCAAAGGAATAAATATGAATATTTATACTCATAAAATGAATTGCAAGAGCGTACAATAGAACCAGCTGATCTCATGCCCTTTGAATGACTGTGGTGAAGACCTCATCCAAGTTGCTTCTTCCAGCTTCCTGACTGATGCTAGTCACATACTGTATCCCCTGACAGAATATGTCACTCACCTTTGAGGAAGATGGACCATCAGCATTGGCTTTGACATACCGCTGCAAAGGACACTTAAAAGGGGAGTGCGCTGGTCTAGAGAGATGGTAATGAGATTTACCTTACAGATCCTGTGGTGAGGGGCCTGTTTGAGATCCTACGGCAGAGAAGCAATGATGCCACTGGCCTTGAGATGAGCTGGGAGCAACTGCGCAAAAACTGCCAAATTCAGGAAGTGTTTCGCATCTTTGGGGAAGTTCTCTGCTCACGTCTCTGCTCGTCGTTGCTGTGAACAGGAAGAGGGCAGCATTACTGCTGGATTAACGCTTTTCCGATTCAATTCTAAGTATTTCTAGAATTACGATGGGAGGCAGAGCCTGAGTTCCTGTCCTGTGGAACTATCTCACTACACATGGTCGTGGGTTCTGTCTTTTCAAGTGTGCGCCCAAAACGCTCCTCTTTAGACAACCCTGTTATGAAAGAGATGTCTGTGAAGGTTAAATGTGTTGGACTTGTGGGATCTGTTGAGAAACACTCTCATGGTTGTGGGCACCCCCTTTTTCTTCACACCTCTTAGTTATGCTGCCATAGCATAACACGCTGGGGCTTTCCACGCTGGGGCTTTTACAGCAGACAATCTGATAATTATAATCTGACCTTTGCCCCGCCCTGAGTTAACAGACCACTCAAACCTCCCCCCTTTCCTGATTCAAGCCCATGCCATAATGCAACAGGAAGGCAGAAATGCGTGACAACGCCCATCCGAATTGCATATTACTACACATCTCTCTGCTTGGGCTGCCTATTTTACCACCTTATTTAACTACCTCTGACTGTGACCTGCCCATTTTATCTAGCTCTGCTAGATCCCTCATTACAGGTCTGTTACCATTCATTCTGTCGTTACTATTACACCATGCCTGCCAGCGGAAGATGGGGTCCCCCTCTATAGCTGGGCTCCTCCTGAGATTTCTTCCCCTCAATTGCTCGCTTTTTGGGGGTTCAGGCCTGTTTTTTGCCCAATTTTCTTTTACATTTCCACTGTAAAGCATCTTTGTGACGGTATTTCCGTAAAAAATGCTAAACCAATAAAATTCTATTTCAATTGAAAGTTGTTTTTTCATGAACAGTGTTAGAGTTTCAGAATCACTTTTCTCTCTTATGAACAGTGTCTGAATCAGGTAACCTGCCCAGTAAAATGATTGACCGAAAAGAAGTTGTGTAATTCCTACAGTTTCTCTCAAATTTTTCTAACTTCCCCTGTATTAAGTGTGTGTATGCACACTTCATTGTATATTATTTAAAACATTCCACTCCAGTTTTTTCCCCCCACTGTGTCTTGAATGTTTCAGCCAGTGTGTGTAAGAATAAAAACGACATTGCAAAACAAGATGGACATTCCTGTTTTTTAACCACATCCTCTCGATATTTTCTGTAACATGCAATCTACAGCATCCATGTCTCCCCCTGAAGCTAAACACGATTATACCATGTGCAGGAGGATAAAAATACAGTACATCTCATTTTACAACACTATTCTTTTTCACTAAGTTGTGTCTCATTAATTACCGATGAGTCAGTCATTGTGTATACAATATCAGATACATGGATTCTATTTTTATTAATTTTATGGGACACATTTTTATTTATATTTTTGGCAGAGAATTGTTATATCTCCAGACATATTTTGGGAATGTTTTCTTGATCTTACAATTTTTTTTTTACAATTAAGAAACTAAGAAAGAGTTTTCAGTGGAGAACTTGACAATTAGGTAACCTAAAATTGTGTATGATTTAAAAATGCCCTAAGGTTTATTTGCAATTTTCTAACCCTGAACATATATAAGCTCTAAAGACTGAATTGAGTGCAATCAACCACTAGGTGGCGGTGTATATCTTTTTATTCAGTCAGACATGAAATGTACAAAACTTGTCCCACTGTCAAATTGCTGATTTAAAAAAAAAAAATAATAATCTGT
>CM056378.1:82779522-82822022 GCA_029718625.1 Synaphobranchus kaupii | reverse complement strand
GGCTAAACGCGAGAAATGTGTGCAAGAGGTAGATAACTGCAGCCGATTTCTACTTCTCTGCCTGACCCAACACATGCGCTAATTTGCAACAGCAATAGCCAACCAGCGTGGTTGCAACTTTGTTTTCAACTTTAGATCGTGCTTCATTGCCCACTTCAAGGCGGCGTAGATGAGATTAGTATAGCTGATATCAGGAGCTTGCTACTTGGTGATTATTAATAGCTGGTAGCAGACAAGTAACTATCCGAGCTCTTTGTGTCTTCCAGTCGATGTAAAGGGATACAACTGGAAAGAAATAAAAACACAGAGGGCTATTTGGAAGTGCTTCTGAGTTGGACTTTTGTGCTGGTCTGCCCTGACAACAGAATTTGCGAAATAAAAAAAAATTGGCACGGCTCTGCGTGACACCAAGGACTTTGGCGAGGGTGCTGCCAGGACTTTGCCTAATTGGGCCATTCTGGAGCACCCCCACGGGATTCTTGTAGCACTCGTTAACAAGAACAGTTGGAGAAGCTGGTGGAGAACTTTTAGCCTACATGCAGTAAGGGGGAACGTTAGAACAGCCAACAGATATGACTGGATTACTGGGAGCACTGTCTGTTTACATTATGGCAATTGAACCCCGTATTTGAAGAAGGAGAATGACTGCACGCGAGGGCTTGTAGTTCAGTAGGAATTTTTGATGCCCCAGTTTAATCGGTTACTTATTTTCCCCAAAAAACCGTTTTGCGTTCAAAGGGAGAGCGTACACCTCGACGAAGAAACGGAGCGTAAAGAAATAAGTCCACAGGCATTATCAATTTGTCGGGCGCAGTGTCGGTTTAGTGACCTCACGCTTGTCCTTGTCAAACACCGTGGACTGGCAGCAAGGTTGCCCGCTCAGCAAGGTAGCAGTCCGTGCACAAGATGGCAACGTGGTGGAAGTGCTGGACTCGGTTATTCTTGACCCTGGTCCCGTTCGTTGGGTTTCTTTCGTTGGGCAGCTTTGGAACGCACGCGGTAGACGATGACGCTTTCAACGCAGAGGTAATAATCGCCTTGATTTTACTTTATAGTCTAATCTACCCGCAATTTCTCTCTCTCTCTCTCTCTCTCTCTCTCTCTCTCTCTATATAAATAAACGTTAATGCACCCTATTTGGTTAAGCATTAACTTGATTTCAAGGATTTCCTAATGCAAGATTTTCCCTCTCTGATGGGTGCTGGGATAACAACGATGGTCACTTAAATCGTGTGTCTGCTTACTCTACGAGGGATCATATAAGCATATTTGAAATGTATCCAGAGTATATAACTTTTATTCGTGGCAGGCTATTAATGGCAGTGTTGAGGACGTCTGTGGCCATAATACGGCGGTATAATAACCGTGGGCTATGTATCTTCACTGTATCGTACCCTACTGTAAATGTCCGTTATTCTGTTCATGTTAGCTACATTGAGTTTTGTGCTTGTTAAGTGTTTCTGCTATGCATGTTGCATGACCTTTGGATCACACGTGCCTGTGGGTAATATAAGACTGAGTGAAAGCGATGCCTCGGACGGCCCATGCCGTGGTAGCTACCCAGCAAACAGTGGACGTAGGGACGTACCATTTTAGTCCTCTCATGTTATGATGCGACGTTCCCTAGGGATGTCCTAAAAACATTACTAGGACGTTATTAAAGCCCTAGGAAGGTCACGGTTTGGTTACGATATGACATTTAATTAGAATTTTTCGGGGACGTTCAGGCAACATCCCGATCCGGCTATATTACGTTGTGCTCATTCATGGGACATTCGGGGACGTTCCTGCAACGTGTTACTGGTTACAATATAACGTCATGTACTGCATGTCTGGGGGACGTTACTAGAACGTCCCGGGAACGTTCTCCGTGACGTCCACGTAACGTTTAGAAAACCCTACAAAAAGACGTCAAGGCGACGTCCTGGTGACATTTCGAGACGTTCAGGGGACGTCCCGGGGACCTAATTTTGTTAGCTGGGTAAGCTGCAAGTAGCCTAGTAGCCTATGCAAATAGGCTACAATAAGGTGTCTGTCCATTCCTCACGATCTCGCATTATCGTCAACATTGTAGGTGTAGCTATAGGCTACGCTATCTCGATAGCGCCTGTTGGCTGTGCTTAATTTTTGAGTTATTTTTTTTCTGAGGGCTCGACTTAACCTCAATGACCTGGTTTTCTCCACCACTTTTCCTCCTTCGAGGTGGTCAGACTGTGGTGGGAGGGGGGACTGCCGCTCAGCTGTTTGATTGCAACGATTGTCGGTTTTGCTGCCAGTGGATCCGAAACGTAGTCCGTAGCGAGGCGCACCAGCCAAAATACACAAACCTGCCTCATTCGCTGACATGCTGACACACTCGCACTCGTACCGTCCATATGTGGAGATGCAGCTATTGGGGTGGGCGTTTGCTTACAACTCACTGCTGTCGGGTGTATGTGTTTGCTTACAACCATAGACCGGGCGAAACATACAACTCACTGCTGTTGGGTGTAGTCTACGTGTTTGCTTACAACTCACTGCTGTTGCACGGATCTTCTCGACTTTCTTCAGGTAGCCTGCAATGCACCCTGACATTATTGTCTCCGGACTAAAAGTAGACACTTTCTCACATATTTTCACGTGGAGGTAGCCTGCAATGCACCCTGACATTATTGTCTCCGGACTAAAAGTAGACACTTTCTCACATATTTTCACGTGGACCCCTGAATTACTCTTCAGACAGGTTTACACAGGTTTCTCCCCAGTAAGGTAACTAGACGTATTGCCAAAATTTGGACATGCTTAATCTCTGCCTTGATAAGCTAGAGGGTTCAAGGGCAGTCAAGCTGGGGAGTGTGTGTGTAGTGTGTCCGTGCGTGTGTGTGGGAGATACAGAAACCGAAGAGCATATTATCAGAGCCTTCTCCACTCACCCATCTGCCCCTACTCATGTGACTGTTGCTGTTCCCAGTGTTTAATTTCTCCTGTCAGGCTGGAGTTTCACAAACTCAAGCTGCCGGCGTTGCGTTTAAAGCTCGACTCAATTGGATTGAGTTTTTGCATGTTGGCGCTCCCCATTTTTACCTCATTTATCTCAGACGGTTTCTCATTTTGGGGGAGTGGGGATCATGTCAGATCTATTTCACACAGACACTGTGGGCTGGTCTTCCAGTGCAGCTCTCTCATCACAGTGGATCCTCCTGCTGACATTGTGCCGAGTTTTCCCATTTAGCCCTTGTGTGGTGTTCATGTTTTTGTTACTCACCCAGTGTTCGCAGGTCTGGTGGACCCACAACATTATTTGGTTTTTAAAACAATAAAGCCATAACATAATACTTCACAGATATTGACTTTATCTCAATTACAAGCAATATAGACAGCATATATGGTTAATATTGACCATTTACCTCTGCTAGATCACATTTATCAATAAAAGTGATATTTGTTTTTTGTGATAAAATGTGATTTTTGTGTTCTTTTACATATTTATCACAGAAAATGAGCAAAGGCCATTGAGTCTCAGGTTGAAAAAATTATGAATTATATCATTTTTCTTTTAGTAAACATTGAATACCACACAAGGGTTAAAGCGCCTTTGTACCTGTTCTGCAAAGTGGAACAGGGGATACTGTGAAAGAGGGATGTTCGTTTTTTTTTCTTTTTTTTTTTTCTGACCAGACAAGATTATTTTCCATTGTCTCTGCTTCTCTCACACCTCAAAAATAAAGAAATAAATAAAGATGGTGCTGTTTTTTTTAATTCCCAAAAGGATCCTGTTCAGTATTTTTGGAAGGTTTCGTAGACGCTTAGCGAATGTCGCGCGCGCGCCAGAAGTGAGGTTTCTCACAGGAAACCAGGAAGCCGCCCACTGGCCAGGTGCTGCGGCCGCGGCGCAGGTCCGTGGGCTCGCCTGCGTCCGGCCTCCGAGCCGCCGGCGGCCTCTCTCTCACCGCACTGTGGGCAGAGCCCTGTCATTGGTGCTTTCTCAGCGGTGTGGTCAGCCCGCCGCATCGCCATGCCAACTCAGGCGAGCATGCAGCTGTTCAGTGTGTGGTGCAGTGGTGGGGGTTGGGGGAGGGGCTGTTCAAATGCTAATAGTCATCAGGTGTCATCCCTAGTGGCGTAGCCAGACAGGTAGGTAGGTACTAGATAGAACAATAGATTGATTGATTTGGTTGGGAAGGGGGTCCGATCGTGTATGTTTGGGGCACCACTGAATCACCATGGTGGTTCTGATCCACCATTGCCTGAGAAACATCCATAACCTTATTAAAACTGATCACAAGTGTAACTCTCGGACTCCGAGTGTGCCTTTGGGCCTATAACCCTCAGCAACGCCCCCTATCAAACGTCTGTTGGATTTTAAACAAGGGGGCTTAATCGAGACGCAACCCCCTGAGGGAAGTTCCGCGTGTCAATATCACGCACAAACAGCAACACAAATATACACACACACACACACACACACACACACACACACACACACACACACACACACACACACACACACACACACACACACACACACACACACACACACACACACACACACACACACACACACACACACACACACACACACACACACACACACACACACACACACTGTCACCCTTCTGCATAATTTCCCAACTCAGTGCTGTTTCTGTTGTGTTTGGTAGTGATTTCTATGCTCTGTGCCAGAGCTGGTAACTTCATTTCACCTTGCAGACCGACCTGTGGATCAGATTTAAAGCAGTTATGGACCAGAATACAAAAAGTCTATGCAACAACCGCAGCTAGCATCCAGTTTGGATTCAGCTCCATTTAAATTCAAGAACTGAAAACCCCCCCAGGATGTTCTATTAGATTTTTGCAATTAATTGAATTTAAAATAATTTCCAGAATTGATTCAGTTGAAATGGAATTGACCCTCAACCCTGGCTAGCATTAACAAACTGTTGCAGTCAGATGAACTTCACTTTTAGAGACATGCAACTGAATGCAATCTTTTTTTTAAATCATATTTTTATTTTTAAAATATCTCTTTTAAAAAAGAGGCCAGGAACATACATGCTGTCTACAGACTCAACATAGACTACGCTCAGAACATGCGTGCTGTCCACAGACTCAACATAGACTACATTCAAAACATACATGCTGTCCAAAGACTCAACACAGACTACACTCGGTACATACATGATGTCTACAGACTCAACATAGACTACGCTCAGAACATGCATGCTGTCCACAGACTCAACATAGACTACGCTCGGTACATACATGATGTCTACAGACTCAACATAGACTACGCTCAGAAGATGCATGCTGTCCACAGACTCAACATAGACTACACTCGGTACATACATGATGTCTACAGACTCAACATAGACTACGCTCAGAAGATGCATGCTGTCCACAGGCTGAACATAGACCACTCAGAATATGCGTGCTCTCCACGGACTCAACATAGACTACACTTGTAACATGTATGCTGTCCACAGACTCAACGTAGATGGATGCTAAACATGGATGCTATCTGCCATACACTGACCACAGACTGGACACCCCCCACCCAAGAAAAAATACAAATGTTAATTTGGGCTTTGGGTTGTGTGGGTAGGCTTGTTATTCATCAGCGGGCTTGAGGCATTCCAATTTTGGTCGATTCCACTTTGCTCTGTGTATTCATATCCGCTAATACGTCAGTTACTGGGGGAATTTTCTAAATTCCATGTTGTCATCTATCGAATATATACCACAGTATCCTGTGCGCTTTTTACCTCTTGAAAGTTCCTGTTTACCGCCCACTGTAAATAAACCTACTCCGTTTACGCTCGTTTGCACTTCACAGGCGTGCGCCAGAGCCCCGGTGCTTATTTCCTGTCACCTGCTCCAATGCACCCGAAATAGAAGAAAAATGGCGGACATGTTTGTTTCTGCAACAATGATGAGGTGTACCAGAAACATAACACTCCGCTCCCTAGAGATCTTACGCTGTTTTTGTCCAGCTTTACTTGTTTGTTGGTTTGTATTTTTCTTATTTTGTTTTCTTCTACCGTTGAAGGCCAGGCCTGGAGACTTGGGCAGCGGTCTGTTTGCGTTTGTCCTTTTGAAGTCACCTGTCTTTTTTGTGTGGCGGCTGACTTAACCGTCGCGCACGCATTCCCCGGCGCAACAATGCGAGGTTCACATGGGCGTGTCCAGACAGGCGGCCGTGAATGGGACCCTGAAAAGCTCCCAGGTGCGTGAGTCGGAACGCCGCTGCCTGAGGATTATTGGGATTTGTGAGGTTTGGAGAAAACTCAAAACACGAAGAGCGCTGATTGACGGTGACGGATTTTAGCACCGCCCTCGGGCCGTGTTTGCCAAACAAACAGAAACTAAGCGCTCTCCTGGGCTAATGTTTCCCTGACGCCCTAGATGATGTTTCGGGATTGTTTATGGGAAAGCTGCACATTGCACACTGACTGGAGGCTTGGTGAGGGAGTGTAGGGGTGGAGCTTGGTGAGGGAGTGTAGGGCTGGAGCTTGGTGAGGGAATAACAGGGCTTTCGGTTGATTGAAAGGGGCAGCACTGATGGTGGCCCTCTGACAGCGTTTGCTCTGGCCTGCTATGCTGCAGCCTCTGGAGTGTGTCTGATGTACACCAGGCCCCATCCTCCCCAATTTTTGTCAGATACCTTTGGCCTACTGTACTCCCTCCTCACGCCTTCCACTGGCTCCACACTGCAGCCTGCTGGCCAGTGGCTGTAACTCCAGCAACAGCGGCAGCACTGCGTGAAAAGCTGCATTTATGGGGCGGGAAATACAGTGCACAAAACGGACTGTATCTGGCCAATCGCGGATGCATGTCAGCTGTCGGAAAAGGACATAATCTCGTGCAGCTGAGCTGTTTTTGTCCAGAAATTTGCCATAAATGCCCAGACATGGCCGTCTACTTCTCCTAATCGGGAATATCTGAGTCCAGAAATCCCCGAACACAGACGTGGCCCTGGGATGTGTGCAGATTTTTCTGGAAATATACGTTATGCCTCGACGCCGCTCACGACCCAAACTACCGCTCACGACCGACACACGGCAACTTTCACTGAAATTTAACAGGTCGGATATCTTCCGTAAACTATTTTCGTGAGGACAGGGGGAGGGAGAGAGAGGGAGAGGAAGGACAGAGAGAGAGAGACAGAGTGGGAGAGGAACGACAGAGAGAGACAGAGTGGGAGAGATGGAGGAGCGGGGACAGGGACGGGGAGGGGGGGGTATTCGGTACATGTGACCTCTGAATGTGACAGCTGTTCTGTGGACCAGGGACACATAGAGATATAGGGAAGGCTGCCAGGCTCCCAGGCCGTCCTGGAGCAACAATGAGCGCTCTTGTTTGGGGTTTTACTGTATTAGAGAGAGAGAGAGAGGGAAAGGGAGAGCAAGGGAGGGATGGAGGGGGGGGGGGGTCTGGGAGAGAGAGAGAGAGAGAGAGACAGTGTGTGGTGGGAGGTGTAAAGTGGGCACATGGGTCTGAGGAACACAGCGTGGTGATTGTGTCGTTTCCGTAGAAACCTTATGATTGGTTCAAGCAATTGGCAACTATCTCCGCTCATTTTTGTATCTCCGCCCATTTTTGGCGTCATGATGAATACCCCCATTCTCTCATCAGTAGTGAAAACTACAAACCGCTACTTTTATCACTGAATCACTGAATCCGCCCTTGCTCATTACCTTCAGCAGGAGATTTTGTGCATTTATTTGGCATGACGTCATCACTTAGCACAGTACCCTACCGCACTGGTCTGCTGCATGGAGCAGTAGGCGTATTGCGGTACGGACCTTACGTGGAGTGAGACATTTGCTAATCACGTGAAGCCAATATAACACAGTACAGGCTACAGGCACGCTTCCCTCAGTCACATGGAGGAGCTCATTTACAATGGTGACACTTTATCCTCAACAGATCTATTGTATGTTTTCTGCATTTCTTTATTGTTTAATTTTAACACCTAAGCATAGGTGACAGGTAGGGTAGGCCACGATAAAGATTTTTTTGAAATACAGCACCGTTGTGGGAGAAAGGCCCGGTTACTGTCCGTTGCATGGCAAGGGTTTTAGTCTCCCTGCTGTACTGGCTAGACTTGAGTGTGTAAAACACTGAATGAGGATCTGCAGATGTCATTTGGCGGAGTGGTCTGTGTGCTGGCCATGAATGGACATACAGTAAGAGATGTACAAACATACTGTACTGCAGGCTGTGAGTCAACCGGGCCCAGGGCCTGAGCCTTCTCATTCCACCAGCTCCACAAGTTTGGAATGTTAAAACTAAATATTTTTTACCTCTTTCCCCTCTCTCTCTCACTCTCTCTCCCTCCCTTTCTCTCTCTCTCCATCTATCTTTCATTTATACAGCTCTCTCCCTCTCTTTTTTAGTCACTCTCCCTCTACGCTTCCCCCTTTTCTCCCTCTCTCTCTCCTCTCCCCTTTCTTCCCCTCTTTCCTCTCTCTCTCCCCTGCCTTTCTCTATCTCTCCTGTCTCTCTTTCCCTCCCTCTCTCTTCTCTCCATCATCTCCCTCCCCCCTCCTTCCTCTCTCTCTTCCTCTCTTTCCCTCTCTCTCTCCCCTTCCCCCCTTCTTTCTCTCTCCCTCCTTCCTCTCTCTCTCTTCCTCTCTCCCCCTCCCTGCCCTCCCTCTTGCTCTCTCTCTCTCTCTTTCTCTCCCCTTCCCCCCTCTTGCTCTCTCTCCCTCTCTCTCTCTCTCTTTCTCTCCCCTTCCCCCCTCTTGCTCTCTCTCCCTCCTTCCCGATTCCACAGAAGAATTCCCCAGTGTGCACTGTCAGTACTGACACTGTGCAGGATTCACTGGCCCTGTTTAATCGCTCCAACACAATCCCATTAGCCCTGAAACTTTAGGCTTCAAAGAGCCACTAGGCCCGGGGAAGACGCTGGTAAAAAGGTGTGGCACACCCCTGCGTTCTCCTTTCTGTCCCTCTGTCATACTGGCTCTCTCTCTTCAACTCAACAGAAGGCTTTTTGGGCATATTTGAACAATATTGTCAAGGATTTACAATAACACGCACATCAGCATTATGCAACGTGCGACGACTTAATGGTTAGGTAGCAGGATTATAGTAATTCAGTAGTGAAATCAATTTGTGAGTGTTGTTGTGACACAAAATCATACAAAATAAATAAATGCAAATACAAAATAAACTACAAAAAAAACTCTTAGTAAATAAGCATTTAATTAGAATAGATACGTGAGATGATACGTAAATAAAATTGATTTTGCAGGCGGTGAGCTCATACCCCTCTCTGTGTGTGTCTCTCTCTCCGTGTCAGACATTGCTTTGTCCTCTGGTGTTGATGGATGGCTATGATGCACATTGAAACACTTTTGTATTTTAAAAGGCGCTCTCACATTTTCTGCTGGGGAATAAGGCTCCGCTGCCTGCTGTAAATTGCAGTTAGAGCGCGCTGGGTGCCAGGCGCTCTTAATAAACACGGAAGAAAGAGAGGGAGAGAGGGAAAGTGAGCCAAGCTGAGTTTATGAGGCTGGTGGAGGCCCTTATTACCAGTGTTAATAACTTTTTCTGAATCGTGGCGTGTTAATCCCTCCTAACCTCCAGAGCTCGTTGAAAAGAGCCTCTTATCTGGAGGTGAGGGTGTGGCTCTCTCTCTCTCACACACAAGCAGACAAACACACCCACTCAAACACACACTCTTCCACGCACACACAACCACACCCCCTCACACACACACACACACACACACAGAAGCAAGCACAAAAACACACCCATGCACACACACACACATGCAGACAAACACACACACACACACACACAGCATGAGTTTGTTTCCTCCTCCCTCACACCAAACAAAGTTGAAATTGTAGGTGCAGTGCATTCTGGGTGAAATAAGGTCTTCTGGGAGGTATTCCCAAACTCAAAGTCCCCATTCTCAGCCACCTTTATTTTTGATGAAATAAAAAATATTTTTATTAAACTGGTGGCCCACGGGACAAGTGCAGCCTCTTAAAGATGTATTCTTGAGCCTTGAGAAGAAACCCTAAAAACATGCATAAAAACCAATGTGTGTGCAGACCTGCATCTGCAGAGTGTTTCTACCAAACTATAATTTAATTGGCAACGCATACCATGTTAACCAAACTCAGAAAGGAAAGGCTTTCGGCCAGGATTCAAACTCGGTACCGTCTTATTGTGAAGGAACAGTGTTATCCACTGAACCACTGTGCTGCCTCCTATGTGTCCAATACATCTTATTAGTGAATCTGTTTTATAAAGAGTAAGTGTAAAATGTCATGGCCATATGCACCATTTTTAGAGATTCTTCAATAATCTGGCCGGCCTACAAAGAAGTCGCTGGAGAACTGTAGCATCGTGCACAGATCCCAGATCAGTATATTTACATTCGTAGAGAAAGGGTTTGTATAGGTGTGCGTGTGGGTTAAACTGATCCTAGATCAGGGGTTTTGGTAGAGGAATGAGGTTTGTTCAAGAACCTCATGGAAAGGTCAGAGGTCACAGGTCGTGAGATCATTAACCCCCCCCAACCCCCAGGCAAATTGAGTTTTCACGAACCCCCTCTGCGCTGCGCGCTACGGGACTGCGGTAAACATCTGTTGTAGGGCACTCTGGGAAAACAGATGGAAGTGAAGTGGAGAGAGATTTATCACGGTCAGAACCATTAAGGCTCAAAGAGCCGTATTAGCCGTCTCACTGGCTGTTAAAACCGCCTCGGAAGAAGTTTGGGGAAATGTACATTTTGACGCGTTTAATGGGGTTTGCCGAACGTTATTCTACAGCAGTGATTTATCGCGCGCGGCAAGGATCTGGCATGTCGTCGTCAGCAGAACTGGGCCTTGGCTTGCGTGCAGCGGCGTGTGTAGAAATGTGTCGAAATGCGTAGAATGGCCCCGTTGCAGGCAGCGCATGCGACGGCACAGGCCTCGGCATGTGGTCGTTACTTCCTCTATTAAAACCACCCAGCCCAGCCTAGGGGTGGTTGTTGAGGTTGTTGTACTCTGTGCCATTAACAGGTGGGGGGTTGATTGTTTCCACAGGTTATAATTGGTGTAGCTGTAATTGGTGCTGATAAAGTGTAACAGATCCCCCCCCCTCCCCCCACCCCTCCACCGGATCATGGCTCCTGAATAATGCTCAATGTACATTTCTCTGTGTCTAGACCTGACGCTGATTTCATTATCGGTGTTATTCATCCTCAGTCTCTGTCTGTATCCGGCTGTAAATTGTAAATCAAGTTCCGAGTGTGTATCTCTCTCTCTCTCTCTCTCTCTCTCTCTCTCTCTCTCTCTCTCTCGCTCTCGCTCTCGCTCTCTCTCTCTCTCTCTCTCTCTCTCTCTCTCTCTCGCTATCTCTCTCTCACACTCTCTCACTCTCCCTCCCCCTCCCTCCTCAGAGCACCTGTACTAACAGCCACAGTGTTGTCTTACAGTGTGTGATTGTATCGAGTTTCTCCGCGTCCTGACCCCCCCCCCCCCCTCTCTCTCTCTCTCCTCCCCATCCTCCTGTTTTTTGCTGTAACAGACTGTGATTCCCGTCTCTCCCCGGTCTGTGATTGTATTAAGTTTCCCCTCTCTCTCTCTCTCTGTTCCCTGCAGTCATGGCTGAGGATGTATGGCTACCTCCCTCAGGCCAGCAGGCAGATGTCCACCATGCGCTCGGCCCAGATCCTGTCCAACGCCGTCACCGACATGCAGCGCTTCTACGGCCTGACCGTCACCGGGGAGATGGACCCGGGGACCGTCACGTATGTTTACGCTCACGTTTAGCACACGCTCCTGCTCACGGGGACTCGCCACAGCGCACACGTGAGGGCCTAGACCAGAGACCGTGTTACCGCGCCACAACCGACAGTAGCTCGCAATGCGTAAACGTAAAACCTAATGCGTAGATGCCACAGTAGGTTCAAGCGGGAGATTGGGGTTACGGGTTAGAGGTAGCAAAGGTAGGGCCATCCATCCATCCATTTTCTCAACCGCTTACTCCTGGTCAGGGTTGTTGGGTGGGGGGTGGGGGGGTGGGGGGTGGGGGGGGGGGTTTGGAGCCTATCCCAGCAGACAGTGGATGAAAGGCAGGAAACAGGTAGGACTGTTAAACCCATAATAAATGGTCTGGATTCAGTTGAGCCAAGATGGAGTGTAGACAAGTGTGTTTTAGATAGTGACTCAGCTATCCTGACTTTGTTCCCCCCCCCCGAGCTCTGAGAATTGACTGACAGCGAGGTGACCTGATAGTCCTGCGCTGTAAGGGTGAGGCAGAGCACAGCCTAAATAGCACCAGAGCTTTTTGTTTTCCTCATGTTCGGTACAGAGGGTGCCACTGAGAGGCGGGGACCACTGCTGACACCTGTGCTAGCTCAGTGCCATTGGTTATGACTGCTCTGACTGACTCACGGCGCCTGCTAGTATTGGCGGTTTCGCAGATTTGCAAAACGGCTCCCCGGCGGACAGTTAAGGTGGGGTTAAGGTGATGTGGGTTGGCTATAAAAAGAAGGCAGGATAGTTAGCGAATGGTCCTGCCTCTAGCAGACCGCTGGAGTGCTGTTTTGCGAAATGGTGGATCAGCAGCTGTTGCCGACGGAGACCTGGCACAAGCTCTTTCACCAATGGTCACTCGCTGGCCTAAAACCGGTTCAATCCAGAAACAGTTAGGTTGGCTCAGGCCTGGTCTTCGGGTGGAGCATTAGTGGGCTTGGCCAGGTTCGAGTTGCTCGGCCCGTCGGGTAGATAACTGACACCATTTCCCTTTTCGCTATGCTGACAGCTGCCCCTTCCTTTACAGGGCCATGAAAAGGCCTCGCTGCGGGGTGCCCGACAAATTTGGCGGTCAGATCAAAACCAACGTGCGACGGAAACGTTACGCGCTTACGGGGCACAAGTGGAACAAGGACCTGCTGACTTTCAGGTAAAATCTGGCTTTGTAATTTTAATTATACATTGTAAATATTCACACATCTTTTATGATTGAGCAAAGGCCTCTACTCTGTAAACTGGCTAGCATGCTAACATTATCTAGCATGTTAACATTAGCAAGTGCGCTAACTTGCTACTAAAGGTGGGTAGATCGTTGCAAGATTACTGTTAGCTAAAGAACTGGCACTTTGTTAGCTAAACTAGCAGAGTACTCCAGCATACACTATAAATTTATTCAGACTACACTACCGGTCAAAAGTTTTAGTACATCCATAATTTTCAAGCAATCAGAGATTTAAAAAAAGAAATAAACACCTTTTATTTTACAAAATCTTTTTTTTTAAAATCTTAGATTCATTAAAATGGCCACTTTCTGCAGTAATAACTGCTGAGCATATTCTTGCCATTTTCTTCTACAAGGGCAGTCATATGGTACTGAAAGTTCACAGCAACACAACTGTAGAAGTTCCCACAGACGTGCTGCACTTGTGGGTTGCGTCTTCTTGACCTTTCTGTCCAATTTGTCCAAAATTTGCTTGATTTTACTTCTCTTGCTGTAAAATGGAAATAATTTGTTTGCCTGTTTATTTTTATTTTTTTATGAACGAAAAAAACTAGGGTCACTATCCTGTGAAATAAAAGATTATTTTTAACTTTTGACTATTCACTTCTTACCTTGCGCCATTTGAGGTTATTTAAAAAAGTTAAACTGCTTAAATTACACTACAAACAGAGTAGGAAAATACAACTAAAGTGCACTAAAACTTTTGACCGGTAGTGTAAATAGACAGTGTGTTTCCTGCCAACTGGGCTTGTTCCCGGTAGGACACTGCCTGTTACACCCTTGAGCAAGGTACTTCACCTGCATTGCTTCAGTATGTTTATCCAGCTGTATAAATGGGTACTATGTAAAATATAAAAAAATGCAAATGCTGTGCAAGTTACTCTGGATAAGAGCGTCTGCTCAATGCCTGTAATATAATCTTTATGAACATCGCTAAAATATGGGAAAACGTTATTTATGTGGGCAAACCTTATGGGTTGCCAGTAATGGAAGTTGAAACCCCCCTCGCCCCCATTTTGTTTCCCCCTCCAGCATCCAGAACTACACTCCGAAGGTGGGGGAGCACAACTCGTTTGCGGCCATCCGCAGGGCCTTCAAAGTGTGGGGAGAGCGTGACTCCGCTGCGCTTCGAGGAGATCCCCTACCACGAGGTCAAGTACGGCCGCCGCAAGGACCCCGACATCATGATCTTCTTCGCCTCCCGTTTCCACGGCGACAGCACGCCGTTCGACGGCCCCGGCGGTTTCCTGGCGCACGCCTACTTCCCGGGCCCCGGGATGGGTGGCGACACACACTTCGACTCGGAGGAGCCCTGGACTCTCGGCAACCACGACCCAATGGGTGAGTGACGGAAGGGGGGCGGGCGTGGCTACCGGAGGAGAGTTGCCCATTGGTGGATAATAAGGCCTTTGACTGTGACCTCACCACTTGTGACTTGTTACGTTAACCTACATTATATTGCATTACATTTATTTAGCAGACGCTCTTATCCAGAGCGACGTACAATATAGGAGAACACAAGGGCATTGACCTGATCTATATGAGCTATAGAACCAGCCCTGGCTAAGGACATTCCCAGACCAGCGAGTCACTTAAGCACCAATGCAAATGAGCTATGCTGCCCAAGAACCAACATACTGTTCCTGAATACAGACAGATTACAGCCGTAGCATTCCCATAGAGGGAAAAACCTAAAGCCATAAAAAATACCATAACCTGAAATGGTACGGAACAGGTTTGAGAATTAGCAGGTTGGGAGGGGACGGGTCACCTGGGAGCAGGGCTGGATCTAGGGAGGGGCCAGAGGGGGCCGTGCCCCCCCAAATTTTTGCTGTGCCCTCCCAAAACTTTGACCATTGACAAAATAATCAATTGCTTTGATCGATCCCTAGAAAAAATCCAAGTTATTATTTATTTTTTTTAACCGATATTTTGCATTCTTTCTCAGTTCAGGAGACTTAGCCAATCATAATGTTCTATTCAAAATATCAAAAAACAATAACTTGGCAATGTATTTCTGATTGGTTGGTTGGGCAGTTTAAAACTGGGAGACGGACCGATCTGCTGTCACTCTCTACATTTGTCGGTGTTTGTCTGTCACTTGAAGAGGTTAACGTTTGCCCACAGCAAAAATAAATCAAAATAATATAGGTCTAAAAGTTATTCTGTTTAAAAGTTTATAATTAAGCCTGTGTATTTTGAGTCTTGTCTTGTTGTTTCATTTTAGTGGTTTAGTGTTATTACTGTCTGAGGGGCTTATTGGTGGTGGTTTTACGCAACGTTAGCTAGCTAGCTACAGTACTAGTTTACGTTAGACTAGCTAATCTAGCTAGGTAACGTTAACTGTTAGCTAGCTAATTGTCACCGTTATAGCTAAAGCTAACTAACGGTTAGGTCGCTAATGTGTTTTTCTTTTCTTATTCTCTGTGCTCCACGGTTCTACTTTCCTTTTGGTGACAGTTACCCTACTTGCTTATACGGTATTAGCCTAAATCATTATGCATCGATTTTTGAGTACTAAACCAAAGCACAGTAATGTTAACACAAATGCAGCTCTAGTTGTACATACCGGTAGTTCAGAATCTTCATGCCCAGTATAGGATCCTTTGCCCGGTCCCAGTTCGGAAGAAAAGGCAGTCGGGGGTGCTTCCGTGGATCTCGGCCACGATTTAAATGATAACACACCATCTCAGCCAGTTCTAAAAGTATTTCCCAGACGGGAGTTTGGCAAAAAGGCTCGTTCTTTCAACCCAAGCTGGTATCAGTCACGATCATGGCTAGAATATTCAGTGAAACTAGATGCATGTTTCTGCTTCCCCTGTCGCAGGTTTTCAAGGACAAATGAGAGAGATCTAGTTTTTACCAAGACGGGGTTTATTAACTGGAAAACGGAATTAGAAAAGGACAGGGGATTATACAGGAATGCATCTAGCCATAGCCATTTGAATGCTGCACGATCATGGACAGAACTGAACACGAGAGTGGAAACTGGTAACACTATATCATGTCTCTTGGGAAAAACACAGGTTGAGATAAACCGATACTACGTCAGAAGCATAGGGGAAGTGGTGCAGTTTCTGGCTGTGAACGAACTTGCTTTTCGTGGAAGCACTGAAAGTCAGTCCGAAATAAACGATGACAGTGATATCTCTGCTGGGCTGTTCCTGAAATTGTTTGAGTACACTCTGACTAAGGATTCCAAACTTGCTGAAATAGCAAAAAACATCCCTCAGAATGCAAAGTACACATCAAAAGGCATTCAAAATGAGATAATTAATACTCTAGCCAGTATGGTGTTGCATGAGGTGAAAAGAAAATATGATAATGCAGATACAGTAGGGTTCTGCATCAAATGTGATGGAACCAGAGACAGGTGCAATGTTGAGAATCTTTCACTTGTGATTCGGTTTGTCTGTAATTCGGTTCCTGAGGAGCATTTGATTGGTTTACTGGACTTGGTTTAGTGGGTTGGATGCAGAATATATAACAACAGAAATGCTCAAACACCTGTCCAGTGAAGGTTACAGTGCTGATAATATAATCAGCCAATGTTAGGATGGCGCATCAGTCATGAGTGGGATCAGGGGTGGGGTTCAAGCATTGTTGCAACAGAAGCTTGGCAAGCTCATTCCTTATGTACATTGCTACAACCATCAGCTGCACCTAGCAGTGGTGCATGCCATTCAGGAAGGAACATTCTTTGAACTCTCCAGCTCACTACATGCCTTCGTTCGCCATCATTATGTAGCCCAGAACTATAATGCACCCTCTCTTAAAAGGTTACTCGAGATACGGTGGACCAGTCATTATGATGTAACAAAATGTCTGGTAGACAATGAGGATGCCATCTTGAACATTTTGTCAGCGATTTCTGAAGATAGTGTGGCAGCAATGGCTTTATGCACAGAGGCATCATGGCTCCTAGTACAACTCTCATCATTTTTTTGAAATTGGTAAATTCCTCATCAAAATTTTTGGTGTCTTGAAGCCAGCAAATTCTATTCTGCAGGCTAAGGCTGTGGATCTTTGCAGTGCTGGGGAGGTTATCAGTGCCTCACTGCAAGCTTTAAAAGATATCCGAGAAGATGATTCATGGGATAATTTCGAGATATTAGACAGCCCCACTGCTACAAAAAGAAGGAGAACAATGAGCAAACAGCTCATAGACAGTTTTGTTCTCTCCACCTTTGGTCAAAAGTCCTAGCATTTCAAGCCTTTCCTCATAAAACTTATCTTTTATACCCGGGATCAATCTGGTTGCCCTTCTTTGGACCTTTTCCAGCGCCTCTATATCTTTCTTGTAGTAAGGTCCCCAGAACTGCAGACAGTACTCTAAGTGTGGTCTGACAAGGGCATTGTATAGTGTGAGTATGATCTCCTTAGATTTATACTCAATACTCCTGGCTATGTATCCCAGCATCCTGTTAGCTTTTTTTTACCGCTACAGCACATTGACCAGACCCTGATAGGCTTTGATCGACTATTACTCCCAAGTCTTTTTCTGCATGTGCACATTCTAGTTTTGTACCCCGCATAAAGTAATCATGCCCTATGTTTTTATTCCCCACATGTAGAACTTTACATATAGTTATATTGAATTTCATTTGCCAGGTTTCTGCCCACTTCTGGAATTTGTTTAAATCTTCTTGGATTACCTTAGTAGCTTCCAGACAGTTGGCTAAACCTCCCAGTTTTGTATCATACGCAAATTTAACTAATGTACTTTCAATATCCGCATCTAGGTCATTTATGTAAATGAGGAAGAGCAGTGGACCCAGAACCGAACCCTGTGGAACTCCACTTCCCACTTTACCCTGCTCAGATAAGATCCCTCCTACTACTACCCTTTGTGTTCTATCCCGTAACCAGTTCCGAACCCACTCTGAAATGCTTTTGGAAGTCTATGTATATAATATCATAGGCCTTGCTCCCATCTAGACACACGTTCGTGTGGTTGCAAGGATACACACACACACACACACACACACACACACACACACACACACACACACACACACACACAAATATATGCAAACGAGGGGGAAAAGCCTGGGAACTGTATGGCACACACAGTGCCCTAAATAAAAAGGTGCCCCCCCTAAATTTCTGTCTGCCCCCCCAATCACAGCAGTCTAGAACCGGGGCTGCCTGGGAGACTCACCTTGTCCCACCCAGCCCCCCGTGCATGTCGTCTGATGGCTTCAATCCTCAACAGAAAGGGGGGGGGGGAAAGGAGGGGAGCTCATGGTCTTCACTCCCTCCCGTTTAGGTATTTCCTGCATCCTACACGTGAAGAGTGAAACCCAAACCGTCGCCACTGTCCACAGTGCTCTGCGTAGGGTTGGCTAACGTCAATCAGTCAAAGTTTATGTATATATAGCACGTTTTATAAAGGATTTGTCAGTTGCTTCACAGGTTACCCGGGCCTAAACGTCGTTCCTGCGACCTCGGCGCAAGGTGCGCCGGGTCGCCCGCCCGCACGTGGTGCCGTGAAAAGGCTCGTTGGACCTCACAAACCCTCTCTGTTTGCCTCTCTCCCTGCTTGACTCTACACTCATTAACCATCCCTCACTTCGCTCCGAGGAAATAAAGCCCTCTTTCCTGGCCCGAGGAGCCGAGGCAGGCCTGTCATTTCCTGAGTTAAAGCAGACGCAGATGTTGGTTCAGTCACCCTCGCGCATTGTTGAGCGTGGAGAGGGGGGCTAGAGAGGTTTGGGGTTTGGGGGTTTGGGGGTTTGTGACGTTACCCTGGCCGTCGCACGACACTTTTACAGCACAAAGAGAGTTCTGAGGTAACCACACAGCAGGGAAGCGGCTTTACAGTCTTGGACAATTTGCTGGACTCTCTATAATATTATACTCTTTACTTTTCTTCCCCCGCCCTCACAGTCCTTAGCCAATGGCTGAAGGCGCAGTCATATGAATCCGGTGAATGCTAAAGGGGTCGTTAGGACAGCGAGCACCGCCTTTACATTTTTTTTTTTTTGCACCAGAGGCAAATTCATAACCATGCTCAAGGAAGCAGAACAAAGGCCTCTCTCTCTCTCTCTCTCTCTCTCTCTCTCTCTCTCTCTATCTCTCTATCTCTCGCCCCCCCCCCCCCTTTCTTCTCTCTCTCTCTCTCTCTCTCTCTCCCCCGTTCTCCGGAAGAAAGGCTGCGGCTGTTGTCACCGGGATCGGAATGTCATGAGGGTGACAGTGACCTCATCCTCGCCACCCCCCCCCCCCCCCCCCCCGCCCCCCTCCTCCCCTCTGCAAATCCTCTCTCGTCCAGCTCTGGTGAGCAGCGTTAGGAGAAATTGAGGAGGAAGAGTTCACGCGTTCCCGTGCCAACCAGGAACAAAAGAGGAAATATAAGAACATGCACTTTGAGTGAGATTAAAATGTCACGAGCGAGGGGCACAGTTTTCAAAAGCGTATAAGTTTGTACGAAAGGAAACTGATTTGACAGCCGAGAGGGAATTTCCTTTTTCCTCTTTTTCACTGGTTTCACTTGCACACAAATAGCAGGCACAAATCTGCCTGACGTCAACGCAGCTGTCAATCCACCTGCATTTAGCAAATCTAAATCGCAGCAGTACGCTCGGATCAGCCGAGGCCAAGCAATCGAGATGTGGATCGCCTGTTAGGAGAAGACGGAACAGTTGATCCTGCTGCTAGCGGACCGATGTAGTGCCCATTTGCCAAATGCTCGGGTCCCGACATCTGGAGCTAACAGCCCTCTGATCGCAGCCTTCTGATCGGTATTTGCTTACTGGGGAGCAACGAGCAGCTTGTTTTAGTCTATTAATTAAGAGCAGAGGATGGAATCCACAGATTGGAGCTTCTGAGTGTCTGTGATTATTGCCATTTCCATCCCATTTTATAGACCGTGGAAAATTATGAATTTGTTTTGCCGAAACTTGCATGCAAACTCGCAGTAGCTATCCGGCGGAGGGTCTTGTGCCTTGAACGGCTGGTGGAGATCTGTCTCTAAGCAACGAGCGCTGTTTTTTTTTTTTTTTTACACAAATGTATTTTTCTTCCGTCTGTGGAAATGGATCGGAGATGATAAAGACATTTAGCTGTGCCTGGCTTGGGCCAGTGAAATAGGTATCTGGTTAAAGCGCGTTTGGGGAATCGTTTCAGCCTTAGGGGCGGGACAACCTCCAACCCCGCACTATCCTGGCAGACGGATAATGAGAGGAGAAATGGAGAACATGAGAAAGGGAGAGAGAGAGAAAGAGAGGGAGAGAGAGAGACAGAGAGAGAGAGAGACAAAGCGAGGGAGTGAATAAGGGAGAGATTTATGTGTCTTTGTGTTTCAATCTTTGATGGAGATGCATTCTCCAGTTCTGCCTTTTTAAACACACAGCCCAAATCCCTACGTTCAGAACCTAGAGCTCAGCCCAGTCCATTCTGATATGAACACACATACACATTCATACACGTGTGTGTGCACATGGGCAGACACACACACATACACACACACTAACGAATGTGCATGCATGCACAGACACTATGCACACTGATTCTAACCGTGGGCACACAAACACATACAGGCACACACACACACGTGCACGGACAAATCTACACACAGATTCTAACACGTGCACACAAACACACATGCATACACACACACATGCACACACCAACACACGTACATGCACGCACAAATGTACACTCACAGATTCTAACAGGTGTGCACACAAAGGCACATGCATACACACGCACACGCACACACACACACACACAGCCGGCCCTACAGACAGGAAGTGACCCGGGTCAGGACTCAGTGGCCCACGCTCAACAAAGAGCGGTCTGAGCGCCCAGTAGGCGCGGCGCTAACAGGGAGAGCCTCTCTCTCTTTCGCTCTCGCTCCTGCTTTATTTATTCTGTACTCTTAAAAAATCCTCTGCATTAATGTACCGTGCCCCTCTCTGGTTCTTTAGAGCCAAATCAGGGCTACTGTAAAAGGGGGGCTCTTTTTTTTTGTAAAAGATTAAAAATAAACGAATGACACTTTACAATAAGTGCCTGTGATTGGGCGCACACAGTGGCTCACAGTAGCATTAGTGTTTCCCCGCTGGTATCAAAGTGGCCATTGAGGTGACAGGTCTCCCGTATGGAGGGCTGTGGAGAGGTGGAGAGGCGGGGAACAGGGCCGCACTGTATAGGGTCCTGGCCTGAGGGGTAATAGTAACACTCCTCTCGGGGCAGGGGGCAGGAGGAAGGGTACGGGGGCGCGGGGGGGGGTGTAACCTGATCCGCTTACGTCCAAGAGGCACACCACCAACCAGGTCACCCCCCCCCCCCCCACCCCCACCCCGCTCAGCTTCTTCCTTTTCCTGATATTTCAGGGGGGGGTGATCCAATCACAAGTCCGATCTGACTGATCAGGGGAGCACTGCATGAAAACTGCAGTTTCTGGAAGATATCCGACCTGTTAAATTTCTGTGAAATTTGCCGTGTGTCGGTCGTGAGCGTGTCGACTAGTATATATTTCCAGAAACTTCTGCGCACTCCCTCCCCGGGCCCGGTCTGTGATCACGGATTTCTAGACTTGGATATTACCAATTAGGAGAAGTGGACGGCCACGTCTGGTCAATTATGGCACATTTCTGGAAAGGAACGCCTCTGTGCATGAGATTATGTCTGTGTCCGCCACGTAAACGCAGCTTTTCATGCAGTGGAGAGAGCACCTCAGCGTGTGTGTGTGTGAGCGTGTGTGAGCGTGCGTGTGCGTGTGCGTGTGCGTGTGCGTGTGCGTGTGCGTGTGCGTGTGCGTGTGCGTGTGCGTGTGTGTGTGTGTGTGTGTGTGTGTGTGTGTCTGTGTCTGTGAGCGTTAACTACCACTGTCGCTCGGGGTGACGAAGCACAGCCGCCAACCCGCCTGAGGAAGCAGGTCAGCAGCTTCGGTCAGCTCTGATTTCTTTTTTTTAATGAAACTAAAATCTCACTCTCTCTCTCGTCCACCCTCCTTCCATCCTTCCTTCCTTCCTTCCCTCCTCTCCAGGTAACGACCTGTTCCTGGTGGCCATTCACGAGCTGGGCCACGCCCTGGGCCTGGAGCACTCCAGCAACCCCATGGCCATCATGGCGCCCTTCTACCAGTGGATGGACACGGACAGCTTCCAGCTGCCGGACGACGACATGCGCGGAATACAGCAGATCTATGGTGAGTAGCTCCGCCCACACAGGAAACAAGGGCCTTGTGTCCCCTCCCCCCTAACCCGTCCCAAACGACCCCCTCCTTCTCCTCCTCCACCTCCTTCTCCTCCTCCACCCTTATACTCCCAGCCTCAGGCATAAACCCTCAGTTAAACCTCACTTATTTCTGACTCTGGTCCATTCCCCGTAGCGGGGGGGCGGGGTGCTTTTAAATGTCTGCATTTACATAATTACTTCCTCATTTAGGTATTCTTTCATTTCTGTAGCAGACTTATCAATGGTGATTAGTGGTAGACCTACATCTTTGCCTACATCATAATATCCATTCCTGCAGTCAGCCATTTTACAAAATAAAGAAAGGAAAATAATTCAGGTTAAGTGTCTCAGCTCAGGATTCATACCTGCAGTACCGCGGGTCACGGGTTCTGTTAGAGCCCCCTGCTGGTCAGTGGGTGGAATTGGCCGCTGCAATTTGTTCATTTTGGGTTTTTTGCCGTCGTCCTCAGGGACAGTCAGCCCCATAGCGGAGTGCATAAGCCCACGGCTCTACAAAATGGAAACTGCTGACGCAAATTCCAGCTGATGTTCGGCCAACTCAGGACATGTTGTCACTGATTATGGGCTGTGTGTGTTTATGTTTGTGTGTTTATGTTTGTGTGTGTGTGTGTGTGTGCGCTTGGGTGGGTGGGTGTGTCTGTGTGTTTGTGTACGTGTGTCCGTGCGTGGGTGGGTGTGCGTGTGTGTGCTTGTGTGTTTATGTGTACGTGTGTGCATGCGTGGGTGGAAGCTTTCGAAATGCAAGTGGGCTGTTTACGGTAAATTTTACTTATCTCTAAAAGCGAATGTATCTGTCAAGATATTAAGCTATTCCTAATCAGATGAGAGATGAGTTGCAAACTACAGGCCTCTCCAAAAATAGAAGAAAAATAACAATTTATACAGCTGGATAATGCCAGCAATTCAGGTTTAGTACCTGGCTAAGCAGTACAATGGCAGTGTCCTACCTGGGAAGCACACCTGCAACCCAGCCCTGTCACCGAACGCTTTATTTGCATTGGCCGGGAATTGAACCCAGGCCTCCCACGTGGCAGCCGAGAATTATACCACAGAACCACCAATGCTTACATGGGCTTTTAAATGCAGAAGATGTTTAACAGTGGTCTCAAATGTGGGTGTTCAGTAATGGGTGAATAGTAATGGGTGTTCAGTAATGGGTGTATAGTAGTGGGTGTATAATAATGGGTGTTCAGTAATGGGTGTTCAGTAATGGGTGTATAGTAATGGGTGTTCGGTAATGGATGTTGAGTTGTGTGTGTTCAGTAACTGAAGTTTTGTTTTTGTTCCTGTTACCAATTTCTGCAGGACCCCCAGACGGCTCACCCACCAGGGCCCTGCCCACCGTCACCCCCCGTCGTCCGGCCCAGCCCGATCCCAGACCCCCCAACAACCCCCCGAAACCACCCAGCAACCCTCCCAAACCACCCAGCAACCCTCCCAAACCACCCAGAAACCCTCCAAAACCGCCCAGCAACCCTCCCAAACCACCCAGCAACCCCCCAGGCCCGCCAAAGACCCCCCCACACACCCCCCCTCGCAGGCCGGACAGACCGCGCACCACCGACCGCCCGGACCACTACGGCCCCAACATCTGCGAGGGGAACTTCGACACGGTCACCATGCTACGGGGGGAGATGTTCGTCTTCAAGGTGAGCGGGGGGAGTGGGGGTAATATATCTCACAGATAATGTAATATATCTCTGCAGGAGTTCTCTTTCATGTGCTTTAACCCTCTTAGGTGTAAGATCACAACTATGTGCTTAGAATGTTCTTAGCTGAACATTCTAATGCTGATGTAACAATCACTACTGGTACCTGAAAGCAATGAGTTCTAGAACGCTGACTTAGAATTTTGAAAAAGCATTCCAAAGGGTTAAACTAAGGATTTTCAGACCCCTCACATGGCCAGTAGTACTGCAGATTTTCTTTTCTACCTGATATGTCAATTGATTGGTTAATGTCACCGATTGGCCAGAGATTCTGCTCCCAGGTCTAAATCTGTCCCTGATTGGACGGCAAGAATGAAAACCGGCAGTGCTACTGGCATCGATGCCCAGATTTCAGATCCCTGTTTTTACGCCAAATATGTCAAATATGGGCATCCAGGGGTCAGGAACTCTAGAAGCTGAGCGGGTTGTCGTAAATTGCTTTTTTAGTCTGATTCAGTACCAAGCAATGCGCCTGCCGGTATGCGCCACACACATTAGACTCAGCTTTTTCGGAGACAAAACCATCTTGTAATTCTTGTAGTTTCTATGGTGAGGTTCTTGAGGTAACAAAACAGTACGTACTAACATCTTGTCACAAAACAAGGCCGCTATTATATCAGAACATGCGTGGACTGCTCCTCGTAGGGCGTAGTTAAATGTGCAGCTCTCAGCTGTTTCTCCTTACAGTCTAGCACGAGGAAATGCAAACACAAACAGAAGCTCATGTCAAGCAAAGGGAGCTCTTTTTTGGGGTGCATTCAGGCCCGTTGTAGGCTACGAAAGTGACTGTTACATTACAGGCATTCTTATCCAGAGTAACTTACACAACTTTTTTTCAACATTACATTAAACTTCAGGTTACCAGGCCAGCTCTCTAACTATACTACCCTACCGCCTCATGGTTTAGTTGCATTGGCCGGGAATTGAACCAAGGTCTCTCACATGGCAGGCGAGAATTCGACCACTGAACCACCAATGCTTATGTTGCTTCTGGTTGTCTTCCGTGGGGGTCAAGCCAGTTAATTGTTTTCAGGATCACCGTGGCGATTTTCAGACACATTCCCTCTTGGGCCTTGACCGAATATGATCCCTGTTCCCTGCCCCCTGTCCCCTATACACTCAGACCCCTGTTTACTATGTGCCCTCTCCCCTCACTTTGCAAGCAGTGTGTGAAAGAAATCCTGCCAAACTCTTTCCAAACTAGTGAGGAAGTACTTTGTAATATGACCCGCTCTTGTACCGTAGACATGCATACACGCTCTATCTTGTATGACGAAGTTGTAGTTTTTACTTCCGGTTTACTTCCTGAAATTGTCGGAGGAGTGTGTTCCTCAATCCCCTCAACAAAACCCCCTGGAAATAAGGATTTCATCCAGGGATTTTAAGTGGCCCCATTTCTGAGAAAAAGTCGCCCACTCAAAAGCTTTTTGAGGAAGTTGACTCAAATATGCGCCCTCAAAAGGGTGAAGGGATCGTATTCTGTCATGGCCTTGGTGTCTCTTTCTGTGAAAGATTTGCCCCGTGTGTCCTCGGCAAGGTTGGCGGTAAAATGTCCGGGGACATGAAAGGGCCGCGGTGCCTTAACTTGATAAAGCCTCTGCAGCCGGCGGGTTTGGCGGATTCCCCCTCCCGCTCACGCGAGGCCCGTGGCCTCATTTTTCTCTCTGAACGACCTCAGAGGGTCTGTCGGTCCGAGGAGCTTTTTGAAATTCCCGAAAGGACGGGATTGCGCAAGAGACGGACACCAGAGCCGCGCTCGTCTCTTCACCTCGCTGTTCGCGGAGGTCTATTTCCTGGTGTTGTGTACGTCAGTCCCTGAAAACGGCAAAAACATCTGTCTTATTCACCCCCTGTGTCACTACAAATGGTTTTAAAGGTTGAACTTAATCAGCTTTTACAAATGCATAAATTAAATTTAAAAAAAGAAAAACATTTCCTGTACATTTTTGCCAAATTGCTTTATTGGCGTGTTTGTGACGTTAAAACAGCTTTGCGAAATAGCGGCACGCGCTTGTTTTTATTGTCCATTCCGGTCTGGTTGACCGGTTGAGACGGACCACCCACAGGCCTGTATTTACACTCCCCTGAAAGCTTTAATTTGAACCCGCGGACGTCGTGCTGCAGAGCAAGGACGAGTCAGACATGTCAGCAGTGAAGTTTGTATTCAGCAGGTCGGCAGGGACGTTTTTTTTTTTTTTTTTCCTGTGCTTTAATAAATCTAATTCAGTCTGTGGCTCAGTGCAGAGGAGCCATTGTTAAGTCTGCCACCTTGATAAAGAGATGGTGGAGGGGGGGGGGGCTGGGAGCTGAAGCGGACAGTTTAAATTTAGTGGCCGTTGGCTGCTTTCCTGGTTCTGGATTCAATATTAGACAGAGCTGGAGAAATCTCAAGGTCTGGACAGGGGCCAGGGGCATAGAGGATACGTGTAGGACAGGCTATGGGGCCTGATTTAGTGTGTGTGTGTGTGTGTGTGTGTGTGTGTGTGTGTGTGTGTGTGTGTGTGTGTGTGTGTGTGTGTGTGTGTGTGTGTGTGTGTGTGTGTGTGTGTGTGTGTGTGTGTGTGTGTGTGTGTGTGTGTGTGTGTGTGTGTGTGTGTGTGTGTGTGTGTGTGGTTCTTGTGGGCACTGGTTGAAGAGGTCCTTTAGATTTCTGACATTAAATATTCCTTGGAAGGCTGGTGGCTGTTCAGAATACAGCAGTACTTGCAGATTAGTTTCAGAATGAACGGAGAGATAATAACAGCGGTCGAGTCGCTGTCTATCTTTCAGCCACACCTGGTCATACTAATGCTGTCATACTGCCTCTACTTATGCTGCATCTAAAACTATACGCCCAAGCCAATGTGCTACTATATACACTATAGCTCTATATACAGCACTATAGCTCTATATACACTATAGCTCTATATACAGCACTATAGCTCTATAGCTCTATATACAGCACTATAGCTCTATATACAGCACTATATACAGCACTATAGCTCTATATACAGCACTATATACAGCACTATAGCTCTATATACAGCACTATATACAGCACTATAGCTCTATATACAGCACTATAGCCTCCCAAGGCCTGGCAGGAAAAAAGGTTCAAGTATTGACATTTAAAAAAAAAAAATTCTTGAATGACAAAAACATTTGACTTGGATGCAGTGAAACTTTTTTCAAAAAGATTATTTATTCTATTTTTTGATTTCACCATAGTATTATACACTGCCCGGCCAAAACAAAAGTCGCACACTCTAATATTTTGTTGGACCGCGTTTAGCTTTGATTATGGCGCGCATTCGTCATGGCATTGTTTCGACAACCTTATGCAACGTCACAACATTTATTTCCGTCCAGACTTGCATTAATTTTTGGCCGAGATCTTGTATTGACGACGGGAGAGTCGAACCACTCCATCAAGTCTTCTCCAGCACATGCCAAAGACTTTCAATGGGGTTAAGGTCAAGACTCTGGTGGCCAGTTCATGTGTGAAAATGATTCCTCATGCTCCCTGAACCACTCTTTCACAATTTGAGCCCGATGAATCTTGGCATTGTCGTCCTGGAATATGCCCATTGACGGGATAACCTGGTCATTCAGTACATTCAGGTACTCCGCTGACTTCATTTTATTGCTGCATAACGTTGCTGAGCCTAGACCTGACCAATTGAAGCAACCCCAGATCATAATACTGCCTCCAGAGGCTTGTACAGTGGGCACTATGCATGACTGGTGCAACTGCTATTTTTTTTTGGCCAGGCAGTGTATATGGTTTTTGAGATTAAGACCGGAGACTCGTGTCCCCTACAGGGGACAAAATTAATTGCCAAGAAGCTATCCTCAGTCTCCCTCTTGAACCTTCTATGGCCCCTAAAAGTTATGCTGTATGTTTGTGTAAATACTATCGACTGTGACATTGAGGATTGATTGATTTTCCGTAGTACTTGCTTCCTGTTTTTTGCTTGTTTTCTATTTAACTTTAACTATTTAACTGTTTTTTTGTTATTTTATAGTTCAGAATGTATAGCTGACTGTGTATACTATTCTAAGTTCATTACTAGGGATGGCTCCTACATTATGAGAAAGTTGTGCTTTGTCGGATCTGCTTTGTAGTCGCTTCAACGACCTTCAGTATGCACTTATTGTACGTCGCTTTGGATAAAGGCGTCTGTCAAATGATTGTAATGTAATGCAATGATGACGTGGCATCCTCTTCGCTCATTGGCTGAAACTTAACGCGTGCTTTTCCCTAAGTCTCTCTGGATAAGCGCGCGTGCTAAATGCATAAATGTGAATGTAAACATGATTCAGAGCGCCTGGATCCATCTCCCAGGTGACAGGCAGGCCACAGAAATGCTGCATGTCCGCTAAACGCTTATACCGCATGTAAACTAAATGTAATAAGCGCTCTAATGGACGTGCTGCAGCAGGGTCGTTAATACAGTAAGGTGTGCTCAAGGAGCGCCGCGCGCTAACGATCTCCCTGTGTCCGTTAGGGCCGTTGGTTCTGGAGAGTCCGGCGAAACCGCGTTCTGGACAACTACCCCATGCCCATCGGGCATTTTTGGAGGGGACTTCCTGGGGACATCGACGCAGCCTACGAACGGCATGATGGGAAATTTGTCTTCTTCAAAGGTAATGTAAAAGCGGCCATTTTATTCACCTTCCTTCACATTCAAGTTGGGATAAAATATTGCCCCAAGTGGGTAAATCTACACTGGAACAAAAAAAAAAAAAACAACGTGTGCTTTTGTTAAGATTATACCGAAACCTTAAAAATAATAACCATTGTATAAAAACCCTTTTCAGTCTTATGAAATGAAAACATTTGCCAGCTTTTCAACCATAACTTTCTAATGAAAATACATAAAAGCCCTGTAAGCATGCTTTGATGATTCAGGAATTGGCAGCCGGCTTCACAAGCGATTAGTATCAGGTAGATATTTAAGTGATCTGGTGGGAATAAAACGGGCCCAAGCATCCATTCTGGACCGCCGTCCCAAATCCACATGATTGCACAGAAATAAAATCTCCCCTTTGGTCATTAATATATTGGAACCAGGATGTTTAATTTCCACGGATCTCTGTAACCAGAGTGTTCTGGCCACAGATTCAGGAATTCTCCGCTTTATTGTCCTGGATCCTATTTTAAAGGCCTCTGCATGAGGTTAATGCCCCCCCATGGCAAGTTTTAACTTTCATTTTGTAAGTTTCTTTTTGAGTTAGTGGATAAAAAAAGTCCAGTCTAGTCACAGGTACGTTTCCTGCGGATATCAGCTGCTCCGTCATTGGTGATTTTTCCAGTGTCCCACCATCGAGATCCAAACTGTAATTTTGGTATGCATGTGCTGACGGCTCATACAATTTCGCCCATTGAGGATCCCTTTTTTGGCATCTCGATGTTCCGTGCCGTTGAGAAACAAACGGTTAGAAATTTTAAAAAAGGAAATAGCAGCAGACTTAGGGAAGGGTCTGGTGAGAAATGGGAGGTGTATCTCTTTAAGACAGCTGGTCCCTAGCTCATAGAAAAAAAATGTCTTCAGGGCAAATTATGTCACTGCCAAAACATTTCGAAATTTGGATATAGGCCATCTGACAGAAAAGAAAAGAGGGGACCAAGAAGAAGAAAAAAAAAAAATCTTAGAGTGCAACATCTGGCAGATGTGAGACTTGGTGGATTAGATCGGCCCGTGGTTTCCTGATGCTGACTGCAAAGGTTTCGTTTCTAAAGGGGGGAGTGGGGGCGGGTCTGGGCCAGAGGAGCCGGGGCAGATTTTTTCAAAAAAGGTCTCAGGATGGAGCCGCCGTGTCTCAGGCACTGTATAACATTCCCACAGCGTAACTGAAACATTGCGGCAACCACACAGCTTCATTGTGGGACCTCTGCCTGGGTGATTTGGGTCTGTACAGGGCATCAGGACTCACCCCCTGCAGTGATGGTAAAGGGGCACCCGGCGGGTTCAGTGCCCCCAGCGGCCCCGTTGCCCCGGCAACAACTGAATGTTTTTAACGGCCAACACAATTTAAAACTGCCAACGGGTTCTCAATGTGTTCTGCGTGTTATTACACTGCAAGGTCTGTCGGTTGGCCCAGTTCAGTGGACGCCCTCAAGCTAGCAAGCGGGTAACGAATAAAGCAGTAATGTACATAGCATGCTTCAGGACTGAGGGAATTGAGGGATATAGTTGGAAAGTCCCCATGCATGCCCCCAGAAAAAATGTCCACATGAATCGGGGGGGGGGGGGGGGGGCAGGCATGTGTGTTGAGGAGAGAACAGGGCTCTTCTCCCTTCCTATTGTTCTCTCTCCAATCTATCTCTGCTGCTTTGATTGAAAATGATTTTCAAATGAGGCTTTATGCTTTATTACACTTTCATACAGTTCTTATCCATCCTAAACTTATCTCTCTCTGTCTCGCTCTCTCTCAGGGAGTAAATATTGGCTGTTCAGGGAGGCGAACCTGGAGCCCGGTTATCCTCAGGAGCTGACCGAATACGGGCAGGGCATACCATACGACAAGATTGAGACGGCCATCTGGTGGGAGCCCTCCGGCTTCACATACTTCTTTAGAGGTGATCGGTAAGGAGCTCCACATTCTGTGGTCTATGTTCACATAGTTCTTTAGAGGAGATCGGTAAGGAGCTCCACATTCTGTGGTCTATGTTCACATAGTTCTTTAGAGGAGATCGGTAAGGAGCTCCACATTCTGTGGTCTATGTTCACATAGTTCTTTAGAGGAGATCGGTAAGGAGCTCCACATTCTGTGGTCTATGTTCACATAGTTCTTTAGAGGAGATCGGTACGGAGCTCCATATTCTGTGGTCTATGTTCACATAGTTCTTTAGAGGAGATCGGTAAGGAGCTCCACATTATGTGGTCCATGTTCACATAGTTCTTTAGAGATCGGTGAGGAGCTCCATATTCTGTGGTCTATGTTCACATAGTTCTTTAGAGGAGATCGGTAAGGAGCTCCACATTATGTGGTCTATGTTCACATAGTTCTTTAGAGGAGATTGGTAAGGATCTCCTCTCTCTGTGGTCTTTGTTTACATAGTTTTTTAGAGGAGATCGGTAAGGAGCTCCACATTATGTGGTCTATGTTCATATAGTTCTTTAGAGATCGGTGAGGAGCTCCATATTCTGTGGTCTATGTTCACATAGTTCTTTAGAGGAGATCGGTAAGGAGCTCCACATTCTGTGGTCTATGTTCACATAGTTCTTTAGAGGAGATTGGTAAGGATCTCCTCTCTCTGTGGTCTATGTTCACATAGTTCTTTAGAGGAGATTGGTAAGGAGCTCCTCTCTCTGTGGTCTATGTTCACATAGTTCTTTAGAGGAGATCGGTACGGAGCTCCACTCTTTGTGGTCTATGTTCACATAGTTCTTTAGAGGAGATCGGTAAGGAGCTCCTCTCTCTGTGGTCTATGTTCACATAGTTCTTTAGAGGAGATTGGTAAGGAGCTCCACTCTTTGTGGTTTGTGTTCACATAGTTCTGTCCCCCCCACCCCCTTCCTCTCTTCTGCAGGTACTGGCGTTTTAATGAGGAGTCCCGTGCCGTGGACAGGGACTACCCCAAACCCATTAGTGTGTGGGGCACCATTCCTCCCTCCCCAAAAGGAGCCTTCCTCAGTGATGATGCAGGTGAGTGACTCACAAGGTGTATGGTGGTAAGGGAAATGCCTGCAACGTCACTTCACAAATAAGGGAGTGGGAGGGTGAAGGTTGCAAATAGAGTGAGGAAGAGGGAGACAGAAAAAGAGAGGGAGAGAAGGAAAGGGAGAGAGGGCTGGGAATGTATGCTGAAGAATTAGGTGGGAAAACTGACTTATTGATTATGTGGAGAAGCGAGAGGATTGATTTTTCGCACAGGACGGGGTCGCCATGGCATTGGGGTGTAGGTTTTCTGGGCTCAGCTCCAACAGGTGAAAGGCCAGGTGTCTTTCTCCTGAACCATTTTTCCGTGGCAGTTAGGCATTCATTTAAAACAGAGGATCCAAAGACCCAGTTTGTTCTACCTGGGCGATGTTAGCATAATCAAGTCTTGCATAATGAAGTCATAGGAATCCTAGTTATTTCCTGCGCTCTCTGAAATTTTCAGCGCTGTGATGAGACAGGTTAGCAGATATACACTGCCCGGCCAAAAAAAAAGTCGCACACTCTAATATTTCGTTGGACCGCCTTTAGCTTTGATTACGGCGCGCATTTGTTGTGGCATTGTTTCGACAACCTTATGCAATGTCACATTTATTTCCATCCAGAGTAGCATACGTTTTTGGCTGAGATCTTGTATTGACAACGGGAGAGTCGAACCACTCCGTAAAGTGTTCTCCAGCACATCCCAAAGACTTTCAATGGGGTTAAGGTCAGGAATCTGGTGGCTAATTCATGTGTGAAAATGATTCCTCATGCTCCCTGAACCACTCTTTCACAATTTGAGCCCGATGAATCTTGGCATTGTCATCCTGGCATATGCCCATTGATGGGATAACCTGGTCATTCAGTACATTCAGGTACTTAATTTTATTGCTGCATAATGTTGCTGAGCCTAGACCTGACCAACTGAAGCAACCCCAGATCATAACACTGCCTCCAGAGGCTTGTACAGTGGGCACTATGCATGACGGGTGCAATGGCGAATTTCTTTTTGGCCGGGTGTAATTATGCTGTACACATTGGGAGCAAAAGAGAAAATGGGGACTGAAATGTATTTTTTGTTTTAAATGTGCCCTTACTTCTCCCTTATCCTCGACAGCCTATACCTATTTCTACAAAGGAACAAAGTACTGGAAGTTTGACAACCATCGGATGAAGGGCGAGCCTGGGTACCCCAAATCCATCCTACGGGACTTCATGGGCTGCAACGTGGACCTGGTTCCGGACGAGGACGAGGACGCCGGGCGCAAGTGGCCCGACGTCGGCCGCCCGCCCTTCGACCCAGACGCCGGTCGGGATGCCGACCGCGACCAGGACCAGGACCAGGACCGCGACAGGGACGTCGGCCGCACCAATGACGTGGACTACAAAGTCGAGGAGGAGGAGGAGGACGTCAAAGACGTGGACGTGGTGCATAAGATGGACAACAATGACATCATCTTGGTGACGGTCCCTCTGGTCCTGGTGCTGTGCATCCTGGGATTGATATACGCCATCATCAGCATGCTGCAGCGGAAAGGGGCGCCCAAACTGCTGATCCACTGCAAGCGCTCCCTGCAAGATTGGGTTTGACCTTTCACCTTTGACCCCCTCCCTCCACCAACTCCCACTTTCCCAATTGGCTGCCCCACGGTGCTCTACCCAATCCGTTGACTGTAGTCTATTTATATCAGGAACTTTGCACATTGTTTTTTTTTTGGTTTCTTTTTTGTATTGTGTGTGTGTTTTTTTTTTTTGTTGGTTTCTTTTTTTTTACCTGGAAATTGTTTCTCCAGCTTCTCGATCCACCTTAGTCTGAAGAATTTCCTTAGATTCAGAGCTGCCACATGGTACGCCAATCGTGGGCTGAATAAAATTTTTTAAAAAGAAATATAATGAAATGCCTGGAGCAGAAATATAAGAAGGACATACTAAGAATTATTTCTTCTTTTTTTTTTTGATGTGGGAAGAGCAAAAAAATATCACCAGGAGAAAGTCAGAAAAACAGACAGACTCAGATGTTTGACCATAAGTGACAGCATCCCGAAATGGTGACTCACCCGCTCCTCTTCCACACACCTGTAAAGCTTGTATGTACAGTGCCTAGAGTTCAAACAGCAGGTATTGCAGCTGTTTTTCAGCCTCCACCCCCCACCCCCCCCCCCCCCCTCTTCCCCCTCCCCAAAACAAAAGGGACGGTTTGGGAGCAGATTGGAGTTGAAATGAGTTGAAAACGCTCTTTGAAGCGTTGGGCCTGACACATCAGCTGGGGCACCTCAGGTCCTGTTTGCAGCGGGTAGAGGGTCATATTTTTAAAATTTTAATACCCTTCTGAGAACTGTGGGATAATCCCAATCCACTTAAAAACAGCGGGTGTGTAAAAACGCTCTCCTCCTCTCCCACCTCCCACTCAGAACAGCCTTATTTTAGCAATATAGGCGAAGGGAAGTGGAGAAAGCCACGTGAGGCGAGGGGAAAAGAAAGAAGCCTTATCTTTTCACCGTGTGGGAAGGCTTCAGTGTCCATTATTGGAGAGCCCCGGTCTGGCTTGAATTACGGGCATGTTGCAGCAAGCAGGGGGGTGGAGTGTCGGGGGAGGAGGGGGGAGTGGGTTTGGGAGTAACTGGCAGCAGTTTCCAGCTGAATAAGGCCTGACCGGTTCTGAGTGGCCCCACCAAAAATAATTTCCCTCAATCAGATCCCCCGGCTCTCCCGTGCCAGCTGACCTAGATTTGGGAGCTGTGAAGTCCCACAGTAGGATGTCGCTCTGTGAGAGATGGGGCTGGAAAGGGGGCTTCCTGTGGGATTCCTGCCTGTTTATGGCCCCCCACCCTACCACCCCCCACCCCCAAAGTCATTCATCCCACTGAAGTTCTTACACGTTTTTCGAAAGTTAGATCTATTCATAGCCCGTTAGCATGAATACGGTCTTTCAGAGCAGGGAGAACGCTGAGGAGAAGCCCTGTTGCTCTTGAAACGTACTCCTGCTCATATGCAAAAGTGTGTTAGGGTGTGTGTGTGTGTGTGTGTGGGCAGGGGGGGGTGCGGTGGGGAGTACAGAGTTTGAGAGCCGCTGTGGAGGTTTGGGGTGATAGTATCAGTGGGTTCAGGAGTCAGGCCTCGCCAGGAATGCGATGATGTCGACTGAATGAATCGCCTGATTGGTGCGTTTGGGTGTGTTAGGGCTCCGGTGCTCCGGAATGCTTCCGCGCTTGTCCGTCGCGCAAGCCGACACTACTCTGCCCCTCCCCTGTGATCGATCAATCAATCCGCCAATCAATCGGTCGATCAGTCGGATTTCATTTAATACAGCTTTTCTTTTTTGCGAACCGCACGCTCTCTCAAACCCACGCAAACACAGATATCCCCGTCGTTTTTTTTGTTTTTTTGTTTAATTTTGCCCACAAATCCTTCCAGCGGATGCCTGAGCGCACCTTGCGTTCCGAGGCCGCGAGGGGGGGGGCGTTAAAACAAGAAAGACTGTAATAAACCCGGGGCCCCCCAAACAGCAAGGGAGGGCTGTGCGAGAGCCATCGAACCGGGGAGGAGAATTACACTTCTGTAATGTCCTCCTCTCTTCCAGTAATTGAACTGTTCAATCTGGTTGCCAGGCAACCCACCCCCCCCCCCCCCCCCATAGAGTCCCTGGGAGGGTTAGAGGAGAGCTAATCAGAGATAAAAGCTCTTCCACTCTCTGTCCGTCCCAGCAGAATGAATAGGGGCAATTAAAGATCGGGCGGGGGGGGGGGGGGGGGGCGGAGCTCATGAAGAGCTCCATCAGTAGGCATCACAGCCGGCGAAAGGGTAACAGAACGCCTGTTTCTGCCCCCCGCCCCTCCCAGTTTAAAGCACGGGAGCGTGTGCCTTGCAAGCAAGCTCCAGGACGAAAGGAAAATTCCACAAAGGAAACATCTGCTCTTTTTTTTTTTTTTTCTAATAATAAAAAGAAATATATATATGTATTTTTAAAGCTTGTTCTTGGATTGATTCCATAACAGCTAAAGTCTCAGTAATGCTCTCTGCTTTTATTTATAAGCACTGTTGTGGACAACGGAAACGACAACAACGGCAACGAGAAACAGAAAGCCAATCCTGTTATTGATTGATGGAAACAGCGGCACCCTTAAAGGATGCGCTCACCGCCCCTGCGTGTGACACTGAATCGTGCATATGGGTGTCAGCTTTATGAATTATACACCCCTCCCACCTCCCCATTCCTGCATGCCCCTCCAGCCTCACCTCAGCTCGGGCTCTTAGCGGTCCCCCTGGGGGGGGTCCGGACGGGGCCTGGTCCGACAGCGCTCTCACAATGGGCATTGTTCCGCCGTTCTGCGGCCAAGCAGGAAGTGAGCCCGGCCTCCAGGCCAGGAGCCAAGAGCGCCGGGGAGAGAGAGAGAGAGAGAGAGAGAGAGAGAGAGAGCGCCGCTTCCTCCCACAATGCATTGCACTGTGACCCGGGCCCCCCTCCAGCCAGCGGGTTTAAACTCAATGGCCTCTCAGTCTGAGTGTGGTGTGAGGACACTGGGTTTCATCGCAGGAAATAAGACGGATAAAAAACGCTACGATCCACCGCTGCCGGGTTGGGGGGGCCACACCGCCTCACTGCCATGTCCACTCCACTGGACAGCGCTCTCTAAACCAGGGATACTCAAATCTGGCCCTCAATGTCAGTAGTATTGCAGGTTTTCCCTTACACCTGATAGTCCAGAGTCCAATAACGTCACCACTGATTGGCCAGATATTACACTCACCTGGTGCGTCAAGGTTTGACTCAGTCCCTGATTGGAGGGGAGGAGTGAACACCTGGAGTACTACTGGCCCCGAGGGCCCAATTTGAGTAGGCCTGCTCTAGCTGCATCCCTGTAGGGTTCAGTTATCACCCGCCTGCCCCCCCCCCCTTGCCACCCGCTCCGTACATCTGTCCCAATCAGTTCTCCCCGCTAACCACTAGTGGCCCTTGAGGGTGACAAACATTTCAGAGGCCTTTTTAAATATAGGACTAGCGGTGGGGGGGGGTCACAGGCCTCCTGTCGTCCCTCAAGTGTCAAGTTCTCCCTTCCAGATCCCTGTGCGCGGACAGCGTGCCAAACGGGATGGGCCGTATGTAGAGGCGGAAAGAAAGAAAGAAAGAAAGACAGACAGACATAACGGGGTGAAAACAGGTTTTTCACCTTTTAATAAAAACGTGAATGGATAGACAGATTGTCTCAGTGCTCTTCAGCGAGTTGAACGATGCCCTAGCTGACTGATTTAGCTACCCGTCCTGATGAATGGAAGACATGCAGTGAAAGGTACTCCTGGTCTCCCGGGCTAGACCCAGTAGGACAGCGGTCCGTGTTCCCTTGTCCTGGAGAGTGTACGTTCTTCTTGTTTTTTTTACCCAGCACTTAAACGATCAATTAAAGCAGTTGATTTCAGGGTTAACTCATCAAACCCGGGCCCTGTTCCTCGTGTTTGATGGCTAACTGAGTTAGCTGGCTTAACTGCGCTGAGAAAAACCCGGAACTTTTGCTTCATAACGCATTGCATATTCGCAGGCTTATTCCGGGTTTTGCTCAGCGCCGGTTAGCCTGCTAACTCAGTTAGCCAGCTACGTGGGATAGGCCCCTGGTTTCCTGGTTTCCGAACGAGCGGTGGGAGAGTGAGTTTTCATGAACCGCCATATTGAGGGGAGCTACAGCAATCTGTCAATCGCTGGCCTGTTTGAACGAATCAAAACATTTTGCTGCCCACAGCAAAGCACGGCGATTGGCTCAAGTGAGTGAGTCATTTAGTAGCCCTAATCCATTTTTTTGGTTTCATGAAACCCCACCCTTCATAAGTAGTCTGAATTGGTTGTGTGAAAAACATTTTTTAAGGTGAAGACACAAACCATCAGAGCCCGTGGCTCTCCAGGATCAGGGTTGGGAACCCCTGGCCTACTGGGTGTGTTCTTGGGTAGTTCCCCGCCTTACTCTCTGAGCCTAAATGCCAAATGCTATTAAGTGCAGGTGATGGCAGTACACTGTCAAACCGATGTTGGTCCTGTGTTAAAGCAATGTTGGTCCGATGTTGGTCCTGTGTTAAAGCGATGTTGGTCCGATGTTGGTCCTGTGTTAAAGATAATGGATGTGTGTATTTGTCCCAGCAGGAACCTGACGTCCTACAAACACTTGTGTAACTGCAATGTAATGTAGTGCATCACATAGGTTTTGTCTCAGTGTTAAAATCACATTGTCTTTATAATCAGTGATGGATTTTCTAAAAAAAAAAAAAAATTACAGCTTTGTGGTCAGATTTGTTTTTTGTTTTTTTTGTATGATTACTATTCATTTTTTATGTTTCTATTTCAATTCATGTTTGACTTAATTATTGTTTTTAATTGTAAATAAAATTTTCTGTAAGGGGGTAAACATTTTTTTGTAATGTGGTAGGCATTTTTTTAAATTTGATTTTTTTTTTTTTTTTTACTTTGTGAATAACATTCCGTTTTATTTCTTGCCTTAGACACAGAAGATTTTATACATGTTGTGTTGTTCACTTATTGTTGAGTGTTTAATGATCCATGCTGGACATGTGTACCTCTTACACAATAAAAAAAAGTCATGAAAACTAAATGCTGTTCAATTTTTCACATGTTAAAGAGGGCGTGAGAGCGGAGACAGGCTAACGGCCTAGCCAAATGGCTAACGGCAATTTTGTTCAACAGAAGGGATGAAGCCTCGCAGTGTGCACTGTGCTAAACTTGTGTTAGGTCTCACTTAACCCTCCCCCCCCTTCACATTTTCCCTGGGGTGACATCATGGGATATTGGACCACACTTTATTTTTTCTCAGGAAAAGAGGGAGATGTGCGCTGCGTGAGCTGGGGGTTTTTTTATTTATAGACAGTCCCTGAAGGACAAGGACAAGGAAAGGAAGCGAACATCGTTTGAGGGTCCGGGTGTCTCTTGCAATGCGCACACACACACACACACACACACACACACACACACTCACACATGCACTACAGAACAAGAGATAATGGGGTCCAGAATATTCTAGAATGCCCCCTTGTTCTGATGAAGCATTCTCTGGAGCGCTGTGTTTCGGCTCAAACGCACAAACTCACTCCAGGGACCACAGAAGAAGAGATAATGGGGTCCAGAACATTCTAGAATACCCTTTTGTTCCGTTGGAGCATTAGTTGGAGCACACAGTGTTTGGAGCATAGCAGGTATAGTTATACATGGGAGAGTTCAGTTCAGTTTGCCTCTGCCCTGGACATCGCAAGTGAAGGCGCAGGCATGCGTGCGGACTCTGCCAAGGCCTGCTCCGGAGATGAAAGCAGGGTCTTCAAAAAGCAAACAAAAAAAAAAAAGAAAAAAAAAATGGGTATGAATGGGTATAAACAGCCTCTTCCCTTTTGGCTTACACAGGGGAAACCTCACATAGTAATCTCTTTGTGCCTTCCTGCATTTTAAGGGCTGCTATTTGTCTATAATGCAAAAAAGAGAAGTCTTCTCCTGGCTCCAGTTGTATTGAGAGGTCTGGGGGGGGGGGGGGGGGGGGGGGTTCCAAGACACCCCCTCTATCCCAGGAGTCAGTGCAATGGTAATCCTAATTAGGGCTTGCGCCTTTTAACCAATGATGTTGGAAAAAACAAAAAAGGGAATCAGTATTTTTTTTAAAGATAAAGAATCACATCGTTGTTGGGCTACACTATTTCAGACACATTCTGCACGTTTAGAATAGAACAGAATACTTCATTTTCCACGCAGTTTTAAAAAAAAAAAACAAGTGCAGAAAGCATTAGGAGCGGTCAATCACCAGGATGATAACATGCCGATTTAACAGGTTGATTGCATTTTAAATAAGCATGTATTTCAGGACTCATTGGGCACGGTTGCTTAATTGTTTGTGTGTTCCTGCACAAATGCAGGTCTGAATGATCCCTTTCAGGATTTCTGTCTTTTGGGAGAGGGGAATATAGGGTCCGTAGTGGAAGAGGGAGGAGGGAGTCAGATTGGAGAGGGGGCGGGGTGACATGTGATATAGATATTAGCTTACTGTCACCCCCTTCCCCCCCCGGGTTGTAGAGATAGTGGTATTTCCAGACCCTTGACAGCAGTGGGGAAAAAATGTCCTGGAGAATGCGGGCATCGATCCCGCTACCTCTCGCATGCTAAGCGAGCGCTCTACCATTTGAGCTAATTCCCCTTGGCTGGCCTTGTGGCACTCACTCACAGAGATATAACTGACTGCTCTGCCGTCTTGTGCAAGGACAAGCCTTTGTGATTCACAACAGATAACCCGTTATCTCTCCTCGCGCTGGGTTTTCCTAGCCCTGTCTCGTGAAGAGCCCCCGGGGGCAGGTTTCTACATCAGTCATAGGGTAGTAGTGCCCCCCCCCCAGCCCCCAACTCCCCCCCCCCCCCCACTCCCCGCCACTCCACACTGCTGCTGAGGTAATTGCTTCCCGACCCCGCACCTGGGCCCAGTTAAATTAACTGAGTCACTCACTTACCACCTGCTGGTCCCTGGGGGGGGTTGGCGGATTGGTGTGTGCCGCTGACCGCAGTTACGGCGCACCTGTTTAACTGGGCCCTCTGGGTTTCACATGACGTCATCGGCACCTGCGTGCAGAGGCGTCGGACCATCAAGGGATGCCAAAATGGTATCGTGGGGGTGGGGGGTAGGGGGTGGGGGGGCAAGACGTGGACCTCTGGCACCTGAAGTGTGTGTGTGTCGGGGGGGGGGGGGGTCTAATTTTGCATTCGGTCTTGTTCTGGGGATTGGTAATTCCCTGGTTTATTTTACTAGTATTATCTGACATGTTGGTTTGGCACCATCATAGAGTATTTATTCATACGCTAGCCCTTGGACGTGTGCGTGTGCGTGTGCGTGTGTGTGTGCATGTGCATGTGCGTGTGCATGGCGTATATATTGTACGTACCCTCGGCTCTGTGCTGTTACCGTGGTCCCAGTGGGCTCAGAGCTCTCCCGTTTCCCTGACGACATCGCTGGTCATGCCAGGCCCGCGGCCTTCAGACCTGCAGTTAAACAAACAAGGTGTTTTACCTCTCTCTCTGGATTCCCTAGTCCAAGACCTGCTCGTGTTCCTCGTCCACGTGAGGGCCCACCTGTTTTCGTCAGGTTGCTGCAGCACACCCCCCCCCCCCCCCCCCCACACACACACACACACACACACATACGCACACACACATATGCACACACACACACACACACACACACACACAACACACCACACACCCCCCTCCTTTTCCCGGTTGATTTCGCCAGTGTGCTCCATGTGTGCCAATTCTTGGCAGGTGAAGGAAAAAATTTATATTAGCTAAAAAGAAATTTTTTAAAAAGGTGGTGAACAACTTGAGACACGCACAGCAGAGATCCACAAAACCCAGACTGGCGCATTGATGAGACTATTCGTGATGAAGCAGTTACTGGGTGGGATGTTTTTCTCCTGAGGTACAATGCACCGTCCGTGAAAAACGATTTTCCCAGGGAGACGAGACCAGTAAACCTCAGGTGGGATTCTGGTTAACGGAGAATGTGCTAATAAAGAGCCATGGAATGGAAAATTAAGAGTTTTTTTTGTCTAATTTGCTTCCTATTTTTAAATTGCTCTTTCTGCATCTGCACCCCTGGATGTCAGTCAACTTTCCCTCCAAAACAGTCAACTTTCCCTCCAAAACTGGAGCAATCCCATGATGCATTGCTCATTTGTATAAACAAAAGGCTTCCACAAAAAAAAAAAAACAAGGGAAATTTGAAACTGGAATGAAACCAGAGATTTTAACTTATCATTCTCTCTATTCTGTTTTAAAAAGTCAAATTCTGAGCTCTGCACTCTCCAGTGTGAAATTAGGTGAGATTCACTTTTAGCCCTACCGGGGCTGTGGACCAATCAGCATGGGACACCGCACCCCACTCAAACTCAAAGTGGTCACTCCGTAAACAATCAAACCATGAGAACAGTCTGACCAGGCCAACCGACTGCCAGAGACCACCGGACCTGGACCAGCTGCTGAGCGGTGACATTGACAGAGTGGTCACAGGGCAGAGGGGGGTGGCGTAATTAACCACTGTGACCGCAACAGGACCAAGCTCAGCGAGACCCAATCAGAGGCTGAACATCCAAACTGTTATGGTTACTGCATCTAGGCTTCCCTCCCATACCCATCCCCTAGTGATCCTATCCAATGTAATTACAGTAATTGATAAATCTGTATTTATTATTTTCCTTCAAGGTTCAAGATTGGCATTATTAAATGGCTTTTAGCGCTTTAGTGATGTTGCGTATAGTTACTTCCTGGTCTGAGAATGCTGATAACTCAGGTGAATGGTCTTATGCTCTCTCGCATTCTAAGTTGCAATGATAAGAGCCTCTGCTAATTGAAAGTTATGTAATTTAGCGTAATGTGATGAGAGGAGAAGCGAGCCGCAGCTGTGCCATGCGTGCGAGACGCCGTTTGATAGGCGGGCCGGGTCAGCGGAGGAGGGGTCAGGAGGGGTGAGCCGATTTTGGGTCAACCGTGTATTTTCCTGAGAGAAAATCTCCCTCGGTCGCCACAACAACAGTGTCCGTTGGGCCTGGTGAGGCCTGGACTCCAGTTCCCACAACCCCTAGAACTGCGCCTGACATTTGAGGCAGAGGGCCCTGGAGTATAGAGACTAACTGTCAGTGACGGCGGATGGCTAAACAGACACAGAAAATGACAGTTTCTCACCAAGCTCCGAGAGGCCGTCCCGTCCATCAGTGCAACAGGTCTGAACAAGTGCAATGGCAGGCCCTCTCAACGTTTCTGTAACATTTCTGCAATGCTGCTGCAACATTGCGCAATTAAAGAAACACACATCAACGGAGCGGGTTGCTGATTCAGGATCAGTCCACCAAGCTAAATTTCCCAACCAAATGTCAGATAAAAAGAAATTAAACTGATCCTGGGTCAGTGCTTTGTGACAAGCTCTGTCCAAACCACGACTCGGCATTACCAGGTCGATCACAATATCCATGTATCCT